>CM038674.1:435397061-435997061 GCA_021605145.1 Aegilops bicornis | reverse complement strand
GTCGACGGGTTTGGCTCTTTGGTGGAAAGCGAGGCACGCTCGCTTTCTTCCTCAGCCCTTACGTGCGTCTTCAGCCATCTCTATCTCCAGGATACTGGCTTCGACTTCTCCTCCTTCCTTGCTCCCGTAGACTCCGACTCCCAGGACGCTGCTACTGCCGACGTGAAGAGCTCCTTGGATGCCATGCTGAGTAAGTTCCTGGTCGTCAGTTCTCCAACCAAGGCTGAGGGAACGGGCGATGCGCCTGGCGACGGGGCTCCTTTGGCGGGTGACGGTAGCACCCAGGTCTGAAGAGGTGGCTTTGGCGATGCTGCTCTTCCCTGTTTGTCCTGTGTCATGTAGCATGCCTTGGGGAGGCGTTTAAGACTGTTTGCTTGGAACAATATGTTTTGTAATAATCAGATTATGGTCCCTCGACTTTTCCGTTTGCTTTGTTGCTCTGCGTCAGCAGAGCCCTACCCCGCGCATACCTCAGTCGTCGTTGAGTCGTCCGGATCGCCAGGACCAGCCCAAGGGGTGAGGGGTTACATGACCAGTTAGGCTCATGAGACGCGATGCTCAGGACTCCTCCTTGACGTGCGAACAACTTAGGAGAAGGCGCGGAGGCAAGCCTTGATGTTCTGTGTCGGCAGGGCCCGGCCCCGCGCATGCCTCAGCCACCGTTGGGTCGTCCGGATCGCCAGGACGAGACCAAGTGGTGAGGGGCTACGTGACCAGTTAGGCTCCTGAGACGCAATGCTCAGGAGTCCTCCTTGACGTGCAAACATCTTAGGAGAAGGCGCGGAGGCAAGCCTTGATGTTCTGCGTCGGCAGGGACCGGCCCCGCGCATGCCTTAGCCGCCGTTGGGTCGTCCGGATCGCTAGGAAGAGACAAAGTGGTGAGGGGCGACGTGACCAGTTAGGCTCCTGAGACACGATGCTCAGGAGTCCCCCTTGACGTATGAACCGACCATCATACCTTTTCCTCGCTGAGCTCTCGCTTGGGAGGGTGTGCGAAGACCAGGCCCGTGAGGCTTGGCGAGGTGGGGTACGTCAGGCGTGACCTGAGCGTAGGCCCCGTGCCCAGCACCCTCGCGCTACCCTCCCGAGGGAGAGCGGTGTGGTGAGGCTATTCACTGAGTGCGGAGGTTCCCTTAAGTTAATGCGGCCGCGAGGCCACCCCAGTTGTTTATCACCAGCACGGAGCATAGCACTTCTGCTCTTGCACGGGCATAGCCGCTCCTCGGCAGTGTCGACGGCCAGCGCGGAGCATGGTGCTTCCACTGGTGCGCGGGAGGGGGCTCCCACCGAGGAGAGCCCCCGGGGCGTGTACAGCCCCGCCCTGACGCATGGCTTGCACGACAGGGCTGGAGGAGGTGTACATGGGCACCCATGAGCCAGCACGGGACTCACGAGGCCCTACCTCAAGGCGGGTTGCGCCTGGTCTTGATTGGGGGTGCTTGTATTAGTCCTGCGAGATGGTTAGGCAACCTGTGTGAATGAGTCTCCTGAGGTTATTGCATGAGAAGGCCAGCCACCAACGACCCCAGGATGTGACGTGAACGGGACCGGCCCGCCAGACAGAGCTCAGCCGTTGGGTTTATCGACGCTGCAGGGACGGACCCGAGCATAGACGTCGTGCCCAGTGTTCTCATGCAAAGGTCCTGAAGAAAAACAACCGGCGCGCAGTTCCCGTGGCCACGGGGGCACCAGGTCGCGCGCCCTTACTCATCCACCCGCGAGTAGCTCATGCGAGAACAAGACACCAAGGGCCGTGGGAGGTGACATACACGGGGACTGGCCCGTGAGCCAGAGCTCAGCCTCTTGGATTTAGCGACGCTGCAGGGATGGACCCGAGCACATACGCCATACCAGTCCTTAATCATGAGGCGGTTCCAGGAGGGCTCGCAAGGGTGCGAGAAATTCTCAGCGACGAAGCGTCGGTCAGGCAATTGATAACTTAAAGGTAGCTTGTGAAGGAGGGTAAACTAGCTCAGATAGATGCGAAAAGGGATACATGCCGTAGGGACGGGCCCATGCGGCCTGGGGATGATGCTGCCCGAGGGGCGCCCCCAAACTGAACGAACTAGGGAGATTTCACCTGGTACCGTCGCTGAAGTGGTGTTGAAGTAGCCAAAAACGCACGCTGCTGGAGTCGTTCCTCACGAGCCGCTCTGGTGCCGAGCCTCGGGAGGCTCCTGGAGGTGCTCCTCCATCTCCGCCTGAATCGCCCGATGCCTGGCCTCGCGAGCCGCCATGGCGTCCCTCATGCAGCGTTGGAACACTACAGCCACGCCGAGCAGGCCGAAGGGCATGCGGACATAGCTGTGGGGTGGACCCTTGCATCGGCCGACACGAGATGGCCAGATGAGCTACCGAGACGCGGCCTTCTTGAGCCCGAGGATGTCGATGTAGACGCGGAACTCCTTACCCTTGCCGGGGTAGTGAGCTGCTCCTCGTGGCAGGCGACGGTCGCCTTGCAGTACCCTTGCTTCTTGAATCTCCTCCATTGCCTTGCTGATGAACTCCTGAACGCCTGGTGCCTCTCGCGTGATGCCTTCTCCTGGGAAGCGTGCTCTGAAGAGCGCCTCCACATGGTGCCCGAGTGCCTCCCTCGTGACCCTGGCTAGGTCTGAGGCCCTCCCAAAGAGACCCCCCGAGCCCAACCTGAGAGGGGCGTCGGGCGCGCCTTCCTATGCGATGGGTGAAGGTGCTGCGTCCGAGGACGCGAGGCTCGGCGCGGCGTCCTCGGGCGATGCTCCTTCACGAGACCCCTGTCCCAGCTGCAGCTTCTTTGTCTTAGGGGCGACCTCAGGAGGGAGGGCGCCGTCCTTGTCTTCAGGGTTCTCGACCTCTGCAGCCTGGAAGGCACGCTCGAGGGAGCACACCGCATCCTTCTCTTAGCACGCGACCGTGATGACACCGTCGCTTCCTGGCATCTTGAGGACGTTGTACCCATGGTGCGTAGCTGCCATGAACTTGGCCAATGCTTGGTACCCTAGGATGGCGTTGTAGGGCAGGCGGATGTTGGCGACATCGAAGTCGATGAGCTCAGTGCGGTAGTTGTTGCGCTTGCCGAAGGTGACAGGGAGGCGGACCTGCCCTATCGGATGTGTAGAACCATCGGTCACTCCTGAAAATGCTTGGTTGGGTGAAAGCTGGTAGTACGGCACTTGGAGTCTGTCGAACGTCTGAACAGACAGAACATTGAGCCCTGCTCCGCCATCAATGAGAGTCTTGGTGACAACCACGTTGCTGATGACGGGGGAGCAGAGCATGGGGAGCGTCCAAGCAGTGGCCGCGCACTTGAGCTGGTCTGAGGTGCTGAAGGTGATGGCGCACTTGGACCACCTGAGAGGGCGAGTTGCTTCGAGCTTGGGGAGTGCTGCATTCACCTCGCACGCGAACTGCTTGAAGATGCGGTGGGAAGCCGGGGCCTGTGAGCCGCCCAAGATGCAGGCGATGGCTCGAGGCTCCTGGAAGCCCCCAGCCCCCTCGTCCTGGTGGTGATCTCCATTCCTTGTTGGCAGTGGAGGCAGTGGAGGCAGAGCCGCATTGCCCTGAGGGTGCTCCTCACGAGGCTGCTCCCTCCAGGCGCCCTCACGTGATTGGCCCAGCCAGCGGTCCTCCCGAGGCTGGTCGCGCCACTCCTGACGGTGGTCGCGTCCGTCCCAGCGTCCATCGCCTCGGCCACCTCCACGGCCGTAGCCTCGATCATTGCGCTCGGGGTGTCGACCGAGGCGCCCTTCGCGGCCCTGAGCTCTTGACAGTCTAAGGTGTTGTGGTTGTGAACATTGTGGAAGACGCAGAACGGCCGATTGCTCTTGGATGACTCGGGGTGGTCGCAGCCGCGCTTTTTCTCTGGTTCGGACGCAAGCACGGCCGGCCCCTTGCGCTTCACGTCCTTGGCCTTCTTGTCTTCTGGATCAGCATCGAGGAGCTCGAGGAGGGAGAGGCGCCCCTCCTCAGCCCTTGTGCACTTGTTCGCCATGTTGAACATCTCCAGAGCTGTGCAGAGATCCTCATGGATAGCGAGCTCCTCCATCTTGACACCGCGGACACCATCAGTGAATGCTGAAATGATGGCCTCGTCCGACACCTTGGGGATCTTGAGGCGAACGTTGTTGAAGCGCTGGATATACTTCTGCAGGGTCTCTACAGGTTGCTGCTTGATGCAACGCAGGTCACCCGCGGCCAGCAGACGGTCGCGAGTGCCCTGGAAGTTCGCGATGAAGCGGCTGCGCATCTCCTCCCAGGAAGAAACCGACCCCTCGGGTAGGTTCAGGAGCCAAGAACGCACGCCATCCTTGAGGGCCATCGGGAACCAGTTTCCCATGATCTTCTCATCACCGCTGGCCGCCTCAATGCTCAGCTCATAGAGCTGCAGGAACTCGGAGGGGTCGGCGGTGTCGTCGTAGCGTGGAGGCAGGTCAGGCTTGAACTTGCTTGGCCAGACGATGTTGCGGAGCTCCGGGGTGAAAGCGCAGCATCCTGCCGTGGCCACTGGAGACTGTCGAGGGGGTGGAACCTGGTCCTGGCGCACGCACACCGCCATCTCCTGTGGTGGTACGCGGGCCTGGTGCCGGGGTGCTGGAAGTACGCGTGCTTCTCCTTGAGGTCGCTGCACCACCTGGCAGCTCACATCCTCCCGAGCTGTCGTAGGGCGCGATGGGTCATGTCGTGGCGCCACACGCCTTGGCCTGACAATGATGCCCTGGTCCGGAGGTGGTGGAGGAGCCCCGTGAGCCACGTCACCCGCTGCAGGTGGCTGCTGAGGCAGTGAGCGAGCCGAAGCGGCGGAGCCCCCGGCCATGCTGACGAGCTCAGTGATCCGCTTGAGCCACTCCTCGAAGAGGTCACCAACCGGGCAGTAGCGAAGGAGCTCCCGTGCCATGAGCAGAAGCGGCTCGCGTCCGCTGGCAGCGCGACGCTGTGGGAGGACAAGCTTGGGTCGATGATGGAGTAGTCGTCGCCCGTTCGCTGCGGCGCCCGACGGGTGCAGCGATGAAGCTTGCTACTCGTGGTCGGCAGGGGCCGATGGTGGGATTTGGCCATCGGAGACGGAGCACGACGGGCACAACCATCGCCGGCGGTTGCCTAAGCAACGTCGGCCGGGCTGACCCGGCCTTTCGGCGCGAGCTCGGCGTGCGTTGGCCATGGAGGTGTCAGAGTGGCGGTGGATCGATCGACGGAAGAGAAGATCTACGCACCCCTACCTGGCGCGCCAAATGTCGAATTACAGGTTCCGCAAACCATTGAGAGGTTCGAACTCTAGGGTGCGTGCAGAGATCTCAACCTACCTAGCCTGCCTACTTGCGATCCTCCTAAGCCTAGCACGACGAGCTCGAAGAGACAGAAAGACACGGCAGTTTATCCTGGTTCGGGCCACCTTGCGGTGTAATACCCTACTCCAGCGTTTTGGTGGATTGCCTCGGAGGGCTGAGGATGGACTAGTACGGTGGATGAACTGGCCTGTGTGGTGAGGTGTTCTTGAGCTCGATAGAGCTATGGGGATGTGAACCAGATCAGATCAGTTGCCCTCTATGGTGGTGGCTAAGTCCTATTTATAGTGGCCTTGGTCCTCTTCCCAAATGTTGGCGGGAAGGGATCCCACAACGGCCGGATTTGAAAGGGGACAAGTAGTAGAGCTTATCCTAACAAAAGTAGTCTTCGCCTGCGAAAAGCCTCTGGTCGTGACACTGCGGTGGGCTCGGCGATGACCTCCGTCCTGCCATCCTAGCGGTCTTGGTATCGTAGCACAAGAATGGAAACCTTTGGCTGATTCCTCTGGAATCTGCGCCTATGGCTTGCCTCCTTTGCACCCAAGAGGAAACCTACGCTCTGCGCCCACCTGGCGCCCCCCTGACCTTGGTCGTCATGGCTCACGTCAGCTGATCCTCGTGAGGTAAACCTTGCATGGAACTCTCCATTCCTCGGGAGCCAGCCTGAAGAGGCCGATCCCCTCGGGGTCTTGGCGTCGTCCGCCTCGCGAGGCTTGGCCCCTCGCGAGGGTCTTGAGTTGTTGATGCTGAAGCTGGGCCGTACCAGGCCATCGATGGAGCCACAAGGTGGGCCGCAGGCAGACAGGGCTGGATACCCCCATATCCACAATGCCGAGACGGTGGGAAGAGAAGGAGGCAGGAGCAGCGCCCAAACGGGAGTCCATCCCGGTCTTGTCATGGCCAGCCAGACATATAGCGTGACAAGATCAGGAGTGGCGAGGCTGCGAAGGAGGAGGGTAGACGGAGCAGCTCGGCGGCGCCCTGATCACCACCTCCGGGACCAGCAAGAAGCCCCAGCTCGAGCAAAAGCGGAGTCATCCACCAAAGCTCAACTAGAAGACTGCTGGAGGAGGCGAAGGCACCAAGAGAGCAGCCCCCTCCCCGACGACCAGGAGACCGGTGATAACAGTGCCGGGGAGGAGGGGAAGAACAGAAAGACGAGGCGGCAGGTCACGAGTACGAGACGAACACGTCAGTGTGATCGTACTCTGACCTGGCGGCCTGCCTCCCGCCTTCTCCATCTTCCCTGGCTTCATCTTCATCAACACCTCTCTAGGGAAGCACCGGCTTCGCGGTCCGGCAGTCCTCCCAAAGAGACGCAAGTGACCAAGACGGCCAGGGGGCTCGAGGCGCGCCGCACCCCAACTTGGTGGGCAGGAAGGCGCCCTCCTCATCAACATCAACCCCAGTTCCAATGAAATGGGTCGTACTGGGATTTCTAATGATCCCAAGCCCTTCGCCTTGGACTTGGACCAGATCCACTCCCCGAGTGCCAGCACCATTACTTGGCATCATCAGCTCCATGCTCGGGCTCGGGACCCGACCTCGAGCTCTCCCTTCCAGCATACTCAAGACGAAGCAAGGTGGAGGAGAAGAGGAATGTGGATGAATGCCTCCACTCCTCCCCCGCTCCTCCTTTTATAGGTGAGCGAGAGGCTGGAGCTGATCCTCGGCAGTGTAACCACCGCCCTCCTCAACCAATTCCTGAAGACTGGGCCTTTGCCATAATGCACTCCCATACCATGCGCCTCTGTTACCTACCCCGCGCGATGCATGCAACATACATGGCTAAGGATAAGGGCGTGGTGGGAAGAGTGAATTGGCAGTTTCTACCTCATGCGTTAAAGTCATTCACTGGCCATTACAAGAGCGGCCCCACCACCATTGGCATTACAAGACGCACGGAAAACCAAAAACTGGCCCAGGCTTAAGATTAATGAAGAAGCAAAGAAGACCTCAAGAGACCAGCCTCTTCCACACCCCTGCCTGTGCACTTGTTAGGGCCTACCCTGACGATGCTCGGCAGCACGATCAGGGTAGGGTCGAGGGATTCTTTCAGTACAACAGACCCTGGGCATGTTGCCTAGACTGTGCACAGGCACGAAAACAAGATTATGGTACCAGGCCATGCCAAGTGCAGGAGACCAAGATCTTCGAGGGACCAACTTGCAGATCAAGAGGACCAAGGCCAAGCTAGGGAAGTAAGATACCACTAGGAGAAAAGCCTCCTTTGCTGGGCACACGAGCTTGGCGAGGGTAGAGCCACTCCCGAAAGAGAACACCCAAGACGCCCCGACAGGGCCTGCGGGGACTCACGGAGGCAAAAACCACCTCACCAACCACTCCTCCACGACCCACGTCGTCAATCAGTGCGGTGTCAAGCTGCAAAGTGATTAAGTGGCAGCCATTCGCCACATGGCAGCCTCTTTCTATAGGAATACCTACAGACAACGCCCGTCCTGCGACGTGTCAAGCAAGAAGGTGTGAAGCTGGCAAATTAGCTTGGCAAGGCTTGTCGGGCAAGCAACGATGTGACGTTGAGCGGTGCATTTAATGCACTCTGTCAGCCTGCAAAGTTAGGTATGATAGCACTGTTTGCTATCTTATCAGTGCATCATGACTGATTTGTCATTGTGGTGACCCCTTGATCTATAAAAGGAGGCCCATGGCGACCATAGAAAGGGTTGGAAAGGAGAACACCCACACGCTCGTACACGCGTAGCCACGATCGCCCATAGGCAACCCCTATCGGGCTAGTGTACTGCGCACCACCACCATCAATCCACCAATGCAGGAGTAGGGTTTTACACCTCGCGGCAGCCCGAACATGGGTAAAATTGCTCGTGTGATCCCTGTCGTGCTGCCCCACGCTCCTCTGCTCTTTGTGCAACGTGACAACCCCCCTGCCGAACCAGCAAGGGACCCTTGGTCCCATAGGTGGTCGTGGTTTCCCACGACAACGCCCCTGAGTTCGAACCTGTCTTGGGTCTGTGGCGCTCTGAATCGGACACCTTATTCCATAGTCCATCAAATCCTTACCCAAAACTTGAATACTTCACAACACAAAACTCAACAGAAAATCTCATAAGCTCCGTTAGTATAAGAAAATAAATCACCACATTTGTTACTGTTGTGAACTCGTTCTTTATTTATATTGGTGTAATATCTACTGTATTACAACTTTTCCATGGTTCATACCCCCCGATATTACCCATAGATTCATTAAAATAAGCAAACAACACATAGAAAACAGAATCTATCAAAAACAGAACAGTCTGTAGTAATCTGTAACTCTCGAATACTTCTTTAACTCCAACAATTCTGAAATATTAGGAAATTCTGCGTAATGTGTGTACCTATCTTTTTCAAAAAGAATTAGATCAAAATTACGCTTCTGTAAAAAATGAAAATTATTTTCCTGGGTGCAAAAGTTTTTGGTTTTCAGCAACATCAAAACAACTATCATCATAAGACATCCGAAAGGTCTTACTTGGCACAAACACTAATTAAAACACAAAAACACATCTAACAAGAGGCTAGATGAATTATTTATTGCAAAATAGAACCAAAAAGCAAAGAACAAAAATAAAATTGGGTTGCCTCCCAACAAGCGCTATTGTTTAACGCCCTTAGCTAGGCATAAAAACACAAATATAGATCTAGGTATTGTCATCTTTGGTATGCAATCCATAAGTAGCTCTCATAATAGATTCATAAGGCAATTTGATTTTCTTTCTAGGAAAGTGTTCCGTTCCCTTCCTTCACGGAAATTCAAACCTAATGTTTCCTTCTTTCATATCAATAATTGCACCAATCATTCTAAGGAAAGGTCTACCAAGAATAATAGGACATGTAGGATTGCAATCTTTATCAAGAATAATGAAATCTACGGGCACATAATTCCTATTTTTGCAACAATAAGAACATCATTAATTCTTCCCATAGGTTTCTTAATAGTGGAATCCGCAAGATGCAAATTTAAAGAACAATCATCACATTCACGGAAACCTAACACATCACGTAAAGTTTTTGGAATCGTGGAAACGGTAGCACCCAAATCACACAAAGCATGGCACTCATAATCTTTAATCTTAATCTTAATAGTAGGTTCCCGCTCATCATAAAGCTTTCTAGGGATAGAAACTTCCAATTCAAGTTTTTCTTCAAAATATTGCATCATAGCATCTAGGGATAGTAAAAGCTTTATTTTAATTATAAGCATGAGGAGAATTCAACATGGATTAAAACAAGTAAATACAATCTATTAAAGAACAATTATCATAATTAAATTCCTTGAAATCCAAAAGAGTGGGTTCATCGCTACTTAAAGTTTTGACCTCTCCAATCCCACTTTTATCCATTTTTGCATCAAGATATAAAAACTCCAAATCATTGGGACGCCTTTTAGCGAAACTTGACTCATCTCCAGTCCCATCTTTATCAAGATTTATCTTGGAAAAAATATTCAATAGGAGTCACATCAATCACTTTAATATCTTCATCATTATTTTCACAAAACCTAGAAGAACACGCTTTTACAAACCAATCTTGTTTAGCACGAATCTAAGAGGTCTTTCTTTGCACTCATCAATGGAGATTCTCATAGACTTTATAGGTTCATTGATATCATGCTTGGGTGGAATAGATCTAATTTTCAAAGAATTAACATCAAGAGAAATTCTATCCACGTTCCTAGCCAATCATCGATCTTAAGAAATTTTTCTTCAACCAAAGCATTAAAATTGCTTTGCCAACTCATAAATTCTTTAACACTATTCTCAAAATCAGAGGGCATCTTATTATAATTTCCATAAGAATTGTTGTAGGAATTACTAGGAAACGGCCTAGGATTTAAATTGCCTCTATATGCGTTATTACCAAAACGGTTCCTACAAACAAAATTCACATACATAGATTCATTATTATTCTCAATCAAAGTAGAAAAAGGCATATCATTAGGATCAATAGAAGCACTCCTGCTAGAAAATAATTTCATAAGTTCATCCATCTTTCCACTCAAAACATTAATCTCTTCTATCGCATGCACTTTTTTACTAGTGGAAGTTCTTTTGGTACGCCATTGAGAATAATTAACCATAATATTATAGGAGTTTAGTGGCATATCCTAGATTAATTTCCATAAAAGTACCTCCCGGGGCCGAATCTAAAGATTTCTAGAAGCAAAACTCAATCCGGCATAAAATAATTTGTATGATCATCCACAAATTCAAACCATGAGTAAGGAAATTTCGTATCATTAATTTCATCCTCTGCCAAGATTGGGCAACATGTTCATGATCTTAGTGGGAGGAAAATACTTGGAAATAAAAGCATCTTTATACTTATTCCATGAATCAATACTGTTTTTAGGCAAAGATGAAAACCAAGTTTTAGCACGATCTCGAACTGAGAACGGAAATAGCTTCAATTTAACAATATCATTATCCACATCTTTCTTCTTTTGCATATCACACAACTCAACGAAATTATTCAGATGGGATGCGGCATCTTCACTAGGAAGACCAGAAAATTGATCTTTCATAACCAGATTCAGCAAAGCGGCATTAATTTCATAAGATTCCGCACTAGTGGTAGGAGCAATCGGAGTAGTAATAAAATCGTTGGAAAAATCAAACAATTTGGTATTCTCTTGAGCTATCGTGACAAAGCAAGCAATCTAACACATGAGCAAACAAAAAGCAACGAAGAAGACGAACGGAAGAAGGGCGAATAAAAAAGGCAAATCTTCTTGAGTGCAATGCCCCGGATTCGTTGCGCCAGGTGTCTGCCAGTTATTCGCCGTTGTTTGCCATGTCATTTGCTTGCGTGTTGCATTTTATCATGTCATCATGTGCATCTCATTTCGCATTCATGTTCGTCTCATGCATCCGAGCATTTTCCCCATTGTCCGTTTTGCAATCCAGCACTCCTATGTTCCCCCGGCGTCCCCCTTTTGTCTCTCATTGTGAGCGGGTGTTAAACATTCTCAGAATGGACCGAGGTTTGCCAAGCGGCCTTGGTACACCACCGTAGAACCGCTTTGTCAAGTTTCGTGCCATTTGGAGGTCGTTTGATACTCCAACAGTTAACCGGGTAACCGCAAAAGCCCCTTTCTCTTTGCATCCCAACACCCCTTCAAAGTGGCCCATAACCCATCCAAACCCCCTCCATGCTCTCGGTCATTTGATCACGATCACGTGGCCTAAAACCGCACCCTATATAAACACCTTCCCCTCCAAAAATCCCGGTCTAACCCTAGATCAAACCTCCCTCTCGCCCGCCGGACATGTCCACCCCGCCGCCGGACGCGTCCACCGTCGCCAGCCACCTCACCCCGGCCAATAGGGCGTTGCCACGTCAGCCGCCGCCGCGCCCCGCCCACTCAGCCGCCGCCACGTGGCACCGCAGCGCCGTCCTTCGCCGCCACCCGTGCGGGCCCGTCGAGCGAGGCCCGCCCGACCCGATCCGCCTCCGCCGCCGCCGCTCCCGCGGCTCGGCCTCCACCGGCGCCGTCCTCCCGCCGGTGTGCTCGGCTGGCTCCGCCGCGCCCGCCATTGTCGGCCTCCCAGCCAGCCAGCGCTCGCCGTTCCAGCCCGGCACCGCTTCGCCGCCGCCGCTACCATTTCGCCACCGCCGGTGCACCGCCCGTGCCTCCTCTCGGTCTTGGCCGCCCCTCGGAGATCGCGCCGGATCCGGCGAGATCCGGCGGATCTGCCTCTCGGCGCCGCTCGGCCTCCTCCGCCCTCTCCGACCCCTCCGGCCGCCGTCCCCTCCTTCTCCGGCGAGATGCCGGCGAACCTCAGAATCCATGCAGATCCAGATCCGGACAAACCCTAAGGTTGACCCCGTTTTTGCCCAAGTCCCGTAATATTTTGCATAATCATGCCATGTTCATCGCATCATAACTCCGTGCATACTGCTCCGGTTCATGCGTGTAATATGTCAAATTGTTCGCCTCAACGAATAATTCATTGCATTCCATTGCATCATTTTCATTTGAGCCCATCTTGATGCCCTAAATGCTGTTGGAAGAGGGCTATGTGATGTTAGTTTCAGATTCTTATCAGAACATGCACTTTTGTCATTTTTGCCATGATTGATGTGTGCATCTTATGAACTTGAGTCGTACATATGTTTTAAACTATGTCATTCCATCTTTCCAGAGGTGCAATTGATGTATTTTTTTATTCTTGTACTAAGTGCATCAAGCTTGTTAAGTGGGATACTTGCTGTTACTATTTTGCTAGGCTGAATCTGTTATTTTGTGATGCTATGTAACCTGCTGCTACAACTCATTTCATGCATAATCTGGAGATGTTCACTAAGGATGTTTTGTTATACATGTCTTGCTCTATCCATTCATGCCCCTGGTTGCATTTATAGCCTGCTATAACATGTTGTTATCCTGCCCTCAAAACTGCTAAATAATGTTGTTGTCAGCCTGTTAACATTAAGTTCAATGTTGCCATGATTGTTGCTAGTGATCCATGCACCCTATGAACTTCCTCTTGCCATTATTATCTTCATAAACATGTCGTCTTACTGTTGATTGCCTTGCCATGCCATGTATTTCTCTATGGTGAGTGGTACAAGCTCACCAACATGCCTACTTATTGTTGTTCCTGCCATGTATGAATCTGTCATATCTTTTGCCATGTTTACATGGGTGCCATCATATCTTCTGATCCTTTTTGGCTCATGGTCTGTAAGGGTCTTTTGTTCTAGGAAATTATTAGATTCATTCCAATCCTTTGTTTGCCATGATAAGTTCCTGTAACTGGTTGTTTGATAGCTCTAAACATTGCAACCTGATGTTATTTCTGCTAAGCCTGAAACTGTTATTATTTGCAATCTTGTCATGTCCTTTTGAGCATGTTCTAGTTGTTTATGGAGATATCTCAGTGTTCATGTTTTATCATGCTTTACCTGTACTTCATGACCATGCCTTTTTTTATTACGTTGAGATGTTGTAGCTTGTTGTTTTGATGCTTGCTAGATGCCTAGTTGCTGTTTTGGACAGATTGTTGTTATGCTTTTGTATAGAGTGTATGTGTTGCACCGTTGCTCCGTTTTGAGTGTGCTCTATATGAAACTTGCTTGTTTCTTCATTTAGTTTCATATTATCTTGTTGCATCCTTGTTTTGAGGTGTTTGCTTGATGTTTGTATGCATTTTGCATCAATGCCATGTTTAACTTGTTTTGCTCATATCTTCTAGGCCGTAGCTCCGAATTAAATAAACTTTATATGTAACTTGACTAGAATTTCGTGTAGTTCATCGTGGTGCATCTTAACTTGTTGTTTAACAACTTGAACATAAGGTTTATTCAGTTCTAGACCAATTTAGAAATTTGCATATGAGGACTTATCAGAATTGTTATATGTTGTTTCCGGCCTCATTTAAACTTGCCTTGATGTGTTGCTCGTGTATGCATCATCTCTTGCCATTAGTAGCTCCATGTAGCTTTGTCATGCATCTTGTTTGGTTGTGCATCATGCCTTGTTCATGTGTGGTGTGTTTACTATGTTGTGTGCTTCTTCTCGATATTTCCCGTTTCGTTGCGATCGTGAGGATTCGTTCGTCTACGCTTGGTTCGTCTTTGTGGCTTCATCTTCTTCATGGACTCGTTCTTCTTATTTCAGGCAAGATGACCGCTACCCTGGATCTCACTACTATCATTGCTATGCTAGTTGCTTCGTTCTATCGCTATGCTGCGCTTCCTATCACTTGTTCTTCAAGCCTCCCCAAATTGCCATGAACCTCTAAACTTTGACACCTTCCTAGCAAACCGTTGTTTGGCTATGTTACCGCTTTGCTCAGCCCCTCTTATAGCGTTGTTAGTTGCAGGTGAAGTTGAAGATTGCTCCATGGTGGACAGGGTTATGTTGGGATATCACAATATCTCTTATTTAATTAATGCATCTATACACTTGGTAAAGGGTGGAAGGCTCGGCCCAATGCCTGGTGTTTTGTTCCACTCTTGCCGCCTTAGTTTCCGTCATACCGGTGGTATGTTCCCGGATTTTGCGTTCCTAACGCGGTCGGGTGATTTATGGGACCCCCTTGACAGTTCGCTTTGAATAAAACTCCTCCAGCAAGGCCCAACCTTGGTTTTACCATTTGCCTCACCTAGCCCTTTTTCCCTTGGGAGTCGCGCTCTCGAGGGTCATCTTATTTTACCCCCCCCCCGGGCCAGTGCTCGTCGTGAGTGTTGGTCCAACCTGTCAGCCGCCGGTGGCCACCAGGGGCAACTCTGGGCTCCCCTACCGGAAGTTTGGACAATCCGGTGTGCCCTGAGAACGAGATATGTGCAGCTCCTATCAGGATTTGTCCACTACCGTCGTCTCGTCGTTATACCTTTGAAGCATGTATTTTTAGGGTGGTTCGAGTCGTAGTGGAAATAGTGATTCTCGCGATGGTAGTGAAAGTAGAGGTACATGTTTCGTAGTCGTACACGTCCGCGGTAGTCATACTCATATCATCGTGGAAGTAGTGGTACACATTCTTTTCAGAGAGGTACTTGATGATTCCAAGCCCTTCACAGTCGACGGTAGTGGAACTTGGCGTTCTTGCTAACCAGGTCTTCGGCGACGGTAGTTGTACACGGTTGAAGAGGAACTTGATGAATCCGAAGGTGTCGGATTTTGGGTTCCGGCAGACCCTTGAGGTTCGAACACTGGGGTGCGCGCGGAGATTTCGCCCTCTACCTACATGCTCCTCGCCGAATCGCTTGGATCTAAACTACGAAAGAAACAGCACAAGAGACACAGGGTTTATACTGGTTCAGGCCACCATTGTGGTGTAAAACCCTACTCCAGTGTGTGGTGTGGTGGATTGCCTCTTGGGCTGATGATGAACAATACAAGGAAGAACAGCCTCATGAGGGTCTGTTTGGCTGGTGTGTGATGAACTGCTAGGAAGGGAGCAGTCGCTCTATCTACTGGTTTCTTGGTGAGGATCCAGATGCCTCTACCCTGGGGGTGGCTAGTCCTATTTATAGGCAAAGGCCCTGGGCCTCTTCCCAAATATTGAGCGGGAAGGGTGCCAACAATTGTCCATTTTGAAGGGGAACAGCGGGTACACTTATCCTGACTAAAGTTGGTCCTCGCTTTGTCAAAGGCTCTGGTCGGCCGCTTGGGCTCCACAATGACTTCCTTCGCCGTTGGGCTGGTCTTGGTCTTGTTGCACCGGAATGGATGCCTTTGCTTGATGCTCTCTCCGCGCTTGCTCCCTTTGCACCAAAGAGGAAAGGAGGACATCAAGCGGGTCGGGCGCCCGACTGGCGCCCTTGGTCGTCATGGCTTGCGTCATGGCCACCTCGCGAGGTACCCCGCCTTGAACTCTCCGCCTCCTCGTGAGCCAGCCTGATGAGGCCGTGCCTGAAGAAGCTCCGTGTCGTCCGCCCCGCGAGGCTTGGCCCCTCGCGAGGGTCTTGAGCTTGTATTGATCAAGATTGGCCGCGTTGGGCCCCCTTTGAGCCACGCCGCAGGCCGCAGGCAGGCAAGTCTGGGGACCCCCGTTCCCAGAACGCCGATAGTAGCCCCCGGGCCCAGGGCGCGCCCGGACTTGGCCGAGCAGAGAGGCGAAAGGGCAAGTGCGAAGCGTCGCGGGCCCTAACAGGCTGCGGCCTTGGGCGCCGCGTGGCGTTTGATTGGACGTGGGCGCCTCAGCTTCCCCACGACGCCTCGGCAACTGCACGGATTCGAGAAGTCCCTGCATGCAAAGCGGGTCATGATTACCTGCGATCGTGGAGGTCGATGGTTGGCCTTCGCCGGCTATAAGTATGGAACGGCGCGTGCCCTTCCAGTCTATCTCTCCTCGCTTCTCCTTCTTCCTGGTCCTTGCTCCGTCTTGGTTCAATGGCTCCGATCCGCCGGTTCTCTGCGACCGAGAAGGGAAAGGCTCCCCAAGAGGATCCTGACCTGCTTCCACTGAAGAAACGGCTTGCCTTCTGCCATTGGGGTCAGGGCGCCCGCCAGGAAGCGCCGAGGCCCTGGTGTGAGCGGCCACCACCAGGGTTCCCACTTCCCATGTACGCCCATATCGGGGGCTCCGAAGGAGTCGACGCCAAACGCCACGGGCGGCGCTGCCGTCGGCACCGGCGGGTCACGAAAGTGTGCATCTTTCCCCCTGGAGTCCACGCTGAAGGCTCCTCCCGAGAGTTCGTGGTTCGCGCCGCCACACCTCCTAAGTCTTGGATTCGCCTTCCCCCCTTCTTCGCCTCCGTCATCCCGCAGGGGGAACCCCTGGGGCTTTGGCTACAGCACGCCGGCTGCAGCACCCTCGCGACCGGGGCAGAGGTCGCGGTCGTTTCCCCGGGCGAGGTCTTCATGACTCGAGGCTGGGGCGAGGTCGCCTGGTTCTGCAGGGCAAGGGGCGCCCTCGCGATCCATCTGGAGTACGACGGTGCTTCGGTGATGTCCTTCAAGGTCTTCGATGCCGAGGGTCGCCGGCTGGAGTGCTGCCCGGAAGAGGCGGTCGGGACCCTGTGGCGGCGAGACAGAGGCCGGCCAACCACTCCCTTGGCAGCTCCTCAGGCGATGGGGGCGCTGGAGGATCCAGCGACTCTGCCGAGCCCTTCGCGACTCCGGAGACGAGCGACGACAGCTACGAGCCCCCGAGCCTGCGCCGCTCCCGGAGCAGGGCGGGCTCGTCAGGCCGCCGCCGCCCCTGATCTGGATGGGGTTGGCGCTGGTGCTGGACGGCCCACTGTTGATGATGGCGTCTGCCGTGATGGTCTGTGTAGTTAGGACTCCTTAGGATTCACGTCTTTTGTTCCTGCGAGGAGCCAAGAATATACCCCGCGGGGGCTTGTAAGATGTTTGTAGCTCCGTTTGTCAATATGATCCTCATTGTGAAGCAGTGCGAGATGCTTATTCCGTCTTAGCTTAGTTTCTTCCTTTCAGACCTCGTGAGGGCTTGATGTTGTGCGCCGACAAGTCCCAGTCCCAAGGCGGCTTCAGCCGTCGCTGGTATGCCAGGTCGCGATGCCGTGGTCAAGGCCAGGAGGTGAGCGGCCCGAGGTCCGGTAAGAGCCCCTGAGTCGCGATGCTCAGGAGGTCCCCCTTAGCGCCCAAGCAGCCATCATTCGGTGAGAAAGGAGAGCAACGTTGCTAACACGGGATTGCATTAGGTGCGGGGATGGTGCTGCGATAGCTAATGTTCTCGTAGGATGACTTATCTCGAGGGTCAGGAAACGCTTCCTGGTGCGGCGCTAGGTCCTTGCCTTGGGGGCGAGGGGTTGCTTGGCGAGGTCCTCACATGCTCCTCCCCTCTCGCCTTCGCTCCCCTTTCTGCTCTACGTCCTCGGGTCCCGGCCCTCGAGCGAGTCTCAGTCGTCGTTGGTATGCCAGGTCGCGATGCAGTGGACAAGGCCAGAGGGTGAGGGCTGGAGAGCCAGTAGGAGCCCTGAGTCGCGATGCTGAGGTACCCCCCCTTTAACGTGCAAGCGGCTTGCGCGGACGAGAGTGAAGAAGACACCGTGAGGGCCTCGCCTGACGATGCTCCTTGGAGGGACCCTGCAGGCTTATCACAAAAGGAACGAGAGTTCGCCGTGACAATCGACAGTTAGCCGTTAGTTGCTTTGGAGAGGCGACGAGGCGCGAAAGGCCTGGCGAGGTGTGTTGGGGCACCCGTGAGCCAGCGCGGGACTCACGGGGCCCTACCCCAAGGCGGGTTGCGCCTGGCACTGGGCCCTATCTTGGAGTGTGTTCCTGCAAATTTGGCTAGATGCCGGTGCTCTACGTCCTCGGGTCCCAGCCCTCGAGCTGGTCTCAGTCGTCGCTGGTATGCCAGGTCGCGATGCCATGGACAAGACCAGAGGGTGAGGGCTGGAGAACCGGTAGGAGCCCTGAGTCGCGATGCTCAGGTACCCCCCCTTTAACGTGCAAGCTTGCGACATCCAGGAAGAAAGGGTGCCCCGGACAGGCACCAAATAACAAGCACGATGGGTTGAAAGTATGGCCCTAAGATAAACGCAAGAGGGGTACACGCCGCTGGGTCTGACCCGAGCGACTTGGGGATGATGCAGCCCAAGGGGCGCCCCCAATAAAGTAAGCTAAGAACATGAAATAAAAGGGATACATGCCGCAGGGACGGAACCACGAGGCCAGGGAATAATGCGGCCCTGAGGGCGCTCCCAGCTGGAAATGAAACTTGAAAGATGTCACCTGATGATGTTGGGGACGAAGGGGTGTTGGTGTAGCAGACTCGGTGGGCTGCGGGAGCCGATCCTCACGAGCCCCCTGGCCCAGGGGCCTCGGGAGGCTCCGAAGGCACTGGTGGCCCCTCGCGGACCATCTCCACCTCCACCAGGGCTGCGGAATGCCTGACCTCTTGAGCCTCCAGGATGGCCCTCATGAGGCGCTGGTACGCGGCAGCCACGTTCGGCAAGCCATAAGGCATGCGAACGTAGCTGAGCTGACCTCATGGCGTCCCCACTTGCGAGGGCCAGAGGCGCTCCTGAGACGCGGCTTGGTTGAGCCCTCGTATGTCGATGCAGACGCGCAGCCCACCATCTTCGCCTGGATCGGGGGCCACAGCGGGTAAGCGGCGGGTGCCTCTCATGACTCTTGACTCCTGTAGCTCCTGAATGGCCTTGCTGACGAACTCCTGAGGGATTGGCCCTCCTTGCCTTGCTCCTTCTTGAGGGAAACGTACTTCGAAAAACGCCTCCACGTGGTGCCCAAGCGCCTCCCTCGTTACCTTGGCGAGGTCGGCGGCCCTCCAGTGGAGAGCCCCCGAGCCCTGCCTGAGGAGGGAGCCGGGCGCGCTTCCCTATGCGATGGAAGGAGGTTCCCCCTGAGCAGGCGCGGGCCTTGAGGGGCCTGCCTCCTGAGGGGCCGGGCCGGACGATGTCTTCTTCTTCTTGGGGGCGGCCTTGGGAAGCCTCCTGCTTCCGCGATCCGGGTCTTCCAGTGATGCGGCCTGAAAGGCTCGCTCCAGGGAGCACACTGCGTCTCTCTCTTTGCATGGCACCGTGATGACCCTGCCACTTCCTGGCATCTTGAGGACGTTGTAGCCATGGTGGGTTACGGCCATGAACTTGGCCAGCGCTGAGTACCCGAGGATGGCGTTGTACGGCAGGCGAATGTGGGCGATGTCGAAGTCGATGAGCTCGGTGCGGTAGTTGTCGCGTGCCCCGAAGGTGACAGGGAGGCGGACCTGCCCGATCGGGACCGTGGAGCCGTTGGTGACTCCGGAGAAAGGCTTGGTTGGCTGAAGCTGATTGTAGGGCACTTGGAGATTGTTGAACGTTTCCACGGACAGGACATTGAGCCCTGCTCCGCCATTGATGAGGGTCCTGGTGGCTAGCACGTTGCTGATGATTGGGGAACAAAGCATCGGGAGGACTCCGTTGTGGCGCAAGACTTGAGCCGATCCGCTGAGCTGAACGTGATGGCGCATGCGGACCACCCGAGAGGGCGGCGTGGCCTCGAGCTTGGGGAGGACTGCATTCACTTCAGGGCGTAACTCGCTTGAAGATGCGCCGAGAGGTTGGGCTTGAGCTCCGCCTAGGATGCAGGCGATCGCATGTGGTTCCTGGAAGCCCCCAGCCCCCTCGTCCTGATGACGGTCCTCATTTCTTCTTGGCTGCGGCGGCAGCGGAGGGAGGCTTGCGTTACCTTGCGGGCGATCCTCGCGAGGCTGATCCCTCCATCCTCCCTCGCGAGGTAGGTCCTGCCAGCGATCCTCGCGAGGTTGGTCGCGCCACCCTTGGAGTGGGCCGCGGTCTTCCCAACGTCCTGCGTTCCTTCCTCCTCGGCCGTAGCCCCGGTCGCTGCGGTCGGGACGTCGACCGACCCTTCCTTCACGCACGGCCCGGAGCTCTTGGCATTCATTGGTGTTGTGGGTGTGGAGGTCGTGGTACACGCAGTACCGACTGCCCTTGGAGGGTTCGGGCTGATCTCTGCCACGCTTGGTGTCTGGCTCTGCCGCGAGCACGGCAGCCCCCTTGCGCTTCACGTCCTTTCCCTTGGGCTTCTTCTCTTCTGGGTCTGCGGCAGGCAGCTCGAGGAGGGAGAGGCGCCCTTCCTCAGCCCTGGCACACTTGGTCGCCAAGTTGAACAGCTCCAAGGAGGTGCACAGGTCTTCATGCATCGCCAGCTCCTCCTTCATCTTGACGTCGCGCACGCCGTCGGAGAAGGCTGAGATGATGGCCTCCTCGGTCACCTTGGGGATCTTGAGGCGTAGCGTTGTTGAAGCGCTGGATGTACTGCAGGGTTTCCCCTGGTTGCTGCTTGATACGGCGCATGTGGCTCACGGCGGGTGGCCGGTCGCGAGTACCCTGGAAGTTGGCGATGAAGCGGGTGCGCATCTCGTCCCAGGAGGAGATCGTGCCTGGAGCCAGATTCAGGAGCCAAAAGGGCCCCTGGCCCTGAGCGCCATGGGAAACCAGTTCGCCATGACCTTCTCGTCTCCGTTGGCAGCCTCGATGCCGAGCTCGTAGAGCTGGAGGAACTCTGCAGGGTCAGCCGTGCCGTCGTAGCGAGGAGGCGGGTCTGGCTTGAACTTGCCGGGCCACGCGACGCTGCGCAGCTCGGTGGTGAAGGTGCGGCAGCCCGCCGTGGCCACGGGAGGCCTTGGGTGACGAAGAGCTTGGTCCTGCGGGTCCCCATGCGCTGCAGCTGGGAGCAGCTCGGGGTCTTGACATGCTGGAGCAGGGAGCGCTCGGGCAGCTTCTCGAGGGCGAGGGACTTCTTGGCAGCTCTGCTCTTGCCGCGCTGGCGCCTGACGGAGTGGATTCCGCCCAGGGGCCACGCGCCTCGGGGCCAGGGCGCCTTCTTGAGGCGGAGGCGGCTGAGGCGCCCCAGGAGCTTCATTGCCCACGCAGGGCGGGGCGCGGTGCAGCGAGAAGGACGGCGCGGGGGAGCCCCTAGCGGCGCGGACGAGCTCGGCGACTCGGTCGAGCCACTCTTCGTAGACGTCGTCGATTGGGCGGTAGCGCAGGAGCTCGTTTGCCGCGATGAGCGCAACTCGAGCCTCCATGGCCGCGCGGGGCGCGCGAGACGAAGAACCAGGAGGGGTGGAGCGAGGGCGTAGCAGTGCGGCCATCTCGCCCCATGGATAGGTGCTGGGACGATGCTTGCTGCTCGTTCCCCGCCGGGCCGGTGGCGGCGTTGACGGCAGGTGACGGGGAATGACGGGGGCGCCCGCCGACGGGGGCCGTCTGGGCGACGCGAGAAGCGAGGGCGGCTCGGCGCTCAGGCGCTGGCCCGGCAGCGCCGACATGGATGCGACGGTCGGAGAAGAACAGGGCGACAGGAGACGAATTCCAGCGCACCCCTACCTGGCGCGCCAAATGTCGGATTTCGAGTTCCGGCAGACCCTTAAGGTTCGAACACTGGGGTGCGCACGGAGATTTCGCCCTCTACCTACCTTGTTCCTCGCCGAATCACTTGGATCTAAACTACGAAATAAACAGCACAAGAGACACAGGGTTTATACTGATTCAGGCCACCATTGTGGTGTAAAACCCTACTCCAGTGTGTGGTGTGGTGGATTGGCTCTTGGGCTGATGATGAACAATACAAGGAAGAACAGCCTCGCGAGTGTCTGTTCTTGGCTGGTGTGATGAACTGCTAGGAAGGGTGCAGTCGCTCTATCTACTGGTTTCTTGGTGAGGATCCAGATGCCTCTACCCTGGGGTGGCTAGTCCTATTTATAGGCAAAGGCGTTGGGCCTCTTTCCAAATATTGAGCGGGAAGGGCGCCAACAATTGGTCATTTTGAAGGGGAACAGCGAATACACTTATCCTGACTAAAGTTGGTCCTCTCCTGGTGGTGACGCCTGCTTGGGCTCCACAATGATTTCCTCCCTGCCGTTGGGCTGGTCTTGGTCTTGTTGCACCGGAATGGATGCCTTTGCTTGATGCTCTCGCCTACGCTTGCTCCCTTTGCAACAAAGAGGAAAGGAGGACACTGCGCGGGCTGGCGCCCGACTGGCGCCCTTGGTCGTCATGGCTTGCGTCATGGGCATCTCGCGAAGTACCCCACCTTGAACTCTCCGCCTCCTCGTGAACCAGCCTGATGAGGCCGTGCATGAGGAAGCTCCTTGTCGTCCGCCACGCGAGGCTTGACCCCTCGCGAGGGTCTTGAGCTTGTGTTGATGAACATGGGCCGCGCTGGCCCCCTTTGAGCCACGCCGCAGGTCGCAGGTAGGTAAGTCAGGGGACCCCGTTCCCAGAACGCCGACAGAAAGGGTACTCGATGAAATCCACCTCGGCTGTAGTCGTACATTTTTTAAGAGGAACTTGGCACCTCCAAAACGTAGCAGAACAAATGTCCCGGTTGCGGTAGTGTATTTGGACTTGGTGCACATCCGAGTCTCGTGGGGATCTTGTCGGTGATGGTTACTTGGAGCTGCGATCTTGGCACGCAACAAACAACAATCCGTGCATAACAACATAGAAGGAAACAGGGTTGGCCAGTGGAGGAGGACGACGCCGGGGTCGTGGTGGTCTAGCAAGGAGCCACCCAACGGCCTCGTGGTGTTGTAGATGGCTGACCATGGCAAGCAGGAGGCAATTCGTTCGGGTGGAAGATGCAGAAGCGCCGGTGGTGACGAGCTCCTGGAGCAGAGGGCTCGGGCGATGAGGTGTTGAAGGTTGGCGGGAGACGAGGGCAACGACAGAGCCATGTCGGGTGCGGGATCGCGCGAGGGAGGCTGGAGTTGGGGCGGCAGCTGCGGGGCAAAGTAGAGATGATGGAGCTAGGCCGGTCGGAGCTTGAGGTGCGCGAGGGAGGCAGGAGTTGGGGCGGCAGCTGCGGGGCAAAGTAGAGATGATGGAGCTAGGCAGGTCGGAGCTTGAGGCGCGCGAGGGAGCTGGAGTTGGGGCGGCAACTGCGGGGCAAAGTAGAGATGATGGACCCTAGGCGGTCGGGCGCTTGAGGCGCGGGCAAGGCAGCGGGCGCGGGACTTGGCGGCAGGACCGCCACGAGGAGACGGGGCGGCATCGGGCACACAGGGCTCAGGGACGAGGCACCGAGGACGAGGCGGGAAGGGAAGGCGAGGGCGCGCGTGGTCTTCTGCTTCTGCTGGTCACCGGCGAGGAGGCTAGCTCCTCCGGCAAGCTGTCGTGCTTGAAGTTCCGTGAGGACGATATGGGGAGGGAGGGGCAGATCGATGCGGAGGAGGTTGCGGGAAGCCAATCCAGAGCGGATTCGGGCAAACGAGGGTCGGCCTGGGCGCAGGAGGAGGAGGGAAGATGGCGCTGCAGTGGAGGGGAACTCGCAGTGGTGGCGGCGAGGGGATCGGGACGAGGAACTTCTCTCCCGAGCATGGTGACGGCGCGAGGGAGGAGACGAGGGAGAGTGATGAGCGGGGGCTTGGATCGAACGGGGCTAGGGTTAACAGTGGTTTAGGTGGGCTTAGGGGGAATTGGGCCGGTCTTGGCTGCGGGCTAGAGTTGGTGGGTTGCTCTCTCTTCCAAAAACAGAAGGAAAAAAGTAGAAGGAAAGAAAAGGAGAGAAAAGAAGATGTTAGAGAAGCAATTTGGGAATGGAGTAAATTTCCTGGGCTCACCAAAATGGGCTTGATCCAGAAAAATTGCAACGAGACGTGTCGAAGGGTTTGAATACAACCTCATTTGAATTACATTCAAAAGAGTTTAAATAGGAAGTGGGAGTTTGGAAGGTCCAAAAATGTTCAGATTTTTGGTGGAGCTTGGATGTGAGACAAAAGAATTATCGACAAAGTTTGGGGACCAAACTTGAAGTAGGGAAGGCATGAGAATTAAATTGTAAGTGTGTTATCGTGTTTCCAAAGTTAATGGAATATTTTTTAATATAGCTCCCTAATAATAGTAGGAGGCTTTGAATATGTTTTAAAGAGAAATCATCATGTGCATTTCCCTCAATTTAAATGGATTAGAGATCCATGCAATTTATTTATGAGAAAACATTTAAGTTGGTAATGATGACATGGTGCAATGCAAATGATGCAATGATGAATGCAACAAACAAAACAAATCACCCGATGAAACTCGGAATACTTGGAAGGCATATGAAGCGTCGGTCTTGGGGCATCACAACTCTCCCACACTAACAAAGGATCTCGACCCGAGATCCTAGGGATGGCATCGGAGAGAAATAGAAAAGGAAGAGGTAAAACGAAGTTGCTTCTTTGACAAACAAATGAAATCAACAAACCTTTCAAATATTTAACAACTTGAAAGAAATAATACAACGGAGATGAATGAGATTGCAAACAATCTGTTAGAAAAGAGGAACAAGGAACATTACGGGAACTTGAAGGTTGCAAAGACTTGAATCAAGAGTTTAATGGACAAGATAGAATTTGAAACCACTCCAGTTAAAACAAGATGAGAAAGGAAGAATTCGGGAAGCACTCCTGTTGAAAAGAGAGGCAAGACTTGATAAGATCAAAATAACTTGAAAAGAGGACACAGCACTCCGGTTAAATGGATAAGCAAGAAAAAGAAAAGAACATGATCTTGACACAACGAGATGATGGGTGAAGAGAGCAACATCACAATGCCTCCGGAAGAAATGAAAGAATGGAATGAAAAGAACAGAGAGAAAACAACATGTTCTACCTCAAATGAATTTGACAGAGCATCCTAGGAGAAGGGTTGAACGGAGTTGTTAAAAAAATCAACAACAAAAGAATAATCTTGTTGTGGGCTTGTGGAAAAAATCCCAAAATTATGAGGTCACAACCGGCCACTAATGTAACATTTGATTGGATTGGGATCAACAAGGATACGAAAAACTTCTTTCACCGAGAGGATAAATGAAGAACTTGGGTCATTGATAAGCACCATAATAGCAACATTCCTTGGGGAAGGCTTTAGGTGAAATCTTCACCAAGATAACTCCAATGAAGAGATTGATGGATTTAAAATACCCCATTCTTGAAAAAAAGTGAATCACGAAACACGAAGGGAAATTGTCAAGAATGACGTAAGACCACCTCAAAAGATAAGATTGAAAGAATTGCACTTCAGAATGCAAGATGAAGAATGCTTGAACTCCTCAAAATAAAACATGTGTTGAACACCATGTTTATTTTAGAGTATAGCTTATGGATCTTAACTCCGAGAGATATCTTGAAGAACAATTGAAGAATGAAAGGAATCCTTCACGAACCACCATGTTGAGCCTTCGTGAGGACGTCAGTAAAAAGAGAATGATAGAAAGAAAAGAGTAGTTGAAAGAACAAGGTGAATCCTTGCAATGATTTAGATGGAGCTTCGTGATGAGACATCCAAGAAAACTTGGAACTCCGAAAGACAAAGGTTAGCAACTTGAATCGAGAGTTGATACCACGAATGAACTCCGGAAAAGAATTGAATCACCTCGAGGAAACAAGAATAAGATTTACTATATGTTTATCCTTCATCAACTTAAATTGATGGCAAGCAACGGATTTGGCATACTACTTATTCTCGTTGAGAAGTATTACTGAGAGATATAGCGCAAACTTGGAGAAGGTCTTCAACAAACCACCGGTAGGATTTGGGGAAAACGAATGAATTGATATGAAAACAAAGGAAGAGGAATCTTGAACCAACCACCATAAGAATTGAAGACGATTAAAGAAAAGTGACCGAATCACTGGGAAGAATTTTAGAAAATGAACGAATATTTCTCACAATCAAAACGATTTGAGAGGATGGCATCAAGCTTGAACTATGAATCTTCAAGAGAATGAACAAGGATTTAAGAGAAACTCTCCTTCGGTCTTCAAAATCCGAGAATGACGACGAGAAACACCCCCATGAATTGTTGAGGCACTCCGGAATGAAGAATAGAAAGGTTGAACCAACGATGAAAAGAATTTGAAAGATCTTGGAGAAAGACATATGACTGATGATAATTCATTCTTACGTCAAACTTTTAAAGAATTTGAGAATCGTTCTGGATAAATTAGAAGAGTTAGGTAAGATCTTGGGAAAAGACTTGTGGGTTTGGGCCCACTCAAAGATACATCATTGAAGTGATTTTTAAAAGAGAGATTGCACCGGTTGAATTAAATGGCTTTAATAGATATTAACCTAGAAATAGCTTGAATGGATTAAGAACGGAAACGGGATCTTCTGAGATCCGGAGAAAATATATAGCGAGATGAGAATGATCAAGAGGTGCACCGGCATGAGAAAGCATTTGAAACGAGGAAAGGGATATGATCAACACCGAAATATTACATTTAGTTCACCGGAGAAGAAAAAGGGAACGAAGAATGATAAACTTGAAGCTCCTAAGCATCTTAATGAGGAAGCACCGGATAAGAACATTGAAGGGAAAAAATAACTGGATAGACTTCTCATGAATAAAATGGATACTTGATTAAGATATATGAGTCCTTGAAGTAAAGGGTGGGATGGTGGGAAAACAAAGACAACTTGGGGCGGATGAAACAAACGCCATTGCGGAGAACTGAGAATTGATCTAGCAAATATTGAAAGGATAGGATGAACTTGACGAGAAGCACGCCGGTTAGAAAAGAATGATACCGATGGAGGAACACACAATGATACTAGTCATGGAGGATCATCCGTGCTATCTCCTCCAGTACTGGGGATAAGTCACGTCATTATTTGCCACCATGAAAAGTATGGGAGTGTTTCGATGTCGGCATCCTTAGGTATTCCAAAACTGAAACGATAGCACTATGATTTAAAACACCTTGGAGCTCAACTCCCGGGTCCAATCCATACAATCGGGAGGCACCAAGACAGAATTCCCGTCACACACCGATATCATGGCGAAAAGGATCGATATAGTTGACTAGAGGGGGTGAATAGGCAACTAACAATTTTTAGCTTTTCTTTACCAATTTCAACTTTGCATCAAAGTAGGTTGTCTAGATATGCAACTAGGTGGGCAACCTATATGATGCGATAACAACAAGCACACAAGAAAGCGAGAGATGCAACACAATATAAGCTTGCACAAGCAAAGGTGAGAGATAACCAAAAGGGGAACCGATGGAGACGAGGATGTGTTGCCGAAGTTCCTTCCTTTTTAAGGGAAGTACGTCTCCGTTAGAGCGGTGTGGAGGCACAATGCTCCCCAAGAAGCCACTAGGGCCACCATATTCTCCTCCCGCCCTCACACAATGCGAGATGCCGTGATTCCACTATTGGTGCCCTTAGAGGCGGTGACCGAACCTTTACAAACAAGGTTGGGGCAATCTCCACAACTTAATTGGAGGTTCCCAACGACACCACGAAGCTTCACCATGATAGACTATGGCTCCGCGGTGACCTCAACCGTCTAGGGTGCTCAAACACCCAAGAGTAACAAGATCCGCTAGGGATTAGAGGGGGGAATCAAATTTCTCTTGGTGGAAGTGTAGATCGGGGCCTTCTCAACCAATCCCGAGCAAATCAACAAGTTTGATTGGCTAGGGGGAGATGGAGCAACAATGGAGCTTTGGGGGAAGAGGTAGGTCAACTTTGGAGAAGAAGACCTCCTTTTATAGAGGGGGGAACAATCCAACCGTTACCCCCCCAAAACAGCCTCACAAAGGGCGGTACTACCACAGGGGGCATCGGTACTACCGCTGGGCCTAGCGGTACTACCGCTCCCCCTCGCGGTACTGCTGTGAAGTCTAGGAGGGCTAGCATATGAGCAGGAATCGGACCCTGTGCGGTATTGCCGCGGTGGTAGGGCGGTACTACCACTTCTACTGCCGCTGCTTAGTGCCGCATAATCCGACACGAGAGGCGACCCCCTCGAGTTGAGGCGGTAGGAGCCCGGTACCGTAGCGGTACTACGGCTGAGGACCCCCAGGCGGTACTACCGCTGCAGAGCGATACTGCCGCCTGTGGCTCTTGAGCGATACTATCATTGGGCATCATGATTACTACCGCTGGGACCAAAACATGCTCATAGGAAAGAAAAGGAAGCTCCATCAAAGCGGGAAGCCTCAGAGGGTGCGAAGAGGATGCGTACGTGTTGATTCCACCCTAGCCTTACCAAAGCGGGCCCCCTCTTGATAGTACGGTGAATCCTACGAAACAAGTCCACCAAAACAGAAACGAAAGAGCTATACCGTCTTTGATTAAAACTCCGAGGGGAAGGAATCGTCTCGTGCCAAAGGATGAATCTCTGAAATGCTCAAGGCACATGATTAGTCCACAAGCGTGTTGTCATCGATCACCAAAACTACATGGAGAGAGATATGCCTTAACAATCTCCCCTTTTTGGTGGATTGATGACAACCAGGGATTTGCACAAGGATAGTACAAGAATGTAAAGACGGGCTCCCCCTGAATGTGTGCACCTAATTAGTGGTGCCTTTGGAATGCTAGGCACACACATTAGGATCAACACTCCCCTATATTTTATAGTCCAACAACATAAGCAACAACCATACAATGAGCAAGGTATATAACCGGATAAGCATGCAACTCATAAATTACCAAAGTACTAGAAGGACATAGATAATAATGGATAAGGTAGCATATGTCTCACACCATATGAACTGGAACTATGTATCACAGGCACAAAACCAAACAAAGCAAACGACGAGAGGAAAGACACAACTCGACAACGACACAAAAAACCACAAAGACACACTCGCAACCACAAAGACACACTCGCAACTCGGCAACGACATAAATCCCTAGACTCTCTCCCCCTTTAGCATCGAGGCACCAAAAAGGCAAAGAGCATTGCTACGGCTCCAGGTGATAGCAAACTATGGATCTCGAGCATCACATCCCAGCAGGTTTGCACCGCCGCCATTGGTAGGAAACTGCTCGGTGTCTGAATCGGTCCACGGGCAGTGCTGCTGAACCCACTCCTCCTCATCAGTGATCCTTCCCTCAGATCTGCTGTTAACAGTTGCACCCAACTGACGCATGAGCTCCTTGTGACGGCTTCGGGCCTTCTTCTCAGAGACATGAGACATGTACTGGCCATGAGACTCCATGCAGAAAAGTTTCTTCATCTTGCGCTTAATCTTCTTTGCCCAAGAGGGATCCACTCCGGAGGGCTCATAGTCCTCATCATCATCGGCCTTAGTCTCGCCCTCAGTCTCCATGTCAGCAACTTTAGATGGACATCCAGACTTAGGAGCCGGGGTGCCCCAATTGTCCTTCTTCCTCAGACGCTTGATCCCATGAAAACCCAACTCTCCATTTCCAGCACAACCCTAGGATAGACATGTGCCCAGGCCTTCTCAATGAGCAACATGATAAACGGACCATAGATTGGGCAGTTGTGCTCGGAAACGGCAGAGAGAAGTTCAAACCACATGACATGGGAAATTTCCAAGGACTCGCCAGTGTTTGCTTCCTTCTCATGCTGGCAGAAGAGAAGCATGTCCACAAGATAGGAGTGGACCATATCCAGATTCCCGATACGAGGGAAGAGAGTCTCCTGGAAAACACGATGAAGGATGTCCAGAAAGGTAGGCAACTCATAGGTCTCCTTCTCATCCACGGGGTGAATCTTCACAGTACAGTAGGGCCAGAGGGCTTGCTTGTGAGTGCAGGTTGCATTGCTGTGAGGGCGGAAGCCGACTAGAGTCTCAAGCCCGTGATCTTCCACCCCAAGTAACTCCATGAAGGCCTTCCACTTGACAGAAAGTAGCTTGCCATTTGTCATCCAAGTCAGAGTCCTTTCTTCATCAGTTCCAAGATGGACAGTGACAAAGAATTGAGCCACCAAATCTACATCAAAGTCCTTGTTGAACTGCATGATTCTGAGAATGTTCAGCTGAGAGCACATCTGAAGGGCTTCACCAAAGTACTCAGGGTCCTTTTCCATAGCATACGTGTCGATGGAGCGCACATCAACATATAGATTCTTCTTAGCCTTGATCACATTAAAGTAGATGGCAAACTGAAAACGGTTCCAGAATGGGCTGTTGACCAAAGTGGGTTCTTGGTCTTCCGCATAGGGGTTGCGGGGACGTCTTTCCCAGAATTCCTTGGCAGTCATTGTTGTCACAGTCTTGCCCCTCGGCTTCGGCTTGTTGGCAGTCGACTTCTTGTGTTGATACGGAGGTTGATCACTAGAGGAAGCACCCATTGTCTCAGAGGTGCGGTAGTGCTTTGACGTTGAACTATCGGGGTTGACACAGCGGACTTGCTGCTCAGGATGTTCATCACCTGGAACCAAACACACGAGCAAAAGAAACAACACGAAAGAAAGAGCATAAGCCTCCAAGCAAAACAACATGGATCAAAAAGTGGTAGGAAAAAGGTGGAATTGGGCATCCAGCGGTAGTACCGCGCACCAAAAGCGGCAGTACCGCTCGAGCAGTAGTACCGCGCCAGTTGAGCGGTAGTACCACTCTGGACGGGGAACGGCGGTTCCCTACTGCCGTGGGCAGATCCGGCGGGATGCCAAATTCAAAAATGATCCTACCAAACATCAATCGAAAAGGTCTAGATGCCATCTTCATCCTACTCAAGCCTCGACTTAGCCAAAAATCGAGAAAAGCAATGCCTATTGCCCCTAACAACTAGATGTGAAATCTAGGCAAAGATAGAACAGGAATGGGGGCAATACTGACATCCATGGCAAGAGGACGCGGTGGGGATCGATTCCACCTAAGGAACTGGAGAGGGACGGCACGAAGACGGCGGCCTGCCCAAGCCATCCTGTGGCAAGACGTCGCTAGAGCGACGAAGAAGACGAGCGGGTGGAGCGAATGGGTATGGGGGAGAAAGGCAACTACCCCTGCCCCAACATAACCCCCCATCGCCCGCCCCGTAGCGGTAGTGCTCCTGGGGTGGGCGGTCGTACCGCTTGATGATCATCAACGGTAGTACCGTGCACCCAGCGGTAGTACCGCTCAGCCGCAAAAGGACTGGCCTAAATGGCTAAGCTCAAGAAAAGAAGACGATTAGAAAACGAGAGCAACACATACGCAAAAACAAACACAAGGAAGACGAGAAATACACTCCTCTCCAAGAGAGGGCGGTGGCCGAGGCCACCTATGTTTGAGTCTGGAGGTATGGCGCCGCGAAGATTTTAACCTTGGGCCCATGACCAAAACTCATCTTTGAAGCACAAGTACCATCCAAAATGGCTAATGTGAAACAGTTTGATTAGTTTATGCATAATGGGGGGAGTTCATTGAGATAACAACACTCCCCCTATGTCCATGCCTACACCTAGACAAGAAAGCATGATGAATATGGTGGGGTGTGCAAGGGTTCAAGGCACATTGCTCGAATCAATGATGTTTAGCTCATGCCTTAACTTTCATGAAATCTTGCTTCATCCAAGGGCTTCGTGAAAATATCTGCAAGGTTATCATGAGTGTTGACATACTTGAGCTTGATATCCCTTCGCCTAATGTGATCCCGGATGAAGTGATACCAAATCTCAATATGCTTCGTCTTAAAGTGTTGTACCGGGTTGAGAGAGATCTTGATGGCACTTTCATTGTCACACCAAAGAGGCACTTCGTCACAAGTGACACCGTAATCCTTCAAAGTTTGCCTCATCCATAGGAGTTGAGCACAACAACTACCGGCAGCCACATACTCTGCTTTGGTTGACGAGAGAGATACACAACTTTGCTTCTTAGAAGACTAACTCACTAAAGAGAAACCAAGTAATTGGCACCCTCCGGAGGTGGACTTCCTATCCACTTTGTCTCCCACCCAATCTGAATCTGTATAGCCCAAAAGATCAAAGTTGGCTTCTCTTGGGTACCATAAGCCAAAGTTTGGGGTATGAGCCAAATATCGAAAGATTCGTTTGACCACCACAAAGTGGCTTTCCTTAGGTGCGGCTTGAAACCGTGAACAAATTCCCACACACACATGATATCCGGTCTAGATGCACAAAGGTAAAGCAGGGATCCAATCATGGAGCGATATACCTTTTGATCCACCGCTTTACCATTGGGATCAATGTCAAGTTGGCATTTGACGGGCATTGGAGTGGAGGCCGGCTTGACATCACTTAGCTTGAATCTCTTGAGCATGTCTTGAGTGTATTTGGCTTGGTTGATGAAGGTTCCTTCTCTTCTTTGCTTGATTTCGAATCCGAGAAAGAACTTAAACTCTCCCATCATAGACCTCTTGAACTTTGAGGTCATGAGAGCGGAAAATTCTTCATTGAAAGCTTTGTTAGGGGAACAAAAAATAATATCATCAATATATAGTTGGCACACAAACAACTCCCCTTTGACCTTCTTAGTAAAAAGAGTGGGGTCGATTTTCCCGATTTCGAACCCACGGTCTTGTAACAACTCTGTAAGATGCTCATACCACGCACGTGGGGCTTGTTTAAGGCCATAGAGCGCCTTGTGGAGTTGATACACATGATCAGGGAAATAGGGATCTTCGAACCCCGAGGGTTGTTTGACATACACCAACTCATTAATGGGACCATTAAGAAAAGCACTCTTGACATCCATTTGTTGCAACGTGAAATTATGATGAGAAGCATAAGCAATCAACAAACAAGCAGATTCAAGGCGGCGGCGGCGAGAAAGGTTTCACCGTAGTCGATACCCTCGACTTGGGAGTAGCCTTGTGCCACCAAACGAGCCTTGTTGCGAACAATGATCGCATGAGCATCTTGCTTGTTCTTGAATATCCACTTGGTTCCAATGACATTATGATTCTCGGTTGGCATTGGCACTAATTTCCACACTTGGTTACGCTCTAAGTTGTTGAGTTCTTCATGCATGACATTGAGCCAATCCGAGTCCTCAAGCGCCTCATAAACCTTTTGGGGTTCGACACAAGAAACAAACGCATGATGTTCACAATAGTTTGCTAATTGTCTACGAGTGCTTACCCTCTTTCTTAGGCTTCCAACCACATTCTCCATGAGATGACCTTTGGTAGTGAGCTTGGAAGGGATCTTCGCGGCACGACGCTCTAATTCCTCATCGGATGTGAAAAAGAGGAGGGGTAACTTGATCATATTGAGTGTCGTCTTGAGCTTGTTCTTGATCTTGAGCTTGCACTTGATCTTGAACTTGCTCGAAGGGGAGAACTTGACCTTGGGCATCATTTGGTGGTTCACCACCATCTTGAGGTTGATCTTGCCCTTGATCTTGTTCATGAGGTTGAGGGCCTTCACTTTGTTCTTCGGAAGCGTGTGGGTCTTGGGTTGGTGATGCCTCCACTTGAGTAGAGCATTGTCCTTCTCCTTCGGCCACAAGGGGTTACTCAATGGGTAGGATATGACCAACACCCATCCTTCTTATGGCTTCGGGAGGAATTTCATCACCTACATCACCAGTACCACTTTGCTCCACTTGGGAGTCGTTATTCTCATCAAACTCCACGTTACACATCTCCTCAATGAGTCCGGTGGACTTGTTGAGGACACGGTAAGCATGAGAGTTTGTAGCATAACCAACAAATATGCCCTCACGAGCTCTAGCCTCAAATATAGACAGACGAACACCTTTCTTGAGAATGAAACACTTACACCCGAACACCCGGAAGTACTTGAGGTTGGGCTTGTTACCGCTAAGTATTTCATAAGGAGTCTTGTTCAAGCCTTTGCGGAGATAGAGCCAATTGGATGCATGACATGCTGTGTTGATGGCTTTGGCCCAAAAGTTGTAAGGAGACTTGAAATCCGCCATCATGGTCCTTGCCGCATCCATCAATGTCCGATTCTTGCTCTTCGCGACACCATTTTGTTGAGGGGTGTATGGTGCAGAATATTGATGCTTGATCCCCTCATCACTAAGAAACTCATCCAAGGTGTAGTTCTTGAACTCGGTGCCATTGTCACTCCTTATTGTCAAGATCTTTGCATCATGTTGATGTTGAGCTTAATTTGCAAAGCCGATGACGGTTTGTTGAGTCTCACTCTTCCTCTTGAAGAAATATACCCAAGTGTATCTTGAATAATCATCCATAATCACCAATCAATACTTTCTACCCCCAAGACTATCAAAGGATGGAGGCCCAAAGAGATCCATGTGAAGGAGCTCCAAGGGTCTCTTCGAGTAGATGATAGTTGTTGGAGGGCGAGCCTTCTCATGTAGCTTTCCTTTGATACAAGCACTGCAAGCACGATCTTTGGCAAAACTAACATTTGTTAGTCCATGGACATGGTCCCCCTTGAGAAGAATTTGCAAAGATCTCATATTTACATGGGCTAAACGGCGATGCCAAAGCCATCCCACATCAACTTTAGCCATTAGGCATGTCGCGGTCTTAGTGGGTCGCTCCGAAAAGTTAATCACATAAAGACCATTCTTGACATGCCCAACAAAGGCTACTTTAAGAGTCTTGCTCCATAGAGGGCCACGATATCAATATCAAAGAAAGTGGCAAAGCCCATGAGTGCAAGTTGACGAACGGAAAGTAGATTGTAAGCAAGGGACTCAACAAGCATGACTTTCATCGTTAGATCATGAGAAATGACAACCTTGCCAAGACCCAATACCTTAGAAGACGAGGCATCACCCCACTTTCGGCGTTGGTGGGCATAGAAGGGATCTTGTGCACGTCCACCACCAAGTCCTTGCTTAGGTCATATGATTTGTTGCTCCACTATCGAGCAACCATGATCCCCTAGGAAGCAAACACCTACAAAAGATCAATGCTTGGTTTTAGGTACCCATTTTGTAATGGGTTCTTTGATGTTAGTAACAAGGGTCTTATGAACCCAAATAGACCATTCAATGTACTCATAAGGAGAACCAACAAATTTAGCATAAACATGCCCATCACTAGCACGGCACAACACATAAGAAGGGTTAAAGTCGTTGGCTTTGTTGGAAAGAGTGGCATTTCCCTTTTTGACATCACCACCCTTCACATTGTTCTTCTTCTCCTTAGGAGCACCCTCTCCCTCCTTCACAAAAGTTTGCTTGAGAGGGGGAGGTCATTTGGTCTTGTCGTTCTTTTTGTTCTTGGACTTGGGTGCGAACCCAACTCCCTCCTTGGTCACAACTCCCTTTTGATTGCTCAAAAGGTCATTGAGGTTCTTCTCACCTTGTATGTGAAGGAAATATGCCCTAGAGGCAATAATGAAGTTATTATTTATTTCCTTATATCATGATAAATGTTTATTATTCATGCTAGAATTGTATTAACCGGAAACATAATACATGTGTGAATACATAGAGAAACTTAATGTCACTAGTATGCCTCTACTTGACTAGCTCATTAATCAAAGATGGTTATGTTTACTAACCATAGACATGAGTTGTCATTTGATTAACGGGATCACATCATTAGTAGAATGATGTGATTGACATGACCCATTTCGTTAGCTTAGCACTTGATCGTTTAGTATGTTGCTATTCCTTTCTTCATGACTTATGCATGTTCCTACAACTATGAGATTATGCAACTCCCGTTTACCGGAGGAACACTTTGTGTGCTACCAAACGTCACAACATAACTAGGTGATTATAAAGGAGCTCTACAGGTGTCTCCAAACGTACATGTTGAGTTGACGTATTTCGAGATTAGGTTTTGTCACTCCGATTGTCGGAGAGGTATCTTTGGGCCCTCTCGGTAATGCACATCACTATAAGCCTTGCAAGCAATGTAACTAATGAGTTAGTTACGGAATGATGCCTTACATAACGAGTAAAGAGACTTGCCGGTAACGAGATCGAACTAGGTATTGAGATACCAACGATCGAATCTCGGGCAAGTAACATACTGATGACAAAGGGAACAATGTATATTGTTATGCAGTTTGACTGATAAAGTTCTTCGTAGAATATGTAGGAGCCAATATGAGCATCAAGGTTCCGCTATTGGTTATTGACCGGAATAGTGTCCCGGTCATGTCTACATAGTTCTCGAACCCGTAGGGTCCGTGTCGGTGTCAAAACCGGCGGATCTCGGGTAGGGGGTCCCGAACTGTGCGTCTAGGCGGATGGTAACAGGAGACAAGGGACACTATGTCTTTACCCAGGTTCGGGCCCTCTCGATGGAGGTAAAACCCTACTCCTGCTTGATTGATATTGATGATATGGGTAGTACAAGAGTGGATCTACCACGAGATCAAGGAGGCTAAACCCTAGGAGCTAGCCTATGGTATGATTGTTATTGTGTCCCTACGGACTAAAACCCTCCGGTTTATATAGACACCGGAGAGGGCTAGGGTTACACAGTCGGTTACAATGGTAGGAGATCTACATATCCGTATCGCCAAGCTTGCCTTCCACGCCAAGGAAAGTCCCATCCAGACACGGGACGAAGTCTTCAATCTTGTATCTTGATAGTCTTGGAGTCCGGCCAATGATGATAGTTCGGCTATCCGGACACCCCCTACTCCAGGACTCCCTCAGTAGCCCCTGAACCAGGCTTCAATGACGATGAATCCGGCGTGCATATTGTCTTCGGCATTGCAAGGCGGGTTCCTCCTCTGAATAATTCATAGAAGATTGTGAACACCAGGATAGTGTCCGGCTCTGTAAAATAAATTCCACATACCACCGTAGAGAGAATAATATTTACACAAGTTCAATCTACTGATGTATTTTGTGGCGTGACGTCACACCACAACCAACCCTTTACTCGAATCGTTTTTATTATACCACCTCGGTAGCGTTTAAGCGGCGGTTTCCTTGGCACGTCTTGTCGAAGCAGAGATCGTGTTCCCCTTATTCCGGGATTCCCATCAATACGGACGTGGGTAACCCCACCGTGCCTATTGCCACGCCCCCTCCATCGAAGGCGAGTTCCAAACGGTCACGGGGACGACTCTTGGTATTCTCGCTCTTTATAATGAGACCAAGGCATGTTCCTTTTCTTCAATCCTCAATCGAATCTGCCCCTCGCCCCGAGTTCCAACACCCAGGGCTCCAGATTCGGGTACTTCGAACCTTCGACAATGTCCAGCTCCGACCTACACGGCCGGTGGATGCCCTCCTCCGTCACGGAAGAGTACGTGCTAAAGCTGAGAGACGCCATGTACTTAACCTACGAGATTTCGCATAGGTTGCCTGCCCAAGGGCAATTCATTCCTACTCCCGAGCCTGGCGAGAGTGTCATATTCGCGTCTCACCTCCGTCGGGGTTTAGACTTCCCGATGGATCCCTTCGTGAGGGGACTCATGTTTTACTATGGGCTGGAATTCCACGACCTAGCTCCGGAGTCCATCCTCCACATCTCAGCATTTATTGTCGTCTGCGAAGCCTTTCTCCGCACTACCCCTCACTTCGGTTTGTGGCTCAAAACCTTCAACGTGGAGCCGAAGATGATTGAGGGGCGTCAGGCAGAGTGCGGCGGGGCGGTTATAAGCAAGAGGGCCTATGCTCCATGGCCCGAGGGCTCTTTTCAGGGGGAGCTCGGCTTGTGGCAGCAGGAGTGGTTCTACATCACCGCTCCCAGGGGCAGCGAGCGAGAGGCCGCCCGCCTTCGCTTTCGGGCCCTCCACAACGGTGGCGTCATGGGTCAACAAAGGGCTTGGTGGGGCCGTCCAAGGGCGTACCCCTATTGCAGGGCCGGATTCGAGACCTCCAAGAGAGGGAGATCAACCTGGTTGTAGTGACGCAGGTTATGTTGATTCGGCGTCTTCTGCCCTGCAAACGTCGTCCCCTCCGCCTGTGGGAATTCAATCCGGAGGGACCACGAGCTCTCCAACACTTCATGGGTACAACACCCATGGAGATGTACAAATTGTTCTTCGGATCACAAGAGATGTGTCCGGAATTGACCGAGGACGCTGGTTTAAGCTGCAATCGCCCAGATACTCAAGTAAGTAGCCATGTGTCCGGACATATCGTCCATTTATTTGTCATGGATTTGCCTTTTAACCGGCTATCCCTTGGACAGGAGTGGATAGCGCAAGCAAAAGCGTCTGATGTCCGGCCCCCCTCCCTGAGACCACGCCAGATCCCGTGTTAGTCAAGATGTTGGAGGTTGCGCCTTCGGAAGAGGGCGAAGGGGAGAACTGGAAAGCTACCGCCTCCGCTAAGGAGGCTCTCAAGAAGGGAGGGATCGAGAATCCCTCCTTCCAGGGGGAGAAGAGGACCGCTTCCGAGGACCCGGAGGCTAAGGCCTTAAAGCGGGGGAAGAAATCCGCACCGGAAGGTCCTGTGCCGGGAGAAGCCCCGACCGTACTGTCTCCCCAAGGGAATCAGCCCTCCAGCGAGCCGTAAGTAGAAAAAATGGGAGTTTTGTAATAAGGGACATCCCTATTTTTATTTCTGAGGATAACCGAAGTTCTTACCTTGTATTCGGATCTCAGCCCTTCTCAGCAGAGCTCATCTTCGGGGGATCTTCGTCCGGAGATGATGGAGAGCGAGACGCCTCCATCTGCCGCACCGTCAGGCAGGGTGGGCGACCCTGAGGTGTCGTCGCGGAGGGTCTCCCCGAGTCCGGCGGGGCCGGAGAGTTCGGCACCAACTGGTGTACGGCCGGAGGAGCTGAAGAATCTGCTCGAGAGGGCGTCTATCTCAGAAGATCACCGTACATTAATGAGTACGGTGATTGAAAGGATTTCATCCGCTGAGAGCGGGTTGCATGAGGCCGTCAGAAGTTTACTGACGGGGTTTGAGGTACGTAGTAATGACATACCTTTTGACAGTTTTGCAAATAGAGTGCGCCCTGTATAGATAGTAGCCCCTGAGACTCGGTGCGTTGTCAGAAGTGACCGAGTGCCGAGGATCATAATCTCAGTTTTTAGATGTCGTCGTTCCTATTCAGGGGGCGGAGCGTTCGGTGGCCAGCCGGACTGATAGAGTTGCCAAACTGAAGCGACAACTGGACGTTGCGGATGCAGACATCGCGCTGGTTAATAAGCGACTTGATGAGTCACAAGGTGGGTGGTTTCTCCGCGGTCACCTGGTAAGGGATCTTATGCCCACGCCTTACAACATGTATGCTTGATGCAGATGGCGCCGCTGCTATGGAGGGCCTTCGGGCAGAGCTTGCTCGAGCCAAGGAGCAAGCCAGAAGGAGTGATGCGGCTGCCTCGAAGGCAGACGAAGAGCTAAAAGCCGAAAAGGCTACTCACTGCCGAAGCAGGGAGGAGGTGGTCGGAATGGCCGTGAAGCTGAAGGATGCTATCGACCACTATGAGGTTCTTGAAAGAGAATGCCGAGGGCAAGAGGACCTGAAGAAGGCCACCGCCAAAGCCAAGGATGCCCGTTCTGCAATGAGTGCTATAAAGGAAGAGCTGCGTCAGGCCGGAGACATTGCGGCTGGAAAGCCCTTTCTGCTGCGTAGGAAGTTCACGGATCCGAAGTATGCTCAGTTGGGCCAGTTGTGGGGTGCGGAGGATCCTTATCTGAATTTGGCGGCGAGTGCGGCGGATGCAGTCGTGCACTTCCGAAGCCAAAAGGATCACGAAATGGAAGAGCTTTTTTGGTCTCAATTCCATAGTCTGGGGCGTCCACTGCCGTTAACTGATCGGTTGGCTGAGTGGGCTGAGCTGAATAGGCTGTCCCGACTTGCCATGAAGGATGTCGTGGCTCATCTGTGACCGGAAAGGCCCAAGCCGAAGAGTTTTTTGGCTTAGTGCAGCAATTCCTTGATGCAGTGCCGCATATCAAGGCGATGAAGCGGTCGGCATGCATAGAGGGTGCACGGATGGCTCTCGCCCATGTCAAAACATCTTTGGCAGAGATGGGCGCCACCGATGTTGCATCGAGATTGAGACGAAGCCGATTACCCGCCGAGCACTATTTTGAGGAAGTCCTGCAGGGCGCTCGTTTAATAGAGTCGCCGTGCTCGAAAAACGTTATGTTCAAATGACATGTATGATTTGTAAAACCATATTTATAATATAAGGGCTTTTTATACTTGTGCGTTCAAGTATTTAAATTTCTCCTGTGCGGCTGTTAATGTATATGTATATATAACATGAAAGATGGCAGTCTTCGGCTTCAGCCCCCACGCACATGGTGCGGGGGTGTTTGCAAAGAAGCGCATTTTCACACTTAATCCAACGTCTTGGTCCTGTGAAGGAGGTGTTAGCGTAGCAAACTAGGCAACCGGACTATAATGCTTTATCACTTTCACTTAGCCATAGGAGTTCGAAGGTGGGGCTACGATATAGCCCCTAGGGGCACCAGCTCTCTGGTCGAAGTGCGTGTGTGCTCGACCGAAGCGGTCCTTCGTCAGCGGAGGAATTCTAAACATTCGAGGTCGATCGAGTGGTTGACCGATCTCTCGCTATATCATGACGGTCGATTTTCGGCTTTCTCTCTTGAGGTGCTCGCCCGGCGAACGGGGCACAATCGCGATAGTTCTCCACAGTGCTGCGTTAGCCTATGGAAGCGGAGCGTAAGGCAGCAAAACACGAGGCAGGTAAACCCAACATTTGACCAAGGACATGATTCGGAGCTGATGCATATAAGGCCTAACTCGAGGCGCCGAACACTCCCTAAGGTATTCGGTCTTTATGATAGAGGCGAGAACAATGCCCTAAGCCCTAGTGTCCAGTGCAGGCGAGAACTTCCGACGGCCAATGCCAAAACGCATGACCTCCTCCTCGGTTATGGTAAAAACCGGGGATGTGTATCAACAAGAGACAATAAAAAGGTTTACTGAGGTCTTAATCTGAAAAGAATCCTTGCCGGGTACTTTGCATGTCTGCGCTTTGTGTCTCCGTTGTCTTTGTATCTGGGCCAGGTATGTACGTGGTTCATCTGTAAAAGAGAAGAACTTAGTTTGGAAAGAATATCGTGCAAAAAATGTATTTAAAACAGAGTGTGATTTGGAAGATGTATAAAGTTGAGCTTTATTGGCTCTCGTTGTTCATGCGTGCAGCCCCTTGTAAAGAGGTATGCGGCTAGGAAGCCCCTTGCTTATTTATACCGGACTCGCCTAACCGTGTCCGAGGTCTAAATGACATGTTTTTAGGGGCTTTGATCAGCAAGGCCGGATTAGTGTGTGGTTGTCAAAGCAGTCTCACGTTTTCCGTGGTCGAGGAACGCTCGAAGTTACCCTTTAATGAGATTATGCCGCATGGACTGGGCATTTTAAGTGTAAGAGACGCGTAATGCGGTATTGCGTTAAAGCGGGCGAAAGCTTCGCGTCCCAGTAGTGCTTGATGGCTACTTTTGAATGGGGCGATATGGAAGATTAGCTTTTCGCGACGGAAGTTGTCGGATGAAGACCCAACAATCTCTGTGGGTATGGTTTGCAGGCTTCTCGGAGGTACTGTGGATTTGACATATACTATCCAAGATTTTGTTTAGGTTGGATAGCTCGTCACTGTTGTCCTTAAGGGGCAGTGTTTTGTTATTCGGCCGAGAGCTTTTGAACCCGGCGTTGACCGCCGTGCTATTTGGGCCATTTTCCTTATTCTGGCGCTGATCTTTTCTGCGTCGTGCTTGCCCATTTCCATCCCTGACCTCAGATGTACTCGGGTCGCTGGTGCTGCATCTTGCCAGCCAGCTATCTTCCCCAGCATAAGCGGGTCATGAGGCTTGTTAGCGCGGCCATTGTTCTTGGTTTTTCCTGGCCGAGGTGTCTGGCGAGCCATTCGTCTCGGACGTTGTGTTTAAAGGCTGCTAAGGCTTCGGCGTCCGGACATTCGACTATTTGGTTCTTTTTGGTGAGGAACCTGTTCCAGAATTTGTGTGCTGACTCTCCGGGCTATTGAGTTATGTCACTTAAATCGTCTGCATCCGGAGGGCGGACATAAGTCCCCTGAAAATTTGCTCGAAACGCATCCTCGAGCTCTTCCCAACTTCAATGGTATTTTACGGGAGGCTTTTGAGCCCATGCCGAGCTGGCCCTTTAAGCTTGAGGGGTAGGTATTTTATGGCATGGAGATCGTCTCCTCTAGCCATATGTATGTGTAGGATGTAATCCTCAATCCAGACTCCAGGGTCTATTGTTCCGTCGTATGCCTCTATGTTTACGGGCTTGAATCGCGCTGGAAATCCATGATCTAGTACCTCATCGGTGAAACATAGTGGGTGTGCGGCGCCCCTGTATTTAGGTGTGCTGTTATCTTCGAACACTCGGCGTGTTGTGTTGCTTCCTGGAGCCTTCTTTTTTGGCCCATAGATGGACCTGACCGGGTCATCCTTTTTGCGAGGATCCTTATGTGGATCGTGTGCCGGCTTGTGTGCGGCGCCGCTTGCCGCTCTTAGCCTGTCATCTGGTCGTCTATCCGGCCAGGTGGCCTCCTAGTTTTTGACTTTGGGGGCTCTACGGCCTCCTCGTCAAATTCGGGCAACAGCTTGCGCTTCGGGTAGCTCTTTGCTTGGTGACTATCGTCGTATTTATCTGCGGTCCTGAGTACTTTGCTCCATCTCATTCTGAGTACGTCTTCCGCTGTTTTGAGCTTCATACGCTTCTTCAAACTTCTTGCAGCGGCGACGAGCCTTTTGTGAAGGTTCTTATGCTCCGGTGATGTGTCCGGCGTGAGATCGTCTGGACTATTATTTTCGCCGGGGATGGGTTGCTCGTCCAATTCATCCTGTTCGGATGGTTGCTTGGTGGCATGTTCGTCGTCCACTGGTTCGCCCTTCTCTACGGCTGGGTTAGTATGGGTGCTGTTGCTAATCGAGGCGGGACCTCAGGCGGCTCTTGCGTCGCCGTTTTGGTTGTTTTTCGGGGGAATTATCCTTCGCCGCGTCCCGTTGTTCCTCGTTATCGCTTCCTTTTGGTGTATCCACCATGTATACGTCGTGAGTTGAGGTGGCTTTCCAGTGCCCAGTAGGCGCTGGTTCGTGGTCGTCTCCGGCATCGTCATCCATACCGTCGATGTCTTCGGAGTCGAAGTCTAACATGTCGGTTAGGTAAATCAGCGGTAGCTCTGAAGTGGGTGGTGGGTGGGCTTTGAATTTCTTCGTCGTCCGCATCCCAACTGTCCTGACCGTGATCCGGCCCGGACTCTCCTGATAACGAGAGATACTTTAGCGAATTGAGGATGTCGCCAAGAGGTGAGTGTTGAAAGGTGTACGCAGCGGTGAACTCCATGATCGGCGCCCAACCGGATACGATTGGTAGGGGCGCGAGTGGTTCGCAGTCCGGCGAGGAGTCCGGCACCTCGGAGTCACGAGCTTTACAAGGGACAAGGTCGGTATTCGGCTCCATCGCCGCAGAGGTAGCAGCCCCCGAGGCGGTGTCTAGCCACCCATCCTCGATCTGCGCCGCCGGCTCCGAATTAAGGGTCGGAGCGGACTCGTGTGCGGCTTCGAAGTCTTGTCTGGCCGGTGAGCTAAATCATGCCCATCGTGGCGGTCTGTGGCGGCTGAGGCGTGGCTCGGATCCATCGAAGACCAAGTCTCCGCGGATGTCAGCCGTGAAGTTTAGACTTCCAAATCTGACATGATGGCCAGGGGCGTCGCTTTCGATCTGCTCCAGATGGCCAAGCGAATTGGCCTGCAGTGCAAAGCAGCCGAATACAAAGATCTGTCCGGGGAGAAAAGTCTCAGCCTGGACAGCGTCCTTGTTGTTGATGATCGAAGGAGCCATCGAGCCTATCGGTGATGACACAAAGGAACTCTCAATGAAAGCACCAATGTCGGTGTCAAAACCGGCGGATCTCGGGTAGGGGGTCCCGAACTGTGCGTCTAGGCGGATGGTAACAGGAGACAAGGGACACGATGTTTTTACCCAGGTTCGGGCCCTCTCGATGGAGGTAAAACCCTACTCCTGCTTGATTGATATTGATGATATGGGTAGTACAAGAGTGGATCTACCACGAGATCAAGGAGGCTAAACCCTAGGAGCTAGCCTATGGTATGATTGTTATTGTGTCCTACGGACTAAAACCCTCCGGTTTATATAGACACTAGAGAGGGCTAGGGTTACACAGAGTCGGTTACAATGGTAGGAGATCTACATATCCGTATCGCCAAGCTTGCCTTCCACGCCAAGGAAAGTCCCATCCGGACACGGAATGAAGTCTTCAATCTTGTATCTTCATAGTCTTGGAGTCCGGCCGATGATGATAGTTCGGCTATCCGGACACCCCTAGTCCAGGACTCCCTCAGTCCGCACACTTAAGGTTTCGATGACAGTTATATTATGAGTTTATGAGTTTTGATGTACCGAAGGTTATTCGGAGTCCCGGATGTGATTACGGACATGACGAGGAGTCTCGAAATGGTCGAGACATGAAGATTGATATATTGGAAGCCTATATTTGGATATCGGAAGTGTTCCGGGTGAAATCGGGATTTTATCGGAGTACCGGGTGAAGGAAATATGCCCTAGAGGCAATAATAAAATTATTATTTATTTCCTCATATCATGATAAATGTTTATTATTCATGCTAGAATTGTATTAACTGGAAACATGATACATGCGTGAATACATAGACAAACATAACGTCACTAGTATCCCTCTACTTGACTAGCTCATTAATCAAAGATGGTTATGTTTCCTAACCATAGACATGTGTTGTCATTTGATTAATGGGATCACATCATTAGGAGAATGATGTGATTGACATGACCCATTCCATTAGCCTAGCACTTGATCGTTTAGTATATTGCTATTGCTTTCTTCATGACTTATACATGTTCACGTAACTATGAGATTATGCAACTCCGTTTATCGGAGGAGCACTTTGGGTGCTACCAAGCGTCGAGCGTAATCGGGTGATTATAAAGGAGTACTACAGATGTCTCGAAGGTACATATTGGGTTGGCGTATTTGAGATTAGGTTTTGTCACTCCGATTGTCGGAGAGGTATCTCTAGGCCCTCTCGGTAATGCACATCACTATAAGCCTTGCAAGCAATGTAGCTAATGAGTTAGTTACGGAATGATGCATTACGTAATGAGTAAAGAGACTTGCCGAAGCGAGATTGAACTAGGTATTGGATACTGACGATCGAATCTTGGGCAAGTAACATACCGATGACAAAGGGAACAATGTATGTTGTTATGCGGTTTGACCGATAAAGATCTTCGTAGAATATGTAGGAGACCAATATGGGCATCCAGGTTCCGCTATTGGTTATTGACGAGAATAGTTCTAGGTCATGTCTACATAGTTCTCGAACCCGTAGGGTCCGCACGCAACGTTACGATGATGACAGTTTTATTATGAGTTTATAAGTTTTGATGTGCGAAGTTTGTTCGAGTCCGGATGTGATCACGGACATGACGAGGAGTCTCGAAATGGTCGAGACATAAAGATTGATATATTGGAAGCCTATGTTTGGACATCGGAAGTGTTAGGGTGAAATCGGCAGATGCAGGGGTTACGGAACCCTCCCGGGGGTTATTGGGCCTTCATGGGCCCTAAGGGAGAAGAGGAGAGCAGGCAAGAGGTGGGCTGCACCCCCTTCCCTCCCTAGTCCGAATAGGACAAGGAGAGGGGGGCGGCGCCCCCCCCTTTCCTTCCCCTCTTCCTCCTCCTTCCCCCTTCTCCTACTCCAACTAGGAAACAAGGGAGTCCTACTCTCGGTGGGAGTAGGACTCCCCCTTGGCGCGCCCTCCTTGGCCGGCCGCCCCCTCCCCCTTGGCTCCGTTATATACGGGGGCAGGGGGGCACCCTAGGACACACAAGTTGATCTAGGGATCGTTCCTTCGCCGTGTGCGGAGCCCCCCTCCACCATATTCCACCTCGGTCATATCATCGTGGAGTTTAGGCGAAGCCTTGCGCCGGTAGAACATCATCATCGTCACCACACCGTCGTCTTGTGGAACTAATCCCGACACTTTGCTTTGGATCGGAGTCCGGGGATCGTCATCGAGCTGAATGTGTGCTGAACTCGGAGGTGCCGTACGTTCGGTACTTGGATCGGTCGGATCGTGAAGGCGTACGACTACAACAACCGCGTTGTCATAACGCTTTCGCTTTCGGTCTACAAGGGTACGTGGACAACGCTCTCCCCTCTCGTTGCTATGCATCACCATGATCTTGCGTGTGCGTAGGAATTTTTTTGAAATTACTACGTTCCCCAGCGGTGGTATCGAGCCTAGTTTTATGCGTAGATGCCATATGCACGAGTAGAACACAAGTGAGTTATGGGCGATACAAGTCATCTGCTTACCGGCATGTCATACTTTGGTTCGGCGGTATTGTGAGATGAAGCGGCCCGGACCGACATTACGCGTGACGCTTACGCGAGACTGGTTTCACCGTTCTGAGCACTTTCGTGCTTAAAGGTGGCTGGCGGGTGTCTGTCTCTCTCACTTTAGCTGAATTGAGTGTGGCTACGCCCGGTCCTTGCGAAGGTTAAAACAACACTAACTTGACGAACTATCGTTGTAGTTTTGATGCGTAGGTAAGACCGGATCTTCCTCAGCCCGTAGCAGCCACGTAAAATTTGCAACAACAAAGTAGAGGACGTCTAACTTGTTTTTGTAGGGCATGTTGTGATGTGATATGGTCAAGACGTGATGCTATATTTTATTATATGAGATGATCATGTTTTGTAACGAAGTTATCGACGGCTGGCGAGGAGCCATATGGTTGTCGCTTTATTGTATGACATGCAAGCATACTGTAATTGCTTTACTTTATCACTAAGCGGTAGCGATAGTCGTAGAAGCAATAGATGGCGTAACGACAACGATGTTACGATGAAGATCAAGGTGTCGCGCCCGGTGACAATGGTGATCACTGACGGTGCTTGAAGATGGAGATCACAAGCACAAGATGATGATGGCCATATCATATCACTTATATTGATTGCATGTGATGTTTATCCTTTATGCATCTTATCTTGCTTTGATTAGCGGTAGCATTTTAAGATGATATCTCACTAAAATTATCAAGAAGTGTTCTCCACGAGTATGCACCATTGCGAAAGTTCTTTGTCTTTGAGACACCACGTGATGATCGGGTGTGATAGGCTCTACGTTCAAATACAGCGGGTGCAAAATAGTTGCACACGTGGAATACTCGAGTTAAACTTGTGAGCTTAGCATATAACAGATATGGCCTCGGAACACGGAGACCTAAAGGTCGAGCATGAATCATATAGTAGATATGATCAACATATTGATGTTCACCGTTGAAACTACTCCATCTCACGTGACGATTGGACATGGTGTAGTTGATATGGATCACGTAATCACTTAGAGGATTAGAGGGATGTCTATCTAAGTGGGAGTTCTTATGTAATATGATTAATTGAACTTAAATTTATCATGAACTTAGTACCTGATAGTATTTTGCTTGTCTATGTTTGTTGTAGATAGATGGCTCGTGCTGTTGTTCCGTTGAATTTTAATGCGTTCCTTGAGAAAGCAAAGTTGAAAGATGATGGCAGGAATTACACGGACTAGGTCCGTAACCTAAGGATTATCCTCATTCTTGCCACGGAAGAATTACGTCTGGAAGCACCGATGGGTGCCAGGCCTGCTTCTTGATACTGGCCAGCGATGTTAAGAGCGTCTAGCGAGCAAAGCTGATGACTACTCGATAGTTCGATGTGCCATGCTACGGCTTAGAACGGGTCTTCAACGATGTTTTGAACGTCATGGAGCATATGAGATGTTCCAGGAGTTGAAGTTAATATTTCAAGAAAATGTCCGGATTGAGAGATATGAAGTCTCCAATAAGTTCTATAGCTGCAAGATGGAGAAGAATAGTTCTGTCACTGAACACATACTCAAAATGTCTGGGTATAATAATCACTTGATTCAACTGGGAGTTAATCTTCCTGATGATAGTGTGATTGACAGAATTCTTCAATCACTGCCACCAAGCTACAAGAGCTTCGTGATGAACTATAATATGCAAGGGACGGACAAGACTATTCCGAGCTCTTCGCAATGCTAAAAATCAGCGGAGGTAGAAATCAAGAAGGAGCATCAAGTGTTGATGGTTAACAAGACCACCAGTTTCAAGAAAAAGGGCAAAGGGAAGAAGAAGGGAACTTCAAGAAGAACAGCAAACAAGTTGCTGCTCAAGAGAAGAAACCCAGAAATGCGGACCTAAGCCTGGCCGAGTGCTTCTCTTTATAAGCATTTGGACCTTTGGAAGCGGAACTGCCCCAAGTTGGCGGATAAGAAGGATGGCAAAGTAAACAAAGGTATATGTGATATACATGTTATTGATGTGTACCTTACTAATGCTCGCATGAGCTTTTGGGTATTTGATATTGGTTACATTGCTAATATTTGCAACTCGAAGCAGGGGACTACGGATTAAGCGAAGATTGGCTAAGGGGCGAGGTGATGATGCGCGTGGGAAATGGTTCCAAAGTCGATGTGATCGCGGTCGTCACTCTACCTCTACATCTACCATCGTGATTATTTGTAGACCTAAATAATTTTTATTTGGTGCAGGCGTTGAGCATGAACATTATATCTGGATCTTGTTTTATGCGAGTCGGTTATTCATTTAAGTCAGAGAATAATGGTTGTTCTATTTATATGAGTAATATCTTTTATGGTCATGCACCCTTGAAGAGTGGTCTATTTTTATTGAATCTCGATAGTAGTGATACACATATTCATAGTGTTGAAACCAAGAGATGCGAGTTGATAATGATAGTGCAACTTATTTGTGGCACTGCCATTTAGGTCATATCGGTGTAAAGCGCATGAAGAAACTCCATCTTGATGGGCATTTGGAATCACTTGATTATGAATCACTTGGTACTTGCGAACCGTGCCTCATGGGCAAGATGACTAAACGCCATTCTCCGGAACTATGGAGCGAGCAACTGATTTGTTGGAAATCATACATCCTGATGTTTGTGGTCCAATGAATGTTGAGGCTCGCGGCGGGTATCGTTATTTTCTCACCTTCACAGATGATTTGAGCAGATATGGGTATATCTACTTATTGAAACACAAGTTTGAAACATTTGAAAAGTTCAAAGAATTTCAGAGTGAAGTGGAAAATCATCGTAACAAGAAAATAAAATTTCTATGATCTGATCGTGGAGGAGAATATTTGAGTTCTGAGTTTAGTCTACTCTTGAAACAATGCGAGAATAGTTTAGCAACTCCATGCCACGGAACACCACAGCGAAATGGTGTGTCCGAGCGTTATGTCGTACTTTACTAGATATGGTGCAATCTATGATGTCTCTTCTTGATATACCGCTATCGTTTTGGGGTTATGCTTTAGAGACGGCCGCATTCACGTTAAATAGGGCACCATCAAAATCCGTTGAGATGACGCCTCATGAACTGTGGTTTGGCAAAAAACCAAAGTTGTCGTTTCTTAAAGTTTGGGGCTGCGATGCTTATGCGAAGAAACTTCAACCAGATAAGCTCGAACCCAAATCAGAGAAATGTTTCTTCATAGGATACCCAAAAGAAACTGTTGGGTACACCTTCTATCACAGATCTGAGGGCAAGATTTTTGTTGCTAAATTCGGATCCCTTCTAGAGAAGGAGTTTCTGTCGAAAGAAGTGAGTGGGAGGAAAGTAGAACTTGATGAGGTAACTGTACCTGCTCCCTTATTGGAAAGCAGTTCATCACAAGAACCGGTTCCTGTGACAACTACACCAATTAGTGAGGAAGCTAATGATATTGATCATGAAACTTGGATCAAGTTTCTCTTGAACCTCGTGGGTCTACGGAGTAAGATCCGCACCAGTGGTATGGTAATCCTATTACGGAAGTCATGTTACTTGACCATGATTAACCTACGAACTATGAGGAATCGATGATGAGCCCAGATTCCACAAAATGGCTAGAGGCCATGAAATGCGAGATGGGATCCATGTATGAGAACAAAGAATGGATTTTGGTTGACTTGCCGATGATCGGCAAGCCATTGATAATAAATGGATCTTTAAGAAGAAGACTGACTCTGATGGTAATGTACCTGTCTCTAAAGCTCGACTTGTTGCGAAAGGTTTTCGACAAGTTCAAGGGGTTGACTACGATGAGACTTTCTCACCTGTAGCGATGCTTAAGTCTGTCCGAATCATGTTAGCAATTGCCACATTTTATGATTATGAAATTTGGCAAATGGATGTCAAAACTGCATTCTTGAATGGATTTCTAGAAGAAGAGTTGTATATGATGCAACGGAAGGTTTTGTTGATCCAAAAGGTGCTAACAAAGTGTGCAAGCTCTAGCGATCCATTTATGGACTAGTGCAAGCATCTCGGAGTTGGAATAAGCGCTTTGATAGTGTGATCAAAGCATATGGTTTTATATAGACTTTTGGAGAAGCTTTGTATTTACAAGAAAGTGAGTGGGAGCTCTGTAGCATTTCTGATATTATATGTAGATGACATATTATTAATTGGAAATGATATAGAATTTCTGGACAACATAAAGGGATACTTGAATAAAAGTTTTTCTATGAAAGACCTTGGTGAAGCTGCTTATATATTGGGCATCAAGATTTATAGAGATAGATCAAGACGCTTAATTGGACTTTCACAAAGCATATACCTTGATAAAGTTTTGAAAAAGTTCAAAATGGATCAGGCAAAGAAAGGGTTCTTGCCCGTGCTACAAGGTGTGAAATTGAGTCAGACTCGATGCCCGACCACAGCAGAAGATAGAGAGAAAATGAAAGATGTTCCCTATGCTTCAGCCATAGGCTCTATCATGTATGCAATGTTGTGTACCAGACCTAACGTGTGCTTAGCAATAAGCTTGGCAGGAAGGTACCAAAGTAATCCAGAGTGGATCCTTTGGACAATGGTCAAGAACATCTGAAATACGAAAAGGACTAAGGATATGTTTCTCCTATATGGAGGTGACAAAGAGCTAGTCATAAATGGTTACGTCGATGCAAGCTTTGACACTGATCCGGCCGATTCTAAATCGCAAACAAGATACGTGTTTTTATTAAACGGTGGAGCTGTAAGTTGGTGCAGTTCTAAACAAAGCGTCGTGGCGGGATCTACATGTGAAGCGGAGTACATAGCTGCTTCTGAAGCAGCAAATGAAGGAGTCTGGATGAAGGAGTTCATTTCCGATCTAGGTGTCATACCTAGTGCATCGGGACCAATGAAGATCTTCTATGACAATACTGGTGCAATTGCCTTGGCAAAGGAATCCAGATTTCACAAGAGGACCAAGCATATCAAGAGATGCTTCAATTCCATCCGGGACCAAGTCCAGGTGGGAGACATAGAGATTTGCAAGATACATATGGATCTGAATATTGCAGACCCATTGACTAAGCCTCTCTCACGAGCAAAACATGATCAGCACCAAGACTCCATGGGTGTTAGAATCATTACTGTGTAATCTAGATTATTGACTCTAGTGCAAGTGGGAGGCTGAAGGAAATATGCCCTAGAGGCAATAATAAAGTTATTATTTATTTCCTCATATCATGATAAATGTTTATTATTCATGCTAGAATTGTATTAACCGGAAACATGATACATGTGTGAATACATAGACAAACATAACATCACTAGTATGCCTCTACTTGACTAGCTCATTAATCAAAGATGGTTATGTTTCCTAACCATAGACATGTGTTGTCATTTGATTAATGGGATCACATCATTAGGAGAATGATGTGATTGACATGACCCATTCCGTTAGCCTAGCACTTGATCGTTTAGTATATTGCTATTGCTTTCTTCATGACTTATACATGTTCCTGTAACTATGAGATTATGCAACTCCCGTTTACCGGAGGACCACTTTGGGTGCTACCAAACGTCACAACGTAACTGGGTGATTATAAAGGAGTACTACAGGTGTCTCCAAAGGTACATGTTGGGTTGGCGTATTTTGAGATTAGGTTTTGTCACTCCGATTGTCGGAGAGGTATCTTTGGGCCCTCTCGGTAATGCACATCACTATAAGCCTTGCAAGCAATGTAGCTAATGAGTTAGTTACGGAATGATGCATTACGTAACGAGTAAAGAGACTTGCCAGTAACGAGATTGAACTAGGTATTGGATACTGACGATCGAATCTCGGGCAAGTAACATACCGATGACAAAGGGAACAACGTATGTTGTTATGCGGTTTGACCGATAAAGATCTTCGTAGAATATGTAGGAGCCAATATGGGCATCTAGGTTCCGCTATTGGTTATTGACCGAGAATAGTTCTAGGTCATGTCTACATAGTTCTCGAACCCGTAGGGTCCGCTTGCAACAACGTTACGATGATAGTTTTATTATGGGTTTATAAGTTTTGATGTGCGAAGTTTGTTGAGTCCGGATATGATCACGGACATGACGAGGAGTCTCTAAATGGTCGATACATAAATATTGATATATTGGAAGCCTATGTTTGGACATCGGAAGTGTTCGGGTGAAATCGGCATTTTGCAGATGCAGGGGGTTAACGGAACCCTCCGGGGTTATTGGGCCTTCATGGGCCCTAAGGGAGAAGAGGAGAGGAGGCAAGAGGTGGGCTGTGCCGCTCCCTCCTAGTCCGAATAGGACAAGGAGAGGCGGCGCCCCCCTTTCCTTCCCTCTTCCTCCTCAATCCCCTTCTCCTACTCTAACTAGGAAAGAAGGAGCCCTACTCCCGGTGGGAGTAGGACTCCCCATGGCGCGCCCTCCTTGGCGGCCGCCCCTCCCCTTGGCTCCTTTATATACAGGGGCAGGGGCACCCTAGGACACACAAGTTGATCTACGGATCGTTCCTTAGCCGTGTCTGGAGCCCCCTCCACCATATTCCACCTCGGTCATATCGTCGCGGAGTTTAGGCGAAGCCTGCGCGATAGAACATCATCATCGTCCTGCACGCCGCCGTCGTCTTGTGGAACTCATCCCAACACTTTGCTGGATCGGAGTCCGGGATCGTCATCGAGCGGAACATGTGTTGAACTTCGGAGGTGCCATACGTTCGGTACTTGGATCGGTCGGATCGTGAAGGCGTCTGACTACATCAACAGCGTTGTCATAACGCTTCCGCTTATGGTCTCTGAGTGCGTGGACAACACTCTCCCCTCTAGTTGCTATGCCATCACCATGATCTTGCGTGTGCGTAGGATTTTTTTTGAAATTACTACGTTCCCCAACACCAGGAGGTTACAGGAACTCCCCGGGGGCTTAATGGGCCATAGTGGGCCTTAGTGGAGAAGAGGAGAGGAGGCCAGGGGTAGGGGCCGCGCCCTCCCCTAGTCCGAATAGGACAAGGAGAAGAGGCGGCGTCCCCCTTTCCTTCCTCTCTCCCTCCTCTTTCCCCTTCTCCAAGTCCAACAAGGAAGGAGGGAGTCCTAGTAGGACTCCCCTTGGCGCGCCTCCTCCCTGGCCGGCCGCCCCTCCCCCCTTGCTCCTTTATATACGGGGGTAGGGGGCACCTCTAGACACAACAATTGATCTCTTGACTCTTAGCCGTGTGCGGTGCCCCCCTCCACCATAGTCCTCCTCGATAATATTGTAGCGGTGCTTAGGCGAAGCCCTGTGATGGTAGAACATCAAGATTGTCACCACACCATCGTCTTGTGGAACTCTCCCTTGACACTCGGTGGATCGGAGTTTGAGGGGCGTCATTGAGCTGAGCGTGTGCTAGAACTTCGGAGGTGCCGTGGTTTACGTGCTTGATCGGTCGGGCCGTGAAGGCGTCGACTACATCAATTGCGTTGTTCTAACGCTTCCACTTTCGGTCTCTGAGGGTGCGTGGACAACACTCTCCCCTCGTTGCTATACATCACCATGATCTTGCGTGTGCGTAGGAATTTTTTGAAATTACTACGTTCCCCTATGATGGTATCTGAGCCAGGTTTTATGCGTAGATTTTATATGCACGAGTAGAACACAAGTGAGTTGTGGGCGATACAAGTCATACTGCTTACCAGCATGTCATACTTTGGTTCGACGGTATTGTTGGATGAAGCGTCCCGGACTGAGATTTCGCGTACGCTTACGCGAGACTAGTTCTACCGACGTGCTTTGCACACAGGTGGCTGGCGGGTGTCAGTTTCTCCAACTTTAGTTGAACCGAGTGTGGCTACGCCCGGTCCTTGCGAAGGTTAAAACAACACTAACTTGACGAACTATTGTTGTGGTTTTGATGCATAGGTAAGAACGGTTCTTGCTCAGCCCGTAGCAGCCACGTAAAATTTGCAACAACAAAGTAGAGGACGTCTAACTTCTTTTTGCAGGGCATGTTGTGATGTGATATGGTCAAGACGTGATGCTATATTTTATTGTATGAGATGATCATGTTTTGTAACCGAGTTATCGGCAACTGGCGGGAGCCATATGGTTGTCGCTTTATTGTATGAAATGCAAGCGCCCTGTAATTGCTTTAATTTATCACTAAGCGGTAGCAATGGTCGTAGAAGGAATAGATGGAGAAACGACAACAATGCTACGATGGAGATCAAGGTGTCGCGCCAGTGACGATGGTGATCACGACGGTGCTTCAGAGATGGAGATCACAAGCACAAGATGATGATGGCCATATCATATCACTTATATTGATTGCATGTGATGTTTATCCTTTATGCATCTTATTTTGCTTTGATTGACGGTAGCATTATAAGATGATCTCTCACTAATTATCATGAAGTGTTCTCTATGAGTATGCACCATTGCGAAAGTTCTTCGTGTTGAGACACCACGTGATGATCGGGTGTGATAGGCTCTACGTTCAAATACAACGGGTGCAAAACAGTTGCACACGCGGAATACTCAAGTTAAACTTGACGAGCCTAGCATATGCTGAGATATGGCCTCGGAACACGGAGACCGAAAGGTCGAGCGTGAATCATATAATAGATATGATCAACATAGTGATGTTCACCATTGAAAACTACTCCATCTCACGTGATGATCAGACATGGTTTAGTTGATTTGGATCACGTGATCATAGATGACTAGAGAGATGTCTGTCTAAGTGGGAGTTCTTTAGTAATATGATTAATTGAATTTAAATTTATCATGAACTTAGTACTGATAGTATTTTGCTTGTCTATGTTTGTTGTAGATAGATTGCTCGTCTTTGTTGTTCCGTTGAATTTTAATGCGTTCCTTCAGAAAGCTAAGTTGAAAGATGATGGTAGCAATTACACGGACTGGGTCCGTAACTTGAGGATTATCCTCATTGCTGCATAGAAGAATTACATCCTGGAAGCACCGTTGGGTGCCGAACTGCTGCGGTCTGGCAGCGGCGTTAAGAATGTGCAGCGAGCAAAGCTGATGACTACTCGATAGTTGAGTGTGTCATGCTTTACGGCTTAGAACCGGGACTTCAACGGCGTTTTGAGCGTCATGGAGCATATGAGATGTTCCTGGAGTTGAAGTTAATATTTCAAGAAAATGCCCGGATTAAGAGATATGAAGTCTCCAATAAGTTCTATAGCTGCAAGATGGAAGAGAACAGTCCTGTTAGTGAACATATACTCAAAATGTCTGGGTATAATAATCACTTGATTCCACTGGGAGTTAATCTTCCTGATGATAGTGTCATTGACAGAATTCTTTAATCACTGCCACCAAGCTACAAGAGCTTCGTGATGAACTATAACATGCAAGGGATGGACAAGACTATTCCCGAGCTCTTACAATGCTAAAGGCTGCGGAGGTAGAAATCAAGAAGGAGCATCAAGTGTTGATGGTCAATAAGACCACCAGTTTCAAGAAAAAGGTTAAAGGGAAGAAGAAGGTGAACTTCAAGAAGAACAGCAAACAATTTGCTGATCAAGAGAAGAAACCCAAATCTGGACCTAAGCACGAGGCCGAGTGCTTCTCTTGCAAGCAGACTAGTCCTTTGGAAGCGGAACTGCCCCAAGTATTTGGCGGATAAGAAGGATGGCAAGGTGAACAAAGGTATATGTGATATACATGTTATTGATGTGTACCTTACTAATGCTCGCATGATAGCACTGGGTATTTGATCTTGGTTACATTGCTAATATTTGCAACTTCGAAGCAGAGCCTGCAGATTAGCGAAGATTGGCTAAGGGCGAGGTGACGATGTGCACAGGAAATGGTTCCAAAGTCAATGTGATCGCGGTAGGCATGCTACCTCTACATCTACCTTCGGGATTAGTTTTAGACCTGAATAATTGTTATTTGGTGAGCATGAACATTATATCTGGATCTTGTTTGATGCGAGACGGTTATTCATTTAATTCAGAGAATAACAGTTGTTCTATTTATATGAGTAATATCTTTTATGGTCATGCACCCTTGTAGAGTGGTCTATTTTTATTAAATCTCGATAGTAGTGATACACATATTCATAATGTTGAAACCAAAAGATGCAGAGTTGATAATGATAGTGCAACTTATTTGTAGCACTTTGCCGTTTGGGTCATATTGGTGTAAAAGCGCATGAAGAAACTCCATCTTGATGGACTTCTTGAATCACTTGATTATGAATCACTTGGTACTTGCGAACCGTGCCTCATGGGCAAGATGACTAAACGCCGTTCTCGAAACTATGGGCGAGCAACAGACTTGTTGGAAATCATACATACTGATGTATGTGGACCGATGAATGTTGAGGCTCGCGGCGGATATCATTATTTTCTCACCTTCACAGATAATTTGAGCAGATATGGGTATATCTACTTAATGAAACACAAGTCTGAAACATTTGAAAAGTTCAAACAATTTCAGAGTGAAGTGGAAAATCATCGTAACAAGAAAATAAAGTTTCTACGATCTGATCGTGGAGGAGAATATTTGAGTGACGAGTTTGGTTTACATTTGAAACAATGCGGAATAGTTTTGCAACTCACGCCACCCGGAACACCACAACAAAATGGTGTGTCTGAACGTTGTAATCATACTTTACTAGATATGGTGTGATCTATGATGTCTCTTACTGATTTACCGCTATCATTTTGGGGTTATGCTTTAGAGACGGCCGCATTCATGTTAAATAGGGCACCATTAAAATCCATTGAGACGACGCCTTATGAACTGTGGTTTGGCAAGAAACCAAAGTTGTCGTTTCTTAAAGTTTGGGGCTGCGATGCTTATGTGAAGAAACTTCAACCAGATAAGCTCGAACCCAAATCGGAGAAATGTGTCTTCATAGGGTACCCAAAAGAGACTATTGGGTACACCTTCTATCACAGATCTGAAGGCAAGACTTTTGTTGCTAAATTCGGATCCTTTCTAGAAAATGAGTTTCTCTCGAAAGAAGTGAGCGGGAGGAAAGTAGAACTTGATGAGGTAACTGTACCTGCTCCCTTATTGGAAAGTAGTTCATTACAGAAACCGGTTCCTGTGACAACTACACCAATTAGTGAGGAAGCTAATGATGTTGATCATGAAAATTCAGATCAAGTTACTACAGAACCTCGTAGGTCATCTAGAGTAAGATCCGCTCCAGAGTGGTACGGTAATCCTATTCTGGAAGTCATATTACTTGACTATAGCGAACCTACAAACTATGAGGAAGCGATGATGAGCCCAGATTCCGTCAAGTGGCTTGAGGCCATGAAATCTGAGATGGGGTCCATGTATGAGAACAAAGTATGGACTTTGGTTGACTTGCCCGATGATTGGCAAGCCATCGAGAATAAATGGATCTTCAAGAAGAAGACCGACGGCGATGGTAATGTAACTGTCTACAAAGCTCGACTTGTTGCGAAAGGTTTTCAACAAGTTCAAGGGGTTGACTACGATGAGACTTTCTCACCCGTAGCGATGCTTAAGTCTGTCTGAATCATGTTAGCAATTGCCGCATTTTATGATTATGAAATATGGCGAATGGATGTCAAAACTGCATTCCTGGCGCGCGTCACGGCCTGGCGAATGCGCAAGCTGCTCTGCACGGGAGCTCCTTTGCTACCGCCCAGTCGACGACTTCTATGAGGAGTGGCTCGAACGAATCGCCGAGCTCGTCAGCGCCACCGGAGACTCCGCTACGCCGGCCTGCTCACTGCCTCAACAGCCGCCTGCTGTGGGCGACGTGGCTCACCGGGTGCCTCCACCACCTCTACTCCAGCGCGCCATCATCGAGCCAAGGCAGGCAGCGCCATGGCGCAACCTGCAATGCCAGGCGCCTGCGCGCGAAGAAGCGAGCTATCGAGTGGTGCAGCGGCCCCAATAATATGCGCGTGCACGTCCACCACCTCCACGTCAAGACCGCGTGCCACCTGTGATGGTGGCGGTGCGCGAGCACCAAGACCAGGCTCCACCACCCAGGCGGGCTCTCGTGACCACGGAAGGGTGCCAAGCGTTCACCCCGGAGCTGCGCAACGTATCTGGCTGGGTAAGTTCAAGCCTAACCTGCCCCCACGCTACGACCGCACCGCCGACCCCACCGAGTTCCTGCAGCTCCACGAACTGAGCATCGAGGTGGCCAACGGCGACGAGAAGATCATGGCGTACTGGTTCCCCAAGACCCTCATTGATGGCGGAGCGGGGCTCAATGTTCTCTCTGTCGACGTTCAACAGGGCTCCAAGTGCCATACCACCAACTTCAGCCTACCAAGCCCTTCTCGGGGAGTGGCCGGCGGCTCCACGCATCCGATAGGGCAAGTCTGCCTCCCTGTCACCTTCGGCAAGCGCGACAACTACCACACGGAGCTCATCGACTTCGACGTCGCCGATATTTGTCTCCCATACAACACCATCCTCTGGTACCTAGCATTGGACAAATTCATGGCAGCGACGCACCACGGCTACAATGTCCTCAAGATGCCATGGAGCGGCGGTATCATCACGGTCACCTGCGAGGAAAAGGACGCGGTGTGCTCTCTCGAGCACGCCTACTAAGCTGCAGCAGTCGAGAACCCTGAAGACGAGGGTGATGTCCTCCCTCCTGAGGTCACCCCCAAGACAAAGAAGCTACAAGGCGGGCCAGGGATCTCATGACGAGGCATCGCCCGACAGTGTCGCGCTGAGCCTTGTGTCCCTGGATGGGGCGTGTTCACCTATCGCATAGGAAGGCGCGCCAGGCGCCACCCTCAGGCTGGGCTCGGGGGCTCTCCTCTAGAGGGCCTCAGACCTGGCCAATGTCACGAGGGAGGCGCTCGGGCACCATGTGGAGGCATGCTTTAGTGCATGCTTCCCAGGAGAAGGCACAGGGCGTGGGGCGCCCGGCAATCAAGAATTCATCAAAGGCGATTAAGGAGATTCAGGAGGCAAGGGCTCTGCGGGAGACCGCCGCCCACCACCGGGCAGCGGCTCCTTGCCTGGAGAGGTAAGGAGTTCAGCGTCTGCATCGACATCCCAGGGCTCAACAATGCCGCGTCTTGGCAGCTTTTCTGGGCATCCCGTGTCGGCCGAGGTGAGGGTCCCCCTCACAGCTACGTTTGCATGCCCTTCGGCCTGCTGAGCGCGGCTGTTGCATTTCAATACCGCAAGCGGGACGTCCTAGCAGCTCGGGAGGCTAGGCACCAGGTGATCCTGGCGAAGGTGGAGATGGATCCTCAGGAGCCCCCCAGGCCCCCGGAGCCTCCCGAGGCTCAAGGCCAAGGCGGCTCATAAGGAACGACTTCAGCAGCGCACATCTTACGCTACCCGACATCTCTTGACAGCGGTGCGGGTGACATCCTTTAGTTCATTCAATTTGGGGGCGCCCCTCGGGCTGCACTATCCCCAGGTCGCGTGGTTCTGTCCCCGTGACATGTATCCTTCTTGCATTCGTCAGAATTGCCTAACCATATCTCATGAGCTGTTTTATTACCATCACCTACTTGCTTCGAGACCTATCCACCTCGCGGTCCCCTTACACAGCCAACTCGTCCTATGCTTGTCCTGCAACGGAAACTACTCACGCTTTCACCGCGCTTGTGCTTGGGTTCGTCCCAGCAACGCTCATAAACCCGAGAACCGAGCTCTGGCTCGCGGCCCGCCTCGCGCACGCCACCTCACCAGGACCTCGGTGCCTTCGTCTTCCCGTGAAAGGTTCAAGGATTGGCAGTCAGCACCATAGGGAGTTGCAATCTCTTCTGCTAGCTAACATGCAGGTTCACCTGAGGCCTAGCTACGGGCGGGCCCCGGCAGTCACCACCTTGGCCTGCAAGTCACTTGCACGTTAAAGGGGGGCTTCTGAGCATCGCACCTCAGGAGCCCCTACTAGCTCTCCAGCCCTCACCCCCTGGCCTTGACCATGGCATCGCGACTTGGCATACCAACGGCGGTTGATCCTGCTCGAGGGCCGGGACCCGAGGACATAGAGCACCTAGGCAAGCAAGGAAAGGGGATGGGCATCGCGGGCCCCACCTAGTGATGCTACTGCAGAGGCATGAATGGGCGCCATCCTGGGGAATGCATAGCGGGTGCATAAAAGATAAGTCGCTCACATGACTGCATGCGTCTCGCAACCCGCTCACTCAAGTCTCGCAGTCCCACTCCGGTAGTTTCACTCCCCTTTCCATTTCTTGGGCAGCTGCTTGCACGCCAAGGGGGACCTCGTGAGCATCGCGCCTCATGAGCTCTCACCGGACCTTGGGCCACTCACCTCCTAGCCTTGACCACGACATCGCGACCTGGCATACTAGCGACAGTCGTAGCATGCCTGGGGACTGGGTCCCGACAGCGTAGAGTGATACGCTACCTAAGGGGAGGAAAGGGGGGACCCGTGCCAGATTGGGATACGCGATTTCATCATGAAAACAAAAAGAATAACGCTGGAATTAAAGCATTTCAATCCTAACATGCCCTCGTGGGGCTATTCCTAATTCCGTGCAGGGAAACAAAAGAAGAAAAGCTTCGACCAGGCCAGCACGCATCACCGACAATGCCGAACGGCAGCTGCTGCCGCGCTCCGGCCACGGTGGGAGCATGGCAGCACGTAGCTGCCGTCGCTAGACTCCGGAGATTCGTTGGGCTCAGGAAAGTCGCTGGTGAGGGAGTCCTGGACTATGGAGTCCTCGGGGAGCCGGCCTATGTGACATGGGACGGACTGATGGGCCATGAAGATACGAGATAGAGGGCCTTCTCCCGCGTCCGGATGGGAGTCTCCTTTGCGTGGATGGCAAGCTTGGCGTCTGGATGTATAGTTTCCTTCCTCTGTTAACCAACTTTTTACAACCCTAGTCCCCTCCGGTGCCTATATAAATCACAGGGCGTAGTCCATAGAGACAATCACAATCATACAGGCTAGACTTATAGGGTTTAGCCATTACGATCTTGAGGTAAATCAACTCTTTTAACCCATATACTCATCAAAGTCAATCAAGCAGGAAGTAGGGTATTACCTCCATTAAGAGAGCCCAAACCTGGGTAAACATCGTGTCGCCTGCCTCATGTTACCTTTGATCCTTAGACGCACAGTTCGGGATCCCCTACCCGAGATCTGCCGATTTTGACACCGACATGGGTGCTTCCATTGAGAGTTCCACTGTGCCATCGCTAGAAGGCTCAATGGCTCCATCGATCATCTCAAACAATACCGCCTTGAGGGAGACTTTCTACCCGACCAAATTTTCGTATTCGGCGGCTTCACACTACGTGCCAACTCGATTGGCCATCTGGAGGAGATCGACAACTACGCCCCTGGTCATCAGACCAGTTTTGGAAATCTGAACTATGTTGCTGACATCCGAGGAGACTTGATCTTCCAAGGGTTCGCGGCCCCAATCACCGCTCTGGCCTTTGATCCAGAGTGCACCACTAGGTCCAAATACGGGAGTTTAAAACCCGCCGGACTCTCTGTAGTTATAGAGCCTGACACCGGAGAACCGGAGGGGATCGCATCACTGGCAGGCCTGGAGTCACACCAGGCTCCCTCTATCCTCATGGAGCCGGACTCGACTCTGGACACTAACTCAACTCTCGAGATCCACGTCGTATGAGCTTGGCTAGGGAACTTTTGTCCCGCCCTGCTCCACGGTCTCTCGGTTCCCTGTCCAAAACTCACTCTTAAACGAGGCCCTGACTTAATGCGATCTCTTGCCATTACAGAAGAATCACCGCGAAACTATGCCCAACCCACACTAGGGGCTGAGAGCGGGGAATTTTACATCCCACCCACCACCCACTTCATATTCACTGTCGAGGACTTAACCGACACGCTCGATTATGCTTCCGAAGACATCGACGGCATGGACGATGATGCCGGAGAAGAGCAAAGCCAGAACCCGCCGTTTACCGGATGCTGGACGGCCACTTCCACATATGACGTGTACATGGTGGACACACCCAAAGAGGATGACGATGATGGTAGGAAGGATCCAGTCGAGGACAAGCCTCCCGTGGCACCACCAAAGCGTCGACGTCAGCGGCGCCGCTCGAAATCACGTCGCAAAAAAGATAGCAATACCGGCACCGGAGACAACAATACTCCGGATAACGACGAAGAACAAGAATCCCCTATCGAACCAACATCCGAGCATAATGATTGGGAGGATGGGTAAGTCTACCCCGACGATCCTATCGAGAATGAGGGCTCGGAGGATAGTAACTACTTATCGATCTCCGAAGAAGGCGAGAGCTTCGTCGGCGAAGATTTCATCGTGCCAGAGGAACCCATCGAACAAGAGCGCTTTAAGCGCCGGCCAATAGCCACGGCAAGAAGCCTGAAAAAGAAGTAGCAGCAGCTTCAAGCTGATCAGGATCTGCTCAATGACAGATGGACTAATGTCCTAGCAGCGAGGCCGAGGAATCTGACCTCGAACACCCAACCAAGAGTTACTCGAGCGCGCAAGCTGCTACCCCAATTCGACGATGAGGCCTCGAGGCCTATACCGCTAATGCATAATGCGGCCGACGGACCTGATCGACCACCACGTGGCGGGGCGGAGCATCAACTCAAGCCGAACACCAACCTGCACAACCCCACCATAAAGGCAGAGATACAGTGGCTGCAGGATACACTTATGACCTACGACAGGACCAGGATAATAGAGCCGGTCAGACCAGATCAATCTATGGATCTAGGGGGCGTGCCCCAGCGCGAGAAGACGACCATCAAACCTGGCACGTTAAGCACACCTTCACCCAGGCCGAAAACCGCATACGAACTCCATTTGAACTGCGTCATGACGTTGCCTGATACAGAGGCGCCGCACACCCCCTATGCTTCACTGATGAGGTAATGGAGCACCAGTTCCCAGAAGGGTTTAAACCCGTGAACATTGAATCATACGATGGCACAATGGATCCCGCAGTATGGATTGAAGACTTTCTTCTCCACATTCACATGGCTCGCGGTGACGATTTACAAGCCATCAAATACCTCCCCCCTAGAACTTAAGGGACCAGCTCGACACTGGTTAAACAGCCTCCCAGAAAACTTTATTGGAAGATGGGAAGACCTGGAGGATGCCTTTGGAGAAAACTTCCAAGGCACTTATATCCGGCCTCCGGACGCCGATGACCTCAGTCACATAGTCCAGCAGCCTAGAGAGTCAGCCAGAAAATTCTGGACCCGGTTACTAATTAAAAGAACCAAATTGTTGATTGTCCAGGACGCCGAGGCTCTAGCAGCCTTTAAACACAACATTCACGACAAATGGCTCGCTTGACACCTCGGCCAAGAAAAGCCGAAGTCCATGGTAGCCCTCACATCGCTCATGACCCTCTTTTGTGCAGGCGAAGATAGCTAGCTAGCCCCTAGCAGCAACAGTACCAGCGACCCTGGCACCTCTGAAGCCAAAAACAGCAACGACAGGCTACGCCTTAGCAAAAACAAGCGTCGAAGCAACACTAACAATGCCGAAGACACGACGGTCAATGCCGGATTCAGTGGCTCCAAACCTGGTCAGCTGAAGAAGCCGTTCAAAAGAAACAAAGACGGTTCATCTAGCCTGGACTGAATACTCGATCGACCTTACCAAATTCGCGGCACCCCTGACAAGCCGGCCAACCATACCAACAGAAGTTGTTGGGTCTTTAAATAGGACGGTAAGTTAAACACCAAGCACACGGGGAAAGGGTCGCCCAGCAAGGATGACGGCGAGGAGCCTCACCCACCGAACATAGGGGAGAGAAGAAATTTCCCCTCGAGGTCAAAACGGTGAACATGATATACGTTACTCACATCCCCAACAGGGAGCACAAGCATGCGTTAAGGGACGTCTATGCCATAGAGCCAGACACCCCAAAATTTGACCCATGGTCAGCATGCCCGAGCACTTTCAATTGCAGAGACCATCCGACCAGTATCTGTCATGGAAGTTCAGCCATGTTGGTCCTCGACCCAATTATCGATGGATTCCACCTCAGGAGAGTCCCCATGGACGGCTGAGGGAGTCCTAGACTAGGGGGTGTCCGGACAGCCGGACTATCATCGTCAGCCGGACTCCAAGACTATGAAGATACAAGATTGAAGACTTCGTCCCATGTCCGGATGGGACTTTCCTTGGCGTGGAAGGCAAGCTTGGCGATACGGATATGTAGATCTCCTACCATTGTAACCGACTCTGTGTAACCCTAGCCCTCCCCGGTGTCTATATAAACCGGAGGGTTTTAGTCTGTAGGACACACAACCATTACAACAATCATACCATAGGCTAGCCTCTAGGGTTTAGCCTCCTTGATCTCGTGGTAGATCCACTCTTGTACTACCCATATCATCAATATCAATCAAGCAGGAGTAGGGTTTTACCTCCATCGAGAGGGCCTGAACCTGGGTAAAAACATCGTGTCCCTTGTCTCCTGTTACCATCCACCTAGACGCACAGTTCGGGACCCCCTACCCGAGATCCGCGGTTTTGACACCGACATTGGTGCTTTCATTGAGAGTTCCTCTGTGTTGTCACCGATAGGCTTGATGGCTTCATCAATCAACAACAACGCCGTCCAGGATGAGACTTTTATCCCCGGAAAAATCTTCGTATTTGGCGGCTTCGCACTGCGGGCCAATTCGCTTGGCCATCTGGAGCAGATCGAAAGCTACGCCCCTGGCCATCAGGTCAGGTTTGGAAGCCTAAACTTCACGGCCGACGTCCGCAGAGACTTGATCTTCGACGGATTCGAGCCACAGCCGAGCATGCCGCGCTGTCACGATGGGCATGATTTAGCTCCGCCATCCAGACGGTGCCTCGAGGTCGCTACGAGTCCGCTCGACCCATAGTTCGAAGCGGACCGCCTGGTCGAGGACAGTAGGCTGGACAACGCCTCGGGAGCTGCAACTTCTACGGTGATGGAGGCAAATACTGATCATGTCCCTTATGAAGCTCGTGACTCCGAGACGCCGGATTCCTTGCCGGACTCCGAACCTCCTGCGCCCCTGCCAATCGAATCCGATTGGGCGCCGATCATGGAGTTCACCGCCGCGGACATCTTTCAACACTCGCCCTTTGGCGACATCCTAAATTCGCTAAAGCATCTTTCGTTATCAGGAGAACCCTGGCCGGACTGCGGTCAGGATGGTTGGGATGTGGACGACAAAGAAATTCAAAGCCCACCCACCACCCACTTTGTAGCCACTATCAACGATCTAACCGACATACTAGACTACAGCTCCGAAGACATCGACGGCATGGACGACGATGCCGGAGAATCAGCGCCCATCGAGCACTGGCAGGCCTCCCCAACCCATGATGTATATATGGTGGACACCCCAAAAGGAAGCGATAACGAGGAACAACGGGACGCGGCAAAGGATAATTCCGCCGACAAACAACCAAAACGGCGACGCAGACGCCGCCCTAAGTCCAGCCTCGACAAAAATAGCAATCCTAATGACCCAGCAACAGAGCAGGGCAAACCAGTGGACGACGAACATGCAACCAAGCAAACATCCGAACAGGACGAATTGGATAATCAATCCATGCCCGGCGAAAATAACAGTCCAGACGATCTCACGTCGGACACACCACCGGAGCATAAGAACCTTCACAAAAGACTTGTCGCCACTGCAAGAAGTCTGAAAAAGGAAAACGGAAGCTCAAAACAGCGGAAGACATACTCAGAATGAGGTGGAGCAAGGTACTCAAAACCGCGGACAAATATGGCAATAGCCACCAAACAAAGAGCTACCCGAAGCGCAGGCTGCTGCCAGAATTCGACCAGGAGGCTATAGAGCCCCCACAGTCAAAAAGCAAAGAGGCCGCCTGGCCGGATAGACGACCAGATGACAGGCCAAAAGCGACAAGCGGCGCCGCACACAAGACGACACATGATCCTCGTAAAACAGACGGCCCGGTTAGGTCCATTTATGGGCCAAAAAAGAGGGCCCCAGGAAGCAACACAACACGCCGCATGCTTGAAGATAACGGCACGCCTAGATATTGGGCGCCGCACACCCACTATGTTTCACCGATGAGGTGCTTTGGATCATGAATTTCAATGGATTCAAACCGTAAACATAGAGGCATCTGACGGAACAACAGACCGGAGTCTGGATTGAGGATTACATACTACACATACACATGGCTAGAGGAGATGATCTCCACGCCATAAAATATCTACCCTCAAGCTCAAAGGGCCAGCTCGGCATTGGCTCAAAAGCCTCCTAGAAAATCTTGTTGGAAGTTGGGAAGAGCTTGAGGACGCGTTTAGAGCAAATTTTCAAGGGACTTATGTCCGCCCTCAGGATCTGACGATTTAAGTCACATAACTCAACAGCCCGGAGAGTCAGCGCGCAAATTCTGGAACAGGTTTCTCACCAAAAAGAAGCAAATAGTCGACTGTCCGGACGCCGAAGCCTTAGCAGCTTTTAAACATAATGTCCGAGACGAATGGCTAACCAGACACCTCGGCCAAGAGAAGCCGAGAACAATGGCCGCACTAACAAGCCTCATGACCCGCTTCTGCGCGGGGGAGGACAGCTGGCTAGCAAGATGCAGCACCAGCGACCCGAGTACATCCGAGATCAGAGATGGAAACGGAAAATCACGGCGCAGAAAGGACCAGCACCGAAATAAAGAAAAAAGCCCAAAGAATACGGCAGTCAACGCTGGATTCAAAAACTTGCGGCGGAACAACAAAACACTGCCTCTTAAGGACAACAGTGAAGAGCTATCCAACTTAAACAAAATTTTGGATCTGATATGTCAAATCAACAGCACCTCCGGAAGGCCTGCAAACCACACCCACTGATATTGTTGGGTCTTTAAAAAGTCCGGCCGACTCAACGCCGAACAAAAGGGGCTCGACGCGCAAAGCGAGGATGATGACGAACCCCACCAGCAGAGCGCCAGAAAAGAAAAGACTTTCCCTTAAGAAGTCAAAACAGTAAACTCACTTCATGTGATAATACGGAAAAACAATGCGGCACTCGCCAAAGTAGGTGTCGCACGGTCCACCCCAGCGGAACCTCGAGATTGGATGTCAAAACCAATTACTTTCGGCCACCGGGACTATTCCAAAAGTATTCGAAACGCAGGATGGACTGCTCTGATATTGGATCCCATAATCGACGGACTACAATTTACAAAAGTCCTCATGGACGGCGGCAGTGATTTAAACCTGCTATATCCGGACACAATCCGCAAGTTGGGTATAGACCTTACTAAAATTCGACATAGTCGCACTTCCTTCAAAGGAGTGACGCCATGCCCTTACGCCAAGTGCACGGGCTCCTTACTACTAGAAGTTGTGTTCGGGTCACCCAACAACTTCCGACGCGAAAAGCAACTATTTCATGTCGCCCCATTCAAAAGTAGCCATCAAGCACTATTGGGACGTGAAGCTTTTGTCCGCTTTAATGCAATACCAAACTACGCGTCTCTTACACTTAAAATTCCCGGTCCACGCGGCATCATCTCAATAAAAGGTCGTTTAAGACCCCGGACACGGCTAGACGAGTCCGGCATAAATAAGCCAGGGGCTCCCTAACCGCACCCCCCTCTACAGGGGACTGTGCGTATGAGCTAATATAAGCTCAGCTTTATTCATTCATTCATATTTAGATTTTTAATTCATTTTTTGCACGATTAATTTTCAAACTAAGTTCCTCTCTTTTACAGATGAACAGCGTGTTACACCTGTCCAGGATACATCACAATGGAACCTGGTGAGCGAGCGTGCGATGAGGGACCCGTGGCAAGGATTCTTTTCAGATTAAGACCCTGCGTAAACCTTTTTTACTGTCTCTTGTTGATATATATCCCCTGGTTTCTCATTATAACCAGAGAGGAGACTGACGTTTTGGCATCGGCCGCGTCAGAGGACCTCGCGTGTACCTGGACACTAGGGGCTTAGGGCATTGTTCTGCCCGCTATCATAAAGACCGAATACCTTAGGGAGTGTTCGGCGTCTCGAGTTAGGCCTTATATGCATCAGCTCCGAATCATGTCTTTGGTCAAATGTTGGGTTTGCGGCTCCTGTGTTTTGCTGCCTTACGTTCCGTATCATCGGCTAACGCGGCACCGGGAGAACTATCTGCGATTGTGCCCGGTTCGCCGGGCGAGCACCTCGAGAGAAAGCCGAAAACTGACTGTCATGATACAGCGAGACTGGTCAACCACTCGATCGACTACGGAATGTTTAGAATTCCTCCGCTTTGTGAAGGACCTTTCGGTCGAGCACATACTGGCGCCCCGAATTCGGAGAGCGCGGTGCCCCTAGGGGCTATATCGTAGCCCCACCCTCGAACTCCTATGGCTAAGTGAAAGTGATAAAGCATTATAGTCCGGTTGCCTCGTTTGCTACGCTACCACCTCCTTCACAGGACCGAGACGTCGGATTAAGTGTGAAAATGCGCTATTTTTGCGAACACCCCCGCACGTTGTGCGTGGGGGCTGAAGCCGACGACTGCCATCTTTCAGGTTATACACACGTATACATAAACGGCCGCACATGAGATATTTTAATACTTGAACGCACAAGTACCAAAAAGCGCTTACATAATAAACATCATTTTACAAACCAAAACGTTCATTTGAGCTTGACATTTTTTAGCACTGCGACTCTATCACATGAGCACCACGCAGAACTTCCCCAAAATAGTGCTCGACGGGTAACCGGCTCTCGTCCGAACCCTGGGTCGCAACAGCGGTGGCATCCATCTCTATCCCATGTGTCTTCACACGGGCAAGGGCCATCCGTTCACCCTCTATGCAGGCCGACCGCTTCATCACCTTGATATGCGGCACCGCCCCAAGTAATTGCTGCAATAAGCCAAAATAACTCTTCGGCTTGGGCCTATCCGGCTAGACATGAGTCACGATATCCGTCATGGCAAGTCCGGACAATCTATTCAGCTCAGCCCACTCGGCCAGCCGATCGGTCAGCGGAAGTGCACGCTCCAGACTATGGAATTGAGACCAAAACAGCTCTTCCGTCTTGTGATCCTTCTGATTTCGGAAATGCAGAACGGCATCTGCCACACTCGCCGCTAAGTCCATATAAGGATCCTCCAGACCCCACACCTGGCCAAGATGAGCATAGTTTGGATCTGTAAACCTTCGGCGCAGCAGAAAGGGCTTGCCAGCCACAATGTCTTCGGCCTGGCGCAGCTCCTCCTTTATAGCCCGCATTGCAGAACGGGCATCCTTGGCTTCGGCGGTGGCCTTCCCCAGGTCCTCTCGCTCCGCTAGACGCTCCTTTTCAAGAACCTCATTGCGGTCGGTAGCATCTTTTAACTTCACGGCCATTTCGGCCATCTCCTCCCTGCTTCGGCAGTGTGCAGCCCTTTCGGCTTCTAGCTCTTCGGCTGCCCTCGAAGCAGCCGCATCACTCCTTCTGGCTTGCTCCTTGGCTTGAGCAAGTTCTGCCCGAAGGCTCTCCACAGCAGCGGCACCATCTGCATTTAGCACACATGTTGTAAGGAGTGGGCTTCGGCTCCCTTACTAGGTGACCACGGAGAAAAAAACCTACCTTGCGACTCGTCAAGTCGTTTATTGACCAGCGCGATGTCCGCATCCGCAACGTCGAGCTGCCGCTTTAGTTCGGCAACTCCATCAGTCCGGCTAGCCACCAAACTATCCGCCACCTGCATAGGAAAGGCGAAAATCAATACCTGGGATTTTGATCCTCGGCACGCTGTCGTTCTCGACACCCTACCGAGTCTCAGGGGCTACTATCTATACAGGGCGCACTTTATGTGTAAAACTGTCAAAAGGTATGTCATTTTTATGTACCTCAAACCCCGCCAGCAAACTCCTGACGACATCACGCAATCCGCCTTCGGTAGATGAAATTCTTTCAATCACCGTACTCATCAGTGTACGGTGACCTTCTGAGATAGAGGCCCTCTCAAGCAGATCCTTCAGCTCCCCTGGCCGCACACCAGTTGGTGCCGAACTATTCGGCCCTGCCAGACTCGGGGATACCCTCCGTGATGACACTTCAGGCTCGTCCGCCCTATCTGATGGTGCGGCAGATGGAGGCGTCTCGCTCTCCATCATCTCTGGACGGAGTTCCCCCGAAGACGAGCTCATCTGAGAAGGACGGAGATCCGAACTACAAGGTAAAAACTTAAGTTATCCTCAGAAGCACAAATAGGGATGTCCCTTATTACAAAACTCCCTTTTTTCTACTTACGGCTCGCTGGAGGGCTGATTCTTTAGGGGAGACTGTGCGCCCGGGGCCTCTCTGGACGCAGGACCCTCTGGTGAAGATCTCTTCCCCCGCTTCGGGGCTTTGGCCTCCAGGTTTTCGGAGGCGGTCCTCTTCTCCCCTTGGGAGGAGGGATCCTCGATTCCCCCTTCCTCAAAAGCCTCCTTGGTTGAGGCGGTAGTTCCTCTGTTATCCCCTTCGCCTTCCTCTGAAGGCGCAACCTCCAGCATCCTGACTAGCACGGGATCCGACGCGGTCTCTGGGAGGGGGCCCGGACACCGTATCAGTTTTGCTTGCTCTATCCACTCCTGTTTAAAGGGCAATTGGTCAAAAGGCGAATCATAGAAAGGCGAACCAACGGTATGTCCGGACTCAGAGATACTTACTTATGTATCCGGGCGATTGCAGCTTAGGCCGGCGTCCTCGATCAATTCCGGACACACCTCTTGTGATCCGAAGAACAATTTGTACATCTCCACGGGTGTTGTACCCATGAAGTGTTGGAGAATTCGTGGTCCCTCCGGATTAAAATCCCACAACCGGAGAGGACGATGTTTGCAGGGCAGGAGATGCCTAATCAGCATGACCTGCATCACCATGACCAGATCGATCTCCCTCGTTTGGAGGTCTCGAATCTGGCCCTGCAATAGGGGCACGTCCTTTGACGGACCCCAGCTGAGCCCTTGGATGACCCATGACATCAACCGTTGTGGAGGGCCCGGGCGGAAGATGGGCGGCGGCTTCTGCCTGCTGCCCCTGGGAGCGGTTATGTAGAACCACTCCTGCTGCCACAAACCGAGCTCCTCCTGAAAAGAGCCCTCGGGCCATGGAGCATCGGCCCTTCTGCTTACAACCGCCCCGCCGCACTCTGCTTGACGCCCCTCAATCATCTTCGGCTCCACGTCGAAGGTCTTAAGCCACAAGCCGAAGTGAGGGGTGACGCGAAGGAAGGCTTCGCAAACGACGATGAATGAAGAAATATGGAGGATGGACTCCGGAGCCAAGTCGTGGGATTCCAACCCATAGTAAAACATGAGCCCTCTCACAAAAGGATCCATCGGGAAGCCTAAACCCCGACGGAGGTGGGACACAAACACGACATACTCGCCGGGCTCGGGGGTGGGAATGACTTTCCATTTGGCAGGCAACCTATGCGAAATCTCGTAGGTCAGGTACTTGGCTTCTCGCAGCTTTAGCACAACCTCTTCCGTGACGGAGGAGGGCATCCACCGGCCCTGTGGGTCGGAGCCGGACATTTTTGAAGGTCTGAAGCGCTCGAGTCTGGGGCTCTGGGTGTTGGAACTCGGGGCGAGGAGAAGATTCGATTGGGGATTGAAAAAAAGAAACAAGCCTTGGTCCCATTATAAAGGGGGCGAAAACCAAGAGCCGTTCCCATGACCGTTCGGGACTCACCTCCGATAGAGGAGGCGTGGCGACGGGCACGGTTGGGTTACCCACGTCCGTATTGATGGGAATCCTGTAATAAGGGGAACACGATCTCTGCTTCGACAAGACGTGCCAAGGAAACCGCTTAGCTAAACGCGCTGAGGTGGTATAATAAAAAACGATTCAAGTAAAGGCTTGGTAGTGGCGTGACGTCATGCCGCAGAATACGTCAGCAGATTGAACTTGTGTACATATTATTCTCTTTACAGTGGAATGTGGAATTTATTTTGCAGAGCCGGACACTATCCTGGTGTTCACAATCTTCTATGAATTATTCAGAGGAGGAACCCGCCTTGCAATGCCGAACAATATGCGCGCCGGACTCATCGTCATTGAAGCCTGGTTCAGGGCTCTTGAGGAGTCCTGGACTAGGGGGTGTCCGGACAGCCGGACTATCATCGTCAGCCGGACTCCAAGACTATGAAGATACAAGATTGAAGACTTCGTCCCGTGTCCGGATGGGACTTTCCTTGGTGCCAGGACCACGCGGTGTTATAACAGTCCATGGAAACATGGATCGCTCCCTCCGTACTGAGGAACACACCGCGGCCCTCGCAACGGAAGTACAGGTCGGCCTTATCAAGCCAAACTCCACATCGGCAGTCAAGCCCCCGGACCCTGTCAAACGAGTCTGGACTACCCTGCAGAATGACAGTCTAGCTCGTTAGGAGCTCGATTAGCAATTCAGCCTCTGTCTTAACCTCAACCTAACTGTGTCGTATGTACCGCATGCACATAACTACGCACTAAATGTACCATGGGCGCATTTATGGAGGCATATCAAGGATAAAATCCTGTCTGGCTCAACCGTACCTGGACCCTCATATCTACCTTTTTCTTATGTTTGTTTTTTCAGGTTCCCTACAACCCACATCACCTTTTTATGGTGCCAAGGGCCCTTTTCCCGGCCCCTTGTGAAAACGTGCTCAGTGATCCTCTCAAAGGATCACACACCAAGGAGAAAAGCAGTGCAGATGTATGGCAGAGTATCTAAAGGATCTTCAAAGATCACCTCTTCCCCTTTTTAGTACCTGTACACAACTTTCCCTTTTGCTCGACATGTCGAATAACCTCGATGCTTATAGCATTATCTGTACAAATACGTTTTGACGTATCAACCAGACTATAATGGAAACAGTTTTTCGCCCAACCTATTTGGTACTAGCTTCTTTCGTAATCTGTATTCCCTCTTTTTCTTTAGTCTGATTGTCATGTACACCTCGGCACGACTTAAATTGCCAGGGGCTCCATTCAGCCGCGTACACTTCTTCAAAATACAATAAGTCCGAACAGTTTTTATAGTACAATTCGGCATCCCGAATATAGCATTATATGCATCGGCTCCGAATCATGTCTTTGGTCAATAGTTGGGTTGCTCGGCTCCTGTGGTTACTACCTTACGTTCGGCTTATTCGGCAAAGGTAGTAAAGGGAGAACTACTGCGATTGTGTTTCTGGCTCATCCGAATAAACACCTCAGTAGAGAAATCCGAAACTGACTGTCATGATGCGGTGAGAGCTGGTCAGCTATTCGGCGACTAATTAAAAATCTCTTGCGATTTTTTCTGCGTTATGCGACAGACCAGTCTTCACCGGGACGGGCGTCTACATCACTCATGTTCGGACCATCGAACAATACCAGGGGCTGCGTCTACAATCTTATTGTCAAACTCCTATGGCTAAGTGAGAGTAATAAAGCCGCATAGTCTGATTGCCTGGTTCGCCGCACTAACACCTCCTTCAAGGACCAGGTCGTTGGGTTAAGTGTGTTTTTGTGCTATTCCGAACACCCCCCTACTATCTACGTGAGGGGCGAAGCCGATTTAGCCAACTCTCGATTCAAAAACGGCAAGAACGGAGGAAAATAATTTCATATGAAACAAGAAAAATATTATACAAATGACTTGTTTTCATAAATACAAAGTTTGGGCAGCACAAATACATTCATTCAAAAATGATGTCCTTTGAACACTGGCCCTCTACAATGCGAGATCATTCAAGGACGTCGTCAAAATACCGCTCCGGCGTACGGTGCTCCTTGCCTGCGGGCGGTCCCTCGGTTACAAGATTGGTGGCATTCATCTTCGCCCACTGCACCTTGACACGGGTGAAGGCCACCCGGGCACCTTCGATACAGACTGACCGCTTTATAGTGTCAAGCCGTGGGCATACATCGACTAGCCGATTCACAAGCCCAAAGTAGCTGCTGGGTATGGGTTCAGCTGGCCAAAGACGGACTATGACGTCCTTCATGGCCAGTTCGACCACCCTATGCAGCTCGGTCAGCTGTTTCAGCTGATCACTGAGGGGCACAGGATGCTCTGCCACAAGGTACTACGACCAGAATAGCTTCTCTGTTGAGCTCCCCTCTTTGGCTTAGAAGAAATCTGCAGCATCAGCAATACTTCGGGGTAGATCCGCAAATGCTCCTGGAGAACTCCAAATGCGTGTCAGTATGGTGTACTTTCTCCTTACAAGTTTGCTCTGCATATTAAAGGCCTTACCCGCCACGATCTGCTTGGCCTCTCGGATCTCCCGACAGGCGCCTTGGGCTTCAACCCGGGCCTCCTTCGCACTTTGGAACGCCGTAGCAAGTTCGGAGTCTCGATCCGACGACTTGCGCTCCAAGGACTCACATCTGCTTATAGCATCCTTGAGGTCTTGTTGGACTTCATCCAACCTCGCTTCATGTTTTCGGCGGGCTGCTCGCTCCTCATCCGCCTCCTTGTTGGCCTCGACCAGCGCTGTAAGTGCATCTAGTGCCACCCCTAGTTGGTTTTGGAGTATTGACGACAAAGTTGGTTGAGGGACTAATGCGTTTGTGAGAATTGCAGGATAACGCAGGTAGTGTCCCTCATTGATTCGGTTTACCTACCGGAGACAACCCCTAAAAATGTATGAAGACATTGAAGACAATGGTGGTATGAGAAGATATTCATATTGAAGACTATGACATGAGAAGACATTGCGTGAAGACTTTGGAGCCTTGAAGTGCGTGTGTTTTCGTTGTTTCTTTTCTTCTTTGTTGAGTCATAGGAACCACCGTCTTTGTTAAGTGGGGTCCAAGTGAACTAAGTCGAGTGATCAAGTGATGATCAACCCAAATCCTATGTCTTCGACGAAGACAATGAGAGCAAATCTTATCCAGAGCTAGATGCGTCAGCTTTGCTTGTAGCCCAAGTAAAGTTGTCGCGTGTGTTTGAAATCTGACCGTTGGAACACGTGTCAGTTCCTTAGTGACCCAGGGTCATTTTGGACAAATCAGGTCGGGTTGCCTAGTGGCTATAAATAGCCCACCCCCTACACCATAAATTGGTGGCTGCTCAGAGTTTGTGCATGGCTTTTGTCGTTTGAGAGCAACCCACCTCGAACCATTTGAGAGAGAGAAATCCTTGCGAGGACAAAGCTCAAACACCCAAAGCCAAAGAGTGTTAGGCATCACTGAAGTCTTTACGTCATGTGACACGAAGACTTATTACTCTTGAGGACTGTGAATCCTCCAGCCGGTTAGGCGTTGCGTTCTGAGCATCCAAGAGTCATTGTGGATTCGCTGGTGAACAAAGTCCGTGAAGGTTTGGAAGTCTACCTTGAAGACTTACCTGAGTGATTGGGAGAGGACTGTGTGTCCTTAGCTCAAGGGGAATAATGTGAAGACGCGGTCTTACGAGTTAAATCTCAGCCTCCCTAACCAGACGTCAGCTTGTCACAAAGAATCGAACTGGTCCAACAAATCCTGTGTCTTCAACAAGCAATCGGTTCTATCCCTTCCAATCTTACTTAAGTTTGTCTTCATGAAGTCATTGCTTATCTGTTCATCTGTTTGACTTCATTGCTTGACTACTATTGTTGATTGGCTTCATACTATCTTCCATCTTGATCCTTACTGCCTAACTGCTATTAGTCTTGTACTTTCACATCATTACATACTTGACTATGGCTTGTTTAGGTTAGTTTATCTTCCGCTGCATATCAATTAGGTTGTTTCTGTTGTTTGTCTTCGAAACTTCCAAGTTTTGAAGACTTTCATAAAAATCGCCTATTCACCCCCCCCTCTAGTCGATACTAGCACTTTCAATTGGTATCAGAGCAAGGTACTCCCTTGTTCTGTGTGATTCGGTTTAACCACCTGGAGTTTCAGCTATGTCGACTGCAGGGATAATCAAGGTCTCCGCTGCTTGCCCCGTGTTCGATGGAACTGAATATCCCTACTGGAAGAATAAGATGCGCATGCATCTTGAAGCCATTGATGTCGACCTCTGGTATGTCGTCAAGAATGGCGTTCCCAAAAGCGGTGAAGGTGTCACCCCCATCGATGTCAATAAGTTCATTCAATTTGGACTCTACTGCGAAGAACATCATCTGTGGTCATCTGACCAAAGGACAGTATGGTCGTGTGAGTGCTCTAGAAACGTCGAAGCTAGTCTGGGACTGGCTATCCAAGGTCAATGAAGGCATTTCAACCCAGAGAGATCAAAGAATCAGTGTTCTCCGCAACCTCTTCAACCGCTTCAAGAGAAACGACAATGAGAATGTCCAGCTCACGTTTGATCGCCTCACTGATATCACAAATGAACTTCAAGCTCTTGGCGCAACTGAGATTACCAAGCATGAAATCGTCAAGACACTGCTGAGATCACTTGACAGCTCCTTTGACACCCTTGCCCTTATGATACAAGAACGTCCTGACTTCAAGACACTCGATCCGTCTGATATACTTGAGAGGCTCAACACACATGAGTTCCAGCTATCTGAGAAAAAAGATATCTATGGTCCAAGCTATGGCCGAACTCGTTCTTTGAAGGCAAAAGTTGTTTCCTCATCTGAAGAAGAATCTGACTGCAGTTCTGAAGATCCTGAAGACATTGGAAGGGAACTTGCTATGCTTGTGAAGAAGTTCCAGAAATTCACAAAGAAGAAAGGCTTCAGAAAGTCTTCACGATCTAGCTCAAGGAATGATGAAGCTTCCACACATGATCACAAGAAGAGAACCTGCCACAAGTGCAAGAAACCTGGTCACTACATATCTGAGTGTCCACAGTGGGACAATGAGAAGAAGAAGAAGAAAAGCAAGGAATATGATTCCGATGACAAGAAGAAGAAGAAATCCTCAAAGTCTTCTAAGTCTTCTTCCAAGTCTTCATCATACAAGAAGAGCACATCTGGCAAGGCTCGAGCTTTTGTTGGCAAGGAAATGGATTCAGAGGAGGAGTGCGCTTCGAGGAGGCGGAGGTGGAGTCTGGAGAGGAGTGCGACCTGGCGTTGCAAGTCGGCTCTAGCCACTGCCTATGTTGCTAAGTCCATCTTCAACATCAAGACAATGACTTCCACACCAACGTTGAAGCTAATGACGAAGACGATCCTACTCCCACCTACTGCTTCATGGCACGCGGTGCCAAGGTAAAATCACGTGATGCTTACTTTCAAACTTCAAGTGAAGATGACTCTGATTGTGAATCCAAACCCAGCTACAAAACACTTGCTAAAATTGCAATCGAACAACAAAAGGCTATGGAACATACTCAAAAACTGTTAGACAAAAGCGATGACCTGTTGAATGACTGAAATGACACGTTCACAGTCCTTAGTTGATGACATAAAAATCTTCATGCTAAGTACCAAGAACTTGAAGGTCGTCATGAATCGCTCTCAACAACTTATGAAAGGCTCTCCTATGATTATCTTCAAAGGAAACAAGAGCTTGAGAAATTGAGAGCGGCTCATGAAGATCTTCAAAGGTGAATGAGTCACTTCGCTACCAATGATCAATTCCGCTCGGGAAGGATTTGAACCACCATGTCTAAAATGCATTGAGCGTGATAACGCTACATACATTCTGAATGTTCCATCTTTGCTACTGTTTCATTGTCTTCACCTACTGATGTGGTCACTAACCCCTCCGCAGAGGATACCACTGCTGTTGCTGATGAAAATGCTATGCTGAAGACATTGCTTGAAACAGGGATGTACAAAAGTTTGAAGGGACATCAGACTCTCTGCGATGTCCTCAAAAAGCAGATTCTGAACCGAAACCCTAGGAAAGAGGGTGTTGGGTTCGAAAGGAAAATGAACATTGATGGCTCGTACTGGAAGCCTGAGCTGTACCCCAAAACCACATGGGTTGCTGCAAAGGGACCTTCAGTAGATCCATCTACCTTATCTGGCTTTACCTGTGCTAATCCTATTATCATTGATGAATCCTTTGATGCAAACTATAAGCTGTTCAAAAATCAGAATGGTGAAGTGTTTGCCAGGTACATTGGTACTAACTGCAGGAATGGACCACCTATGAAGAAGATCTGGGTACCTAAGCGGTACATTGAGAATCTTCCTGTGAATGTCGTCATGACACCACCTAGGAAGAAGACAAACCCCAGACCTATAGCTTCATATGGCCCAAAGGCTTCATACAGATCCAGGACTGACATGAGTCACCCTAACGCCAATGTTTTGCAGGGAAATCATGCTCAGACTTATGAATATGAGTGTGTATCTTCAAACCGCTATGTTCATAGGACTAAGAACTTTTCTGCTCATTCATATGAGTATCGTTCATCTCCTGCAAGGCTATTTGCTAGGGCTTCAAAGCCAAAATTCTCGGATGCTGCACTTAGACTCATTGCTTCTAAGCCCCCACTGAAAATTTGGGTGGAAAGAAGAACTAACTCTCTTTTGCAGAAAATGGTCTCCAGCCAGCAATCAATGGCGTCCGATACTATTGCTGGGGACCTAAAACTCACTGAGGACGCACGTTAAAATATCATTCTATATGCTTCACATCTGAATTTCTCATCAGTCAATGTCCTAACTTTGATATAAGCTGTGACTGTCCCTATATGTATCAAATACATATGCTTCACAACACTTGTGTGAAGCCTATCCTCCTAACTGCACTGTAGGGTACATCACCAAAAGCTTCAGAATGGATTATGGACAGTGGATGCACAAATCATATGATTGGTGATCGAAGTCTTCTCATGGACTCAACCTTACGTCCATCCGACAAGAGTCACATCACATTTGCTAACACTGGTAAAAGCAAAGTGTTGGGTCTAGGTAGAGTTGCAATGTCAAAGGATCAACACATGGATAAAGTGATGCTTGTTGAATCCCTTGGTTTCAACTTAATGTCTGTCTCAATGCTTTGTGACTTGAACATGATTGTGATATTTGGCAAATATCGTTGCCTTGTACTAATGGAATCTGACAAATCTCTACTCTTTGAAGGGTATCGAAAAGATGATCTGTACATGGTAGATTTCTCAGCAGGTCCACAGCTTGCCGTTTGTCTTCTCACAAAAGCTTCAGAATGCTGGCTCTGGCATCGAAGGCTGGGACATGCTGGCATGAGGAACTTACACTCACTCGTCAAGAAGAAGCATGTCATAGGCATCGAAGATGTTAAGTTCAAGAAGGATCATCTGTGTGGTGCCTGTGAAGCTGGAAAGATGACTAGGGCAAAGCACCCATCGAAGACAATCATGACAACATCTCAACCCTTCGAGCTATTGCACATGGACTTATTTGGACCTACTCACTACTCCACCCTCACTACAACTGCCTGTCTCTATGGCTTCGTCATTGTTGATGACTACTCAAGATACACATGGGTTCATATAATTCTTTACAAGACCGAAGTGCAAGATGTCTTCAGGCGCTTCGCAACTCGAGCAATGAACAACTATGGTGTGAAGATCAAGCACATCGAAGTGACAATGGCAATGAATTCAAGAACACTGGACTTGATCTGTATCTGGATACAATGGGAATCACTCATGAGTTCTCTGCTCCATATACACCTCAGCAAAATGGCATCGTTGAGCGCAAGAACAGAACCCTCATTGAGATGGCTCGAACAATGCTAGATGAGTACAAGACACCAAGAAAGTTCTGGCCTGAAGCTATTGATACAGCATGTCACATCTTCAACCGTGTATGCGTTCATAAGCTTCGAACAAAACATCATATGAGCTACTTATCGGCAAGAAGCCAAATGTCGATTACTTGAGTATTTGGAGCAAGATGCTGGATCAAGGATCCCCATCACAAGTCAAAATTTGCACCTAAGGTTCACGAAGGCTTCATGCTTGGCTATGGAAAGGATTCACACTCCTACAGAGTCTTCAACCTTTATCTCTATAAGATCGTTGAAATAGTGGATGTGAAATTTGATGAAACCAATGGTTCACAGAGAGAGATCCTGCCAAGTACACTGGATGAAGCTCCTTCAAATGAGGCAATCAAGCTGATGGGAACGGGTGAAATCATGCCCTCACGAAGCACAGCCTGAAGAGGAACTTATCATCTCTGCACCAAATCAACCTGAAGACAATGCTCAGTCCGAAGACAATCCTCCCAATGATGACAATGATCAGCCAGAGCAAAATCTTCGTCCTGTTCATCCACGTGTTGCAAATGAAGTTTAAATAGAAAAGATAATTGACAGCATCAGTGCACCTGGTCCGCTCACTCGTTCAAGAGCAACTCAGCTAGCAAACTTCTGTGGGCACTTTTCATTTGTGTCAATATCAGAACCCAAGAAGGTTGCTGAAGCTTTTATGGAACCAGAATGGATTCAAGCCATGCAAGAAGAACTTCAACAGTTGAAACTGAATAATGTCTGGGAACTTGTCAAGCGGCCGGATCCTCGCAAGCATAACATTATTGGAACAAAATGGATATATCGAAACAAGCAAGATGAGCATGGTCAAGTCGTCAGAAACAAAGCACGTCTTGTGGCTCAAGGATACACTCAAGTTGAAGGAATTGACTTCGATGAAACATTTGCTCCTGTTGCTAGGCTTGAAGCTATTCGCATACCGCTAGCCTCATAAATCATCACAATATCTTGCTATATCAAATGGATGTGAAGAGTGCATTTCTCAATGGCAAGATTGAAGAAGAAGTGTATGTCGCACAACCACCTGGCTTTGAAGATCCAAAACATCCTTATATGGTGTACAAGCTAAACAAGGCACTGTATGGCCTCAAACAAACCCCTTGTGCCTGGTATGATACAATCAAAGACTTCCTGAAGAGCAAAGGCTTCAAACCTGGATCCCTCGATCCCACTCTCTTCACGAAGACATATGATGGTGAACTGTTGTGTGCCAAATATATGTGGATGACATAATCTTCGGATGCACCAACCAGAAGTACAGTGATGAGTTTGGTTACATGATGCAAGAGCAATATCAAATGTCCATGATGGGTGAGCCGAAGTTCTTCCTTGGTCTTCAAATTCGTCCGCAGAGGAATGTCATCTTCATATCTCAAGAGAAATACCTCAAAGATTGTCTGAAGAAGTTTGGAATGGAAGACTGCAAAGGCTACACGACGCCAATGCCAGCCAAGCACCATCTTGGTCCCGACGACAATGGTAAAGAGTTCGATCAAAAGGTATACCGCTCCATGATTGGTTCTTTGCTTTATTTATGTGCATCTAGGCCAGATATTATGCTTAGTGTTTGCATGTGTGCTCGGTACCAAGCGGCACCAAAGGAATCGCATCACTTAGCTGTGAAGCGAATTCTTCGATATTTGGCTTACACCCGAACACTCGGATTATGGTATCCCAAGGGCTCAAGATTCGATTTGGTTGGATTCTCTGATGATGATTATGCTGGTGACAAGGTGGATCGCAAGTCTACATCTGGCACATGTCATTTTCTTGGTCGATCACTTGTCTGTTGGTCTTCGAAGAAGCAGAACTGTGTATCACTCTCAACTGCTGAATCTGAATACATTGCTGCTGGATCCTGTTGTGCTCAGCTTCTATGGATGAAGCAAACTCTCAAGGACTATGGCATCAACTTGAAACAAGTACCTCTCTTCTACGACAACGAGAGTGCCATCAAGATAGCCAACAATCCAGTCCAACACTCGAAGACAAAGCACATTGAAATTCGTCATCACTTTCTCAGAGATCATGTCATGAAGAAAGATATCGATATCATTCACGTCAACACTGATGAGCAACTGGCAGATATCTTCAGAAAGCCCTTGGATGAGAAAAGGTTTTGCAAGTTACGGTGTGAGCTAAATATCTTAGAATCCTCTAATGTCCTGTGATCAGGCACACATCCTAACACTTATGCATGTTGATGACTTAGATGTGCAACACACAAAGTAAGGTATATCTTCAATCAATGAAGATTTACACTCTAAGTGTGAATACATTACGTTGGAATTTGACTTTGGAGCGCCACGATAATTGTGCGCCGTGTCTGGGTCTAATACTTCCTATGCGGTGGGTAACGCCACCACCAACCTTTCTTGTTGAAGCGTTTCACTCAAGGCGTTATATTGCAATGACTTCACATTTGGTTTGTCTTCAGTTTCAATTTGTCTTCACCTCTTTCTGCACTATGATGATTTGATTGCTTTCTGATATATATATATATACTAGTGTTCTGTCCTCTACAGCATTCACTTATAACTATGTCTTCAAGATTGGATCTTTTGAACTAAGTGAATGTGATCGGACCCTAACCTCTCTATGCTTACTATCTCAAAATCTATCTGTCCAAATCATATGCATTCTGTTGAAACTGTCGAATGTCTTCTCTGCGTCCTTGTCAGCAGAAGGCAAAGAGACAAACATTAAATCTGTTTTTAATGGCTTATCTTTACTGTTGAAATCCGGAGAAGCCGGAACAACTCTCCGACATGCCTGGCGGGCGTGGGAACGTGGGACAACCCTGAGGATGTTGCATGCTTGCCACGTGCCCCTCAGATGTGAACCGCCAGGGGCACCAGCGTAATTGTGTTGTGTCTCTCACCTACTTATAAATACATGTCCCCCCGCGGTAAAGAAATACATCTTCCACCTCTCCACCTCCGTCAAAACCCTAGCACCACCGCTAGCTCGAGACGACGCCGGCGACGAAGCGCTTAGCTGCCGCGACTTCTCCGACGCCGTCCTCATGCCGGCCGCGGACATCGTCCTCTCCGCCGTCGCCATAGGTGTCCTCCGTCGCCAAGTTAGGGCACGGTGGGCTGAACTGCTCGGTCTCCTATTCTTCTCCATCTAGCAGTTCTTCGTGCGGTAATTATAACTCTATTTTTACCACCTTCTTTATCTTCAAGATTCATCCTGTTTACCGAAAGTTGTTTCTGTCTATTCAAAGCTAGATCTATTCCGTCTGCATCTCATACTGCTTAGTTGATTCACTTAGATCTCTTCTAGTTTGATTCCTCACTTGTACTTATTCACGGATTGGTACAAATCTGGAACCAACTCACCTATATAAGTGAATGTCTTCGCAACATGAGGTCAATGTCTTCAAACTGATTTATCTTCAAAATCTTCTGAGAATGCATATGACCTCTTCCCCTTCCCTCGCATCTCTAGTGCTGTCACAGGTACATGTCCGTGCGAGAATCCCTTGGTTCTCATAGTCTGCATTCATTTGCAGAATACTTACAGCATCATATAAATTCTCCTGAAGCCAGTTCCTTCTTGACCAGCAAGCGCAAATCTCTGAAGCCTTTGAACGTACTGAAGCCTTTTAGCTTGAAGTTCATGGCAACAGAGAAATCAGCAAGGAAAGGTGGCAGACAGCACAGAGGAGGCACATCTAAAGATCGGCCTGATGACTTAGCAGAACTGTACAAGACAGATCCTCAAGAGAATTATCATCAGAGGAAGACGCGAATCCAATGGATTCGATGCTATTGGGCTGAGGAGTGGTTCAAGTATAGATTTGTGACAAAGGAATATGCAGAGAAGCATGCCATCAACAGACCATGGGGTGATATCCTCTATCGAGGGCTTCAACCGAAGAGCCGAGCTGAAGCCATTGAACAAGGCTTCTATCCATGCATGGTCCGTGGGCCACAGCCAGCGAACGCAGATCCCACTTCACTTCTATGGTGTCATGAAGATTCGCTCTTCAAGCGCAACTATCAGTTTGTTGTGGCTTCGGCCAAGGAGAACAAGAAGTCCTTGGGTTTGGGCTTCAATCCAGGTCCCTCTGCTCCCCGTGCTGATGGCTCCCGTGAAGCTAATCCCAATGTCATTGGCCCCTATGCCAACCTTGACGGCCTCATCACTTACATCATGGTCCAAGGCGCCAGAGTAGATCATTCTGACAATGGTGGTGACTCTGATGAAGCCCCTGCTCCTCCTCCTCCAAAGCCGCAGAAGCAAAAGAAGTCAAAGGCTTCAACCTCAGCTACAAATCCACCTCCGAAGACTTTGCGTGCGAAGCCACTGGCCACTGCACCTCCTGAAGCCAGTGTGCAATCTGAAGATCGGTCCCGTGTCTCCAAGAGAACGGACAAGAAAAAGCAGCTTGTTAGACCATCTGTTCAGCGAGCTTTGACTCCTGCTGCCATTCTGCGTGAAGAACCCACTGATCTATCAAGTGATGAAGATCTAGCTGATGACGCCCTTGAGCAGCTGATCAAGAGCAAAGAAGAAGCAGAAATCTTCAGCAACCTGCCTCTCTTTGATGTGGCCATCATTCACAATTTCATTGATGAGTGGTTCGACACCCCCAACGTCAGCTTTGAAGATTTACAGCTCCCAGTTGGCCTCAGTGTCGCCTTCAATGGCGCCATTGCTTCTGAGCTAGCTCTTGCTCAGCGCATCGTTGAGCTCAAAAACAAGATTGATTTTGAGAAGGCTCAATTCAAGAAGCATGTGGCCAATCTGAGTGTTCAAGACATCCGCAACTTCAAGGTCATGCTCCATGAGCTTAAAGAAGCTTTTCTGATGAAACGCCAAGAAGCTCAGGACTCTCGAGAATGCATGAAGCTTTTGGCTGATAAGTGTGTGCTTGCCTACAATGAGGCTGAAAAGCGCAAATCCCTTGGCCGTCCAGGCATTGACCCCAGGATGGCTGCAAAGAGGAAGAAGAAGCACCCTGCTGAACAGCCTGAGCCTTCAAGCCAAGAAGCCCCTCGCATTATCTTCCCGAGCAGCATGACTGGCTTGAAGCCAAAGGTCACCACAACCGCTTCAGAACAGAAGAAGACAAAGGCTGCCGAGGCTAATGCGAGAAAGAGAAAGCACACTCAAGCCTCTGATGCCGCTCCCTCCAAGAAGAAGCGCAAGACCAAGAAGACTAGGGCTGCTTCCATAGAGCCCTTAGTCGTTGAACCCATCTCCGTGGTTCGCCCTGTGTGTTCATCAAGAAAGAAGGATGGTTGTCCATGAGCCTGCTACCACAGAGGCTCATGAGACTGAAGATATTCCAGCAACTGAACCCAACGCTGCTGAAGACATTGGTCAAGATGACAATGTAAATGATGATGAAGTTCTTCCTCAGATCGAACATCAAGTGGTATCATCGTCTGTTCATACGAACAGCGAACTCATCAGCATTGGTCATCCATTGATGCCAATTGCTCAGGATGCTTTGTGGGCTGATCACCCACAACAACACCAAGACTCGCCCAGTACTCCCCAACAACAACAACAAGCTACACCCCTAGTGCAAGAAGAGGATGAAGACTTTCAGGCTCAGCCAAGTCCATCTCCTAACTTGAAGCCAGCGCTTCGCAGGCTTCGAAGAGGACAAAGGCCTGAAGTCCCTCTGTCAAGCGTTCCTGAAGGAGAAGTGCAACGTTCACCTGTTGCACGGAAAGTATTCTCTGAACCAACTCCAACAGTGAAAATCTCCTTGTCTGAAGCACATGCTGCTGAAGACATTCCGGCTGCATCAGCCGAAGAAAAATAAGAAGAAGTACGTGTACCAACTCCCCCTGCTATTGAAGAAGAAGAAGTTCATGTACCAACACCCCCAGCGATTGAAGAAGAGGCAGTTCATGATTTGAACGTGCATGTGCCCGACCCTCCTGTTCGTCAAGAGGAGGTTGAAAATGTTGAGGCTGCCACAACCAACGCCAATGAAGCCAGTGACGTAGTCATGGCTGACGCCAATGTGGAGCCTGCACCAACCAAAGGTGCTCGAAACCAATGTGGGCACTGATCCTGAAGCACCTGAAGCTCATGAGAATGCTGCACCTGATGCCAATGAGGAGGCTGCACACGAAGCCAATAATCGACAAGCTGCTCTGAAGCACTTTTGTTGTGCAGCCTGAACCCTCTGATATTGCCCCTGCTCCTGTTCCGCCACCAAGGCCTCACACTATTGAGCAATCATACGATCACGGTCAGCTTGTCACTATCCGATGGCCCGTTTTGGTGCCTCCGCCTGCTGCCTCAGGACCTCAATTTGACTATCATGTTGAGCATCGGCCTCAGGTCCAGACGCCAAAGCCGAGATTGCCAAGGTTTCCAGGTACTGCCAACTCCCCCGGGTCCTTCAATGCTAATGGCTTCAAGAGCCACAATACCTTCTTTGACAGCGCCAAGAACCCCTACTCCAAGCCAAGGATTTCATCAGATCGGTTCTGGAGCTATTAGCAGAGAAGCTATTACTCATGCGTGCTATATGATCAAGGGCGCATTTTCCCTCATATGCGTCTTGACACTGAATCTATTGCTGGACTGCCGTGCTTGGAAGAAGCACTTGACTGCTTTCGCGATGCTGGTCTGCTCCATTTTGTGACAGATAAGGAACATTGGAATGAAGAGCTATTGCTTCAATTCTATGCCACTCTGCACATTCGCGGCTACTACAGAGACATCAAGACTTGGGTTCTCGAGTGGATGACTGGCAATGTTCATCATGAAGCCAAAGCTATGGACATCATCGAGCTTACTGGGCTAGCCACTCCTGGAGAACTGTATGATCCTAACTGTCAGCTACACCGCAATGCTGTGGAGAGAATCTTTCATAAGCCAGAACCCAACATGAGCCAGATGTTGAGCATGATGAAGCCTTTGCCATCTGACGCTGAGTATCCCACACATTTCTTTGTTGAAGACCTTGAGTATGTGCCTCGCACCATATACCATATCATCAGGCGAACTCTATGGCCAGTCAAGGGACACTCATCATCGGCCAAGCTTGAAGGAGCGATGAAGACTTTGGTCTTCTATATTCTCAATGGCATCATCTTCAACACTCAGGAATTCTTCATCAGGTAACTTGCTGCTTCCGGATCTGACATGTTTGGTCTGAAGTTTTATGCTCCCTGGGTCATGCGCCTCATCAAGCGACACTCATCTGTTAATTATCAGCCCTCTGCTCGCAATCACATCATATTTCTGCCCGAGGTTGATATGTCAGTTGATGTTGTATACTCTGACCCTGCCAAGACGCCACTTTGTCCTCAGAACATTGAGCACCAAAGCTTCACTCAGCCTATTGAAGGTGTTCAAGCAGCAACAAGATTCTATCCACTTGCTGGTAACACCCGTCTGCCTCACAGAGCGCCAACTGAAGCCACTGAAAGCACCATTGCGCAAAGGCCTCGGAAGCGTTCTCGTGTTCTTAATGACCGAGAGCTTCTTGTGGCTCTTCATCAGAAGCAGGATAAGCATCATTTCTGGCTCAAGCGCCAAATGCAAAGCCTCTTGGTGGATGTCAATCGCATTCGCAACCTTGCCACCAAGAATGCCTTTGTTGCTCACGAAACTTGCCGAAGATCATGGAAGAGTTTGACTCTCCTCAGTGCTGAAGCTGATCTTCAAGATGATGGCTTCAATGAAAGATTCCAGTTCGACTCCACTCCTCCAAGGACTTCTACCCTGCGTCGAACTCCATCTCTTGAAGACTCTGAATATTCCTCTTCCGCGGCAACAGTTAATGCCAGAGTGATCGATGATGAAGATGATGCTACTTCACCACCTCCAACTACTACTGCGCGCATCGACACTGCACCAAGCTCGTCTGCACCGCCAACCAACGATGACAACCCTACTGCTTCACCTACTCCTGACGAGTAGATGCTCTATGTCTTCAAACCTTTTTGGTCATTACTAACAAAAGGGGGAGAAGCATATGAGTTGATAGTCTTCAAGCGGGTTCATATGGGCGGTTGCACTATATTTTGTTGTGTGCTTACAACTCTTGCGTTTTGAAACATTTGGTTCTTTGAGTTGTAACACCTAAACTTGATGGTCGTCTGCTACTTCTGCTACTTATTTGCTTTGCGATGATAAATTCCGCATGTGCGATGATAACTTCCGCACTTAGATCATTCTGAAGACGTCCATTTTTCATTATGCATGTCATTCTTATTGCTATATCATTTCAAGCATGATGAATTATCTTCATAAGTTGAAGTGGATCTCCACAAGTACAACCTGCCATGTGCATTTGCATTCCAAAAGCAAATTACTTATATGCACATCTTCAGGGGGAGCCCTTGCAACTTATGAAGACAAATTCCTATCCTTACAATTTCACATACTTTATTCCTGTTGAAAACTTCAACCAGTTTGTCATCAATCACTAAAAAGGGGGAGATTGTAAGTGCATCTAGTGCCACCCCTAGTTGGTTTTGGAGTATTGACGACAAAGTTGGTTGAGGGACTAATGCGTTTGTGAGAATTGCAGGATAACGCAGGTAGTGTCCCTCATTGATTCGGTTTACCTACCGGAGATGACCCCTAAAAATGTATGAAGACATTGAAGACAATGGTGGTATGAGAAGATATTCATACTGAAGACTATGATATGAGAAGACATTGCGTGAAGACTTTGGAACGCGAAGACTGTGTGTTTTCGTTGTTTCTTTTCTTCTTTGTTGAGTCTTAGGAACCACCGTACTGTTAAGTGGGGTCCAAGTGAACTAAGTCAGAGTGACTGAAGTGATGCTCAACCCAAATCCTATGTCTTCGAGTGAAGACAATGAGAGCAAATCTTATCCAGAGCTGGATGAGTCAGCTTTGCTTGTAGCCCAAGTAAAGTTGCCACGTGTGTTTGAAATCTAACCATTGGAACACGTGTCAGTTCCTTAGTGACCCAGGGTCATTTTGGACAAATCAGGTCGGGTTGCCTAGTGGCTATAAATAGCCCACCCCCTACACCATAAATTGGTGGCTGCTCAGAGTTTGTGCACGGCTTTTGTCGTTTGAGAGCAACCCACCTTGAAGCATTTGAGAGAGAGAAATCCTTGCGAGGACAAAGCCCAAACACCCAAAGCCAAAGAGTGTTAGGCATCACTGAAGTCTTTCATGTGTGACACGAAGACTTATTACACTTGAGGACTGTGAATCCTCCAGCCGGTTAGGCGTCGCGTTCTGAGCATCCAAGAGTCATTGTGGATTGCCGGTGAACGAAGTCTGTGAAGGTTTGGAAGTCTCCCTTGAAGACTTACCAGAGTGATTGGGCGAGGACTGGGTGTCCTTAGCTCAAGGGGAATAAGGTGAAGACACGGTCTTCTGAGTTAAATCTCAGCCTCCCTAACTGCGTCGCATAGTTGTCACAGCAACTGGAACTGGTCCAACAAATCCTGTGTCTTCAACAAGCAACTGGTTCTATCCCTTCCAACCTTACTTAAGTTTGTCTTCATGAAGTCATTGCTTATCTGTTCATCTGTTTGACTTCATTGCTTGACTACTATTGTTGATTGGCTTCATACTATCTTCCATCTTGATCCTTACTGCCTAACTGCTATTAGTCTTGTACTTTCACATCATTACATACTTGACTATGGCTTGTTTAGGTTAGTTTATCTTCCGCTGCATATCAATTAGGTTGTTTCTGTTGTTTGTCTTTGAAACTTCCAAGTTTTGAAGACTTCCATAAAAATCGCCTATTCACCCCCCCCCCCTCTAGTCGATACTAGCACTTTTAAGCGCGCTCTTGAGGGCCTTGGCCTCAGATGCGTCAACCATGAGCGTAATCATAAAGCTCATTTAGATAACAAATCGGACCTCATATCATTTCATATATGCTTCGGTATCGCATACCTTGCTTTTCCTCCAACTTTCGCCTTCGTTCGGACACTTCGGCGGCCTGCGAGGTTGCCGCTAGCATCGAAGCATGTTCATCAAAAGAGACATATATGTTAGCTCCTGCGAAGCATTATCGATCCTCTGTTCGGCCATTCTTCGTGAACGCCAAACAGAGTCTCAGGGCTACTATCTATACACAGGCATTCCTTTTGCAAACAGCCAAAAAAATATTACGTCACATACCTCAAAGCCTGTTAAAAGGCTGGTATAGGCTTCATTAAATCCGTTTTTAGCGGACCGAACCTTTTCAACCACCATACCCATAAGGTTACGGTGTTCCTCCACAATGGAAGCACTCTGAAGCGCTTCCACCGGAGTGTCCGGCGCCTCCGGATTGATAGAGGATACCGGTGGAGATGGCTCGCACCCTTCTCTCAAAGGAGGTTGCTCGCCTGATTCCGAAGCCGTATGGATATCCGGAATAATATTCAGTTGGGGGCCGAATTGAGCATGGCCCCCATCGTCGGTCTCCATGGGGGTCGATTTCCCCCTCTTTTTGGCAACAGAGGTATTACCCTCCGTCGCCACCTTCACGTCCCCCCGCACCTCCCCGTGACCTGGAGAGGTTCTTCGGGACAATACTTCGATGTTGTCCGTAGCGGTGGGTGGAGAGACCTGCGGAGGCGACTCGCTCTCCGTCGCGTTCGGCCCTAGCCAGTTCCTAGATGACGATGATCGTTGGGCGAGATCGCGAGCCGGGCTGCAACGTGCAATTCAATATGTTAGAACCACAAGGCATGAAACCGGATATATGGACGGTGTCTTTGGATACTTACGATCCGGCCAGGGGCTTCGGCCTGGGGTGCCACTCGGGCATGGCATCGGCATCCGTTTCAGAATCATCCGAAAGGGAGAGTTTCCCCTTCCTGGACGCCTCCGCCTCTAGATCCACAGAAGCCGCCCTTTTCTTCTTTCCCCCCTTAAGGGGAGAGTTGCTCTCTTCCTCCTGTACATCTTCGTCATGAGACGAGAGAGCCTCGGTGTCTTCGGACACGACGTCCGAAGCGCCCTTACTGCGGAGGCCACCTCTGGTCTCCTTGCTCTTCTTCTTAGCCTTCTTTTCTGGCTCCTGATATGGCACCGGCACCAACATCCTCGTCAATAGAGGAGTGGTTGAGTCTTCGAGCAGCAGAACGGGACACTGGATCCCCTCCGCCTTCTTTGTCCAGCCCTATGGGGAGGATGGAAAGCTCAGTATATTCCTTGGATTTACAAATTGAGGTCATCAGAAAACTAATGGGAGTGGCCAGATGAGTGCAGTCGAGGCGAAGGTATTCGGTCGTCTCCAACCACGACTTCTGAGCCTTGAAAAACAGCTTCCGTATGTCTTTGTGCGTCGTGCCGAAGAACTGCTACAGGGTCCGAGGACTGGCCGGGTCGAACCCCCACATATATAGAGTTCAGCATTGGCAAGGGAGAATCCGGCGAAAAAGCATCACCTAGATCACACTGGCAAGATTGATGTTCTTGTTTATCATACCCTTAATGTGGCTCTGTAGTGTCATGACCTCGTCGGACGGCTCCCAATCTAGGCCCTTATTGAGCCAGGATGTAAGCCGCATCGGGGCCCTGGACATGAACTCGGGAGCGGCGGCTCATGTGGCGTCATGGGATTCCATGACGTAGAACCACCCCTGCTGCCACCCTTTGACGGTCTCCGCGAAGGTCCCCTTGGGCCAAGTGACGTTGGGAAGCTTGCTCACCATGGCGCCGCCGCACTCTGCGTGTTGACCGTCGACCACCTTCGGCTTCACATTGAAGACCTTGAGCCACAATCCGAAGTGGGGGGAATGTGGAGGAACGCCTCACACACGATGATAAACGCCAAAATATTGAGGAAGCAATTTGGGGCTAGATCATGAAAATCTAACCCATAGTAAAACATGAGACCGCGGACGAAAGGATGAAGGGGAAATCCTAGTCCGGAAGGAAATGGGGGATGAACACTACCCTCTCATTAGGCTCTGTGGTGGGAATGATCTACTTTTTGGCAGGAGCCGGTGGACTATGTCCATGACCAAGTACCCAGCTTCTGGAGCTCCTTGATGTTCTCCTCATGTGAGAGGAAGCCATCCACTTGCCCTCAAGGCCCAGATCCGGACATGGCTAGGGTGTTTGGTGGCAATGGAATAGATTGGAACTTGGGCGCTGGAGCTCGAATGGCAGATGGGCTGAGGAGGAAGAAGGCGTGGGGTAAAAAGACGGGTCCTTATCTTCTTATAAAGGCAGTGGATATCAAGCGTCCCCTCATAAGCCTTAAATCACGCCTATTCCCAAGGGTACCTGTGAACGGCATGGTTGGATTACCCAAACCGCTATTGATGAGAATCCCGTGATAAGGGGACACAATCCCTGCTTTGACAAGACGTGCCTATGATCGTGCCTCGAAACATGAAGCGGGGCTGTAAAATGGTTCAGAATACTAACAAGGCCAGGACATAACACCTCACCGAAAAAATCGCCTATGGACATGACTTACTTAGTTTTGAGTATTTTTGCCCTTACAACTTAAGGTTGTAATTAATAAACAGAGCCGGATATAGCTATTATATGCGGAGGACTGCTTTGGAGTATTTGGAGAAGGAACCCGCCTTGCAATGCCAAAGACAATCTGTGTGCCGGATACATCGTCATTGAAGCCCGGTTCAGGGGCTACTGAGGGAGTCCTGGACTATGGGGTCCTCGGGAAGCCGGCCTATGTGACATGGGCTAGACTGATGGGCCATGAAAATACGAGATAGAAGGCCTTCTCCCGCGTCCGGATGGGAGTCTCCTTTGCGTGGATGGCAAGCTTGGCATCCGGATGTATAGTTTCCTTCCTCTGTAAACCGACTTTGTACAACCCTAGTCCCCTCCGATGCCTATATAAACCTGAGGGCATAGTCCGTAGAGACAATCACAATCATACAGGCTAGACTTCTGGGGTTTAGCCATTACGATCTCGAGGTAGATCAACTCTGGTAACCCCTATACTCATCAAAGCCAATCAAGAAGCACTACTGGAATTTTCTAATTTGCCGTCTGCCAACTCGTTGCCGTCAGCTGGCGAATGACAAAGAGAGGCTTTGCCATCAGCCACCAAAAAACGGACGGCAAAGAGGCAGCAGACGGCAATGGAGGGCTTTGCCATCAGCAAATCTTTGCCGTCCGCCAGCCGACAGCAAAGAAGCTTTGGCGTCCGCTAGCGGACGACAAAGAGCGTGGGTGGAGGGCATACGGGGACGACCTAACGGTCGTTTTCTTTGCCGTCTGCTGGGTGTTGGCAAAACACATTGCCGTCAGCCAGCAGACGGCAAAGAAAAACGACCGTTAGGTCGTCCGTTTCCCCCAGGCCCCACCCCACTAGGTACGTTCTTCGCCGTCTGCTAGCGGACGACAAAGAACTGACCTACTATAGAAAAGGGGCCGCGCCCGTGACCCCTCCCCTCTCTCATTCGATCTCCTCTTCACCAGCCGCGTGCCGCCGCCCTCGACCGCCGCTCCGCCCCGCCGCCCCGTCCCATCGCCCCGCCACCACGCCCGCCCGGCCAGCGCCCGCCCGGCTGGCCTCACCGCCACCCGCACCACCACCGCTGGCGCCCGGCTCGTCTCCCGCCCGCACCACCCCCTCCGGCGCCCGGCTCACCGCGCCCGCCCACCCCGCCGTGGCGCCCGCCTCGCCGCCCGCCCGCACCACCCTCTCCATGGCGCCCGGCTCGCCGCCATAACACCCACGGCCTGGCGCCACCTCGCCGCCTCGGCTTGCCCGGCAACTCGGCGCCCGCCGCCTCCTCCACCACCGAGCCGCCCAAAGGCTTGCCGCCCAAATGCCCAGCCCACGCCTAAGGGGATTATTTTTTACTGTTTTTTGTGTTTAGGTTTAGGTTTTAGTGGTAGATAGTAAGAAGAAGAGGTTTTTGTGTTTCGGTTTAGGTTTAGGTTTTAGTGGTAGATAGTTAGGTTACTGCTAGATTTAGGTTTAGATAGTTAGAAGAAGAAAATAATTGAAAAAAGAAAAATAAGTAGAAAAAGAGGAAAAAGGGAAAAAGGAAGAGGGTGGCCGAGGGGATAGATGGTGGAGCCGGTGGGTCCCGCCGGTCCCGACGTCCATGCCGAGAACCCCCGGTACGGGTGCTGACCCGTCGACTGCAAGGCCGATCGCTCTCGGCGTCGATGGAGGTCGAACACCATTGCGAATTAGGGGGTTAATTAGGGGGTTCCTCGGTGTCGATGGTACCCTAAGTAAGTATCGTCGGTGCGAGGTACATGTGGCTATCGGTGTCGAATACTACATCCACGTCCCACAAGTGACACAGGGGTCCTGCGTCCAGCAGCAACAGTTCTCGGTGTCGATGGCGGTCGAACACCATTGCAAATTTGTCTGATAGCCTCAGAGATGACGATTGAAAGCTAAGTGTTGAAACTTGAAACACCCAAACTAACTCAAGTCGGTTTGGTTGTTTGAAAATTTCAAAACTTGACTTTAATCCTCATCGCAGAGGCTGCTGCATAAATTCGCCAAGGTGTTCTACCGTCATCGGCCACCGTAACTATTGTTATGGACGCCGGGCGCCGGCTTCACTTGTGGGATGTGGATCTAGTGTTCAACGCCGACCGCCTCATGTACCTTGCACCGATGGTAGTTGCTATTTAGTTTACCCGGGGACGAGCAGGTTAGAGGGTTCCTTGGTGTCGATGGTACCGTAAATAGCAGGTATCGTCAGTGCGAGGTACATGTGGCCGTCGGTGTCGAATACTTGCTATGTTACTCATCTTTCGATTTAAATATGCAGTCATTTCGTTGTTGCGAGGGTCTAGTGTTCGACGAGCTCCGCCCCTGCGTTCGTTGGTGAGCACAAATGACATCTCCTCCTCCCCCTTCATTTGCTCTGTTCCGGTCTTCGTGCCGATGAAACTTGCTAGCTATAGGTGTCAATCATCAGTATGCGTAACCACTATGCGTCTCTCGTTCAAAAGGGTTACATCTATAAATATGCATGCATTTGCATATTTATAATCATGATTCTTTGAATTGTCCAACATTATCCATGGACAGCTCGAGTATGTGTAGATTGTGTTTGTTTTCCCGTATGCTCAGCTCCAGATCCGATGCAGAATTTCGACAGTGCCTCCCTGTTGTTCTTCGGGTACACATCCTCTCTGCTTATTGTCGAGACGTGTATCAGGAGAACAGCGGGGAGGTGCTGCCTAAATTTTGCGTCGGATCCGGAGCAGAGCATGGGAAAACGAACCCGATCTACACATACTCGGGTGGGATTAGGACCTATCTTACCCATTAGCGTGTAGGTTGCCTAATTATGTATATATTTCTTGTGTGTCCAGTAGGAAGTCAATATGAGTGATCATGCGTGGATGTACACTGGTTACACTAGTCAGTATGTTCGGACCGAGGAATGGTTAACAAAAACTAAGCGGTTTGTTAGAGCCGCATTTGCAAATGGCCAAAAATTTAGCTGGTGCCCCTGTGTCCGGTGCAACAATTATAATCAGAGGGGCGAGCTTCAAATGAGTAAAGACCTGCATAAGTTTGGTTTTACGCCTGGTTACATGGTCTGGACATTACATGGTGAGTCTACCCAACGTGCCAGAGCCGAGGTGGTTCGTCGTCGCACCGACGAGCATGGTACTGGGACCGCAGACATGGTGCAAGACTTTCCACGATGCTCGGGACTCGGACAAGGAGATGGAGGAATCTGCAAAGGCCTTCACTGAAATGTTGGAGTCCTCAAAATGTCCTCTCCACGAGCACACTGAGCTTTGTCAGCTGGATGCCATCTCACAAATAATGGCTTTGAAGGCTCAATTCAACTTGGGTAGAGAATCCTACGACCCGATGATGACACTTATGAACGATTTCTACCCAAAGGCCATGTACTACCTCCAAACCTGTACCAGTCAGACAAAATCCTCCGTGCTCTTAAGATGCCCTATGAGAAGATACATGCCTGTGAGAAAGGATTTGTCTTATTTAGGCTTCAGTATGAGGACTTGAACTATTGTCCGATTTGCAATTCTTCCAGGTATGTTGTGGTAGACAACGGTATGGGTGAGAAGACGCAGACCAAAATACCCATTAATGTTCTTCGGTATATGCCAATCGTACCAAGACTTCAACATCTTTTCATGGTTGAAGAGGCGGCGGACACATGACATTGCACAAAACGGGCAAAAGAACCGAACTAGATGCAGATGGGAATGTGATGATGGTGCACACATCGGATGGTGAAGCGTGGAAGCGATTCGATGCATTACATAAGGAAAAAACAGCAGATCCAAGGCTTCCTCGAGTCGCAAATCGGCATAGATGGGTTCAGTGTGTTTGGTCAGATGGCAGCCCCATGCAGCTGTTGGCCCATGTTTGTCATTCCACTCAATCGCCCCTCCGGGCAGATTATGCAAAGAAAGAACATTTTCCTGACGTCGATAATTCCAGGGCCCAACTATCCGGAGAAGAATATGAATGTGTACATGCAACCGCTTAAGGATGAATTGCAAGAAGCTTGGGATAATGGGTTCAAGACATACGACACCTTTAGCAAACAGAACTTCATAATGCATGCCTGGTACATGTACTCGACGCATGACTTGCCGGCGTATGCGCTATTCGTTGGCTGGTGTGTGCATGGAAGGTTCCCGTGCCCCATATGCAATGGAGCTCTTGAGTTTTGTTGGCTGACGGAGGGGCGCAAGTATAGTTGCTTCGACTTGCATAGACAGTTTCTAGATCCTCGCCATAAGTTCAGGAAAGACAAGAACAACTTCATGAAAGGTAGAGTTGTCAAACACTCTGCACCACCTGCGTTGACAGGCCAACATACCCTAGATCAGATAAATGCTCTCAAGCCAGATCCAGAGCGTCTAGGGTATTTCAAGGGGTATAATAAGGAACACGCATGGACTCACAAGACATGCTTCTGGGATCTGCCTTACTTCAAAGACGTCCTTTGCCCACACAACATCGACGTGATGCACACTGAAAAGAATATCGCCGAAGCCATTTTTGGTACATTGTTCGGCATAGAGGGGAAATCAAAGGATAATACTAAGTCTAGAGACGATCTAGAGGAGCTCTGTGATAGACCGTTACAAAACATGCAAGAACCGAAAGGAAAGCAGAACTAGAAGAAGCCAAAGGCATGGTTCAATCTTGGAAGGCCGTCTATGAAGGAAATTATTTTGAGGGTGAAAATGTAGTTGATGTTCCCCGATGGGTATGCAGCAAATCTAAAGAGGGGAGCGATTCTTGATAAATTGAAAATATTTGGTCTAAAAAGTCATGATTGGCACATATGGATAGAGCGGATAATGCCGGTGATGTTGCGTGGCCTCATCCCTGAGGATGAATGGCTAGTACTAGAAGAGTTGAGCTATTCCTGTCGTGTTCTTTGTGCGAAAGAACTATCGCCTGGCCTCCTAGAAGAAATGGAACAGTTGGCGCCGGAGTTGATCTGTAAGTTAGAGATGAACTTTCCGCCAAGCTTCTTTAATCCAATGCAACACTTGATTTTGCATCTTCCGACCGAGGCACGATTGGGGGGGCCCATGCAAAATCATTGGTGCTACTCAACTGATAGGATGCATAAGACGCTTGGAGCAAAATGTAAAAATAAACGTAGAATGGAAGCATCGATGGCCGAGGCATTCATCACTGACGAGGCGTCAAACTTCGTGACAGCACATTACGAAGCCAAAAATCATCATTTACATAATCCGAAGCCTCGGTACAATGCCGACGAGCCTACAAAGGGTCAATCCAACCTCAGCCTATTCAAAGGGAATCTCGCACCATCCAGTTCATGGAAACCAATATCGTTGGATGTTGAAGAATGGCAGAGCATTTCGCTGTATCTCTTTAACAACCTAATAGAAGTGCGGCCGTACATCGAGTAAGATCTCGTTACATTGTTTCGCAACTTCTAGTTTCTTTGAACTGCTCTTATTCCTGGATATTTGATGCAGTCGATACGTCGCCATACTCTCGTATAGAGCGGTGATCCAAAAGCATTCCGTCGAAGAGTAAGAGCTTCTGGCAAAGCAAGGAGGCGAATATCCCGGTTACATCTCTTGGTTCAAAAAATGGTAATTTCCATTAGACCCTTTCATTTCTTTGGCTAATTTGTGACTAATGCGACAATCATTTCTTATTAAACTTGTAGGCTAATTCAGAGATTATGGATGCTGAATTGAGACAAGTAGCTAATGGTTTTGACTATAAGGTCCGTTCATTTGACAATTACAACATCAACAGGTATCCCTTTCGTACCTATGGCAAAGAGCTATCTATGGCCGACCGAAAGTCTATAAATTGTTGTGTCTCTGCTATTGGCGAAGGAGGTGTCGAGTATTATGGAAGAGCTGAAGCAATTTATGAACTTCAATTCTATGGTGATAACCCACCAAACGTCGTACTCTTCAGATGTTATTGGTTCCAGCCCAGGGAGACTAGAAGGACTCATGAACATATAGGGCTAGTCAAAATCAAACAAAGCACTCATTTGGATGTTCCCGATGTCTATATTACGACTCAACAGGCAACCCAAGTTTTCTATCTACCGTGGGCCTGTCAAAGTGATCCAAATCTCAGTGGTTGGGATGTCGTTTATGAAGTGTCGCCACGTGTTAGACCACCTCCCCCAGTGAAGAGGATTATGAACGTCACATTAACCAAGACACATATGACGAAGGAGAATTATTCCAAGAAACACGTCTTGCCAAAAAACGTTTCAAGAAACGCTTTACTCCACCCCAGAACATTGAAGTAGACAACGATAGTGAATCCGACCCTGAGTCAGAACAAGAAGAGCCGGCAGAAGAAGAAGTTACCGCTGCAGATGACCTGTCAATGCTTGAACGATTACGTAAAGGTGGCCTTCCACATGATGATGCATTTATTAATGATGATGATGAGCACGTCATTACCGATAGTGATGATGATGATGCATTTATTAATGATGATGATGAGCACGTCATTACCGATAGTGATTCTTAGGTATACAAATTTTTATGTTGTACTTTGTATGATTTATATAGTTGGTATGTATAATTTTCTTACTTTGTATGATTGTTTCTTATACGTAGTGCCATGGTCTTGATTTCCGTCCCCGTCGGCCCTCGCCCGCTTTATGATTCGGATGTGGTAAATTCTCTTTCATAACTATTTGTTGCATCTCGCATTTATGACAATTATGGCCATCAAGTTGACATAGAGATATTTTAATCTAGGAGGTATGTGAACCGGAATTTGAAACCGACCCTCTTGTCGAGAAGTTAAATTTAGTTGAAAGAGAAAATGAGTATTTGAAATAAAAAATTAAAAGAATCGAAGAAGAGAAGATGACATTGGAGTTGTATGTTGCCGATGTCATCGATGATCACAAGATGAAGATGAATGCAGTGCGCTTGAAGATGGATGCAATGCTCCTGAAGCTTAAGAAGATTAGAAAATATGCCATTGATAATGAGGTTTGGTATCATTATGCCGTTGGATCAATTGTTACCTTAGTTGCGATCTTCATCATATTTGTTGTGATGAGGGTAAGTTTTCTCTAATTTTTTGCTTTACAAATGGATACTTAGCTTATTTTCCTTCTAAATGGCATAATTACCTAAGTTATATAAAAAATGAGCTATACTTAGCTTATTCAGTTCATTTATGACATACTTAGCATACTTAGATCAAAAATGGCATGATAATCTTTGTTACGTCCTAAATGATATAGACTTAGCTTATTTTCCTCGAAAATGACATAATAACCTTACTAAGCTCCAAAATGACCTATTTACCTAGCTTAGCTCTAAAATGACCTACACTTAGACTTCTTCTTTTTCTTCTTCTTCTTCTAGCTAGTCTTCTTCTTCTTCTTCTTCTTCTTCTTACTTTCTTCATCTAACTTTCTTCTTTCCCTATTTGCAGATTTACTTTAGATGAGGAAGCTTGCGTCGATGGAGTCTACTCTTCTCTTTATGCTTCCTTTTTGTTTTGATTTTGTAGGATGAACAATGTGAAACTTGCTACCTATATATGCATGTATGGATGAAACCATTGTATGCTTGTTGTTGGATATGTTGGCTAGCTATATATGTTGCATATGGACTTTTGATTTGCTATGTATATGTGTTGGATGATCATAACCATATGGCAGGTATATGATATGGTATGTATATGTGTTGGTATGCTTGTCGAAAGTATTTTCATATGTGTGTGTGTGTATATATATATATATATATATATATCTATGAAATTCAGTGAAATTGAATGAATTTAAGAAAAAAAAGAAAAAACAAGGGTTATACAGGATCTTTGCCGTCCGCTAGCTGACGGCAAGAAGAGGACTATGGCGATCACTGTGCTGGCAGCAACCTTGGCTGCCTATTTGGTCATTTTGCCGTCTGCAAGCAGATGGCAAAGTGACCAAATAGGATTGGCAACAGGGCCATCTATGCCGTCTGCTGGCTGACGGCATAGCTAGCCACGTGGCAGCACCCCAGTGGTGCCCTAGCTAAGCTCTTTGCCGTCCTTTAGCGGACGGCAAAGAGCTTTGCCTCTTTGCCATCGGCTGGCGGACGACAGACAATGCCGTTAACCCCTAACGGCTCTCACCTCATTGCCGTCTGCCGTCGTTGTCATGGCCTTGGATGGCTGACGGCACAATCCTTTGCCATTTGTTTCTACGAAGTGGACGGCAAAGAAGGCCTTTGCTGGCACGTGTTCAGCCGGACAGTTTGCCATCCGCTGGCTGAAGGCAAAGGACTTTGCCGTCCGGGATCCGTGCCTTTGCCGTCCGCCATGGCGGACGGCAAAGAAACTGATTCCATTAGTGAAGGAAGTAGGGTATTACCTCCATTAAGAGGGCCCGAACCTGGGTAAACATCGTGTCCCCTACCTCCTGTTACCTTCGATCCTTAAACGCACAGTTCTGGACCCCCTACCCGAGATCTGTCGGTTTTGACACGGACAGCTGGATTCCCAGGAGTCGTCGCTGCTGCTGGCGGAGACGCCGGTGGGGGCGGGGACGGGCCCAACACCCATGGCAGCGTCCCGCAGGCTGCTTCCTCGAGGGAAACACTCTAGTCGTCATCCCTCCTCGTCGAAGACCTTGAAGAACAGGGTGGAGGTGTCATTGTATTCGAAGTGGATTATGAGGGCCCCCTCTGCGCGGCAGGCTCGAGCGACCTCGCCCCATTCACGGGTCATGAAGACATCGCCAGGGGGCACCACCTCGACCTCAAACCCGGAGGCCAGGCCGCAACACCCGGCGTGCTGCAGCCACAGCTCAAGTGGCCCCCTCGACGGCAGCTCGTCGACGAAGAACCTCGCGAGCCGGATCCACAAGGCGAGTGGCATTGCTGCCCACACCACGAATTCACGTGAGCTACGCTCGGCGTGGGTCCACGGCTCAGCAGGCTGGGAATGGGGTTACTCAGACTTGCCTACCCGCGGCACACGATGTGGGTCCATTGATGGTCTGGTATGGCCTAGCTTCTACATCGACAACTTGAAAGGATCGAGAAGAGGTGTCTAGAGGGGGGTGAATAGACACTAAGCAAGAAAAGTTATAGTTTTTAATTTCTTTAAGTTGGAGTGGAGTTGTGGCACGATTTTAACATTCACAATACATATCAAGCAAGCATGACAAGAGTATATGAGCAGCGGAAAGTAAAGCATGCAATTTGCAAGAATGTAAAGGGATGGGATTGGAGTGTGCAAACGCAATTTGGAGACACGGAGATTTGTTATCCGTGGTTCTGATAGGTGGTGCTATCGTACATCCACGTTGATGGAGACTTCAACCCACGAAGGGTAACGGTTCTTGCGAGTCCACGGAGGGCTCCACCCACGAAGGGTCCACGAAGAAGCAACCTTGTCTATCCCACCATGGCCGTCGCCCACGAAGGACTTGCCTCACTAGGGTAGATCTTCACGAAGTAGGCAATCTCCTTGCCCTTACAAACTCCTTGATTCAACTCCACAATCTTTATGGAGGCTCCCAAGTGACACCTAGCCAATCTAGGAGACACCACTCTCCAAGAAGTAACAAATGGTGTGTTGATGATGAACTCCTCGTTCTTGTGCTTCAAATGATAGTCTCCCCAACACTCAACTCTCTCTCACAGGATTTGTATTTGGTGGAAAGAAGATTTGTGTGGAAATCAACTTGGGGAAGGCTAGAGATCAAGATTTATGTGGTAGGAATGGAATAACTTGACCTCAACACAAGTGTAGGTGGTTCTCTCTTAGAAAATGTATGTTGGAAGTGTAGGCATGTTCTGATGGCTCTCTCCACGAATGAAGATTGGGTGGAGGGATATATAGCCTCCACACAAAATCTAACTGTTACACACAGCTTACCAAACTCGGTGGGACCAATCGTGAAACTTGGTCAGACCGATTTAGTAAATAATGTGACCGTTAGGAATTTCGGTGGGACCGACATGTCAACTCGATGGGACCGATATGGTCAGGGTTAGGGCATAACATAATCTCGGTGATACCGATTACACAAACTCGGTGAGACCGATTACACAAACTCGGTGAGACCGATTTAGAGTTGGTTAGGCAAACTCGGTAGGATCGATTCGCTCATCTCGGTTTGTCCGAAATGGTACGAAAGGGAAACAGAGAGTTTGCATTGCAATCTTAGCGGGACCGATTGCTTATCTCGATTTCACCAAAATGTTACGAAGGGCAATAGCGAGATTACAATCCCATCTCGGTGAGACCGAGATCCCTATCGGTGAGACCGAAAAGACTAGGGTTTGTGGCAGTGGCTATGTCATCTGAACTCGGTGGCGCCGGATAAAAAGAATCGGTGGGGCCAAGTTTGACTTTTGGTTTGGGACATATGTGGATGTGAGAAAGTAGTTGAGGGCTTTGGAGCATATCACTAAGCACTTTGAGCAAGCAAGCCATTAAGCAACACCTCATCCCCTCTTAATAGTATTGGATTTCCTATGGATTCAATGTGATCTTGGATCACTAAAGGTAAAATGTAGAGTCTTGTGCTTTGAGCTTGAGCCAATCCTTTCTCCTTAGCATCTTGAAGGGGTTCCACATCCTCTAGTACACGCCACTCCATTGTTGAACTTATCTGAAACATACTAGGTAAAAGTATTAGTCCAACAAGAGATATGATGACATTAATTACCAAAATCACCCAGGGAGCACTTGTGCTTTCAATCTCCCCCTTTTGGTAATGATGACAACATACATCAAAGCTTTAGATAAATATATAGCGAGTAACAAGTAAAGCTCTGGAAAGACATGTAACATGCACAGGCTCCCCCTACATGTATGCAATCATGTAAATATGAAATATAGGAGCATGTGAATGCATAAGCATGACAGAGTAAGCTATGTGTTACATGTATCTTGGCTATATGCATCAGAGCAAATGGTGTGAGTATAGGAAATGTACCTTCATGCTCATGAGTCCTTCTTGCAAACAGTATGTACATTAGCTAGAAATCCTCATATACATGACTGTGATGCATATACTTACCTTGTGGTCTTGAGTTGGCTAAGGAAGGAATGATCCTGCGTAAACAAGGATAGATAACACAGATACACCTACTAGTCAGAGCAAACAAAAGAAACCACAAGAGTACCAAGACAGGGATGACATGTAGAGAGTGAGTACTAAGTACCCCATTGGATATAGACATGTCCCCAAAGGTAAAGATGTGCAATGAATTCAAGGATTTCCTTCCCTTAGATGTCTTGCTCCCCCTTAATCTGGCATGGGATATTGGGAGAAGATAGGGAACAAAAACTCAGAGCAAAGAAGAAAAACAGAGCTAATGCAAACAATCAAATATGAACATGTCTTTCCCCTCTTAAAGACATGTGACTTCTCTCCTCTTGAACACCAAGCATCTGGGGTCTCTCTCTCTCTCTCTCTCTCTCTCTGAGTATTCTCCCCCTATAGAAATGATTAAGCTTTGATGTGAGCTCTCTCTACCCCTTTGACATCATTTCCAAGAAGGGTTCTTCTGGATTTTTGTTACAAATGGGTTTGGTCCTGGAGTCACAGTACAAAGCAGCAAGTCGATGTGATGCTGGTAGAGCACAAGAATCACTGAGTGGAGCTGGATCAAAAAGAATGCAGGAACAAGTGGCAAGCTATCTTTCCTGTAGTGAAATCGGTGGCACTGAGTTGTGTGCTTCGGTTGCACCAAAGGATTTTGGTTGGACCAAAGGCAACATACCGGTGTGACCGAGTTCATCACAGAGAAACACTTGTCACCTCAGCTCACTAGGCAAGTAAGATTTCACAATGATTTGCATGGAATTGGATGCAGGGAATGTAGAACAGAGAAGAAATCTAGATGAAGTTTTTTTTGAAAGGGGAAACAAATATGCATGAGATAAATGCAAGAGCACAGAAAAGAACACAAGAGAACTTCATCTAGAATTGGTGGGCGACAAAGTCACCTATGTTAGAGTATATTGACTTAGGAGTCAAGTGAGATCACTTGATCATGGGTCATACGCATCGTTTAAGCTCAAAATGGGGTTACCATTTTTTGTTTAAGCATTTTGATGTATTCACATCTTATTGAGTTGCTTTGACTCATGACTTGGAGTAAAGCTTCTCTAAGATGGAATAACATACCTTGGGTGGTGGTGTTGATCGTGATCATGTAGTTGAACTTGTGTGGGTTGCTCAAGGTTGATGTAGCTCATCAAGAGTTGGGAGCACCACTTGTAATTTGAGTTCATCTACCTATATGGGTTAGTTTTTGCAAGGAAGAGCACTTGTGTATCCAAAATGACAATCATGAAACTCAATGAAGAATTTGTCAAAGGATATGTTTGAAGGGTTTCGTGCTTCCTTGTCTTCAACCACCATTGTGTAGAGTCTTGGTGATGTAGAGATTGCTCAAGATGTGAGTGATTGCAATCTCATAGATTTAGATTCATCCAAGTACCTACAAGGGTTAGATAACATGCAAGGTGCAAATATATCCAAGACATAAGATTATCATCATAAGAGAAATATTAAGGATTAGTCATAGGCTCATGTCTTGCATGTATCCAAATGGAGTTCCTACTCCAAGTTTGAAGCATCAATGATGTTCAATTCACCTCTCAACCTGCAAAACACTTTCTCATCAAGTGGTTTAGTGAATATATCCGCCAATTGCTTGTCGGTACAAACATGCTTAAGGTTAATATCACCCTTAGCAACGTGATCTCGAATGAAATGATGACGAACTTCAATATGCTTAGTTCGAGAGTGTTGCACGGGATTGTGAGCAATCTTGATAGCACTTTCATTGTCATAAAGCAATGGAACATGTTTCAAATATATCCCATAATCTTTAAGAGTTTACGCCGATTGTCAAACCGGCGGATCTCGAGTAGGGGTCCCGAACTGTGCGTCTAGGCGGATGGTAACAGGAGACAAGGGACACGATGTTTTACCCAGGTTCGGGCCCTCTTGATGGAGGTAAAACCCTACGTCCTGCTTGATTAATATTGACGATGTGTATTACAAGAGTGGATCTACCACGAGATCAAGGAGGCTAAACCCTAGAAGCTAGCCTATGGTATGATTGTTGTAATGGAGGTTATGTCCTACGGACTAAAGCCCTCCGGTTTATATAGACACCGGAGAGGGCTAGGGTTACACAGAGTCGGTTACAATGGTAGGATATCTACATATCCGTATTGCCAAGCTTGCCTTCCACGCCAAGGAAAGTCCCATCCGGACACGGGACGGAGTCTTCAATCTTGTATCTTCGTAGTCTTGGAGTCCGGCGGACGATGATAGTCCGGCTGTCCCGACACCCCCTAGTCCAGGACTCCCTCAGTAGCCCCTAAACCTGGCTTTAATGACGATAAGTCCGGCGCGCATAATGTTCGGCATTGCAAGGCGGGTTCCTCCTTTGAATAATCCAGAGAAGATTGTGAACACCAGGATAGTGTTCGGCTCTACAAAATAAATTCCACATTCCACCGTAGAGAGAATAACATATACACAAGTTCAATCTGCTGACGTATTTTGCGGCATGACGTCACACCACTGCCAAGCCTTTACTTGAATCGTTTTTTTATTATACCGCCTCAGCGCGTTTAGCGAAGCGGTTTCCTTGGCACATCTTGTCGAAGCAGAGATCGTGTTCCCCTTATTCCGGGATTCTCATCAATACGGACGTGGGTAACCCAACCGCGCCATTGATGGTGGCGCTTGGGAGATAAGCGAGTTTTACCAGGCTAGTGGGGACGCATAGTCTTCGTCCGCCTATATATAAGGGATAAGGATTCACCTTTTCACCTACGCCTTCTTCCTCCTTTGCTTATCCATCTCCGCGCACTCGAGCTCCAGCGCCCAAGTTCGCGCATCTCGCCTCGACCTTCTCCGACCATGTCCGGAGCGGGAGGTAAATGGTTGGCCTCCACCGTTAAGGAGGAGCACATCACAAAGCTGCGCAGCGCCGGATTCCTTTCCGGCGATGTCGCGCACCGGCTGCCCGACGAGGGGCAGCTCATCCCTACCCCCAGGCCCCATGAGAGGGTCGTCTTCCTCCCCCACTTCCTCCGCGGACTGGGCTTTCCACTTCACCCCTTTGTCCGGGGGCTCATGTTCTACTACGGCCTGGATTTCCATGATCTGGCGCCGAACTTCATCCTCAACATCTCGGCGTTTATCGTCGTGTGTGAGGCCTTCCTCTGCATCCAGCCCCACTTCGGCTTGTGGCTCAAGACCTTCAATGTCAAGCCGAAGGTAGTGAAGGGCACTCAAGCGGAGTGCGGAGGCGCCATGTTGGGCAAGATGCCCAACGTCCTTTGGTTTGAAGGGGCCTTCGTGGAATCCGTCAAGGGGTGGCAGTCGGGGTGGTTCTATATCACCGAGCCGCGCGACCCTACGTGGGCGGCGGCCCCCGAGTTCAGATCTGGTATCCCTACGCAGCTCACCTCCTGGAAAGATAAGGGCTTGCTGTGGGGTAATTCGGAGGAGCTGACGGGACTCCAAGCCTGTATCCAGAAGCTGGTGAACAAGAAGCTTAGGCTGGTTAACGTAGTCCAAGTCATGCTCGTCCGCCGGATTCTCCCATGCCAAGAATGGGCATTCAATCTGTGGGAGTTCGATCCGGAGCAGCACCAGGCGTTGAGCGGGCTCTTCGACACGACGTACGAAGGCGCCTGGAGGGTGCTGTTTAAGGGCGCCGAAGCCCCCGCATCCGCGACGGAAGATCGCGGATTTCACTCGCAGCATCCAGCTGACGAGGTAAGTGATTCTACCCCTTTACGTGACACTTGTTGTTAATAGTTTGATTATAAGTGGGTTTCAATCTCCCTTTTCCTTTGACAGGACTGGATGAAGAAGGCGGAGCAGCTCGTCTGCCCGGCTCCCATCCTAGAAAACCCAGTAGATGCCCGTCTAGCGGGGCTGCTGGTTCCGGCACCGCATGTGGTGCCGGAGAAGAAGGCCAAGAAGGTGGCCACGGGTACTCGAAAGAGTTCCCGTTTTCAGGTCTCCGACGGCTCCGAGGCGGACTCCTCCCCCGAAGATGAGGAGGAGGAAGAAGACTCTCCCCCAGAGGAGGGAGAGAGGAAGAGGAAGGCTTCCCCAACAGGGGAGGCCGAAGGGTCCAAGAGGGGAAGAACTATTCCCCCGGACAGCTCTGCCAACACCAACGTTGGCGATGAAGAGTGGCCCTCAAGGGCCAGGCCTCAGGAGACATCGTAAGTATCCGGATCCTGAATGATCTACAATTTCTTTTTGTTCACATAGTGTCCTTCTAATGCCGCATACTGCCTGCAGTCCGGCCGACGATGATCTCCCCGCTTCATCGAGCGGGTCATTGGCTCCGTCGGATGTGGATTCCAGCCCGACGGCCTCCACCCCTCGAGCCACAGAGGATGCCGAGGTGGGATCCCAGGAAGGGACCCACCAGGAGGAGGCTCCGGAGGCGCCGCAAGGCAGCCTCCCGGACTTTGCGCCGGACTCTACGCCGGAACCTGCGGTGGTTCCAGAGTCCGGCAGGCGGCCCCTTCGTAAGAAGGGCAAGACCGTGACACCGGCGGCCCCCGTCCAACCGGAGGCGCCGGACAACTTGTTGGAGGCGCTCAAAGGCGCTTCCATCGAGGAAGAACACCACACTATCATGAGTGCGGTGATTCAGAAGGTTCAGCTCGCCAAGTGCGGGCTGACCGAAGCCTGCAGCAGCCTTCTAACAGGCTTTGAGGTAAGAAGTTAAAATTATGTAATGTAATACCGCATAGACAGTAGCCCCTGATGCTCAGTTCGGCGTTCGGAAAGAAAAACCGGACTGAGGATCTAAAAAGATATACGCAGGGTTGCTAAAAAATATGTCAATACGGGTTTGCAGGCTGCGCTGCTGACCTCTGCCGCACTGACTGCAGAGGTCGGTGCATTGAAGCAGGATCTCGAGCGGTCCGAGCAAGAGCTCGGCCGTGCCAAGAAGCAGCTCGAGGACAAAGAAGGTGAGTAACACCACTTTAAAGATTTACCTTACAGAAAAGGATTTAGGTTGCAATAGAAATGACAAGGATAACGTGGGTACTGCAGGGGCCACTAACGAGGTGGCAACCCTGAAGGAGGCTGTGTCCGCGGCCGAACGCAATGCGGCCGCGGAACGGGCGGAGCGAGAGAGGCAGGAGGCGCGGGTGGCGGAAGTGCGGCGAGAGCTCCAAGCTCTCATGGAGAAGCATGAGAGTTTGGAGCGCGACTCAAAGACTCGAGAGTCCGAGCTTGCCTCAGCTCTCGAAAGTGCCAAGTCTGCCAAGGCCGAGGCCTGTAAGGCCCTTCAGGAGGTTGAAGATGTAAAGAAGATAGCAGCGGGTAAGGCATTTTTCATGAAAAGCAAGCATGTTAATGTACACTACCCGATACTTACCCGGTCAGAGCTCTGTATGCGTTTGCAGATCTGCCTTGATGTATCTCGATGCCGCGCATTCTACCGTGTGGCGGAAGGGGAGCTCGACGGAGAAGGTCTTCTGGTCTCGATGTTGAGGCCGGCCATCCGTGCCCCCTAGCGACCAGGTGAAGCGGCTGGTCGAGCTCCACAAGGCGGTGAGGAGGCCATGAAGGGCCTCATAGTCCGGCTATGGCTGGACAAGCCATGCACAGGAGCTACTTGACCTTGTGCGGTGGTGGATGCGTGCCCTCGGTGGAGGTCATCAAGCGCTCCGCCTGTATTGAAGGTGCTCGTCGGGCCCTTGCCAGCGCAAAGGTGCACCGGGCAAGCTGGATGTGGAGAGGCTTATCAGCGACGCCGCCCGGTGGGCAAGGAGTATCGCATGCCCGATATGTACTATAAGACTGTCCTGAAGGGTGCCCGCAAGATTGCGGATGAGTGCCCCAGAGATGTAATTATTGAGTAAACTCGCTATGTATTATCCTGTGCGCTGAAAACTTTGTTCATATGCGCTAAGCAACGCTTGTTAAATTTAAAATATTACCTTCTGTGCGGCCGTTTATAAAATCTGAGAGATGGCAAGTCGTTGGCTTCAGCCCCCGAGCCGCAAGTGCTGGGGTGTTCGGGATAAACTTGAGCACTCTTGTTCCCATTTTTGGGTCCATCTAGGGAGGCGCTCAACACGCATTTAACAAGGCAACCGGACTTATAATGCTTGAACACTCTCACTTAGCCATAGAATTCTATAATTTTAAATTTCGCCGAAGCCCCTAGTATTCGGAAGACCGAATTCGGGGTGCTATCCACGCCTTTGTCGAACATTATCCGGAACTTCGCTCGAAGCGGCATAAGTCTTTAAGGACCCGAAAAGACCTCTAGAACAGCGACCAGTCTCTCGCCTTATCATGCCAGTCAGTTTTAGCTTTCTCCACTGAGGCGCTCGCCCAGCTCAACCGGGGCGCAATCGCAGTGGTTCTCCCAGTGCCACCTTAGCCGACAGAACGGAACATAAGGCACCAAAACGCGGGAGCCGGGCAAACCCAACTATTGACCCAAGACATGATTCAGAGCCGATTCATATAATGCTATAAGTTCGGGGTGCCGCACTTGTGAAAGTGTTCGGACTTATCACACCATAATGCGGGGAACATAAGCCCCTGGTGTATTCGGCCGTACCAAAATATACGGGTGCAAGATGTCATTAATGAACATATGTGTAAAGTAATGCAATAACAGGCAAAAAATGCTGCATTAATTATTCAAAGAATTCTGCTATGAGTGCGGAAGGATACAAATAGTGCGGTAAGCAAGGGATTGGACTAAATAAACATGTCCCCCTCCAGGGGTGGGCTGCGGACTGGCGTATATAATCGAATTTAATGCTCGTAATGGAGACCACCTTAGTGTTCGTCGCAGCCTTCTTCCCTCCCTGGCTGTTGCATCGTGAGTTCGGCGGGTTTGCCGCCGGACAGCGCCTCTGGTGAATGGAGTCATGTGTATATAAAAAAAGGAAAATAGAGAAAAAGGTGACACACTTGTGTGCCCCTGGTGTGGTCGAGCCGCACTCTGGGTCTGTTGTGGTCGTGCCCCTCCCCCTAGGCCCATGGTATCTCCAGAGCGTAGTGATGTACGCGGAGGGTTGGTCTTGCAATCATGCGAGGGCTGGGGTTGGGGCCGCATTGCTCTGGCGATGCTTTCGGGTCGTGCCGTGTGGTCTTGGTTGATGTTGCTCCGGTAGCGTTTGGCCTTGTCCGCCGTTTAACGGCCGGACTCGAAATTGCCTTAGAAGGCTGCTCAGTACTTCGCCGCGAGTCAGCTGTATGTTCCTCCATTCGGAGGGAGCGTTCCGTATTTCCGTTGACCGTGATGACCCCACGGGGGCCTGGCATCTTGAGCTTTAGGTATGCATAATGCGGCACCGCGTTGAACTTTGCAAACGCGGTTCGTCCGAGCAGAGCGTGATAGCCGCTGCGGAACGGGACTATGTCGAAGATTAACTCCTCGCTCCGGAAATTATCCGGGGATCCGAAGACCACTTCCAGCGTGACTGAGCCTATACAATTGGCTTCAACGCCTGGTATGACGCCTTTAAAGGTCGTCTTTGTAGGTTTGATCCTTGAGGGGTCTATGCCCATCTTGCGCACTGTATCCTGATAAAGCAGGTTCAGGCTACTGCCGCCGTCCATCAGGACTCTCGTGAGGTGAAATCCATCGACGATTGGGTCTAAAACCAATGCGGCGAGTCCGCCATGGCGGATACTGGTCGGATGGTCTCTTCGATCGAAAGTGATCGGACAAGAGGACCATGGATTGAACTTCGGGGCGACTTGCTCCATCTCGTATACGTCCCTTAGTGCACGCTTCCGCTCCCTCTTGGGTATATGGGTTGCATATATCATGTTTACCGTCCGCACTTGTGGGGGGAAACCTTTCTGTCCTCTACTGTTCGGCGGCCGGGTCTCTTCCTCGTCGTCGCTATGCAGCCCCTTGTCATTGTTTTCGGCAATTAACTTGCCTGCCTGCTTGAATACCCAACAATCTCTGTTGGTGTGGTTGGCCGGCTTTTCGGGGGTGCCATGTATCTCGCATAAGCGATCGAGTATTTGGTCCAAATTGGACGGACCCGGAGTGATTCTTTTGAATGGCTTCTTCCACTGACCGGGTTTAGAGCCTCGGAATCCGGCGTTGACTGCCGTATCCTCTTTGTTGTCGCCGTTAATGCGGAGTTTATTTTTGTTTTGACGCGACCTGCCATTATGGTCCTTAGTATCAGGACTGCCAGAATTTTTACTGAGGTTATTGCTGCGAGCTAGCCAGCTGTCCTCTCCCGCGCAGAAGCGGGTCATTAACGATGTGAGGGCTGCCATGGATTTCGGCTTTTCCTGTCCTAGGTGCCGGGCTAGCCACTCGTCGCGGATGTTATGTTTGAAGGTTGCGAGGGCCTCTGCATCCGGACAGTCGACGATTTGATTTTTCTTTGTTAAGAACCGTGTCCAGAACTGTCTGGCCGATTAAATGCAGGTGCTGAATTATGTGGCTTAGGTCATCTGCGTCTGGTGGTCGCAGATATGTGCCCTGGAAGTTGTCGAGGAATGCGGCTTCCAGGTCTTCCCAACACCCAATTGACTCTGCGGGCAAGCTGTTAAGCCAATGCCGAGCTGGTCCTTTAAGCTTGAGTGGGAGATACTTGACGGCATGGAGATCGTCGCCGCGGGCCATATGGATGTGAAGGAGATAATCTTCGATCCAAACCGCGGGGTCTGTCGTGCCATCGTAGGATTCAATGTTTATGGGTTTAAACCCTTCAGGGATTTGGTGATCCATTACTTCGTCAGTGAAGCATAGCGGGTGTGCGGCGCCTCTGTATTGAGCAATGTCACGACGTAGCTCAAGGGAGCGTTGTCTGCTATGTTCGGCCCGGCCGGGGTTGTTGTATCCGGCGCGACGGTATTCGTCGTGGGTCGTGGGGCGCCCACGTGATCCATAGATGGATCTGGATTGCCTTGCTTTGTCCTCCAATATATCTCGCAAGTCCGGCGCAGTCCCTCTTGGCTTCGCGCTTTTAGAGCGGTGCCGGGGTACGGTCTTGGTGGAGGGCCTGGATGCCTCTCTGCCTCGACCACGGGGTGGTCGGTCGGCCGTATTATGCGCTGGTGAGGATGGTATGTATGCTTCCTCCTCTAATCGGGGGAGAAACTTGCGTTTTGGGTAGCTCTTGGAGGGGCGTTCGAGTTCATACTCTTCGGCCGCGAGGACCTCAGTCCATCTGTCGGCCAGCAGGTCTTGATCAGCTTGAAGCTGCTGCTGCTTTTTCTTTAGGCTATTTGCCGTGGCGATAAGCCTGCGTTTAAAACGCTCTTGTTCGACGGGATCCTCCGGCACGACGAATTCGTCGTCGTTGAGGCTTGCCTCGTCTTTGGAGGGAGGTATGTAATTATCATCCTCGACCTCTTCGTCTGCCGCTCTTTCGTGAGGGCTTGCTTCTGCATCCTCCTGCGCTGAATCTTGCTGGAGGGGATTGTCTTCGGCACTTTCTGGGGTGTTATTGTCTCCTGTGCCGGAATCTCCATTCTTACTATGGCGGGATTTAGAGTGGCGCCGCTGACGTCGGCGCTTGGGCTGTTTCTTTGAGGAATCGGCCTCCGCTGCTTCCTCGCCGTCCCCATCTTTTGGGGTGTCCACCATGTATATGTCATATGACGAGGTGGACTTCCAGTGTCCTGTAGGCGCTGGTTCTTGTTCATCTCCGGCATCGTCGTCCATACCATCGATGTCTTCGGAGTCATAGTCTAGCATGTCGGTTAGATCATCGACAGTGGAAACAAAGTGGGTGGTGGGTGGGTTTTGAATTTCTTCGTCGTCCGCATCCCAACCATCCTGGCCGTAGTCCGGCCAGGGCTCTCCGGATAGCGAGAGATGTTTTAGAAAATTTAGGATGTCGCCAAAGGGCGAGTGCTGAAAGATGTCCGTGGCGGTGAACTCCATGATCGGCGCCCAATCAGATTCGATTGGCAGGGGCGCAGGAGGTTCGGATTCCGGCAGGGAGTCTGGAGCCTCAGAGTCACGAGCTTTACAGGGGACAAGGTCAGTGTTCGGCTCCATCGCCGTGGAAGTTGCAGCCCTCGAGGAGGTGTCCAGCCACCGGTCCTCGATCTGCGCGATCGGCTCCGGACTAAGGACCGGAGCGGATTCGTGTGCGGCCACCAGGGCACTGTCCGGCGGCAGAGCTAAATCATGCCCATCGTGACAGCGTGGCACGCTCGGCTGTGGCTCGAGTCCGTCGAAGATCAAGTCCCCGCAGACATCGGCCGTGAAGTTTAGGCTTCCGAACCTAACCTAATAGCCAGGGGCGTAGCTTTCGATCTGCTCCAGATGGCCAAGTGAATCGGCCCGCACTGCGAAGCCGCCGAATACGAAGATTTGTCTGGGGAGAAAAGTCTCACTTTGGACAGCTTTGTTGATTGAAGAAGCCATCAAGCCTATCGGTGATGACACAGAGGAACTCTCAGTGAAAGCACCAATGTCGGTGTCAAAATCGGCGGATCTCGGGTAGGGGTCCCGAACTGTGCGACTAGGCGGATGGTAACAGGAGACAAGGGACATGATGTTTTACCCAGGTTCGGCCCTCTTGATGGAGGTAAAACCCTACGTCCTGCTTGATTAATATTGATGATGTGTATTACAAGAGTGGATCTACCACGAGATCAAGGAGGCTAAACCCTAGAAGCTAGCCTATGGTATGATTGTTGTATTGGAGGTTATATCCTACGGACTAAAGCCCTCCGGTTTATATAGACACCGGAGAGGGCTAGGGTTACACAGAGTCGGTTACAATGGTAGGAGATCTACATATCCGTATTGCCAAGCTTGCCTTCCACGCCAAGGAAAGTCCCATCCGGACACGGGACGGAGTCTTCAATCTTGTATCTTCGTAGTCTTGGAGTCCGGCGGACGATGATAGTCCGGCTGTCCGGACACCCCCTAGTCCAGGACTCCCTCAGTTTCGGTCATCCAAAGTAATTGAGCACAACATGAACCAGCGGCAATGTATTCTGCTTCGGCTGTGGATAAGGATATCGAGTTTTGTTCTTGGAGGACCAAGACACAAGAGATCTACCAAGAAATTGACAAGTACCCGAAGTGGACTTTCTATCAACCTTGTCACCGGCATAGTCCAAGTCGGAGTAGCCAACAAGATTAAAAGAGGCCCTCTTTGGATACCAAATGCCAAAGTTTGGTGTATGGATTAAGTATCTCACTATCCTTTTCACGGCCTTAAGATGACATTCTTTCGGGGCCGCTTGATATAGCGCACACATGCACACACTTAGCATAATATCGGACGAGAGGCACATAGATATAACCATGAACCAATCATGGAGCGGTAAACCTTTTGATCAACGGTTCACCATCTTTGGTCAAATCAAGATGTCCACTAGTAGGCATGGGTGTAGTCATACCTTTGCATTCTTGCATATTGAACTTCTTGAATAAGTCCTTGGTGTACTTTGTTTGAGAGATAAAGGTACCTTCCTTAGTTTGCTTGATTTGCAAACCGAGAAATAATTTGAGTTCACTCATCATAGACATCTATGACTTCTCCGACATTAGCTTTCCAAACTTCTCACTAAAGTGAGGGTTAGTCGAACCAAATATAATATCATCAACATAGATTTGGCACACAAATAGTTCTCCATTGACCATTTTAGTAAAAGATTAGAATCAATTTTTCCAATTTCAAATCCTTTTTCAATAAGGAACTTGGTCAAGCATTTATACCACGCTCTAGGAGTTTGTTTAAGACCATAAAGAGCTTTGTGAAGTTTGTAAACATGATTCTGTTTCTTAGGATTGACAAAGCCGGGAGGTTGCTTAACATAAACTTCCTCCTCTATTTCACAATTTAGAAAAGCACTTTTAGTGTCCATTTGGTACAAGGTTATATCATGGTGATTAGCATAGGCAAGTAAGATGCGAATGGACTCAAGTCTAGCAACGGGGGCATATGTCTCACCATAGTCCATACCTTCGACTTGAGTATAGCCTTGGGCGACGAGACATGCTTTGTTGTGAACCACTTGTCCATCTTCATCTTGCTTATTGCGAAACACCCATTTGGTACTAATGATGTTGTGGTTGTCGTCAGGCTTCTCAAACAATGTCCAAACTTGGTTTCTCTCAAAGTTGTGTAGCTCTTCATGCATGGCGTTTATCCAATCCGGATCTTCCAATGCTTCTTCAACCTTCATAGGTTCAATGCTAGAGATGAATGAATAATGTTCACAAAAGTTAGCCAAACGAGTTTTAGAGCGAGTGATTCTCCCAGTTTGGATATCATTGTAGATTTGCTCGACGGGATGGTCTTTAGCAACTCTTGCTCGAACTCTGAAAGGTTTTGCTTGGATCTTGGTGGAACATCTTCTTCATCTTGGCCTTCTTCATTGTTGATGTTGTCGTTCTCTTGTCGTTGCGGAGAAGGAGGTTGTTGATGTTCATCTTGGTGTACTTCCTCGTTTTCTTCATCTTGGTGTGTCCCACTTGTGGATGCTTCCGTATCAACTCTTGGTTCACCTTGTTGTGAGGTAGAAGCTTCCACTTGGACGGACGAGGTACTCTCCTTCACCTCCGTTGGACGAATCTGGCCAATAGACAAGTCTTGGATTGCTTCTGAAGGGTCTTTGCCTCCTACATCAATTGGCAATTGCTCTACTTGCGAGCCGTTAGATTCATCAAACTTCACATCTACCGTCTCTTCAACCTTTCGGGTGAAATTATTGTAGACATGGTAAGTGTGAGAGTTTGAGCCATAGCCAAGTAGGAAACCTTCATGAGACTTAGGAGCAAATTTAGAACGACGATGCTTATCAAGAATGTAGCACTTTGAGCCGAATACTCGAAAGTATCCAACTTGGGGTTTGTTACCGGTGAGGAACTCGTATGCCGTCTTGCCGAGTAGCTTGTGAAGATACAAGCAATTTGTTGCATGACAAGCTGTCTCAACCGCTTCCGCCCAAAAGTGCTTCGGCATCTTGTCCTCATCTGTAACATCCCAAAATTCTAAATTTTGGAATGTTATAAACAAATAGATAGTTTTGATTGATTGTTTGATTGATTGACTGAAAGTGAGTGAAGTTTGAAACTTTTTGAAAGTTAAATGAGAGGGAATAAAAGGACTTTCCCAAACATTCATTTTTGCTTTTATGATCTTCGGGAATTCAAATTCTTTTCATCACAAGACCCTAGAGAGAAGATGACATGGCTTCTTCCATTTATTTAAATGACAAGGGGTGTTGAAAATATTTGAATTTCATTTGAGAATATTTCCAATTCTAAAACTTTATGAAACTCAATGATTTTCACGAGAGAAGATAAAATGACTTCTTCAAATTATATGAAATATGAGTTGGGAGTTTCAAAGAATTAAATTCAAAGTTCTTTTGAATTTATTTTCAATTTGGAGTTATTTGGGTTTTATTCAAATTATTTTTTCTCCAAAAATAAAATATATGGAAAATAGGGTAACATGATTCCCTACAACAGAAAAATGGAGATAAATAAATTTGGAGTCATTTTGGTATTTTTAAAATGATTTTTATTGGATTTTTGTAGGGCAGTAGCACTCTTTGATTTATTCAAAATTGTGTGTACTTTATTTGATGTTAGTAAAATGTTCATGCTGTAGGAAATATTTTTCTGAAAATTTTGATATATAATATGCCTATATAAAATTCTATTTTGGTTTTATTTATTCAGATTTCCTTTTCTATTTCAAAAAAAAAACTGCCGCGTGCGCTTAGGACTAACGATGCATCGCAGCATAACATAGTAGCATGGGCGCTCCTTTGTTTTTCTCTTTTCCCTCCTCCTAAATGGGCCAGCCCAGGGCCATATTCCTTCCCCATTTTTTTCTTTTTTTCCCATAGTTTTTCTTTTCTTTTCTATTGCTAAAAAAATTCACGGTGTCTTGTGATCATGGAACCGCCTAAAGGCCTTTTGGCCCATGGCGCACCTTCTCTCTGTTTCGTATATTTTCATCTACGTTTAGTCCCACATTGCCTAGCTTTTGACCCCCAAGCCTCTTTTCCACCTATAAATATAGACCCATAGAGCCTCCAAAAATCATCTGATTCGGGTTAAATCAATATTTTGGTTTGACTAGATTCATTTAAGAAAAATATTTTTTTTCTCCCCTCCGGCGCGACTTCTGGAAATTTCTTCTCTCTCCGAAGTTGTCTTTTCTCTGCCTTATAAAGGTATCTTACTTTGTTTTCTTTTCTTTTTTCTACTTATACTTCCGTAGTTTATTATTTTTAGACTAATACGATAGATTAGATTGTCGTCTACGTATTTATACATTAGACCTTAGCCATAGCTATTTTTTTTCTTTCGTAAAACAGCTTGGCTCTGATTTTTCAAACAGCCATAACTTTTTACTCGTTAGTCCAAATTCAACGAAACCAACGCTCACTTCTTCGTTATGATCCCCTCTATCCAGTAATCCAACTCAAACATGTTTTTGAAAGTTTAAAATTTGAATTAGATCAGATTTGAATTCAAACTTCGTTTGATCATAACTTGAGTTTCGTTACTCCGATTTAGTTGATTCTTTTTGCAAATCGAAGCTTTTGACCTAAACTTTCTGATAAGGCCAAATTCACATAATTTTGGTACTGTTAGAAATTGTTTTATGTTGCAAGAGTTATTTTCTTTGTTTTGATGTTTTTCAAATCGTCTTCTCCGTTCTTTCCGATCTTTTGAGTGATTGCTTATGTGTGGTTATTATTGCTTGATTACGATAGATTGACCGGAGTGTGACGAGTAGAACTATCAAGAGTTTTGAGTGAGAATCATCTTCATCAACATTGCAGGCAAGTAACACTTTGACCATACTTTTTCTACTACCCAGTTTTTATGCATTAGATCTATCCTCGAACACTTGCATGATTAGGATCTAATTAAATTGTGGGATGGGAAGTAGATTGAGGTAGTACCTATTACCTGTTTTACTTATGAAACCTTGGGAGTTACTTCTACGTTTGCTTATTATGCTATGCTATGCTAGTAGACGTGGATTGGGTGAGTGTATTCCATGACAGATGTGAGATTGTTAAATCAAAGGCTTACTTAAGGTGGCAACTTAAACACACATCTGGGTGGATTGAGGCACCTGGTTTCTATCAGGACTTGCCTGTTTTTCTTCGGACCGCCACCCAGGCTCAAAGGGATCATGGGATTATTCAAACTAGAAACTTCCGTGTGCAGCCACAAGCCATTATGGGCTCTGGCATAGTTGATTAAGTCGTGTGAACTCTTACAGTGGTAGACTAGCAGATGTAGGGGTTGTAGGTGGTACATTCTACCCATCGTAAGGTGCAAACGCTTCTGAAAGACTATGTCTCGGTCATCCGTCTCTCAAACACCATGTAGTGCGAGAAACCAAACGGAGGCGATCGAGTCTTGTGGGGAAAAGTGCACAAACCTCTGCAGAGTGTATAAACTAATCATGGTTAGCCGTGTCCCTGGTTATGGACAATTTTGAGTATCTAGTACTTGGATTATCTTATTGATCTCATCACGTTACTTAATATGTTTGGGTTTAATGAGTACTTTTAATTGGGATTGAGGATGCTGTCAACCATTCTCAATGTTCAACAACCACCATGATAGTTAAATAAATTTATTCCTTTGAAGTAGGGAAAAATTGGCTTTTCGCAAAACCTTATAACCATAGAGCTTTTCCACCAGCCATATATGCATGTAGTATAGGCTTATTCCTTCATTACTCTCTATGTGTTACATTGCCAGCATATTCCATGTGCTGACCCATTTTCGGGCTGCAACGTTTCATGTTGCAGACTTTTAAGACGACGAGTAAGTGATACGTTAGGGTTACGATTTCCTATACTCAACTTTGCCGTTGGTGTTGATGGGAATCCACAACCTTGTTGCTTCCGCTATATTTGGATTGAGGTAATAGTATTTACGTTACTTTATACTGTGATTTACCTCTGTTATAAACCCTTCGAGTACTGTGTGTGTCAGCATACCGATCCAGGGATGACACGAAAGCACAGAGACTTGATCCATTCGGGTCGGGTCGCTACATCATCAAGCATCATTCTTGCCATTTCGATGAGCTTCAGGTTCTTCCTCTCAACAACTCCATTTGTTGAGGTGTGTACATAGCCGAGAACTCATGTGAAATCCCTTCTTCGTCAAGAAAGGTGTCCACATTTGCGTTCTTGAACTCCGTTCCATTGTCGCTGCGAACCTTCTTGATCTTCACTTTGATTTTGGGTTTTCCTCGCAAAGTTTTTGAAGATCTTTTGGACCTGCGATTTATCATCGAGAAAGAACACCCACGTAAATCTTGAAAAATCATCGACTATGACTAGACCAAAAGAATTTCCACCGAGGCTTTTGTAAGTGTTGGGACCAAAAAGATCCATGTGAAGTAGCTCGAGCGGCCTCCTTGTGGTCATGATGTTCTTCACGGGATGCCTTCCTCCAACCTGTTTTCCACCCTGACAAGCGCTGCAAAGTATATCCTTATCAAATATGACATCGTTAACACCAAGGATATGATTTCCTTTAATAAGCTTGTCAAGGTTTCGCATGCCCACATGACCTAATCGTCTATGCCATAACCAGCCTTTAGAGGATTTAGCAATTAAGCAAGTTCTAGGTTGAGCCTTTTTAGTGAAATCAACAATGTAAAGATCACCTCTGATTATACCGGTAAAGACCATTTTATGATTATCTCTACGAAACACTTGGCAATCTCATGGCGACCCGACCCAATATCGGTCAAGTCTACGTATGCATACCATCCCAAGATCATGCTTTGGTACTCACAAAGACATCGATAAAGTAATCAAAGTTCAATCACACCTGAATTTTATTACACGATTCTCATATAGAGTCTTTATTACAAGGGAATAAATTCGGCTCAAGGCCAACTCATGAGAAATAAACTACTAATGCTGCGGAAGTGTCGAAGTAAAGCGAGTCCATCCGACTCCAAAGGGCAATCGCCAAGCGCGGAGCGTAGCCTCACTCCTGATCGGAATATACCTCTGCAACATAAGACATTGCAGCCATGTAGGTCAGCTTTTGGAATAAGCTGGCAAGTCATGAAGAATAACAATAATAAAGTTACTACACTATATGCATTTTGGCTGTGGAGCTCTAAGTTTCATCATTTTGCGTAAAGCCAATTTTATCCTACTACGGTGGACTTATTTGCAAATTACTACAAATTGTTGGTAGTTATTGAGATGGTTCCGCCAACCAAAATCTCGTTCCCAAATTATTAAGTCATAAACCCCTCAAATTAATTCATTAGTTTTAGTGTTGAGATATCCGAATACTTCCAAGTTCCAGAGGCTCAAATGTCCGTGAATCGGGACACGGCTAATCGATTAGATCTTTAACTCTGCAGAGGTTTGACTTTCCCGCAAGAATCATTCCCTCCTTTAAAGTCTTCGCACTTCATGGTGTTTGAAGACGGACAGATGAAACAGGGTCTTCCAAAGAGTTCTTACGGACACCGCCGGTACCCATCCAATCCTACCGTTCTTCTACATCTCGTAGTACCGTCCGGCCCAGCGTCCTTTGCTAGGGTCAACCCAGCCAGAGCCCATAATGGCTTGCGGCTGCACAGGTAAGCTTCCGGTCATGGGGCATCCATCCTTCTCTTTGTGGCTGGGTGAAGCTTTCCGCAGGATGTCATGGCACTTCTCCATGCATCCCGGCCACCACTGGTTTCTCCAGGGTGCCCGTCAACCGTCCTCCACCCAGTAGTGATTTTCCGAAGTCCATCTTGATCATTGGAGTTCATGGGGTTGTCATCATCATTGACTCTCACATCATGCTTACGAAATTCACTCATCCCAAAACCCGTCTACGAGCATAGCAAAGTAACTACTACGTCCAGGGGTCATGGTAACAAGGGGATTGGTTCATCCTACCACATGATACTACTCAAGTTTAATGACTTCAAGATTTCACTACTGCATGCATGGTGTGGTGGTGACAATTACTAATGCACAAAAACATAGGTATAGAAATAACATGATCAAAACTTGCCTTGCTGATGATCCTCGTAAGCTAAAGAGTCGTAGTAGCAAGCTTCGCACTCCGGAAACTCTACCGAGACAAACAATGAACACAATAAGCATAACAACACTTAACACAATAACATAACAAAAGTAACATAACTCACCAAAACAACCAAGTCAAAATCAAAAGGAAAATCATCAAAGAAAACCAACTCAAGTTTCCTACTTCAAACAATAGCTAGAAATAGTTTTTTATATAACAAAAATTTCTTAATATAACCTAATCATGGTTTTAAGTTAACTAAACAGAAAAGAAATCACTAAGCAACTAGGAGCAAAAAGAATTAATTTAAAAGCTATTATAAAACTCCTAATAGGCCTAATTCAATTTCTATTAAGAAAAATATAATTAAAACTTTTATTAATTATAAATAAAATTTCATCTACTAGAGTGACAGAAACTAACCTAGAATAACCAATCACAAGTTAAAAATATATTTTATTTACTAATTAAAACACTAGGAAAAGCAGGAGCTAGTTAATTAATTAGGATTAATAGGATTCTGCTTAAAACTATTTATTTATTAATCCTAAAATACCCAAATTAATTTCTATGGTTTGGAAATGCCAAAATAAAGTTGGGGCAAAAAGAATCATGCAAAAATAATTTTTCTAACTCAAGTTATAGCAGATTTACTATTCTGACTAAAACTAAATTAAAGTATTTTTAATTAATTTTAACATAGCTAAATATATATTTTACAGAAACTACATAAAATTTGCAATCCAACAAAAAAAGAATCACTCAAAAATACTAAACAGAATAAAAGATATGAATTTTTGAAAACAGAAACTATTCTGCTAAAACAGAAAAATCAAAATAAAAGAAAAAGGCCTAATGGGCCTATACTGTGCCCTGTGCGTCAAATAGTCTAATTGGGCCTAGGTTTAAACAAAACGAACCGGGCTAAAAAAACAAACCTAACTAATAAATAAACCGATTGAACCGGGCGGTTTTCTAATAAAACACATTCTTCTGGGGTTCTAATCGTGGCCTCCGTTGGAGATCGGACGGGGATGATCGGTGGCTTACCGGAGTCCGGCGACGGCGGGCGGGCGGCGGCGAGAGTGCGCTGGGCTTCAGGGCGTCGGGGAGCTCAGGGGAGTCGCCCGTCGGGTGCGGACGAGGTCGGGAGTGGTTCGGTGGGGTCGGGGTGGTCGGGAGAGGCGTCGTGGCGACAATGGCGGCGGGGAGCTCGGGTCTCCGTGAGGTCGAGCGGGAGGGCGAGGTCAGCGAGGTCTCGGGGAATGGGTGCGGGGCTCCGGCTTTTATAGCTGGGTCGTCCTCGCTTGGGATCGGGGCGTCGGGGATCCCGGATCCTTCGGGATCCGGCGATCTCCGGCGTGCGGCGATGCGTGGGCGAGGGGGGAAGAAGATGGGGCGGGGCCCACGGGTCAGTGAGAGAGAGAGAGGGGCGAGGCGAGCGGGTGGCCGAGGCCTGGGGGTTTCGGGCGAGGGGAGTGAGCTGGGCTGGTGGGCTGTGATTGGCAGTGGGCAGCGCTGGCTGGGCTCGGGGAGGGGTGCGGCGCTGGCTGGGCCTGGGGTGGCCTAGCTGGCGCCCGAGGGGGTTTTCCTTTTTTAAAATTTTATTTTTTTAAATAAAACAAAAACAGAAATAAAACACTATCTGTAAATATTTTATATAGGGTATATATATACCAAAATGATCAGGGGAATATTCCCTTTCATTTGAACATTTTTCCAAAGGCAAAATCCAAACTTTATAAAAATCCATTTTTTTCAATTTCAAATAAAATTCAGATTTGAATCCAAATCTTTTGGCAATGTTTTCCCTCTGATATTTTTGGAGTGTCATGTTTGCTCGTCTCATACTTTTGATCAAGTATTAATCAGGCATAGTTTTTGAAATGTTTCCCACATGCCAAAGTTTGAATTCAAATTTAAAACTCAAATTTCTCTGAAACTCCAAATGGCATTCAAATTCAAACAGGATGCATAGATTGCTTAGCTATAATTGTAAGACATTCCAAATAGGAAATTTGGGATGTTACAAACCTACCCACCTTAAGATGAATCTCGCCCTCGAGATTCAGGTTGGCTAGCAAATAGGTGCGGGTGATCTCGAAGAAGGTCTTCTTCGCGTTCCCAGGTGGCTTCTTCCTCGGTGTGGTGACTCCACAGCACCTTGCAAAACTTGATGACCTTGCTGCGGGTGACTCTGCTTGCAATCTGAAGAATTCTGACGGGTTTCTCCTTGTAAGTCAAATCACGGTCAAGCTGTATGGCCTCTAGAGGCACTGTGTCTCTCAACGGAACATCGGCCATGTCGGCATGACACTTCTTCAGCTGAGAAACATGGAAGACATCATGAACTCCGGACAATCCTTCCGGCAATTCCAACTTGTATGCAACTTCTCCAAGACGTTCGAGGATTTTGTATGGGCCAATGAATCGGGGTGCTAACTTTCCCTTGACTCCAAACCTCTTGATTCCACGAAGTGGAGACACACGAAGATATGCTCGGTCTTTGACTTCGTAAGTTACCTCCTTGCGCTTACTGTCGGCATAACTCTTCTGTCTTGACTGTGCTATCTTGAGCCTGTCTCGAATCAGCTTGACTTTCTCTTCGGAATCCTTGATAAGATCGGAACCGAAAAGTGATCGATCTCCAACACTATCCCACAAAGCAATGGTGTTCGCACCTCCTTCCGTATAGAGCTTCGAAAGGGGCCATCTTCAAACTGGATTGATAACTGTTGTTGTACGAGAACTCTGCGTATGGCAAGTTATCATCCCAGCTAGACCCATAATCTAGCACACAAGCTCTCAACATGTCCTCCAGAATCTGATTGACTCTCTCGGTCTGTCCATCTGTCTGCGGATGAAAAGCTATCTTGAATTCCAGCCTCGTACCCAAAGTTTCATGCAACCGCTTCCAAAACTTTGAGGTAAACTGTGTTCCTCTATCTGACACGATTTTCCTCGGAACTCCATGCAGACATACGATCCTGGTCATGTATATCTTGGCCAACTTAGCACTGGTATAGGTAGTCTTCACGGGAATGAAGTGAGCTACCTTGGTCAAACGATCAACCACTACCCAGATAGAATCATAACCTGAACGGGTTCTGGGTAATCCTGTGATGAAATCCATACCAAGTTTCTCCCATTTCCAATCGGGAATCGGCAAAGGTTGAAGTAACCCTGCTGGCTTCTGATGTTCCGCCTTTACACGTTGACAAACATCGCATACTGACTACGTACTCGGCAATATCTTTCTTCATACCTGTCCACCAGAAACTTTGCTTCAAATCCAGGTACATCTTGGTGTTGCCGGGGTGGATCGAGTATGGTGAATCATGAGCCTCCTGAAGAATTAGCTTCCTGAGTTCGGGATCATTGGGCACATAAATACGATCCTCAAACCATATAGTTCCATGTTCATCCTTACGGAATCCTTTAGCGTTTCCTTCCTCCATCTTTTGCTTTATCTCATCAATTTCCTTGTCCGACTTCTGGGCTTCACGAATCCTTTCGGCCAAGGTGGACTGTACTTCCAGAGTTGCAACAAATCCTCTCGGAACTATCTCCAGTCGGAGATCTCCGAGGTCATCGACTAACTCCTGGGGTAATCCTCTTACTGTAAGAGTATTCACATAACTCTTACGGCTCAAAGCATCTGCTACAACATTAGCTTTACCGGGGTGGTAATGCAATCTCATGTCATAGTCCTTTATCAATTCTAGCCATCTCCTCTGCCTGAGGTTCAATTCCTTACGTGTGAAAATATACTTCAAGCTCTTGTGATGCGTGTAAACATCACAGCGGTTTCCGATGAGGAAATGTCTCCAGTCTTGAGTGCATGCACTACGGCTGCTAACTCCAAATCATGTGTGGCATAATTCATCTCATGAGGCCGTAGCTATGCGGAGGCATAAGCTACAACCTTGCCTTCCTGCATCAATACTCCTCCGAGTCCTTGACGAGAAGCGTCACAATAGACATGGTATTCCTTGTGTATGTCCGGCAAAATCAGCACTGGGGCTGTAACCAACCGTTTCTTTAATTCCTGAAAACTGGCTTCACATTCCTCGGTCCAAACATACTTGGCTTCCTTCTTCAATAGCTCAGTCATGGGCTTGGCAATCTTCGAGAAGTTCTCAATAAACCTCCGATAATATCCTGCGAGTCCGAGGAAACTGCGGATCTCCTTGACTGAGGTGGGTGACTGCCAATCAGTGACTGATTCAACCTTGGCGGGATCAACTGCTATTCCTTCCCCTGAAATAACATGTCCGAGGAATCCAACTTCCTTCAGCCAAAATTCACATTTGCTGAACTTGGCATACAACTGATGTTCTCGAAGTTTCTCCAGAACTAGACGCAAATGTTCCTTATGCTCTTCCTCGCTCTTGGAGAATATCAGTATATCATTGATGAACACCACGACAAACTTATCCAGATATTCCATAAATACCTTGTTCATCAAGTTCATGAAGTATGCAGGAGCGTTAGTCAATCCAAATGACATGACGGTATACTCATACAAACCATACCTGGTAGTGAAGGCTGTTTTGGGTATATCCTTTTCACGGATTTTCAACTGATGATACCCTGATCGAAGATCGATCTTAGAGAATACCTTGGCTCCAACTAGCTGATCGAACAAATCGTTAATCATCGGCAGAGGGTACTTGTTCTTGATGGTCACTTCGTTCAATGCACGATAATCCACAACCATCCTCAAGCTTCCATCCTTCTTCTCTACCAAAAGAACTGGGCTCCCCAAGGTGATGAGCTTGGACGAATATATCCTTTCTCCAATAACTCATTTATTTGATCCTTGATCTCTTTCAACTCATTCGGTGGCATCCGATAAGGCCTCTGGGATATTGGGGCTGTGCCGCAATAGTTCGATCGAAACTCAATGTCCCCGTCCGGTGGCATTCTGGTAATTCCTCCGGAAACACATCGGGAAAGTCTTGCACTCGGCACTTCCTCTGAACAACTCCCGTGAGGGAATGCACTGGTTCTTCATCCGGCTGTGCTGGCTACATACTTAATCCTCTTCTGCTCCGGGGTGGTGAGCAGAATAGACTTGCGGGCACAGTCTATGTTCCCTTCAAACTTTGACAACCAATCCATGCCTAGGATTACATCCAAGGTCTGGGTTTCCAACACTATGAGGTCTGTGGGAAATTTATGGTTCCCGATGTTGAGGGTTGCATGACAGCTTAAACTCGCCATCATTTCTCCTCCCGCAGAATCGACGCGAAGGGGGCTTCTAAGGGTTCTAGTGGGCAATCCGTATTTTCCACAACTACCCTTGATATGAATGAATGCGTTGCACCGTAATCAAAGAGAACCAAAACTGAACGTGAATTCAATAAAAACTTACCAACCACAGTGTCTGGCTGATCATAGACGTCCTCCACGTCGATGTGGTTCACATAAGAACGAGGGAACGGATTGGGCTTCTTCGCTGAGCCTCCATTGCCATTTCCATTCCTCTGCTTGGCCTCCGGGCAGTCGGTGGCATAGTGCCTGTCTTCCGGCACTTGAAGCGGTGATGTGGCTCAGATCCTTCGGAGCCGGGCGTAACGATGCTGGTTGCCATTACCATTTCCATTGCCATTGCCATGGCACGACTTGTTGTCTGGCTGCGGTTGTTCCCATTTCCTCCATGGTTATGACCTCCATGGTTATGATGGATGTGCCCTCCTGAGTATGGTGCATAACGGGCTTCGCTGAGCTCCCGAGTTGTGCTTCCTCGGCTGTACTTCCGCTATGGCTTCGATCCCGCTGCTTGCCTTCAAGTATGATGGCCTTGTCTACCAGTCCACGGTAGTTGGCGAAGGTGGCCACCATAAGCTGCATGCCCAGTTCATCATTGAGTCCCTCAAGGAACTTCTCCTGCTGCGGCATCTGTGGCCACATCATCGGGGCATAGCGAGCAAGCTTGCTGAACTCATCCACATATCGTGCCACAAGACGGTTCCGGCGTAAGTTGCGGAACTCACGCTTCTTCGCACTCATGGCTCCAAATGAGACATGAGCGGTGCGGAAGGCCTCTCGGAATTGATCCCATGTGATGGCACCAATGGGATAAGTGGCGGTGTAGTTCTCCCACCAAGAAGCTGCAGGTCCATCAAGTTGATGCTTGGCAAAGCGCACCTTCTCAAAGATCGGTGCATCCAACGGTGATTAGCTCTCTTCCGACTTTGCGGAGCCAATCATCAGCCACAATCGGCTCTGTGCTACTAGAGAACACTGGCGGATTCAACCTCAGGAATCGAGTCAAGTTGTCCACAGGGGGTGGTGGTGGTGGATTGTTGGTGTTGTTGTTACGATTACGGATAAGGAGCTGCATAAGTGCATTCTGCTGTTGGAGCAGCTGGGTGAGCTCCGGCGGGAAACCAGTGTCACGTCTCGGAGGCATCTGGTGTTTTGGAGTGGATGAGAAAATTAGAATAGAACAATGGTCTAGGAGAAACAACACTACCCATATGAATGCACAATCATAACACACCAATCATTTATTCATTCCACTCAAGCATGGTTCAAACTCGATTACAAAAGCTCATGACTAATCGAAGGAAAAACATCGGCCTAACTGATCGATTTAAAAAGTAAAAGATAACATGGTGGTCGACTAAAAAGTCTTCATCGCTGGCGCCTCCTCTTGGGGTTTCCTTGGTGGTACTCCCTTCAAAATCCTGATCGTTGCTCACGAGGGGTCCTTCATCTCCGCTGGGATAAAGGTCCTCTCCCAAGTCCATCTTTTCCTCTATTGCAGCAAGCTTCATCTTCAAGTCGTCGACTTTCTCCATGAAGTCCGTGATTTCTTCCTCATGGCCAAGGAAGTCTCTGCGCGTGCCTTCTCCTCCAGTTCAGTTCACGGAACAAAGCCTCCGTGTGTCTTCGAAGTTACGGCGAGTCTGAATCTCCCGTTTCACGAGAAGACACTCCAGTCTGAACATAAGAGAGAATGGAGTCGCCCTCGGCCAGTACGGATGATATCTCCATTCCTTGCCCTGCGAGAAACCATGGCGAGGTCCGAGGGATCGAGCTCGGCTCAGCTCCTCTCGGAGATGTCCAAGTGCTCGATAGATCGCCACGTCCCTTCCGATGATCCAGTTGAACTCGGTGAACTCAAAGTCAATAGGCTCCGTGTGTCCTCCGAAGGTTCTCCCTGGGATATGCACCTCAATCCTGTAGCGGGTATCCGTCGGAAGTGCATTGGTTGGCTTCCCGGTGATCGAGGGCAGAGCTATCTTCAGCTTCTTCACCATCTGGACCAGCTTCCTGCCGAAGGGCATCGTCTCATCGGGCTGGCAAAACTCCGGTAGCAAACTGGGGTGAACTCGACGGCCATCTAGAATGTTGAAAATAGGAGAAGAGTCAGAATTGAACAGGGAGAATTACGGAATGAAAAGGATTTAAAGTAAATGGTCTCGCTATGGCTTTCCGATCCTAGGGGTTATGATCCTACGGTCGGCGTGTGCTCGATACCATCTCTGTAGCGACCCGACCCAATATCGGTCAAGTCTACGTATGCATACCATCCCAAGATCATCCGGTACTCACAGTACATCGATAAAGTAATCAAAGTTCAATCACACCTGAATTTTATTACACGATTCTCATATAGAGTCTTTATTACAAGGGAATAAATTCGGCTCAAGGCCAACTCATGAGAAATAAACTACAAATGATGCGGAAGCGTCGAAGTAAAGCGAGTCCATCCGACTCCAAAGGGCAATCGCCAAGCGCGGAGCGTAGCCTCACTCCTGATCGGAATATACCTCTGCAACATAAGACGTTGCAGCCGTGTAGGTCAGCTTTTGGAATAAGCTGGCAAGTCATGAAGAATAACAATAATAAAGTTACTACACTATATGCATTTTGGCTGTGGAGCTCTAAGTTTAATCATTTTGCGTAAAGCTAATTTTATCCTACTACAGTGGACTTATTTGCAAATTACTACAAATTGTTGGTAGTTATTGAGATGGTTCCGCCAACCAAAATCTCGTTCCCAAATTATTAAGTCATAAACCCCTCAAATTAATTCATTAGTTTTAGTGTTGAGATATCCGAATACTTCCAAGTTCCAGAGGCTCAAATGTCCGTGAATCGGGACACGGCTAATCGATTAGATCTTTAACTCGCAGAGGTTTATGACTTTCCCGCAAGAATCATTCCTCCTTTAAAGTCTTCGCACTTCCTGGGGTTGGAAGACGGGACGCATGCAACAGGGTCTTCCAAAGAGTTCTTCTGGCCACTGCCGGTACCCATCCAATCCGACCGTTCTTCTACATCTCGTAGTACCGGCCCAGCCAACACACTGCTAGGGTCAACCCAGCCAGAGCCCATAATGGCTTGCGGCTGCGAGTAAGCTTCCGGTCATGGGGCATCCATCCTTCTCTTTGTGGCTGGGTGAAGCTTTCCATGAGGATGTCATGGCACTTCTCCATGCATCCCGGCCACCATTGGTTTCTCCAGGGTGCCCGTCAACCGTCCTCCACCCAGTAGTGATTTTCCGAAGTCCATCTTGATCATTGTAGTTCATGGGGTTGTCATCATCATTGACTCTCACATCTTGCTTATGAAATTCACTCATCCCAAAACCCGCTTCACGAGCATAGCAAAGTAACTACTACGTCCCGGGGTCATGGTAACAAGGGGATTGGTTCATCCTACCACATGATACTACTCAAGTTTAATGACTTCAAGATTTCACTACTGCATGCATGGTGTGGTGGTGACAATTACTAATGCACAAAAACATAGGTATAGAAATAACATGATCAAAACTTGCCTTGCCGATGATCCTCGTAAGCTAAAGAGTCAGAGTAGCAAGCTTCGCACTCCGGAAACTCTACCGAGACAAACAATGAACACAATAAGCATAACAACACTTAACACAATAACATAACAAAAGTAACATAACTCACCAAAACAACCAAGTCAAAATCAAAAGGGAAATCATCAAAGAAAACCAACTCAAGTTTCCTACTTCAAACAATAGCTAGAAATAGTTTTTTATATAACAAAAATTTCTTAATATAACCTAATCATGGTTTTAAGTTAACTAAACAGAAAAGAAATCACTAAGCAACTAGGAGCAAAAAGAATTAATTTAAAAGCTATTATAAAACTCCTAATAGGCCTAATTCAATTTCTATTAAGAAAATATAATTAAAATTTTTATTAATTATAAATAAAAGTTCATCTACCAGAGTGACAGAAACTAACCTAGAATAACCAATCACAAGTTAAAAATAAATTTTATTTACTAATTAAAACACTAGGAAAACAGGAGCTAGTTAATTAATTAGGATTAATAGGATTCTGCTTAAAACTATTTATTTATTAATCCTAAAATACCCAAATTAATTTCTATGGTTTGGAAATGCCAAAATAAAGTTGGGGCAAAAAGAATCATGCAAAAATAATTTTTCTAACTCAAGTTATAGCAGATTTACTATTCTGACTAAAACTAAATTAAAGCATTTTTAATTAATTTTAACATAGCTAAATATATATTTTACAGAAACTACATAAAATTTTCAATCCAACAAAAAAAGAATCACTCAAAAATATTAAACAGAATAAAAGATATGAATTTTTGAAAACAGAAACTATTCTGCTAAAACAGAAAAATCAAAATAAAAGAAAAAGGCCTAATGGGCCTATACTGTGCCCTGTGCGTCAAATAGTCTAATTGGGCCTAGGTTTAAACAAAACGAACCGGGCTAAAAAAACAAACCTAACTAATAAATAAACCGATTGAACCGGGCCGGTTTTCTAATAAAAACACACCCCTTCGGGGGTTCTAATCGTGGCCGTCTGTTGGAGATCGGACGGGGGCGGGGGGGGATGATCCCGGTGGCTTACCGGAGTCCGGCGACGGCGGCGGCGGCGGCGAGAGTGCGTCGGGGCTTCCGGGCGTCGGGGAGCTCGGGGGAGTCGCCGTGCGGGTGCGGACGAGGTCGGGGAGTGGTTCGGTGGGGTCGGGGGTGGTCGGGGAGGGCTGGGGCGTCGACGGCGGCGACAATGGCGGCGGGGGGAGCTCGGGTCTCCGGTGAGGTCGAGCGGGAGGGATAGCCAGGGGGTCGTCCTCGCTTCGGGGAGGGGGGGAACGGGGGCGATCGGGGATCCCGGATCGCCGGGATCCGCGATCTCGGCTGGCGATGCGTGGGCGAGGGGGGAAGAAGATGGGGCGGGGCCCACGGGTCAGTGAGAGAGAGAGAGGGGCGAGGCGAGCGGGTGGCCGAGGCCTGGGGGTTTCGGGCGAGGGGAGTGAGCTGGGCTGGCTCGGGTGGGCTGGCCAGTTGGCCAGGTGGGCCGGCGCTGGCTGGGAGGGTCTTGTTGTTTGGCACTGGGGTGGCCTAAAGTGGCGCCGAGGGGTTTTCCTTTTTTAAAATTTTATTTTTTTAAATAAAACAAAAACAGAAATAAAACACTATCTGTAAATATTTTATATAGGGTATATATATACCAAAAAGATCAGGGGAATATTCCCTTTCATTTGAACATTTTTCCAAAGGCAAAATCCAAACTTTATAAAAATCCATTTTTTTCAATTTCAAATTAAATTCAGATTTGAATCCAAATCTTTTGGCAATGTTTTCCCTCTGATATTTTTGGAGTGTCATGTTTGCTCCTCTCATACTTTTGATCAAGTATTTATCAGGCATAGTTTTTGAAATGTTTCCCACATGCCAAAGTTTGAATTCAAATTTAAAACTCAAATTTCTCTGAAACTCCAAATGGCATTCAAATTCAAACAGGATGCATAGATTGCTTAGCTATAATTGTAAGACATTCCAAATAGGAAATTTGGGATGTTACATCTACTTCAGTAAATAGGACATTGAAACCGGAATCAGCAAGTTTAGATACTGAAAGTAAATTGTAACCAAGAGATTCAACGAGCATGACATTTTCTATGTAGCTATCATGTGAGATGGCCACCTTACCGAGGCCAAACACATTACCCTTTGAGTTATCACCAAAAGTGACATACTTTCGAGGGCCGTCGTTTTCAGCAAGCTCACGAAACATATCTTTATCTCCGGTCATGTGAATGATACATCCACTATCAAGAACCCATGCCTTTCCTCCTGCCATGTATCCCCAAAGATTTGCCATAAGACCAAAGTGTCTCATTGCATCATCAAGATCAAAGTCAATATCATCATCCTCATCATAGTATCCATGTTCAACATCGTCATGTGATGGATCAATTCCTAGAGAGGGTGATTCATTAGAATGTGTTTGACAATGATCTTCTTTATGAATTCTAATAGCTTCGGAAATAATATCGCTAATAATTCCAACATCTCCTTTGGCACGCATAAGATTTGTAAGCTCAAATAGACAATCACCAAACTTAGGATCATTGGAATTCATCTTACTCAAGGCAATAGACTTATGGAGAATTTCATCTATATTTTGCAAGGAATAGTTTGGAAAACGGTCCTCAAGAAATTTCCATATAGTGTAGGCGCAATCAATAGTAGGCAAACATCCAATCAAGTTTCTAGGCAATCCTCTAGTGATAAGATTAACAGTTCTAAGATTGCGAATCATGTCAATTGACTCATCAAGAGTAGGATGCATAGGATCAACATGAGGTGCACAAGGGCTAGTAATATACTTGTTCAATTGATATTCATTCAAAATGACAAGCATCTCATTTTCCCACTCATGAAAATACTCTCCATCAAGTATAGGCACTCTATGTCTAAGACTCCCCAAAGTAGACTCATCCATCTTCCTCCAATGGTGTTTAAACCAAAGCAATGGAAACCAAAGCTCTGATACCAATTGAAAGGATCGTGAAGAGGTGTCTAGAGGGGGGTGAATAGACACTAAGCAAGAAAAGTTACAGTTTTTAATTTCTTTAAGTTGGAGTGGAGTTGTGGCATGAGTTTAACATTCACAATACATATCAAGCAAGCATGACAAGAGTATATGAGCAGCGGAAAGTAAAGCATACAATTTCCAAGAATGTAAAGGGATGGGATTGGAGTGTGCAAACGCAATTTGGAGACACGGAGATTCTTTATCCGTGGTTCCGATAGGTGGTGCTATCATACATCCACGTTGATGGAGACTTCAACCCACGAAGGGTAACGGTTGCGCGAGTCCACGGAGGGCTCCACCCACGAAGGGTCCACGAAGAAGAAACCTTGTCTATCCCACCATGGCCGTCGCCCACGAAGGACTTGCCTCACTAGGGTAGATCTTCACGAAGTAGGCGACCTCCTTGCCTTTACAAACTCCTTGGTTCAACTCCACAATCTTGACGGAGGCTCCCAAGTGACACCTAGCCAATCTAGGAGACACCACTCTCCAAGAAGTAACAAATGGTGTGTTGATGATGAACTCCTTGCTCTTGTGCTTCAAATGATAGTCTCCCCAACACTCAACTCTCTTTCACAGGATTTCGATTTGGTGGAAAGAAGATTTGAGTGGAAAGCAACTTGGGGAAGGCTAGAGATCAAGATTTATGTGGTAGGAATGGAATATCTTGACCTCAACACAAGTGTAGGTGGTTCTCTCTCAGAAAATGTATGTTGGATGTGTAGGCATGTTCTGATGGCTCTATCCATGAATGAAGAGTGGGTGGAGGAGTATTTATAGCCTCCACACAAAATCTAACAATTACACACAACTTACCAAACTCGGTGGGACCGAATCATGAAACTCGGTTAGACCGATTTAGTAAATAATGTGACCGTTAGGAATTTCGGTGGGACCGACATGTCAACTCGGTGGGACCGATATGGTTAGGGTTAGGGCATAACATAATCTTGGTGAGACCAATTACACAAACACGGTGAGACCGATTTTGGTAATAGACACACAGAGAGTTGGTCAGGCAAACTCGGTAGGACCGATTCGCTAATCTCGGTTTAACCAAAACAGTACGAAAGGGAAATAGAGAGTTTGCATTGCAATCTTGGTGGGACCGATCGCTTATCACGGTTTGACCGAAATGTTACAAAGGGCATTAGAGAGATTACAATCCCATCTCGGTGAGACCGAGATCCCTGTCGGTGAGACCGAAAAGATTAGGGTTTGTGGCAGTGGCTATGTCATGTGAACTCGGTGGCGCCGGATAGAAAGAATCGGTGGGGCCGAGTTTGACTTTTGGTTTGGGACATATGTGGATGTGAGAAAGTAGTTGAGGGCTTTGGAGCATATCACTAAGCACTTTTAGCAAGCAAGCCATTAAGAAAGACCTCATCCCCCCTCTTAATAGTATTGGCTTTCCTATGGACTCAATGTGATCTTGGATCACTAAAGGTAAAATGTAGAGTCTTGTGCTTTGAGCTTGAGCCAATCCTTTGGCCTTAGCATCTTGAATGGGTTCCACATCCTCTAGTCCATGCCACTCCATTGTTGAACTTACCTGAAACATACTATGTAAAAGTATTAGTCCAACAAGAGATATGTTGACATTAATTACCAAAATCACCCAGGGAGCACTTGTTCTTTCACAACTCAAGACCGTCACGAGGGGCCAAGCCTCACGAGGCTGGCGACCAAGGAGAGGATATTTCTATGCAAGGCTCACCTCGTGAGGTTCGGGTGACGTGAGCCATGACGACCAAGGCCAGGTGGGCGCCAGTGGGTGTAGTGTGCCAGTTTCCGCTTTGGTGCAAAGGAGGCAGGCAGCAGGCATGGATTCCCGAGGAAGTAGCCAAAGGTTTCCATTCCTGTGCAACAAGACCAACACCACCTGGACGGCAGAACGGAGGTCATTGCCGAGCCCACCGTGGCGTCACGACCAGAAGCTTTTGCAGGCGAAGACAACTTTCGTCAGCATAGGATGTACTAGTTGTCTCCCTTTAAATTTGGTTGTTGTGGGATCCCTTCCCGCCTTCATTTGGGAAGAGGACCAAGGCCACTTAAAATAGGACCTAGCCACCACTATGGCCAGGAGGGGCGACAGATCAAATCGAGAGAAACCATTCCACCCTCACCAGCTCACTTGAGCTCAAGAACACACCTCCTGAGGTTGTTCTCCTCTGTACTAGTTCATCCTCATCCCACGAGGCAAATCCACCACAAAGCAGTGTTGGGTTCTACGGTAGGGTGCGTTGACTGCAAATTAAAATTTCCTATGCGATTAACAACCAAGAACATGCTACGGGAGATGGATCACAATTTGTTACCACTAGAGGCGCAGTGCCGTGCAGCGGAAGAAGAGTTGGGGCAGCGCATCTGCGAGGAGGAGCAGCGACAGATGGGACGGGCCTCACTCCCGTCCCCAATAAAGTGAGGGACACCTAAGCCATGCATTAAATGCATCTTGTCCTGTAATACATGCTATAAGCTCACAACACTGTAGGCCTTTCCACCTCCTATGTGCCACTGTGGTAGCCCCTTTCGCCTATAAAAGGAGGCCCATGGCATACAGGAAAAGGGATTCGGCTCTTTCGAACCAGGCAGCACCCGTGGCTAGTTCGAGAGCTCAAGAACACTCAATACATCCACCAAGCAGGACTAGGGTTTTACGCATCCACGCGGCCCGAACCTGGGTAAACGATCCCTGTGTCGACTACTAATCCTGCTCTTCTCACAACCCCGCGCCCCGCAACCGTAGTAGGGATTCTTGTGATCCCATAGGTGTTGTTTCCCACCGACAGCTTTGGCGCGCTAGGTAGGGGGCGCAATTGTGAGAATCTGGTCTGGTAGTAGGCCTGGCAGTTCTTCGTTGCCACGACTCCCGCGGAGAAGGCGGCCAAGAGGGCGGCGCTGCCTGCGAGCGCAAGGGATGCCAGGGCGGCGACGAAAAAGCTAAGTCATGCCAACCTTTAAACTCTTCTCCTTAATATGAGGTTATCATCCTCGGAGATTTTGCCTATGTATGGAAAACCTGTACGCGGAGGGGCCCTCCCGCGGTTGGCAACGCCTTTGTTCTATTTCGAGTCCGCTCAACAGTTCAAGCGGCTGCGTCGAGAGCGGCAGGGTAGCCTTCCGCCATCAGCAATGCCCTCAACTCTGACTCGAGTCAAACTCGACAGATCGAGCGGCCGCGTTGAGGGCTGTGAGGTGGTTTGCCCGGCAGCAAGCACACCCGGCAGGCTAATGAGGATCCGTCCTCAAGATGCCACCCTGGGTTTACGCACTGGCAAGCCTACACAGTTAGCGTAGGGTGGACATACAAGGGAAAATTGAACAGGAATAACATGAATAATGTCAGGAGTACTGCAGAGTTATATTACATAAAATTGCCACTGAGGTTCTAACTAAAGATAGCAACTGTCTTGGTCATGAACTTGCAGCGGCGGTGCGAAACGGGGTGCCTTGTCTCGGCGCTGGCCCTCCAACCTCTTGATTTTGTCGATGCGGCTCAGGATGGGCTTGATACGCTCATTGAGCGCCGCGATGTCAGCATCCTCCGGCAAGCTCTTCAGCGCAGCTTCGAAGTCGAGGTCAGGATGCCAGTGAGCTATCTTGGCAAGCACCCTGGTCATGACACCCCGGTAAAGCATCCGGGACTCCTCGGCCAGGGAGGCTGTCCGGTCGGAGTGAAGCCGCTCCAAAGCGCCGACGACCTTCTCAACGTACAAGGTCAGATTGGCGTTGGGGCTCAGGCTTGCTTCTGGGGCGTACCTCATGTTCGACATCCCCATGCTGCCCAACTGCGTGGCGGCCGATTCCGCGACAACGGCGAGGCGTTCAAGCCAACGCTTCTCGCCCACCACGCGGTCCTTGAGGTTGGCGGTCTCATTCATCCGCAGCTGCATCTCGGTCTCCAGCTCCTTGGTCAGGATCCCCTCTCGGGCTTGGGCCTCCGACAGCATCTTCTCGAGATCCCCCAGCTTCTGCTTGAGGTCTCTGATGGAGTTGTTGGCTTCGGAGAGTTCTCCGGCCTTGCTGACGTATGCGCCATGCGCCTCCACCAGGGCGCCGTTGAGTGTGTCCTTCTCCGTGGACAGCTTCAAAGCTTGCTCCTCTAGCTCCTTCACCTTGCCGGCGTGGACCAGGGCATGGGCATTGAGTGCCTCCTGATGACTCTGCTCCACCTCTTGGGTCCGCCACGCGACGAGCTTGTCCACCTCCACATCTTTTCCGTGGAGCGTGGCGGCAAGCTTCTCCTCGCGCTCGGCGAGATCCTCCTCCTGGGAGTTCAGTGCGGCCTCGCGCTGGGTCTGGACGGTCGCGGCTTCATCAGCCAATTTCTTCGCCGTCTCCTGGGCCTTCTCGATGTCAGCCAGCTTCAGGGTGAGCTCCACGTTGCGCTTGGCCAGCTCGCCCTGGGCGGCCTTCAGCTCGTCCTGAGCCTTGCGGAACCAGTCTTGCGCCTCGGTGATGCACCCCTCGAAGTCTGCCTCCGCCTTCTCCACCACCGCCGTCCTGGACTTGACCTTGTCCAGACAGGCGCGGTGGAGCGCCTGAAGCTTCCGGAAGCTGGCGCCCATGGCTTGGAGCAGCCGCTCCTCCTGGGAGCCGTCACCACCGACGCCCGGCTCGTCAACGACCTCGAGCCGGCAGCGGCAAGCACCTCCTCGTCGAACACCTCCCCCTTGAGGGGAGCCCTGGTGCTCGACGCGCCTAGGAGGTGGACGAAGAGGTCGTCGCTCATCCTCAAGTACCTGCCGGAGCCGGAGACAGCGGAGGAGGAGGGTAGGTCGTCAAACACCACCTCCTAGGTAGCGCCCTTGCCAACTTCCTTGGCAGGTTCCTTGTCGGGCTCCTCGGCAGGCTCCTTGGTGGCATCCTCAGCAGCGCCCTCGGCGCTCTCCTCGGCAGCGATCTTCTCGGCCTGCGCCGCGGCATCCGCGACAACATCCTTGATGACAGTGTCGACGTCATCCGAGTCCAACGAGGAGGGGTCTGGATGCCAAGAAGGGGCAGGACGGAGCCAAGATCAAAGCTAGTAAAAAAGGAAAGAAAGAAAGCGAGCAGAAATAAAGGACGAGAGGCTTACCCATGCCAGGCTGAGAGGCAGAAGTCCCTTCTCTGCCAAGGTTTGGCGCCGAGGCGAAGCCACCGGCGGCCGTGTTCTCCTCCTCCTCCTCCGTGTGCATGGCCTCGGCGCTTGGTGCCCTTGCCGGGGACGCCCTTCGGGGCGGCGTGGTCGACAGGGGCAGCACGATGGGAGAAGCCCTCTGCGGCTCCCCTTGGTGTTGCTCCCCTCCTACATCCGCGGCAGGGTCAGTACCAAAGCGTCGTGCATCGTGCACGTTGACAAAGGAATGCGTGATGGACTCACACTGGGGGATGGGCTGGGGGCTGCTGTTCGGGCTGCTCAACACCACCATTGGCGTGCTGGAGGTGCCTGCCGGGGGCTGGCCACTCGCTGAAATCATAGCCCTCTTCACCCTCTGGGCCAGCGTCTCCAAGTCCCTGCAATACAGGGTAAGTCAGAATGCGGCACCATTGGAGGAAAAGAAAAGAGAGGGTAGGGAGAAAGCAGAGCTTACTCTTCCTCCTCCTCCTCCTCCTCCTCCTCTGCTGTCTTCCACTTCCTCTCCGGGCTAAGGTGCCCGAAGTCAAACGCAATCCCCGCGCCGATGTTTGGCGGCGAAGGGGGAGGCGATGGCGTCCGGGAGCGCTTGGACAACAAAGAAGCAGATGCCTTCTTCTTCGATGCCACGGCCTTCGCCGCTTTCTTCGTCGTCACCGCCCTCGTCTGGCGCACCGGTGCCTCCTGGGCCCGCCGCAGCTGTGCGGCCCGGTCGGGGCGGACCGGCTCGCCGGAGGAGGCTCGCCGCAGGACCCGCCCTTTTCCGGCGATTGGAGGGTCGACGGTCGCGGTCTTATCCCCCTCGCCCTCCTCCTCTGACAACCCGTCGGCTGCATCCTCGATGAGGGGAGCCCCGACGCCGGCGCCGCTGGCCTTCCAAGCGGCTGCCGCCCACCGGCCAAGGTCCTCTTCCTCTGCCTCCGCCGCGGCCTTGTCTGCCATGCCGCCGGCGCTGCTGGCCTCCTTAACGAGCTTTGCCTCCTCCGCGGCAAGCCTCTCCCCCTCCACCCTGGCGGCAATTTAGTCCAGTTCCGCCGGAGAGGTGGCATGGATAAGCTGCGGCTCGGCGATGACGTATACCTCATGCAAGGTGTCAAAGAACTCCTGCACTTGGAGCTCGTCCGGCTCGACCCAGTTCGGGTAAGGGCCATGCGCGTTGAAGAGCGGCATCATGGCGATGATCTCGGACCAGCGAGAGTTGTTACTCAGCGGGACCATCCCCGCCGGCAACTTGAAAACAGGCTCCTTGACGACCTTGCCGGCCTTCCCGGCAGCCCTGCCAAGCTTGCCAGACCGCTCCACCTCGCCTTCATCATTAACGTCGAGCTGGAAGATCCGCTGACAGAGGTGGGCGTGTTGCAGCACCGTCAGGTTGTTGTTGAGGCCGGGGCGGAGCCTCATGATGTCGGCGGCATTCACAAAGAGCTAGGCCGGCCTCCCCTTGTCGTGCAAAGGGGAAATTCGGCGGCGGATGAAGTCCGCCCCGATCGTTTCGAGGGTGAGCCCAGCCTGGGTGAGCTGAAGAATCCTGGTGGTGGCGATCGTGAGCTTCGCGTCGTCGGCATCAACGCCGCCCCAATCGCTTCCACGGACTGACGGCTCCTGGCAAACCGCGCAGAATAATGGCGGGTCCTTCTCCTCAATCCAGCACCATCGACCCCGCCATTGTTCCCACCTCTCCTTCGTGGCGCCGTCCGGGTACGCCCCCTTGGCCCTCGGGATCGAGGAGACGCAGCCAGAGATGGCACCCCCTTTTTGGATTTGAGGGGAGAAGTAATGGGGAAGAGCGCCGTGTGGGGGTGCACCCCGGTGAAGCCTTCGCAGAGGTGTGCGAAGAGAGCCATGCACGCCACGGCATTTGGGGTGAAATCCAAAATACGAAAGCCGTAGGTGTGCATGATATCCTTGAAGAAATCAGAAAAGGGGGGACAGAGCCAATAGGAGAAGTAGTCGACGAAGAAGGGGTACCGATTTGGGGAGGCCCCGACGCTGGCAGGGACGACGTGCGTGGCTGGATGCCCCGTCTTCTCTCCTCCCATCTTCACCCCCCACAGATCCTTGTACATCTCCTGGAGCTCGGACACATTGACCGTCGAGGGGAAGTAGGCGAACTGCGCCCGTCGCGCCACCAACTCGCTCTCCGGCTGCTCCGTCGCCCCGACGTCCTTAGCCACCCCTTTGCTTTTGGTGGATTTGGGCGCCATGGCGAATGGGGGAAGCAAGGAAGCAGAGGATGGGGGAAGCACAGTGGCAATGGAAGTAGAGGGGCTCGCGAAGAAGGAAGAAAGGGGGCGGTGGTTCTGTGATTGGAGGAGGCGCAAGGAGGGGGGGGGGGTAAAGTGAGCAGCGCGCCCACGGTTATTCCTTTTTACGGGGAAGGCGCGGGCCGCCTCCTTTCCCATTAACTGTGATGCGACGCATGCGTGTAGGAACCGTCCCATGCACGCCACCCACGTCATGCGTCTAATGCAAGTCATGGGGAAGCGCAGCGGACAGAGCAGTTACCGCGGTAAAATCCGCCCCGCCTGCCCGCGCACCGTTCTGGGCCTGGCCCAACAACGTGTCGTGCTTATGTGTGGCCCAGGCCCGGGGGCTCTTGTCGGTGTACAAAAGTAGGGGATCTCCTTTTGACCCCTTTATTTGTGCACGGGCAGACAGAGCCACGCACCATGGCCACGCATAGGAGGGCAGAGGGGGGAAGCCGCAGAGAAGCCGAAGGCTCAAGACGAACAAGGCGATATCAAGGACCAAGGCCACAAAGTGTAGACGGGCGAAGCAGGTTGCCCCGACAAGACCCTTGCCGGGGGCAGCCTCCGCAGCCCCGGAAAGCCCCTTGCCGGGGCAGCTCTCCCACACCAGCGGAGCAAGCCACCCTCGAGCCATGGTCTCCAACGCCAGCAACCACGTTGGACCAAGGCTCGGGAGGCACCTCCATGGTGGCATGCAGATCTTTGTGAAGACATAGAATGCTCAAGATCTGATGAGGATTGGAAAGCAACAGTCCTCACCAAGATCCTTACCGAACGAACCCACAAGACCCCCGGCAAGATCCTTGCCGGGGACGCCAGCGCACCACGGCAAGACCCTCGCCGGGCCACCCGACGAGACTCTTGCCGGGCCACCCGACAAGACCCTTGCCGGAGGTGACAGCGGGGCCACTACCAGGCCCGCACCAACCAACTCCCCGCCGCCGTTTGCATGCAGCTGCCAGCCCAACCAGCTGGGCAGGCACCTGCGTGGCAACACGCATCTTCCAGGCCAACTCAGCATGCACCTGCGTGGCGGCATGCAGATCTTCGGGGAGGCTCCACCACCGCGCCACCTCAGCTGCTTGCCTGCCTACATGGCACCGCATGCATCGCTGGCCAGGGCGCATGTCGAAGCGAAGAGGAGCGGCGACGGACGGGATGGGCCTCGCTCCCGTCCCCGATAAAGTGAGGGACACCTAAGCCATGCATTAAATGCATCTTGTCCTGTAATACGGGCGATAAGCTCGCAACACTGTAGGCCTTTCCACCTCCTGTGTGCCACTGTGGCAGCCCCTTTCGCCTATAAGAGGAGTCCCATGGCATACAGGAAAAGTGATTCGACTCTTTCAAACTAGGCAGCACCCTTGGCTAGTTTGAGAGCTCAAGAACACTCAATACATCCACCAAGCAGGACTAGGGTTTAACGCATCCTCGTGGCCCGAACCTGGGTAAACGATCCCTGTGTCGACTACTAATCCTGCTCTTCTAACAACCCCGTGCCCCGCAACCGTAGTAGGGATTCTTGTGATCCCATAGGTGTCGTTTCCCACCGACAGATTTTCATAGGCTGATGATAAATTTTGGAAGGCAAAATATGATCATGAGGCCGCAAAAAGAGCCAGGAAGGCCAAGAGAGCCGCCAGGAAAGAAGCCGCGAAGAAAAGAGGAAAGAAGTCTAGCACTTCTGAGCAGTTTCAACTGGAGGACTCTTCTGAGTCAGAGGTAGCCCTTGACTCTCTTGGCTCATTCTTTAATCACCTTATTGATACTGATTATGATCGGGATGACACGGGAACGAGTCATGGGGTAGATGAAGAGGCAACTATTATTTCTAACTCAGAGCCTTTGCCAAGACAAAAAATCCGAAGAGTAACCCGGAAAGTAAGATTTTCACATCCCTTAGCTTATCAAGATCCCCAATTTCTTTTGAAGCGACAGATTCATGAGAGCCGGAGGCAGACCCAGACCAGCAAAGACGCATAACTCTCCTCCGGCTTACCAAATACCCCAAGGAAACGCCGGAAAGAGGTCACCTCGGATTTAAATCCCTTTTATCCTTTGGCGGGTCTCACTCGTCAACCACTCAACTCTTCTAAATCAAATTATCAGGAAACTTCACCTTCCTCCGGCGACTCAATGCAGTACAACTTGCCAGCTTTCAAGACTGCTCCAGGGTAATGATGATTGACTTATCCTGTATTCATTTCAATTCTTTATATTTGTACTGATCTTTTGACTTTATGCAGTGGAAAAGCAAAGCCTAGCAAGAAGGTGAAGAAGAATAAGCCGGCCGAAGAGCCTACCTTTAAAGAGCCGGTACTTGGGACGGCCGCGCCTGAGGCCTCTGCTCATGAGCCGCCACCTGAAACAGCTCATGACATGCCAACACCAACCGCTGACCCGCCTACCGAGCAAACCGTTGATGGCTCTGAAAACCCGGAAGTCTCTAGCCCGGCCAAGACAGACGATCCCCAAGACACTGATGTTGAGATTACCAAGACCGATTACACAGAGCCGGGGAGACCTATTGTGCTGGCCAAGTGTTCTGCCAAGGAGGAGCACCTGGAACGCCACAAAGTCAGGTTTGATGTTGCTGATTATACTCACATGAGTATTTGGGAAGTTTTTTCTGGCTATCTTAGCCAAGTGCACAGCAGCCGTGACGTCGAAGTTGATATGGTGAAGCAAATGCACCAGAATTTGAGGTATAAATTCTTCCCTTCACTGAATTATCTTTACTTATGCCAGCCCCCAAGTCTATTGCTTATGAGGAATATGATGTAGACTTAGAAACAAAATTATGAAGATTAGTGATATATTTGGACAAAACATATAAGAAGTCCGGCTTACTCCATAGTCCCCAAGGGTCGGTTTAATCAGCATGTTTGAGCTGGTCCTTCATATGCTTGTATAGAATAAAAATACTTGTAGAACTTTAACAACAATATGCATTAGCCCCCAAGTGCCAAGTACTTTTGCTTGCAAGGTGCTTGGGACTTACTCTCATGAACCGCCACTTAAATAAAATTCTTCAGACATTAGCCCCAAGTGCCAAGTGTTGTTGCTTGCAAAAGGCTTGGGACTTAATATTGTATGATAACGGTCATGATTTTAACCCGGCATTTATACAGGCCACCACCACTCAACTTCAATCAGAAGTGTCTGACTTGAAGAACCGCCTGGAAGCACAAGAGACAGAAACCAAAGAGCCAACTCCAAATTTGAATTCAGTGTAGCTGAACAAGAGAAACTGAAAAAAGACTTTGAAATGGAGAAAAAGGCCTGGGCTGAAGAAAAGATTGCTTTGATCAATCGAGCTGAGAAGGCAGAGGCGGCTCTTGAAGAGGCGACCGTCGAATTATCTAGCTTAAAACGCCATGTATCTCAGATGGTCTCAGCAATCTTTGGCAAGTCGCCCTGCAAGTGTTAAATACTTGAATCTTTCTAATGATTATATAAATTGTCATTAACTCACCTGGCATTGTTATGCAGGCCCCAGGAGTTCAAATCTTAACCAAGACATGCTGATAAAGCTAAAGACAGTTTACACGCTGGTGGAACAACTCTACATCGGATCTCAGCATGCCTTAGCCAAAGTGGCCCTGTCAAATGAAGTCCCCACACTCCTGGCAGATGTACTAAGGAAGCTCTCTGTGCTGCCCTAGCGGTTCAATGAACTAAGGCGATCGCCTGCAAGAGCCGGACCCATGGCTGCCTTAAGCTGGGCCAAAGCTTGGCTACTGGAGTTAGACGCGGTCGACATTTCCATTGGTTATCCGAGCCTTAAGGAGGATGGCACTCCCTTTGAAAAGGAAGACTTCGCCACTTGTGTGAAGGAGATACGCCCCGTGGCCACCCTGATAGCTAATGAAGAGGATCTCACCAAGTACCAGCCGAGTTATGACGCGGAGAACCGGAGGATTTGAACGCCGCATTATAAAGTGACCATCCTGATCCCGCCAATCCGTAAGCATACCTTCGCCCCTGAAGTTGACCCGGCCAGACTAATTGATGATGAGGCTGAATTTGAAGCTTTGAATGGCATTGACTGGTCATCATCAACCTTCCAGGGTAGGAAACAAGGCGAAGGAGCGGAGAGGGTTGATCCGGAAGCTTCAGGGCAACAAGAGAATTGACCCGCCGGGCGGCTCATATTTATAATCTGCTGAAAAACAGCTTAATCATTTGGACTCGGGGAGTCATGTAATAGGGTAGAAATAACTTTGCTTTGCCATGCCATCGTGCATGTTTTGGTGCTCGACACTTTTAAGCCGCCATCTTATATTCACCCCTATTATACTTATCATCTTTTTTCCTTATGCCTAAGAAAGCCTTTGAATTGTCCTGCACACAGAAATAGATCACAAGAAACCTTGGCGGCTTACCGCAAGGCGGGTCATAGTATTTTTATATATTACCATTAATATGGAAAAAAGAGTCACAGATAAGCCTGTTATGAATTATAGCTTTGAAACACAGCTGTAATATCATACCTGTGATGTTGAATTTACCTTTGCCGGTTTATGTAACCTTGAGCGATGAAGGGTGATAACCCAATCCTTTGAAACCAACACTTCCAAATGTATGATGATTATCATATGCTGGCGACTTATCGTCCAAAACCAAGCCGGGTTAAATTTGAACCACACTTATACTTAGATCTGAACAAAAAAGTCTCGAACCAAAACCAAAGGTTGTTAAAAAAACTTAAGCCAAATACAAAGAAAAATTTGAGGCTTCTGATTCGAATACGATCAGTAAACCGTTCCAAAGGGGTTAAGCTAGGATTCTAATACGATCATTTAGCCCCCAATGGCTTTGGCGTTGCGCCGATCAAGAGGGTACCGACAGCTATGTTCTCTTTGGTTCGAATACGACCTATGTTTGAACATGAAGCCCCCAAATGACCTTGAGAGGTTTTTAACAACTCTGATTCGAGTACGATCAAATTCGGACCCAAAACGGGTTAAGCTATGATTCGAATACGATCAAGAAGCCCCCTAGTGAGTTTGGCAGTGTGCCGATCAAGAGGGTACTGACAGCTATGTTCTCTTTGGTTCGAATACGACCTATATTTGAACAGAAAGCCCCCTAGTGATCATGAGGTTTAACGGCTAGATTCGAATACGATCATAAGACGGACCAAGAGGGTTAAGCTAGATTCTAATACGATCATAAGACGGACCAAGAGGGTTAAGCAAGATTCGAATACGATCAGCCCCCAATTTGTCGTTTGAAATGATGATAATGAAGACATATGATCATTGAGGATGAAAAGGACAGAGGTCCCGCTTTATTTACTTATCATAATATATACATTGTCGAAATATGTACATCATGAGAGCCGGTGGCTCAAGTGTAGTAAGGCCGCAGATGAGCGATATTCCACGGCCAGCGGGTCTCCTCCTCCGACTTACGTGAGTCTTTGTGCTCTCGAACATCAATAAGCTAGTATGACCCGTTGTTCAAGTTCTTGCTGACCACAAAGGGCCATTCCCAAGGTGGGGATAATTTGTGTGCATCAGTTTGATCCTGGATGAGCCGGAGCACCAAGTCACCTTCCTGAAAGGTTCTGGACTTAACCCGGCGGTTGTGATAACGGCACAGGTCCTATTGGTAAATCGCCAAGCGGGCTGCTGCAAAATCACGCTTGTCATCTAACAGGTCGAGTGCATCCTGACGCACTTGTTCATTATCAGCGTCAACATAAGCCACCACACGGGGCGAGTCATGACGGATGTCACTAGGGAGAACCGCCTCGGCTCCATAAACCATGAAGAAAGGTGTATAACCCGTAGACCTGTTGGGAGTGGTATTGATGCTCCATATCACAGAGGGTAACTCCTCGACCCAACAACCCGGCGTTCATTGCAAACGAACCAAAAGCCGGGGCTTGATGCCTTTCAAGATTTCCTAATTGGCTCTTTCAGCTTGACCATTGGATTGGGGGTGAGCTACTGAGGAAACATCAAGCCGAATATGCTCACATTGACAAAACTCCTCCATGGCGCCTTTGGACAGATTAGTACCATTGTCAGTTATAATGCTGTGTGGAAAGCCAAAACGAAAGATCACCTTTTTCATGAATTGAACCGCCGTGGCTGCATCACACTTACTAACTGGCTCTGCCTCAACACACTTTGTGAATTTGTCAACCGCCACCAAGAGGTGGGTCTTTTTATATTTGGACCTTTTAAAAGGCCCAACCATGTCAAGCCCTTAGACTGCAAACGACCAAGTAATTGGAATCATCCTCAACTCTTGAGCCGGCACGTGAGCACGTCTTGAGAACTTCTGACAACCGTCACATTTATTGACCAGATCCTCCGCATCAGCGTGAGCCATCAGCCAATAAAATCCATGACGAAAAGCCTTGGCCACAAGGGACATTGAACCGGCATGATGGCGACAATCTCCTTCATGAATCTCACAAAGAATTTCTTGACCTTCCTCAGGAGAAACACAATGCTGAAACGCCCCAGTGACACTGCGATGATGTAACTCGCCATTGGCGATTGTCATTGACTTAGACCACCGAATTATTTGCCTGGCCAAGGTTTCATCCTCAGGCAACTCACCCCAGGTCATGTAAGCCAAATACGGTACGGTCCAATCTGGGATGACATGAAGAGCCGCCACCAACTGCACTTCCGGGTCAGGAACAACCAAGTCTTCCTCTGTAGGCAACTTGACGGAAGGGTTATGCCGAATATCCAAGAAAGTGTTAGGCGGCACTGGCTTACGCTGAGACCCCAGCCGGCTTAAGGCGTCAGCCGCCTCGTTCTTTCTGCGTTCAATGTGCTCCACTTGGTAACCCTTGAAGTGTCCAGCAATGGCATCAACTTCACGGCGGTAAGCCGCCATGAGAGGATCCTTGGAATCCCACTTGCCTGATACTTGTTGAGCAACCAAATCTGAGTCGCCGAAGTATCTTACCCGGCTTAAGCTCATCTCCTTAGCCATCCAAAGACCATGGAGCAAGGCCTCATACTCAGCCGCATTGTTAGTACAGGGAAACATCAACCGTAGCACATAGCAAAATTTGTCACCTCGAGGGGAAGCTAAAACAACTCCAGCCCCCGAGCCCTCCAATTGCCTGGACCCATCAAAGTGAATAGTCCAATACGTGTTGTCCAGCTTCTCTTCAGGCATCTGCAGCTCTGTCCAATCGTTGATGAAGTCCACCAGTGCTTGAGACTTGATAGCAGTGCGTGGCACATACTTTAAACCATGAGGCCCAACTTCAATGGCCCACTTGGTGACTCGTCCTATGGCCTCTCTGTTTTGAATGATATCTCCTAAAGGAGCAGAACTGACCACAGTGATGGGATGACCAAGGAAATATTGCTTAAGCTTCCGGCTTGCCATGAAAACCCCATAAACAAGCTTCTGCCAATGTGGATACCTTTGCTTGGACTCAATAAGCACCTCACTGATGTAGTAAACCGGCCGTTGAACCGGATGTTCCTTGCCAGCCTCCTTGCGCTCCACCACAATGGCCACACTGACAGCACATGTGTTAGCAGCCACATATAACAATAATGGCTCCTTATCAATGGGAGCAGCAAGGACCGGCGGCTCAGCTAGCTGTCTCTTCAAATCTTCAAAGGCAGCGTTAGCAGCATCACTCGCATTTAAGTCGTCTATCTTCTTCATCATCTGGTACAGCGGTATGGACTTCTCACCTAACCGGCTTATGAACTGGCTTAAAGCAGCAATATGACCCGCCAAAGCTAAAATTGATGCACGCTGTTTAGCCAAAGAATTGATTGCCTTGATCTTCTCCGGGTTAGCCTCAATGCCTCTGTTTGAAACCAGAAACCCCAAAAGCTTGCCTGTTGGCATAGCAAAAACACACTTGGCTGGTGTCGGAGTAAATGACCACGGGTAGCCTATCCGGCTCCCTTTGGCCCTCAGAAAAAACAATGGGCCAATCAGACCTCGAAGCACCTGGGACACGGGGCCGCCTTCCTCCGACCGGCTATCGCCTAGGACGGTTGGCGGAAGGCGTCCCGGCCATAAAACAACCTTTGGATGACGCCACGATCGGGCCGACTCCAAGAAGCCGGCCCATGAAGGACCGACTCCCAGAAGGCGGCCCACGAAGGGCTGACTCCAAGAAGTAAGCGGCCGAAGGCCGCATCCTAAAGTCCACCCCCCATAATGGTGACGGGACGGGGAGTGGCTCCAGCGAACCCTGCCAGCCCCGAATCCCGGTGTATACATGGCTACAGTACGCCGTACGGGGCGGCCATCCCCCGTCCGGCGTGGCACTGTTGCCATGCGGATCATGACGCCATCCACGACGGGTTGCCAGTACGGCCCGCAGGCAGTGGGCCCCTTCGGTCAGAGAGACATCCGAAGGCGGCCCAGCCTCCCCTCAGCCGGCCTAAGGCCGGGCCGGCTTCCAATAGCCGGCTTGCTCCCCCTAGGGGCACGCGCACCGATTGCGAACAAGGCGGGTAAGGCTATAGTGGGAGCTCAAGACGGCGTGCATCAGTAGCCATGCTTACCTCGACAAAGCCTTCACATCGAGAGGCGAGGCAACAGAACCAGCCCCCGACAAGATCCCCCATGCGGTGGGGCCGGCCTGTCGACCAACGGGCCGACAGCCGGCGGGACCCACCAGTCGGCGGGCCCCAGAAGCCGGCGGAGAAGACGGCGGTCGTAGACACTGACGGCCTGGGCCCGCACCCAACCGGATTACCATTGTACCCCCGGGGGGTAGGCCTATATAAACCCCCCGGGACACCCATGCAAAGGGTTGATCTCAAAGAGTCTTAGACATCACCATAGGGAGAGAAGAGAGCTAGCCTTACCCTTCTTCCTCTTACCACTGAACAGCTCAAGGAGCCTCTTGTAGCTACTTGTTAATCTAGTGATCATGCGGAGACCCCGCAGAGCAGGACTAGGGGTGTTATATCCACGGAGAGCCCCGAACCTGGGTAAGATTCGCCGGCGTGCATGTCTTCGCCTTATCCCTTTTCCAAGCACCGGCTACCACCCGACATTTGGCGCCCACCGTGGGGCCAGTTGCACGGTCGTCCGGAGACCTGCTCTGGACGGGAACCCTCTTCCTCCCCCGCAAGCGTAGCCAGCACGGCACGCCCGATGGCGCTTGCCCCGATGCGCTGCAAAGCGTCGACGACGCCTGCGCGGCAAGCTGCCTCGCCGATCTCCTTGGCAAGGTTTGCATCTCCGACGAGCCCGCATCCGATGCGGGCACCGGCTGCCTCGAGAGCCGTCTCATCAGCCTCCTCGACCAACTCCACGTCTCCGGCGAGCCTACCGCAGACTTGGAGTCGGTCGGCTCCACCGACCCGATGCTTGTCGACTCCGACACGGCGTCGCTCGACGCCTTCCCCACCGACGTGATCGTTTTCGACGACCCTCTCCTGCGAGCTGACAGTGGCGACACCACCGTCACCGAGGTGTTGGTCATCAGCCAGGGAGCCGCTTCCGGCGAGAACACCCCCGACGCCCTGCAGGCGGTGCTGCAGGACTTGTCCGTCCCCATCCCGGCCGATGCCGACGCCGAGGCGCTGGAGGCCCGCCGCCTTGCCCTCGTCGCAGAGGGCCAGAAGATAAACACCATGAGACGCCTCACAGAAGCCCACCAGCGCGAAATCAACCACGCCACCTTCGGCACGCCGCCTCTAGAAGGGCCAAGCCGAGTCGGCACCGTCAAGAAATGCGGCGCGGCCATCGCCAGCATGCTGGGTGTGGACCGCCCGGTCTACGCCACGCCCCTCGAGAATCTACGGGCCGCCCAGTCGATCGTTGACGAGCTAAACAGACTGGGGGCTGACGAGCTCCCCTACATGACCAGACGCATCCAGCAGCTGATCGACGCGGCCGCAGCATGGCACGAAGCCGGGCGTCCGAGCTGGAAGCCCCCCTCGCCGAGAGCACGACGCGACGTCGCGAACGCCGACTTCGTGTGGCCCCGTGCGAGACAGGAGAAGGAGCCGGCTGCTAGCCGCAGCCGGACACGAATCACCATCGAGCGCGACGCAGAAGGCCGTCCACGAGGCATGGAGAGACGAGGCGACCCGCCACCTCCTCCGCCTCGCGGGGAAAGATATCCCACCCCGCCACCTATCGAGCATCCGACTCTCAGCGGCCGACTTGGTCGCCGCGAAGGAGTCGGCGAAAATGACGCCTGCCATCCGATCGACCGCCTTGCGCGATCCCTGGCCCTAGAAGAAGAAGATGATGTCGGCCCGCCTTGTTTCGGCCCCCGCATCCGCGACGAGCCCTTTCCCAAAGGGTTCTCGCTCCCAAGAGACACGCCCAAGTACAACGGCTCCATGAAGCCAGAGGACTGGTTGATCGACTACTCCACCGCGGTTCGCATAGCAAACTGCAACCGGCGCGTTGCTGTAAAATATGTCCCCCTAATGCTCCAAGGCACGGCACGCACCTGGCTCAATAGCCTCAAGCCGTACAGCATCAACAGCTGGCTCGACTTCACGGAAGCCTTCATCCGCAACTTCACCAGCACCTACAAGCGGGCTCCCAACCCCCGACAGCTCTCCTTGTGCGTGCAAGGGCCCAACGAGTTGACTCGTGACTACCTCACGCGTTGGGCCGAGCTCCGAAACTCCTGCGAAGTGGTGCACGAGGTTCAGGCAATCGAGTACTTCACGGCCGGATGCCGAGAAGGCACCCTCCTCAAGCACCGATTCCTCTGCGACGAGCCGACTACCCTTGACGAGCTGCTGATCATCGCGGACAAATACGCCACGGCCGACTCCTCCATGAAGATCGAGCTTCGAGTCGACGCTTCCGGGAAAGTACTTGCGCCGGCTCCCAAGACACCGGCTGGAGAGTCCACTCGGCGCCCGTACCAGAACGACAACAAGCGCAAGGCTCCGATGCCGCCTTCCACTAGTTGGCAGGTGGCTACGGTCGAAGAAGAGCAGCCCGAGGGATGGCCGGCTCCCAAGAAACAGAAGGGCGGCAGGCCGGCTTGGCTGCCGGCTTTCTCCTACAAGCAAACTCTCGACGCCCCCTGCAAGTTCCACAGCGGCGCGAAGCCGTCCAACCATACGACCCGGAAGTGCCATTGGCTCACCCGAATCACCAAGGGCGAAGGGCTGTTGCCGCCTCCGCCTGCGGGCCAGCCGCCTCCTGCCCCCAGCAGCCGACCGCTCGGCCCGCAGTCGGAGCCGTCCACGACGAGTTCCCTGACGAGCATGCCGCCTACGTCGTCTTCACGAGCCAACCGGACGATCGGCAAAGTCGGCGCCGACAACACCAAGAAGTCAACACGGCCGCCTCCAGTAACCCTGAGTTTATGCACTGGTCAGAGAAGCCCATCAGCTGGAGCCGGGAAGACCACCCAGAGGTGATGCCGTCTCCTGGCTCCTATGCCCTTGTTTTGGATGCTACCCTGGCAATGGAGAGGCGCGTCGCTCGTTTCTCCCGCGTGCGGATAGACGGCGGGAGCAGTATCAACATACTGTACCGAGATACAATGGAGAAGCTCAACATCAAGCCGAGGCAACTCATGCCTAGCCGGATTGTGTTCCATGGCATCGTACCCGGCCTGTCCTGCTCACCAATCGGCAAGATCAAGATGGATGTCCTCTTTGGAGACAAGGATCATTTCCGCCGAGAGGCAATATGGTTCGAGGTAGTGGATTTGGAGAGCCCATTCCACGCACTACTTGGCCGACCAGCGTTGGCCAAGTCTATGGCTGTGCCCCACTATGCCTACCTCAAGATGAAGATGCCGAGTTCCAAGGGCATTATCACAATAGCCGGAGACTACAGAAGTCTTCTGAGTGTGCAGCAGCCAGTAGTCGGCTAGCCGAGTCCCTCGTGATCGACGAAGAAAAGAAGATGCTAGACCGAGTTGTGGCCTTGGCTGGCAAGCAGCCGGCTTTGTCTCCTGACCCCAAAGAATGTGAAGCTCAAGGTTCTTTCCAGCCGGCCAAGGAGACAAAGAAGATACCCCTGGACCCGGAGCACCCAGAGAGGCACGCCGTCATAGGCACAAGCCTTGACAGCAAATAGGAAGGCGAGCTCATCGATTTCCTCCGTGAGAATCGGGACGTCTTCGCATGGTCTCCAAAAGACATGCCGGGTGTCCCGACGGATTTCGCTGAGCACAAGCTACACATCCGATCTGACGCAAAGCCGGTCAGGCAGCCCTTACGCCGCCTGTCAGAAGAGAAGAGAAGAGTAGTCGGACAAGAAATAGCCCGGCTTCTGGCAGCCGACTTCATTATGGAAGTGTTCTTTCCAGAATGGCTTGCCAACCCGGTCCTTGTGCTGAAGAAGAACAAGCAGTGGCGCATGTGCATCGATTACACCAGCCTCAACAAAGCCTGTCACAAAGATCCGTTCGCCCTACCCAAGATTGGCCAACTGATAGACTCCACAGCCGGATACGAGCTGTTGAGTTTCTTGAATGCTTATTCCGGCTACCACCAGATAAAGTTGAACCCGGCTGATCGCTTGAAGACCGCCTTCATCACCCCATTCGGAGCTTTCTGTTACCTGACTATGACATTCGGCTTGAGAAATGTCGGTGCCACTTTTCAGCGTTGCATGCAGAAATGCCCACGTCTATGTAGACGATGTCGTGGTGAAGACGGAGAAACGCGGCACCCTGCTGGAAGACCTCAAGGAAACCTTTGAGAACTTGCGCCGGTTTCAGATCAAGCTCAACCCGGAGAAATGTGTGTTCGAAGTACCAGCCGGCCAACTTCTAGGCTTTCTGGTCTCCGAACGCGGCATCGAGTGCAACCCAGTGAAGATCAAGGCCATAGAGAGAATGAAGGTCCCTACCAAGCTGAGAGACGTCCAGAAATTTACCGGATGCCTGGCATCTTTGAACCACTTCATGAGCCGGCTCAGAGAGAAGGCTCTCCCCCTCTACCGACTCATGAAGAAGTCCGCTCATTTTGAGTGGAATGACCAGCCGGATCAAGCTTTCCATGAGCTGAAAAAGATGCTGTCCACACCGCCTGTCTTGGCGGCCCCAACTGAGAAGGAGCCCATGCTCCTCTACATCGCCGCCACCAGCCGGGTGGTCAGCACAATCATTGTGGTTCAGCGCCCAGAAGAAGGCCGAGCTCAGCTAGTCCAGAGGCCGGTGTATTATTTGAGCGAAGTATTGTCCACCTCAAAACAGAATTACCCGCACTACCAGAAAATGTGCTATGGTGTGTACTTCGCCTCCAAGAAACTCAAGCCCTACTTTCAAGAGCATCCCATCACGGTCGTATACAATGCCTCGCTTGCCGAGATCATAGGCAGCCGGGATGCATCCGGCCGAGTGGCGAAATAGGCCACTGCACTGGCTCCGTACACAATCTACTATCAGCCCCGCACCGCCATCAAGTCTCAAGCACTGGCCGACTTCCTCATCGACTGGGCCGAGACCCAGTACTTGCCGCCGGCCCCGGACTCCACTCATTGACGGATGCATTTTGATGGATCCAAGATGCGCACCGAGATCATAGGCAGCCGGGATGGATCGTCCTCACCTCTCCCAAGGGCGACAAACTCAGATACACATTGCAAATCCACTTTGCCGCCTCCAACAATGTGGCCGAGTACGAGGCGCTCATACACGGGCTCCGGCTAGCCAAGTAACTCGGCATCCGCCGGATCCTGTGTTATGGCGACTCGGACTTGGTGGTTCAGCTGTCACATCCCTAGCTTCTGGCATTGCACTAGGCTAACTTCATGTGTGCATCATGTTTAAACTTTGAAAGAAACTTGAAATGGGGATGTCCAAACCCTAGTACCAAATGGAATTCAATAGGTCTAACCTAAAAATATTTTCAGTGAATCCAAATGAAATAATTTATGTATGAAAAATGATCAGAAAAATCAAATCTATCCATCTGTACTGGTTTCATGCATGTTAGAACAACTTATGACTACTGTTTAGGACAAATGGTATGAATGGCATTTAACTAACCACATGTGGAGTTTGAATTTGAATCTTGGATTCAAACCAACTCCATTTAACCTACTGCTAGATGCATTAGCTCAAATCACAGCATATTGCCATGTCATGATCATGCATCATATTGTGCATTGCATTGATTGCGTTTCTTCCTTGTTTGTCGGTGTTTGTCCCCTCTCGATAGACATGGTACCGATGATGAGATCGATGACATCGATGAAGAACTATTACTATCTTCAGAAGTGCCAGGCAAGGAAAACCCCCTTGCTCATTCCGATACAATCCCACTCTCTCGCTCCTGCCCTCTTTTATTGCATTAGGACAACAACGACTCATGTGTTACATGCTGCGGTAGTTGAACCCCTTTCCTCTCCATGACCTATCATTGCCACAGTAAATAGATGAAACCCACTAGCATGAGTAGGAGTTGTTTGAGCCCTGATGTGCCTACTCATACATGCTTTTTTGTCATGCCTGCTACTGCTTAGAGTTGAGTCAGGTCTGATTCATCGGAGATGAATCGGAGGTGTGTGAACATGTCCTACTGTTGAGAGCTAAGTGTGTGAACACGATTTGGTAAAGGAGCGGTGAGAGGCCATGTAGGAGTACATGGTGGGTTGTCTCATTGCAGCCGTCCTCAGGAACTGAGTTCTGTGTTTGTGATCCATGAACAGCTACTACCACACATTGGGATCCTTAATTGATTCTCTCGACTTATTAACCGACTTGATCTCTGTCCAGGAGTCGCAACTAGTTTCTGGTGTTTGTAGGTAGTGTTAGTAGTCTACCAAGTGGCACCCGGTACAGGTGGGCTTGGGACAGACTAAACCTGATGGTCGTGTGTACCAAGTGGCACCCGGATGGTGGGCTTGGGAACCCTGCACACATCGTTTGGGGCCGTGAGCGACACTCCGGCCGGATCTCCTTGCGGATGGAACCCGAATAGGCGATAAACCCGGACTAGAGACTTCTGTGGTTAGTCAGGTCATGGACGACACCCTCGCCAGGCTTCTGCTTGAAGGTTGCCGAGATACATGACATGTACATGGCAGTAAGTGGCGAGAGCGTGTGTGAAGAAGTACACCCCTGCAGGGTTAACATCATCTATTCGAATAGCCGTGTCCGCGGTAAAGGACTTCTGGGTTGCTCTAAAATGCGCAAGATAAGCGTGAGTGCTATGGATGGCGTTCTCGTAGGGAGACGGGAGCGGATCCATAGTGGTGTATTGTTATGGTGAATATGTGGACTCGTGTGCGCCACCTCAAAAGAGTTACTTGCAGTCGTAGTTCAGGATAGCCACCGAGTCAAAGCTGGCTTGCTGCAGTTAAACCCCACCATCCCTTTGTTGATAATGATGCATATGTAGATAGTTCTGATGTAAGTCTTGCTGGGTACATTTGTACTCACGTTTGCCTATTTTATGTTTTTGCAGAGACTTACCTCTCACTAGTAGTTCTGCATGGAATTCGATGTTTAGCTTGTTACCTCAGCTACGATCTTGTGCCCTCGGCATGATCTAGTAGATAGTCAGGCTTTTCATCCCTTTTCATTTGTAGATGTCTGTACTCAGACATGTTGAGCTTCCGCTTGTGCTTTGACTTGTATGCTCTGAATGGTGGGTCATGAGACCCATGTTTGTAATATCTCGCTCCTCGGAGCCTATTGAGTAAAATTTGAGTTGTAGAGTCATGTTGTGATGCCATGTTGTATTTGCACATATCGAGCATATTGTGTGTATGTTATTGAAATGCTTGGTATGTGTGGGATCTGACTATCTAGTTGTTTATCCTTAGTAGCCTCTCTTACCGGGAAATATCTCCTAGTGCTTCCACTGAGCCATGGTCGCTTGCTACTGCTCCGGAACACTTAGGTTGGCCGGCATGTGTCCTCCTTCGTTCCTGTGTCTATCCCTTCGGGGAAATGTCACGCGATGAATACCGGAGTCCTGTTAGCCGCTACAGCCCGGTTCACCGGAGTCCTGCTAGCCCAGTGCTACAACCTGGATTCACTCGCTGATGACCGACACGTTCGATGCTGGGTCATGGATGCCTGTCCCTGTAAGTTTGTGCCACTTTGGGTTTACGACTAACCATGTCAGCCCGGGCTCCTTATCATATGGATGCTAGCGACACTATCATATACGTGTGCCAAAAGGCATAAACGGTCCCGGCAAAGGTAAGGCGACACCCGTGGGAATACCGTGCGTGAGGCCGCAAAGTGATATGAGGTGTTACATGCTAGATCGATGTGGCATTGAGTCGGGGTCCTGACAGCTTTGGTATCAGAGCCTGACTGCCTGTAGGATTACCAAGCCAAACTGGTCGAAGTTGAGTCTAGAAATGCTTTAGTTATATAAGGGAATTGATTGTGGGATGGAACGTAAGGCTCTTTTTACTCCTTATACCTTATGCCTTCTGATCCGAGTCATCTTATCTTTCCTACGGGGTTAAGAACTAGGCCTTCTCTTCTTTCTATCAGGATCACGTGTTACTAATCCGTAGACTTATAGGGTTGATGGATTTCAAGCCTCAGTTCAGTTCCTACTATCTCCGTGTATTCATAGTTGATCTCGGAACCTTGATATTGTGCTTCTGAGTGGTTATGCCACCATTTTTGCGGGATGTCTCAAATCTTTTGAGCATTTACAGCCGTTATGCTGTCCGAGTCATCCCAGGTTTCTAAATAGTCTGATGCATTTGCAAATCCCTTCTTTTCGTTCCGATGTTTTTGGGCCGGGTAAATCACACTAATTGCTGAGTTGAGGTATTCTATTACCTCGACATATATGTTGGAGCTAGTATTATGACCCTAGGTGTCTTATAGTACCACCTAGTAAGCTAGCCATGATTTGTGTTCCCAGTGTGATGATTCTGGCCGTCATTCTCGAAAGCATCCCGTCATGCCAGTTAGTATGTAGGTATTCTACTCCTGGGTTCTTGAACCCAAGATTCACCCTACTTATTTCATGTTGATAGTGTTTGCTAGTTCCTTCAAGATATTAGTAACCTTTGCGATAGTCCTCGAGGTCCGTGGTATTTCATTCCTCTAAATACCATGAACTGCTTATGGCGGAAGTTCTTTGAACCAAAAGATCGCAACCAGAGTGCTCTTGGTGAGTCCTCCATACATAGTTGTGAATCTGCCAGTCCTTCCTCTTCTGCATGGGTTATTCGGAAGAAATGTTGAGCTTTGCTCAACATACTAATCTATGCGTCCACAACTCAGAAAATCGTATGTTCTTTGAGTTGTCCCTCTTTAGTTGTATTCCGACATTCGTCTATCAGTAGATAGCCAAGGGTATGTGATAAATGCATGTTCATCGATGCCTACTATTCTTGTGGTCCGTCAAGCCGTTCTATTCCAGAATGAATAGGAGAAACAAACTCCAGAACATCATCCATATCTAGGATTGGGTCAAAGCGGTTGTATTCCGCAGATCAGATGCCAATCCAGCTTTTGATTCTATTCTACCCTGAAGTATTGCCCTCTTGATGTCAGGAACATGATAATTGCATCAACTCTTATGAATTCTTGATGCAGTGATACTTCTCGCCATCATTTTCATTTCTCGATTCCCATGTTGTTGCAACCGGAATGCCGACAGGTGAACTGTGATGTGTGAACTCAATACTCCTAGCAACTCCGTTGCTTGGTAGTTAAAGGACAATAATTTCATTCTTAGCATGTTGGTTATTCAATCATCATTCTAAGATTGATCGTGCTACCTAGTCCATTCTCCTGGTGCACTCCTTGATCGATGAGTTAGGATTATTTCAAATCTTTGCTCTATTGATCATATTGTCTTGCCCTGAAAAGCAAGATTGTTCTCGAGCTTAGTAACATATCGGTGGTTCGTGATTTCCCGAATATCTTCTCGAAAGTATTACCAGGTTGTCCCCTGACCCTTATGTTGAGTTCGTGATCAAGTTGGTTTATTCCTGTAAACCACCCTTTCTCCAAGAATCCGTGTTGGATACCCCTGAGCTAGTTGGTTAAGTTAAACAACAACTTGTAGAGCTGGAAGATAAAGGCTTCTCCGACTTAGTTCATATTAAGGGATATCTTGTATGTATGTTGAAGAAAGATGATGTCTTCATCGATTGGTCCCAGTGACCAGTTGTTGGACCTATTATCTTGTCAAAACTTTGATTTGAGTGTGGGCTATTCCCAAATCAAATCAGAACCAACGATATTCGTAATGTTGTCTTACTCGTGGTTGATTCCTTGAGCATACACCATTACATCTTTTGGTCTGACTAATACTATCACATTGTTCACATAATGGTGGAAGTCCAGTGATATGGAAATTCCGATGAGTTGTTGTTGAGCCCATCAGCAGCATTTTGTCTCCACCATGATTTGTGTTGAACATCCAGCTGGTGTTGGAAACTTTTGAAAGCATTTCTTCATGCTAGTTCATGAAGCATATGTTCGGATGAAAGAAGTGACTTTCTCTAATTCATGTGCATTGATGCAAGTTGTCGCCGTGAATTCGGGAAAGTTGGCTTTGCTTCCTCTGGAATCATCCCAAATCAGTCATGCATATGTGCGAAGTATTCTGTGGTTTGGAGATTTGCAACCTTCATTCTATGTGTCCCTAGCACACCAAGCCACTGATTTATTTGTTCAAGGAGAAGGAGTTCCTTCATAAGAGCTAATCCGGACTTATGTAGGGACTTCGATATGCTCGATGATGGTTCCCCAACCTGAACTCGGTAGTGTTTCATTATAAGACTACTACGTGGGCATGATTGTCTAGGACAGGATGCTCACATGTGTGTAGCAGAACCAGCTCATGTTTTGGAGCTTGCTATCGTAGTTCATTCCCCGAGAATCTCGCAACGTCATCCCGTCGATTGGTGTTGCAAACTTTCATTTTTCTTCCTAGACTCGATGAGTCTGTATTATTCTGACTCCAACCAAATCTGACTCTCAGGCAGATATGATGGTTGGAACGTTTCCCAAGAACTATAATATTGGCCTCTCTGTACCCCGGTGAAGTGGGATCGTGGCCAACACACCCAGCCAGAAGACCTAATATTGTAAAATCTTGATTGAGGGAGTTGGCCACCTCCCCATAAGGACTTCATAGGATTTACTTCTTAGTTGTTCCTTATGGATTTTCTATTGTGCTCCCGAAGTCTGACCTTTTACTTGATGTTCTAGATACCAAACCATGTAAATGGGTTACGCTAGCACATCAAGGAGAACATTAGAAGCGGAGTGCCAAATGTCTCTCGGTCGATCATCCAGATTTTGTCCCCTTGGCCTCGCTAAGGTGAAATCTGAGAAGGTGTTGTCTTCCTTTGCATCTGCATCGTCCATCGCTATTCATCATGGTAGTATGTTGTGTTGTCAGCACCCTTGACACGGATGTTGGTAAATATTGATGATTATGGAAATGCTCAAGTTCTTGAGAGCACGCACAAACACTAGGTGTTATCACCGGCACTAACTAGGATTGCCCCAGATTTCCTTGGTTATGCTATAACCATTCCAATAGTGGAATCATTCCCTACTGTTGGGTTTTCTCCCCAGTTACTAGAATCATTCCCATCACTTGCCTTTTGCTCCCAGCTTGCACCGTCATTGTGCCATTCTACCACATCATCCATACTCGTCCGGGTATGTCACTCATCCGGACTCCTTCTACTGATTAATTGTGATTTGCCTTAGGCTGGAATAAAGAGTTCCAATGATCTCTGAATCAAAGGTAATTCTTTTGCCACTTAAGGGGGATATATTCTACGAGTCACCTCCTCTAAGATGTCCCGTTATAGTATCATGGCAACTCAACTCTTCGCTACGTTGACAACCAATCACCACCCTCTTAAGGCGGGATTGTTTTCTACCTAGTGAACCTTCGCCATCTGTTCCACTCCATCCCTCTAGATGTATGCTTTGTGTCTCAGCTCGAGAGGTGTTTCAATGTCTCACTCCGTGAGTTTATCCTGAGTTGTTCGATATTCGAGAAGATTGATCCTTCTAGAGTCTCCTTCTCCTCTCGTTGTCATGTTGGCTGGAGTTCTCAGAGCAATATGACAAGACAAAGATGGTGATTGAATCAACGTTCATTTGAAGTGCAACCTGGATCGTGAAGATTGCGTTAGTTGCGTTTCCCCTTCATCTTACCCTACGCCTGAATCTCGGGACAAGATTCTTGTTTAGTAAGGGTGAGTTGTCACATCCCTAGCTTCTGGCATTGCACTAGGCTAACTTCATGTGTGCATCATGTTTAAACTTTGAAAGAAACTTGAAATGGGGATGTCCAAACCCTAGTACCAAATGGAATTCAATAGGTCTAACCTAAAAATATTTTCAGTGAATCCAAATGGCTTTCAAAAATGTTCATCATTTCTGGAAAATGCTAGAAACCATAACCAGAGGTGTTGCACATTTTTCCATGACATATTTGGTCACTGAATTAAATCATATTGTATTTGACTTTGGGAATTTAAACACTATAAATTATTTAAATGCTCAAATAATGTTGGAATTATTTGTGGGACACCGAAATAATTCAGAAAGTACTCATGAATATTTTTAGGATTTATAAAATTGATTTGGTTTTTAAAACTGGATCAAAAACAAACTGAAAAATTAGAAAACAGAAACAAATGAAATTAGAAAGAGAGAGAGAGAGAATACATGGCCACTTACCAGCCCTGCGGTGCGGCCCACTGGCCCAACTGCCAGTCATCGTCTCCACCGTGCCAGTCGGACGCCGAGCGTGAGCCCGGCAGCAGCAGCCGTGGTGCCACGCCACTGCTCGCCAAGGCCCCCGGGACAAGAACGCCGCGGATCTTCTCCTTTGTGCCGTCCCGATTGATCCGGCCTCTATTCCCCCCCTCTGCTCTCTCCTTCACCCCCCTCACGCCATGGCCGACGCGTGCTTGAGCTCGCTGCCGCCATAGCCGCGCCCCCCGTGCTCCCCTCACCGCCCCTCTGTGTCCGCAAGAACCGCCAACGACCGCTGATTCGCCCCACCCTGTCCCCAAGCGCTGGGATGACCAGCATCACTGGCTACTCCACCTTCTTCCTCCTCGGTCGCCGGAGGCCGCGCCCGTCGATTCGCCGCCGTCTTCACCTCCCTGAGCTCGCCGTGCACTCCAAGAAGATCGCCGTGAGCTTCTGCCCGTCCTCCCCCTCTCTGTTCTCCTCCCTGTGCACCGTAGCCACCGCTTGTGCCTCACCCGAGCTCCGGCCGCCGCGGCCGAGCTCCTCTCCGTCGCCTCCGGCCGACCCTGGCCCGGCTGGCTCCACCACCCGACGCGCGCTGGTCTGGGCTCTCGAACGAGCCCAGCCATGCTGCGAACGGGCCACCACAGCCCGTTCCCGAGTGCCCCGCCGCGTCAGGAGCCGCCGGTGGTTTAGCCCCGGTTGACCAGGGGATTTGACCTCCCCTGGGTCTATGACATGTGGGACCAGCCCGCCTAATTAATCTAGGTTAGCTTAAGTTAAAACGCTAACTAAACTTAGTTAGTTTAATTAACCACTGACAGACGGGACCCACTGGTCAGTTCGACCTGGATCGCCTCAGTTGACCGCTAACGTCACCCTGACGCAATACTGATGTAATAAGTATTTTCTGGATTTATTCTTATATAGGAAATTCCAGAAAATGCTACAAACTTCAAAAATTCATAGTAATTCAACCGTAAATCAAAATGAAATAATTTATATATGAAAAATGATCAAAAAATCCAATCTATCCATCTGTACTGGTTTCATGCATGTTAGAACAACTTATGACTACTGTTTAGGACAAATGGTATGAATGGCATTTAAATAACCACATGTGGAGTTTGAATTTGAATCTTGGATTCAAACCAACTGCATTTAACCTACTGCTAGATGCATTAGCTCAAATCACAGCATATTGCCAAGTCATGATCATGCATCATATTGTGCATTGCAATGATTGTGTTTCTTCCTTGTTTGTCGGTGTTTGTCCCCTCTCGATAGACGTGGTACCAACGATGAGATCGATGACACCGATGAAGAACTATTACTATCTTCAGAAGTGCGAGGCAAGCAAAACCCCCTAGCTCATTCCAATACAATCCCACTCTCTTGCTCCTGCTCTCTTTTATTGCATTAGGACAACAATGACTCATGTGTTACATGCTGCGGTAGTTGAACCCCTTTCCTCTGCATGACCTGTCATTGCCACAGTAAATAGATGAAACCCACTAGCATGAGTAGGAGTTGTTTGAGCCCTTATGTGCCTACTCATTCATGCTTGTTTGTCATGCCTGCTACTGCTTAGAGTTGAGTCAGGTCTGATTCATCGGAAATGAATCGGAGGTGTGTGAACATGTCCTACTGTTGAGAGCTAAGTGTGTGAACACGATTTGGTAAAGGTAGCGGTGAGAAGCCATGTAGGAGTACATGGTGGGTTGTCTCATTGCAGCCGTCCTCAGGAACTGAGTTCTGTGTTTGTGATCCATGAATAGCTACTACCACACATTGGGATCCTTAATTGACTCTCTCGACTTATTAACCGACTTGATCTCTGTCCAGGAGTCGCAACTAGTTTCTGGTGTTTGTAGGTAGTGTTAGTAGTCTACCAAGTGGCACCCGGCCAGGTGGGCTTGGGACAGACTAAACCTGATGGCCGGTGTACCAAGTGGCACCCGGATGGTTGGCTTTGGAACCCTTCACACATCGTTTGGGGCCGTGAGCGACACCCCGGTTGGATCTCCTTGCGGACGGAACCCGAATAGGTGATAAACCTGGACTAGAGACTTGTGTGGTTAGTCAGGTCGTGGCCGACACCCTCGCTAGGCTTCCGCTTGAAGGTTGCCGAGATACATGACGTGTACATGGCAGTAAGTGGCGAGAGCGTGTGTGAAGAAGTACACCCCTGCAGGGTTAACATCATCTATTCGAATAGCCGTGTCCGCAGTAAAGGACTTACGGGTTGCTCACAGTTCATAGACAAGTTAAAGTGGATACTCTAAAATGCGCAAGATAAGCGTGAGTGCTATGGATGGCGGTCTCGTGAGGGAGGCAGGAGGCGGAACCATAGTGGTGTATTGTTATGGTGAATATGTGGACTCGTGTGCGCCACCTCAAAAGAGTTACTTGAAGTCGTAGTTCAGGATAGCCACCGAGTCAAAGCTGGCTTGCTGCAGTTACACCCCACCATCCCCTTTGTTTATAATGATGCATATGTAGATAGTTCTGATGTAAGTCTTGCTGGGTACATTTGTACTCACGTTTAACTATTTTATGTTTTTGCAGAGAGACTTACCTCTACCTTTGCCTGAGCTTGTTACCTCAGCTACGATCTTGTGCCCTCGGCAGGATCTAGTAGATAGTCAGGCTTTTCAACCTTTTTCATTTGTAGATGTTTGTACTCAGACATGTTGAGCTTCCGCTTGTGCTTTGACTTGTATGCTCTGAATGTTGGGTCATGAGACCCATGTTTGTAATATCTCGCTCCTCGGAGCCTATTGAATAAAATACTTGAGTTGTAGAGTCATGTTGTGATGCCATGTTGTATTTGCACATATCGAGCATATTGTGTGTATGTTATTGAAATGCTTGGTATGTGTGGGATCTGACTATCTAGTTGTTTATCCTTAGTAGCCTCTCTTACTAGGAAATGTCTCCTAGTGCTTCCTTGACCCATGGTAGCTTGCTACTGCTCCTAACACTTAGGCTGGCCGGCATGTGTCCTTCTTCATTCCTGTGCCTGTCCCTTCGGGGAAATGTCACGCGATGAATACCGGAGTCCTGTTAGCCGCTACATCCCGGTTCACCAGAGTCCTGCTAGCTCAGTGCTACAACCTGGATTCACTCGCTGATGACCGACACGTTCGATCTTTGGGTCATGGATGCCTGTCTCGTAAGTTTGTGCCACTTTGGGTTTACGACTAGCCATGTCAGCCCGGGCTCCTTATCATATGGATGCTAGCGACACTATCATATACGTGTGCCAAAAGGCGCAAACGGTCCCGGGAAAAGGTAAGGCGACACCCGTGGGAATACCGTGCGTGAGGCCGCAAAGTGATATGAGGTGTTACATTCTAGATCGATGTGGCATTGAGTCGGGGTCCCGACATCAGCAATCATCCGACGACTGGGATGCCAAGGACACAAACATGGCGAGCTACCGTTTCCTTGTCCAGCAGCTCAGCGGATATTTCGAGGGGTGCGAGTTCCTTCAAGTGCCACGAGCCGACAACGAGCAAGCAGATGCCCTGGCACGAATAGGCTCCACCCGACAAGCTATACCAACCGGCGTCGCCCTCCAACGCCTCCTCAAGCCATCTGTCAAGCCGTCTCCGGAATCCAGTTCCATCTTCGTGCCGCCTGACCCCGACGCATCGATCCGACCGGGAACAGCGGTGAGGCGGGGACTGCCATAGTCGAACCCGGCTCGGGGACTGCCATAGTCGAACCCGGCCCGGGGACTGCCATAGTCGAACCCGACCCGGGTACTCAAGCGGCACAGCAGGCGGAGGCCGACTCCTACTCCTCACAACCCAGCCCGCCCACCCTGGTTGCAGTAGCCGTCTTGGCAATCGAACAAATCACAGCTCCATCATGGGCTCAGCCCATCCTCCGGTTCCTGGTGGATGGAGAACTACCGACTGACGAGATCTCGGCCAGACAAGTCCAATGCCGAGCCGGAGCCTACACAATAATGAATCAAGAGCTAGTTAGGCGCAGCGCTACCGGAGTCTTCTAGCGCTACGTCGAGCAAGAGAAGGGCATAGCAATCCTCGAAGACATCCACCAAGGCGAATGCGGCCACCATGCCGCCTCCAGGGCGCTCGTCGCCAAGGCTTTCCACCATGGATTCTTCTGGCCGACTACATTGGAGGATGCCAAGGAACTAGTCAAACACTGCAAAGGGTGCCAAGTCTTCGGCTCCAAGCAACACACGGCTTACGCACTCAAGACCATCCCCATCACTTGGCCCTTTGCCGTCTGGGGACTGGACATGGTCGGACCATTCAAGACGGCGCGTGGCGGCATGACACATCTGCTTGTCGCCATAGACAACTTTACCAAGTGGATTGAGGCAAAGCCGATCAAGAAACTGAATGGGCCAACAGCCGTGACATTCATTGCCGACATTACAAACCGGTACGGCGTACCACACAGCATCATCACCGACAATGGCACAAATTTTGCCAACGGAGCATTGGCACGTTTCTGCGCGACACAGGGCATCCGACTGGACTTAGCGTCTGTTGCCCACCCGCAGTCAAATGGCCAAGTTGAGCGAGCAAATTGCCTCATCCTCTCCGGCATCAAGCCCCGACTAGTCGTGCCACTGGAGCGTTCAGCCGGCTGCTGGCTCGATGAGCTACCGTCCGTCCTCTGGAGTCTGCGCACTACTCCAAACAAGTCGACCAGCTTCACCCCCTTCTTCCTTGTATATGGTGCTGAGGCTGTCATCCCAACTAACATCGAGTTTGACTCACCTCGAGTCACCAAGTACACGGAGGCGGAGGCCAAGGAAGCAAGAGAAGACGGCGTCGACTTGCTGGAAGAAAGCCGGTTGTTAGCCCTCAGCCGGTCCGCCATCTACCAGCAAGGACTATGCCGTTACCACAGTCGGAGAGTGAAGCCAAGAACTTTCCAAGAGGAAGACCTTGTGCTCCGAGTGATACATCGAACTGCCGGCCAGCACAAGCTCTCGGCCACTTGGGAACGCCCCTTCGTCATCAGCCGGGCTCTGGGAAACGACTCCTATCACCTAATCGATGCGCAGAAGCCGAAGGCACGCAAGAGAGACGACTCCGGCAAGGAGTCGGAGCGCCCGTGGAACGCCAATCTTCTTTGAAGATTTTACAGTTGAAATGCAGTATGTATCACGCAACGTTTTGTATTAAGTATGAGACAATGGGCCCCCGAGGAGTTCTCGGGGACTACCCTCTTTTATCTATGAATGCAGGGTATCACACCCATGGTTACCATACTGCATTTGCTTTCTCCGTCCGGCACCGGGTTCGACTAAGTCGGCCCGGGGACTTGCCGCCTTGAGTTATGTCCAAGTTCTACCTGCAGCCAGACAAGTAATGTGCCGGCACCCAAGCCCTCTCTTGCGAAGAGTCACAGCTCGAAGAATCGGCTGCCCGACTAGCAAGAGCTAAAGGCGGAAAGGATGCCCACATGAAAAACGGCTAAGTACTAATGAACTTACATAACACAAGCCAGCTTCCCCCCTCGCCAACCGACTGTTGAAGCAGTCGGCTGGCCGGCTTCTTTTCCTACTCTGCCATAATCTAAGAAAGCTTGAGTCCTTGCCTTCTCAGACGGCTGAATACCTTACCCGGCCACAGACTGCAGAGCAGCTGTCCGGCTGGGAAGGCGGTAGCCAAGGGAAGGCGGCAAAGGAAAAAAGCAAAAAGATAAAAAGCAAGTAGGAATGGAATCCAAGCACGTGCATAATAATATTTACATCCAAAGCCTTCGAAAGGCCGGCATTCAACGAAGTTTGAATACACCCCCAGTGGGTCGAATTGCGCAAAATAACGAATTTGTCCAAAGAGTGACTAGCAGGAAAGTAAAACGGTGAGTCAAGCCAAGGGAGCGCCCGGAGATTCAGGAAGAACGGTGGAGACGGCGGTGTCGGCTGGAGGAGTGGTCGGCTGGCGAGTCTCGGCCTGGTCGTCGCCGGTGGCAGGCGGAGCATTCGCGCGCGCCTCGTTGCTGGAGACACGGTCAGGCTGAGGCTGGCCAGCTGCTCCGAGATCCGGCACAACATCTTCGTCGTCTTCCTCCTCCTCCTCGCCCTCGTCGCTGGAGTCAATCTCCTCCGCCGAGTCCTCACCGTCGGCCGGGTTCAGCCCGAACCATTTCTCCGGCTTTGCGACGTCGTCCTCGTTCACCTCAGGAGCAAAGGCGCTGGTGTCGGTGAAGTCGGCGATCGCCGAGGCACGCTGGATGATAGCCGGCCGCACCGCCTCCAGCTCCTGGTCGGCCTCCTGCTGCCAGGTGCGCAGCTGATCCAAGTTCAGCCCAGGGTACCATGCTCGGACGAACTCTAGCGCCCGTCGAGTGCCGGATCGAGCTGCTGAAGCCTTCCAGGACTCAAGGCGGCCGACGGCCACCTCCAGCCAGTCGGCAGTACGGCTGGGGGTGCGAGGAATTACCTTGCCAGGCCAAAGGGCGGCCAAGACTGTGCTCCTGCAAGACGCTTGAAGCCGGGCGGAGCATGCGGTAGGCAGTGGAGGCGGGCCTCGATCGCCAGAACCTGCTCCTCCAGCGACCGGTTGGCATCCGGCGCGATCTCAACCCCAGCCTGCCGCCGGGCCTCTCGGTGGGCTTCGCCGGCTTGGTTGGTAGCGACAGAGTGGCCAGGAAAGTACTCTTCACAAAGAAGAAGAAACAGAGCAAATGAGGAGATAAATCGACTTGCAAGGACAAGCAAAGAGTGAAGAAGAAGGCGGCCTACTGTCAACCAAGTGCTCGACACGGCCGTAGCCTTCGCTCAGAGCTTGCCTTGCCTCGGCCCAGCCCGCCTCCTCGGTCTCGAATTCGGCTTTGAGGGCGGCCTCGCTGTCCTGAGCCCCCTTCAGGGCCGCCTGGTGGCTTTCCTCCTGGTCGGCCAGTCTCTTGGCCAGGCGGTCACGCTCCTGGGCCAAGGCATTGAGCTCGCCCTCCATGGTGCGAAGGGCGGTCTGGGCGACACCCAGCTGCTGCCTCAAGTCGGCGTTGGCTCCTGCAAGCATGAAAAGAAGAAGTTAAGAAAGAAGTCGGCAAGAAAGACCCGACCCGACTGCTCAAGCAGTCGGCCTGAATCTCGGGGACAACACCCAGTGGGTGCGCTGACGCGCCCCCACATGAGATGAAAAGGAAAAGACACTCACGCCGGCTCTTCGACAGATCGGCGGCCCTTCTGTATGCCTCCCGGACTTGGGAGTTGAAGGTAGCGGCGTGGAGGTTGTGGTAGTCCTGCAAACAGGACGAAGAAGCAAGCAAGAGCAAATCAGTAAAACAAGTCTTCGAAGAAGTTCCAAGCCGCCTGATCAGCAGCCGGCTCGGAACTCGGGGACTACACCCAGTGGGTGCGCTGACGCGCCCCCACGAAAAGAAATTAAGAACAAGAGAACTCACCCGAGCGACCGCCCGTGTCTTGAGAAACTCCCGGGTACACTGCTGCAGCGTGGTTGCCTGGGCCTGAAGCCGGCTGCGGACGTCTTGCGCCGCCAAATTCAGCGCGGCCGTCCCACCGCCCTGCGTCCACCCTGGCGAGCTAGTGGTGGCCGACTCAAGTTCATGCGACAACGAGCTGGAGCCGGCCACCCTCTGCGGATCCGGCTCTGAAGCCGCCCTCGCCGCACGCCGATGAGTCGGCGACAAGACCACAAGATCCGCCTGTGCAGTCGCCTGCTCAGGCGGCACCTCGGGCTGGCCGCCTTGGCCGGTCCCGGCCGACGGAGGCGGCACCACTTCTCCCTAAAGGACGACTACGTCGCCCTCCTCCCTCTCCGTCATCGGTGGGTCGCGGTTGATCTCCTCCGGCGAGGGCTCCGGGAAGTCGGGGGCGCGGAACGGAGGGGGATGACGAGCTGCGGAGGCTGGCCACGCAGGGCCTCCGCCATCTTCTCTGCGGCCTCGGTCTCCGCCCGAGCCCTGGCCGTTGCGCCGGCCTGCGCCTCGGCCGACTCCACCGTCGTCTCCAGGGCCGGCTCCACGGCGGCTGCCCTTCTCTCCTCCGCCTCCCGCTCCTCCCGCGCTTCCCGCGCGTTCCGCTCCGTCGCCGCCTGAAGCTCGACGCGGGGATCTATGAGACGGGAGCCCGCAGACCCTCCCGCTCCACCCACTATGGAGGCGGCGGTAGCCCGCTCAAGAGAGAGCGGGGCCCTGGTTGGCAAAACAGAGGAAAGGCTTAGAAGACATCAACCAAGGAAAAGAAAGAAAAGTGCTTAAGGACCAGAACTTACGCCGAGAACGCCTGCGGCTGCTTCACCACCTTGCGGAAGCGGGCCGCCCTCGCGGCTGCCTCATCCCGCTTGGTTGCCGCGCAGTATTTTCTTAAACCTCTTGGCTGGCCGCGAAGAGTCGGCGCCGCTCGATGCTTCTGTGCTCCGCCTCGTGCGGCCGGCCCGCCGGATGGGTCGGCGCCTTGGGGGTCGGACGCCGGCTGGCGGCGTGGAGCGGGATCGGCCTCGTCATTGTCGGGCCAGTTTTCGAAGCCGGCGGTGAAGCCGGAGCCGCCTGTCTCGCAGCCGCCCCCTGCGGCGTTGTCGTCCAGGGCGGCCGCCCCCAAGTCGGGGTCGTCAGGATCGTCCGCCTCGCGGTCGGGGGCGAACTCGCGCTCCGGCCCCGCGGTCTCGGTCGAAGGATGAAGAAGGGGGATCTGATTGAAGACTGACCGACTGGTCAAGAGTCGGCCCGGAAAGGGATTCGGCAACAAATAAAGAAAGAAAACTTACCATAGGTGGTGGATTGGCATGAGAGAATGGCGCCATGCCATACTGCCAGTCCAGCTTGAGCTTGTAGTTGGCGATGTAGTTCACCATATAAGACACCTCGTCGTGAGGCATCTCCCTGGTGCTGAGCCGGCTCGGGTCGAAGCGGCCGCTCATCTGACAGATCAGATGAGGACGGCCTTGAAGTGAAAGAATCCGGCGCTTGACGAAGGCGGCGATCAAGTCGGGCCCAGTGAGGCGGTCCGACTGGATGAGCAACCGAAGTCGGGCGACGGCTCCGGCCTCAGCCGGCGTCAGCGACCTGGCCCGGTAGGACCATGAAGCCGTCCTCCAAGCCGGTGGGCCGGCTACGTAGGCCGGCAAGTTGACATAATCGCCATTTGGGGCAACGTTCTTTACATAAAAGTAAGACCGTTGCCATAGCTTCACCGACTGGATCAGCGCGATAGAAGGGAAGGGGTTGTCGGCGGTGGACCTCCTCATGGCGATGAAGGCGCCACACGTAGCCGGCACGCCGGCGACGACCGTGCCGAGCTTGGATTGAAAAAAACCCCCCCACAGCTCGATGGTGGGGAGGACACCGAGGAAGCCTTCGCACAAAGAGACGAAGGCCGACAGTAGCACCACCGTGTTGGGGGTGAGGTGGTGCGGCTGGAATTGGTAGAAGTCAAGAAACGCGCGGAAGAAGCTGCTTGCGGGGAGGCCGACGCCGCGTAGGCAATGCGAGTAGAAGATCACTCGCTTGCCTTCCTCCGGCACCGACGAAACCTCCCTCGCTCGGCAGCCGCCACGTCTTGCGGAGAAACTCGATGTGGTCGTCGCGGACGGTGGAGCCATCCCAAGAGCTCGACGTCAGATCCATGGCAGCGAGCGCGACGGTGAGAAGCGCCCTGCGTGAAGGCAGCAAGCCTGCGGCACGCTGGGAGGAAGAATGGATGGAGAAGCGGGAGCACGGCGAGGAGCTACCGCAGCTAAGCAGAAGAAGAAGGAGGAAGGGCGAGGGCGAGCGTGCGAACAACTGCTGCTCCCCCTCCACGCCCCTACTTATAGCCTCGCGCGGTGAAGCCGAGGAGGCGAGGCACGGGGGGCGTGGGATTAACAGCGCCCACTCCCCCCACGCCCCGCGATTATCGTGCCTTGATGGCGAGTGGGAACCGCCGCCGGAAGACGTGCGGTCGGTTTGGGCCACAGAAGATCCGCGCACGGGCCGAGGCACGGGAGTGGCGGGCCCCGGCCTGTACGGCGTCCCGTCACGCGCGTGGGCTGGCAGGCCCTGCCAGCCGAAGGATGCCACATGGCGCGCGGAAAGCGGGCGGTCAGCCCGCCGCTCGGCTAGCACGCCAGCTGGTTCCCGCCTTCGAATTTTGAGGAGGCTTCGCCGAGAAGGCACACGCAAGGAAGGCCGGCTCCTAGCTGCCGGCTCCTCGGGATAGGAAGCTGGCCGAGCTTGATGATTCCCCCTTTTTGGCCGCGAAGCCCAACCAGCTTCGGGGACTACTGTCGGAGTAAATGACCACGGGTAGCCTAACCGACTCCCTTTGGCCCTCAGAAAAAACAATGGGCCGATCGTACCTCAAAGCACCTGAGACACGGGGCCGCCTTCCTCCGGCCAGCTATCGCATAGGCCGGCTGGCGGAAGGCAGCCCGGCCATAAAACAACCTTTGGAGGACACCACGATCGGGCCGACTCCAAGAAGCCGGCTCATGAAGGACCGACTCCCAGAAGGCGGCCCACGAAGGGCTGACTCCAAGAAGTAAGCGGCCGAAGGCCGCATCCTAAAGTCCACACCCATAACGGTGACGGGACGGGGCGTGGCTACAGCGAACCCTGCCACCCCCGAATCCCGGTGTATACATGGCTATAGTACGCCGTACAAGGCGGCCATACCCCGTCCGGCGTGGCACTGTTGCCATGCGGATCATGACGCCATCCACGACGGGTTGCCAGTACGGCCCGCAGGCGGCGGGCCCCTTCGGTCAGAGAGACATCCGAAGGCGGCCTAGCCTCCCCCAGCCGGCCTAAGGCCGGGCCGGCTTCCAATAGCCGGCTTGCTCTCGGGCACGCGCACTATTGCTTAACAAGACGGGGTAAGGCTATAGTGGGAGCCCGCAAGGCGGCGACACTGTAGCCATGCTTACCTCGACAAAGCCTTCGTCATGAGAAGCGAGGTAACAGTAACCAGCCCACGAGAAGATCCCCCATGCGGTGGCGCCGGCCTGTCGACCAACGGGCCGACAGCCGGCGGGACCCACCAGTCGGCGGGCCCCAGAAGCCGGCGGAGAATACGGCGGTCGTAGACACTGACGGCCTGGGCCCGCACCCAACCGGATTACCATTGTACCCCCAGGGGGTAGGCCTATATAAACCCACCGGGACACCCATGCAAAGGGTTGATCTCAGAGAGTCTTAGACATCACCATAGGGAGATAAGAGAGCTAGCCTTGCCCTTCTTCCTCTTACCAGTGAACAGCTCAAGGAGCCTCTTGTAGCTTCTTGTTGATCTACTGATCATGCGGAGACCCCGCAGAGCAGGACTAAGGGTGTTATCTCCACGGAGAGCCCCGAACCTGGGTAAGAGTCACCGGCGTGCATGTCTTCGCCTTATCCCGTTTCCAGGCACCGGCGATGTCTTACTGGCTCCCACAATGATAAGCCACCCGTTGGCATATGTCGGACCTACCACCCGACAGCTGGGTTAAGAATCGTGTTGTAGACCTGGAGATTATCAAAGGTCTCCTTCAGATCATCTATAAAGGTCTCATTCTCTCTGGACTTCACCATGATGTCATCCACATAAGCATGAACATTGCGCCCAATCTGATTGTGAAGACAATTCTGTACACACCGTTGATAAGTCGCTTGGGCACTCTTAAGCCCAAAAGGCATAGAAACATAGCAGAAGGCTCCAAACGGAGTAATAAAAGTCGTCTTCTCCTGGTCCTTAACTGCCATCTTGATCTGATGATAACCAGAGTAAGCATCCAAAAAGCTCAAACGCTCACAACCAGCCGTAGCATCAATGATTTGTTCAATACGGGGGAGAGCGAATGGATCAGCCGGACAAGCCTTGTTTTAGTCCGTGTAATCCACACACATACACCAGGTGTCGTTCTTCTTAAGCACAAGCACCTGGTTAGCCAACCACTCTGGATGAAAAACTTCAATAATGAACCTGGCCGCCAAGAGCTGGGCCACTTCCTCACCAATGGCCTTACGCTCAGAACGCATACGATGCGGCTATATCTCCCACGATGTCGAAGCACGACTTAGAGGCATAACCGCATGGTGGTTTTGTCGCAAGAAGGGTCATCTTCACACAATCCCATGTAATGAACAAGAATGGGATAAGAGAGTTGGCTTACAATCGCCACTTCACACAATACATAATTTAGATCATACATCATTCAAATACACTCATAGACCGGCTACGGTCAAAATCCAAATGAAAGAAGACAACCCCAAAAGCTAGATCCCCGATCGTCCCGACTGGGCTCCGCTACTGATCATCTGGAAACGAAACATAGTAACGACCAAGATCCTCGTCAAACTCCCATTTGAGCTCGATTGCTCCACTTGCGCTAGTATCCTCGGTACCTGCATCTGTTTTGGTAGAATCTGTGAGCCACGGGGACTTAACAATCTCACACCCGCGAGATCAAGACTATTTAAGCTTAAGGTAGGAAAAGGGGTAATATGGTGGAGCTACAGCAAGCACTAAGCATATATGATGGCTAACATACGCAAGTGAGATCGAGAAGAGAAGCAACGCAATGGTCGAGAAGCTAGAAGTGATCCAGAAGTGATCCTGAAACTACTTACGTTCATACATAACCCAAACCGTGTTCACTTCCCGGACTCCGCCGAGAAGAGACCATCATGGCTACACACACGGTTGATGCCTTTTAATGAAGTCAAGTGTCAAGTTATCTACAACCGGACATTAACAAATTCCCATCTGCCTCATAACCGTGGGCACGGCTTTCGAAAGATAATATACCCTACAGGGGTGTCCCAACTTAGCCCATCATAAGCTCTCACGGTCAACGAAGGATATACCTTCTCCCGGGAAGACCCGATCAGTCTCGGAATCCCGGTTCGCAAGACATTTCGACAATGGTAAAACAAATATAGCAAGACCACCCGCTGTGCCGAGAAATCCCGATAGGAGCTGCACATATCTCGTTCTCAGGGCACACCGGATAAGCTAAGCGTACAAGTACCAACATAACCCAAGTTGCCAAGGGACGGTCCCGCATGGTGCTCTAGTTTGGACCAACACTAGAGGAGCACTGGCCCGGGGGGGTAAATAAGATGACCCTCGGGCTCGCGAAAACCCAAGGGAAAAAGGCTTAGGTGGCAAATGGTAAAACCAAGGTTGGGCCTTGCTGGAGGAGTTTTATTCGAAGCAAACTGTCAAGGGGGTCCCATAAATCACCCAACCGCGTAAGGAACACAAAATCAAGGAACATAACTCCGGTATGACGGAAACTAGGGCGGCAAGAGTGGAACAAAACACCAGGCTTAAGGCCGAGCCTTCCACCCTTTACCAAGTATATAAGGTGTATTAATTAAACAGGAGATATTGTGATATCCCAAAGTATCCATGTTCCAACAAGGAACAAACTTCATCTTCACCTGCAACTAGCAATGCTATAAGAGGGGCTGAGCAAAAGCGGTGACATAGCCAAACAACGGTTTGCTAGGAAAGGGTGGTTAGAGGTTTGATATGGCAATATGGGAGGCATGATAAAAATTGGCAGGTAGAGCTAACATAACGATAGAGCGAGCAACTAGCAAAGCAAAGATAGAAGTGATATCGAAGGTATGGTCCTCTTGCCTACAAAGTTCTCATAGTTGTCGAAGGCTTGATCCTCGTTAGCGTACTCAACAGGTTCCTCGTTCACGTACTCGTCTCCCGGCTCTACCCAAAGCAAGAACACAAGCAATGGAACTACAATCAAACATGGAGCAATGCACAAGCAACATGATGCAATAAATGACAAGATATCCGATATGTGATATGCAATGCTTATGCGTTCTTCGGAAGGGAAAATGATGAACAAGGCATCAACTTGGCAAAGCAAGTATGCCGCTGGAAAGATGAGATGATTTCTGTTGAAATCGATATATAGATCACCAGAATCAGATGCACGGTTTGCAAATGGCAAGCAAAACAAGAATGACTCAAATCTGTGATTAATAGCACGAAGCTACTTGGCATGCAACAAGAAACTATGCTACAATACCCCAACATAAAAACAAAGCATATTTCAGTGATCTAAAGGAGATGCTTAAAAAAAGAGGAACATTGAGCTACGGCTAAATCACACCATAGTAGGTTCAAACAAGCATGGGAAAAGTGCAAAAGATATCAGGTTGGACATGGCATAAACAGCATCAGATAGCAATGTTCAGAGCAAGTAATAAACATGCTACAGGAACATATAATAGAAAAACAAGGCATGACATGATTCTACTCAAAGCATAGAACAAAAGTCCCTTACTGACCGTGAGCCAAAAAGGACCATAAGAAATGATGGCACCCATGTAAACATAGCAAGTTTCGTTAACAGATTCAGCAAACAGGGCATGGCATTGACAGAATTATGAAGGCATGTTCGCGAGCTCGATTCACTCACCAAAAGTCATTGCATGACAAGGTAAGCATAGAACCAGCAAGAATACATGTTTATGAAACTAAACATGGCAAGCACAAGATCATAGCATGCAAGGATCATCTACAACAACCTTGGCAAAATTGAATATCATGTAAACAATCTGCCATGAAACATTTTATAGCAAAAGTAGAGCAAGAAAATGACATGCTAGACTACTCCATAATTGCAACCAGGGGCATGACTGGATAGAGCATAAGCATATGTTAAAAACATCCTTACTGAAGTATCTCAAAATATGCATGGATCTCTCTGTAGCATCATGTTTACATGGCATAAAAATAACAGCAGAACATGGACTAAAATCAGCAACATCACGAAGCCGAGTTGAGATGCTTGTGCTAGTCACCACAGAGATCACAAAAATACATGGCATAAACCCCTGTAAAGATGGCATGGCATAGTTCAAAACGCATGTAGGGCTCAAGTTCATAAGATGCACACATCAATCATGGCAAAAATAAAAAAAGTGCATGTTCTGATAAGAAACTGAAACTAACATCACATAGCCCTTTTCCAACAACATTTAGGGCATCAAGATGAGCTCAAATGAAAATGATGCAATGAGATGAAACGATGTACTCATCGAGGCGAACAATACGGTATGCTAAACGCCCAAAACGGAGCCACGGGTGCAAAGTTATGGCACGACGAAAATGCAACAATTAACTGACAGAAAAATGACTTGGACGATTTCGGGGGTCGGGGAAAAGTCAACCTATCGTTTTGGATCTTAGATCCGGAGGGTTTCGCCGGAGTTTCGCCGGAGAAGAGGGAGAGATGGGGGCGCCGGCCGGATCCGGGCCGAGGAGGAGGGGTCGGCCGCGCTGTGGCTCTCGGAGGCGGGCGGCGGCCATGGAGCTCGGGCCCGGACGGGCGGCGACGGGCGGCGAGGCGGGCCGGGGACCACGGAGTCTGGCGCCGGGCGACGGAGAGGCGGCGGCGCGAGGAGGAGGACGAGTCCGGGCGGCGGGGACGCTAATGAAGGCAGCTTGTGGCGACGCGACGATAGGAGGGCCGGCCATGGGCTCTCCGCCGGGCGGGCGACCCACGTGTCCGCTGCGGCCGAACGTGTCCGTGGTGGCGGGGACGAATCTGCTAGGGTTAGGGTGGAATGACCAAATTTCGGAAGGAGGGGTGTTTTTATAGGTAGGAGGAGCTAGGAAGCTCCAAATGAGGTGCAGTTTTCACCCACACGATCGTGATCGAACGGCGATGGACATGGAAGTGACTTAGATGGGTTATTGGGCTGTTTTGAAGGGGTGTTGGGCTGCAACACACCAGACGCCTTCGCGGTTACCCGGTTAACCGTTGGAGTATCACACGACCTCCAAATGGCACGAAACTTGACAGGTGGTCTACCGGTGGTGTACCAAGGCCGTTTGGCAAGCCTCGGTCCATTCCGAGAACGTTTAACACCCGCACACGAAAAGAGACAAGAGGGGTCTGCCGGTGCATGTGGGAGTGTCGGAATGCAAAACGGACAACGGGGAAAATGCTCGGATGCATGAGTCGAACACGTATGCAAATGAGATGCACATGATGACATGATATGAGATGCAAGACATGAACAAAATGCAAAACGAAAAAGAAAAACCCAACTACGGAGGGAATATCATAGCACATAGCCGAAAATGGCAAGAGTTGGAGTTACAAATATGGAAAGTTACATCCGGGGTGTTACAACACTCCACCACTACAAGAGGTCTCGTCCCGAGATCTAGGACTGAAAGAACTCCGGATATTCGAACGGAGGTGATCCTCGTGCTCTGTGTGGCTTCTCGGTCGGAATGGTGTGACCACTTCACTTTCAGGAATTTGATTGACTTGTTGCAGTCTTGCGCCGCTTTCTTCAAGAATAGCAATGGGGTGCTCATGATAGGATAGATCTTCTTGGAGGTCAATCTCTTCGAAGTTGATAGTGCGCTCAGGAGTCTTGAAGCACTTGCGAAGCTGTGACACGTGAAACACATCGTGCACGTTTGCAAAATTGGACGGAAGCTCAAGTTGATAGGCAAGATCACCTCTTTTACCAATGATCTTGAAAGTACCCACGTATCTAGGGGCAAGCTTCCCTTTGATACCGAAGCGACGAGTGCCTTTCATTGGAGAGACGCGGAGGTAGACATGGTCTCCGATTTCAAAAGCCAAGTCACGGTGCTTGTCATCATAATAGCTCTTCCGCGCGATTATGCTGCCTTGAGATTCTCACGAATGACTTTGCACATTTCTTCGCTTCGTGGATCAAGTCGTTGCCAAGAAGTTGGCGTTCAATGTCTCGGACCAATTGAGAGGAGTACGGCACTTTCTGCCATAGAGAATTTAGAATGGGGCCTTGCCCGAACTCGCTTGGAAGTTGTTGTTGTAGGAGAACTCGACATAAGGAAGACAATCTTCCCACTTCATGCCAAAGGAAATGACACAAGCCCTAAGCATATCTTCAAGGATTTGATTGACTCGCTTGACTTGGCCACTTGTTTGAGGATGGAAAGCTGTGTTGAAACGAATGTTGGTGCCCATGGCCTTCTGAAAGGAGTCCCAGAACTTAGAAGTGAAGATGCTTCCACGGTCTGAAGAGATCAATGGTGGAATACCGTGCAAGGAGACAATTCTAGAGGTGTATAGCTCTGCCAGCTGAGCTACTGTGATAGATTCTTTGATAGGAAGAAAATGAGCCACTTTAGTAAGCTTGTCAATGACAACGAAGATAGCATCATTTCCACACTTGGACTTAGGAAAACCAGTCACGAAGTCCATCTCGATGTGATCGAACTTCCATTCCGGAATAGCAAGAGGTTGGAGGAGACCAGCTGGTCTTTGGTGTTCTGCTTTCACCCTTCTGCAGACATCACATTCATTCACGAATTGAGCAATTTCTCGCTTCATTCGAGTCCACCAATACAACTGCTTGAGGTCATGGTACATCTTCGTACTCCCAGCATGAATGGATAGGAGGGAATTGTGTGCCTCATTCATGATGACTTTTCTCAGATCGCCTTTGGGAACCACAATTCGATCCTCGAAGAAAAGAGTATCTTTGTCATCCAAGCGATAGCACTTGTACTTGGAAATGCCCTTGTCGATACCACGTTTCACCTTCTTCACCATGGTATCCAGGAGTTGTGCCTCACGATTTTGATCTTCCAAAGTAGGAGAGACTATGAGGTTGGCAAGAAAGCCTTGAGGAACAACTTGAAGATTCATTTTGCGGAAAGCTTCACAAAGATCCGGTTGAAATGGCTTGAGAATTAGACTGTTGCAATAAGCCTTTCTGCTCAACACATCTGCAATCACATTCGCCTTGCCAGGAGTATATTCAATACTTGGATTGTACTCATGAATCATTTCGACCCATCGAGTTTGTCTGAGGTTGAGGTTGGGTTGAGTGAAGATATACTTGAGACTCTTGTGATCGGTGAAAATGTCCACTTTCCTTCCCAACAAGAGATGTCTCCATGTTATCAATGCATGGACAATCGCCGCCAACTCAAGATCGTGGAGTGGGGTAGTTCTTTTCGTTGGGCTTCAAATCGACGAGAGGTATAGGCCACAACTTTCTTCTCTTGCATTAACACAACACCGAGACCTTGAAGAGAAGCATCACGTAAAAACTTCGAATGGCTTGGATTCATCAGGAGGAGTTAAGACAGGAGCTGTTACTAGCTTCTCTTTGAGGGTGTTGAAAGCAACGTCACACTCAGGCGTCCAGACATACTTGACATTCTTCTGGAGGAGGTTGGAAAGAGGCTTTGCAATCTTAGAGAAGTTCTCAACGAATCTTCGGCAATAGCTTGCAAGACCAAGAAAATCATGGAGCTGCTTGACATTCTCGAGGAGGTTCCCGATTCACAATTGAAGACACCTTCTCGGGATTAACAGCGATGCCCTTGGCGGAGATGATGTGACCAAGATAAAGAACTTCATCAAGCCAGAACTCACATTTGGAAAACTTCGCATAGAATTGATGCTCTCTGAGCTTGTCGAGCACCAATCGCAAATGTTTGGCAAGATCCAACTTATTCTTGGAGAAGACCAAAATATCATCGAGATACACCAAGACGAATTCATTGGTGTATGGGTTGAAGATGAAGTTCATCATTCAAGAGAAAGTTCAAGGAGCATTGACAAGGCCGAAAGACATGACAGTATATTCATAAGAACCAAAGCTTGTTCTGAATGCTGTCTTGGGAATATCCTGTTCACGAATGTGAATCTGATGATAACCGATACGGAGGTCAAGCTTGGAGAATACTTTAGCACCTTTGAGTTGCTCGAAAATCTCATTGATGTTGGAAAGTGGATACTTGTTCTTGATTGTCTTCTTATTCAATGGACGGTAATCGACGCAAAGTCGGTCCATGCCATCCTTCTTCTGGACAAAAAGAACTCCACAACCCCATGGAGATGAACTCGGTCTGATCAAACCCCAGACGCTCTTGTTCATCGAGCTGTTTCTTCAATTCCTTCAGCTCCTTGGGTCCAAGCATGTAAGGACGCTTGCAAACGGGTTCAGTTCCAGGCTCAAGATCAATAACGAACTCGACTGGCTGATGAGGAGGCATACCCGGAAGCTCTTCTGGAAAGACATCTTGGTACTCACAAACGACTGGAATCTGAGAAATAGCATCCAACTCGCCCTTCTCATTGAGAGAAAACAACCGAATGGTTTCATCACGAGCGGCATAGATGATAACATCCTCAGAAGAGTGTGTCAATTGAATTTCCCTTGCAGCACAATGAAGTTGAGCTTTGTGCTGAGAAAGCCAGTCCATCCCGAGAATTAGATCAATATCCGAGTCACCAAGAACAAATGGTTTAGATAGAAATCTATAGTCGCCCATCTTGATAGAAACATCCGGAATCATTGTGGTAGCCCTCATAGAAGAGGCCGGAGAAACAACACCCATGGGTTTTTCCAACATTTCCGAAATGAAATCATGCTTTGCAACAAATGATCTAGACATGAAACAATGCGATGCACCGGTATCAAATAAGACTTTTGCAGGAATATCATTAACTAGAAGATTACCCATTATCACGTCAGAAGAATCCTCTGTTTGCGCTGCATTCATCATGTTCACCTTTGCAGACTTGGGATTATGCTTGACCACCGTGCATTGCTTGAAGACCTCACGGGAGGAGGAGGAAGGCGCCTTTGGTTGAAGCATTTGTTCACAGTAGTGACCTTTCTGGCGGCACTTGTTGCAAGTCACCTCCGAGAGAGGACGGTGATAAGGAGCATTTGACCTTGGAGCTTGAGAATTTGACTTGTTACGATAGCTTGGGTTGGGTGGGTGGGAAGATCCACGACCACCTGAGTTCTTCTACCGTAAGGCCGATTTAAACGGAGGAGGAGGAAGGTAGAACTTCGCTGCTTAGCTGCCACCGTGAGGAAGAAGAAGACTGAACTGCATCCCTGATTCTCTTCTTAGAAGCCTCACACTTGAGCTGAGCACCTTCTTGCTTGAGTGCCATATTGTAGAATTGATCAAACTGAGTAGGCTCAACAAGAACAAGAGCTAACTGCAGATCCTCTCTAAGGCCACCTCTGAATTGATAGATCATACTCTTTTCATCAGGAACGTCTTGTTTAGCGAAGCGAGCAAGTTTCTGAAACTGCTTGTTGTATTCGTAACTGACATGTTGCCTTGCTTGAGATTGCAGAACTCCTCACGCTTGCTCTCAACAACACTGGTAGGAATGTGGTGAGCTTTAAAGTTCCGACAGAAATCAGTCCAAGTAATCACTCGACCTCCTCTGGAATCCTTGTATTGCTGGAACCAATCAGTTGCTTGGTCCTTGAGCTGAAAAGAAGCGAACTTGACGTAGTCCTCAGGCCTGACATTGCTGCATTCGAAATGCTTGTTGATATCGACGAGCCAATCGTCGGCGCTCGTGGGCCTCGACACGAGTCGAAAGACTTGACCGATTTGCAAGGAACTGGTTGAGGGTAGGAAACTGAGGCTGATGGTTGAACTGCCCTTGACCTTGATTCCCTTGGTTGCCTTGGCCTTGGTTGCGCTCTTGCATCAACTGAATCAACAACTGAGCGTTAGCGTTTGTGGTTGCCATCAAAGCTTGCCATGCCTCCGGAGGCGGAGGTGGAGGTGGAGGGTTCGCCTGACTCCCATCATTGCATTCCGGATTCTGACGCGTTGGCGGAGCCATCCTGAAGAGGGTGACATCCGTTGGCATCTTGATAGACAGATAGACAAGTTGAATCAACGGATAGAAATTGCAACATATAGTCTTCACCGTAAACATTCGAACAAGGATGAACGAATGAATTCCAAAGTAAACATCACGTCCATTAAGGTGAGAAGCCACTTGATAAAGGGTTGATGAATGAAATAAACAAGGTACAACTTGGAACAAATAAGTGGTAAGGTTTACCCAATCACAAACCAAATATCTGCGGGAAGAAATGCTAGAGCTACTTGAATCCCACCTATAAACTCCCGAAACTTTCTGGTTATGCAATCAGGTGTTGGGGATACAGGGGAAGCAATATATCTCACCCAAACTAACAATCCCTACATCCAAATTGTATCCATCCACAACACATAACCAAGAAACCTTCGAAAATCGTGGTACCTCAACCTTCGAAAAGCATCCGTTATAATGAAGTTATGGCAATACTCCTAACTCCCCAAAGATCTTGGGTGACGCCGAGGTTATCTCACCAACAACTGCATAAAAGATATATTCGATGTCGGCAAAACTCGTGTATTCCAGAATCGCAACGATAAAATTGTGACGACAACACCTCGGAGCTCAACTCCCCGGGACACTGCCACAACCCCTAAATGTCAGGAGGCACCAAGAACAATGTTCTCTTCACAAAACCATCGGAACGATTCCAAGATACCCGCATGATCCTAAATTTTTTTAGTGAAAATTGGGGAGAGGAGAGTCAAAACTTCTACATCAGGAGACCTCACCAGAGCGATTTAAGGACTGAGGAGTAAAAAGAATCCTACTCTCCGATATAAATAATCCTAAGACTCAAAACATTTTTTGTTCTAGACTCAACAACGCCAGCAATAAATCAAGCAGGGGGCTCCTAAGTCGGGGATGGCTCTGATTACCAACTTGTAACGCCACGATGTGGCTATATCTCCCACATGTCGAAGCACGACTTAGAGGCATAACCGCATGGTGGTTTTGTCGCAAGAAGGGTCATCTTCACACAATCCCATGTAATGAACAAGAATGGGATAAGAGAGTTGGCTTACAATCGCCACTTCACACAATACATAATTTAGATCATACATCATTCAAATACACTCATAGACCGGCTACGGTCAAAATCCAAATGAAAGAAGACAACCCCAAAAGCTAGATCCCCGATCGTCCCGACTGGGCTCCGCTACTGATCATCTGGAAATGAAACAAAGTAACGACCAAGATCCTCGTCAAACTCCCACTTGAGCTCGATTGCGCCACTTGTGCTAGTATCCTTGGTACCTGCATCTGTTTTGGTAGAATCTGTGAGCCACGGGGACTCAGCAATCTCACACCCGCGAGATCAAGACTATTTAAGCTTAAGGTAGGAAAAGGGGTAATATGGTGGAGCTACAGCAAGCACTAAGCATATATGGTGGCTAACATACGCAAGTGAGAGCGAGAAGAGAAGCAATGCAACGGTCGAGAAGCTAGAAGTGATCCAGAAGTGATCCTGAAACTACTTACGTTCATACATAACCCAAACCGTGTTCACTTCCCGGACTCCGCCGAGAAGAGACCATCACGGCTACACACACGGTTGATGCATTTTAATGAAGTCAAGTGTCAAGTTATCTACAACCGGACATTAACAAATTCCCATCTGCATCATAACCGCGGGCACGGCTTTCGAAATATAATATACCCTGCAGGGGTGTCGCAACTTAGCCCATCATAAGCTCTCACGGTCAACGAAGGATATACCTTCTCCCGGGAAGACCCGATCAGTCTCGGAATCCCGGTTCGCAAGACATTTCGACAATGGTAAAACAAAACCAGCAAGTCCACCACCAGGCCGACAAATCCTGATAGGAGCTGCACATATCTCGCTCTCGTGGCACACCGGATAAGCTAAGCGCATAAGTACCAACATAACCCAAGTTGCCAAGGGACGGTCCCAAGACGGTGCTCTAGTTTGGACCAACACTCGGAGGAGCACTGGCCCAGGGGGGGGGGGTAAATAAGATGACCCTCGGGCTCGCGAAAACCCAAGGGAAAAAGGCTTAGGTGGCAAATGGTAAAACCAAGGTTGGGCCTTGTTGGAGGAGTTTTATTCAAAGCGAACTGTCAAGTGGGTCCCATAAATCACCCAACAGTGTAAGGAACGCAAAATCAAGGAACATAACACCGGTAAGACGGAAACTAGGGCGGCAAGAGTGGAACAAAACACCAGGCTTAAGGCCGAGCCTTCCACCCTTTACCAAGTATATAAGGTGCATTAATTGAACAGGAGATATTGTGATATCCCAAAGTATCTATGTTCCAACAAGAAACAAACTTCATCTTCAACTGCAACTAGCAACGCTATAAGAGGGGCTGAGCAAAAGCGGTGACATAGCCAAACAACGGTTTGCTAGGAAAGGGTGGTTAGAGGTTTGACATGGCAATATGGGAGGCATGATAAACAATGGCAGGTAGAGCTAACATAACGATAGAGCGAGCAACTAGCAAAGCAAAGATAGAAGTGATATCGAAGGTATGGTCATCTTGCCTGCAAAGTTCTCAGAGTTGTCGAAGGCTTGATCCTCGTTAGCGTACTCAACAGGTTCCTCATTCACATACTCGTCTCCCGGACCTACCCAAAGCAAGAACACAAGCAATGGAACCACAATCAAACATGGAGCAATGCACAAGCAACATGATGCAATACATGACAAGATATGCGAGATGTGATATGCAATGCTTATGCGTGCTCCGGAAGGGAAAATGATGAACAAGGCATCAGCTTGGCAAACCAAGTATGCCGCTGGAAAGATGAGATAATTTCGGTTGAAATCGATATAAAGATCACCGGAATCGGATGCACGGTTTGCAAATGGCAAGCAAAACAAGAATGACTCAAATCTGTGATTAACAGCACGATGCTACTTGGCATTCAACAAGAAACTATGCTAAAGCACCCCAACATAAAAACAAAGCATATGGCAGTGATCTAAAGGAGATTCTTAAAAATAGAGGAACACTGAGCTACGGCTAAATCACACCATAGCAGGTTCAAACAAGCATGGGAAAAGTGCAAAAGATATCAGGTTGGACATGGCATAAACAGCATCAGGTAGCAATGTTCAGAGCAAGTAATCAACATGCTACAGGAACTTATAATAGCAAAAAAAGGCATGACATGAATCTACTCAAAGCATAGAACAAAAGTCCCTTACTGACCATGAGCCAAAAAGGACCATAAGAAATGATGGCACCCATGTAAACATAGCAAGTTCCGTTAACAGATTCAGCAAACAGGGCATGGCATTGACAGAATTATGAAGGCATCTTTGCGAGCTCGATTCACTCACCACAAGTCATTGCATGACAAGATAAGCATAGCACCAGCAAGAATACATGTTTAGGAAACTAAACATGGCAAGAACAAGATCATAGCATGCAAGGATCATCTACAACAACCTTGGCAAAATTGAATATCATGTAAACAATCTGCCAGGAAACCTTTTATAGCAAAGGTAGAGCAAGAAAATGACATGCTAGACTACTCCATAATTGCAACCAGGGGCATGAATGGATAGAGCATAACTATATGTTCAAAACATCCTTAGTGAAGTATCTCAAAATATGCATGGATCTCTCTGTAGCATCATGTTTACATAGCATAAAAATAACAGCAGAACGGGGAATAAAATCAGCAACATCACGAATCCCAGTTTACATACTTGTGCTAGTCACCACAGAGATCACAAAAATACATGGCATAAACCCCTCTAAAGATGGCATGGCATAGTTCAAAACGCATGTAGGGCTCAAGTTCATAAGATGCACACATCAATCATGGCAAAAATAAAAAAAGTGCATGTTCTGATAAGAAACTGAAACTAACATCACATAGCCCTCTTCCAACAGCATTGCGGGCATCAAGGTGAGCTCAAATGAAAATGATGCAATGAGATGAAATGATGTACTCATCGAGTCGAACAATACGGTATGCTAAACGCCCAAAACGGTGCCACGGGTGCAAAGTTATGGCACGACGAAAATGCAACAATTAACTGATAGAAAAATGACTGACGATTTCGGGGGTCGGGGAAAAGTCAACCTATCGTTTTGGACCTTAGATCCGGAGGGTTTCGCCGAAGTATCGCCGGAGAGGAGGGAGAGATGGGGGCGTCGGCCGGATCCGGGCCGAGGAGGAGGGGGTCGGCCGGGCGCTGTGGCTTCGGAGGCGCTGGGCGACGGCCATGGGAGCTCACGGCCCGGACAAGGCGGCGATGGGCGGCGAGGCGGGCTGGGACCGCCGGAGGCGCGCCGGTGACGGAGAGGCGGCGGCGCGAGGAGGAGGACGAGCCCGGGCGGGCGGGACGCTGGATGCAAGGGCGGCGGCGACGCTGATGGGTCGGGAGGGCTTGGCCGCTGGGTTTCCGGGGGCGGGCGGGCGACTTAATGTCCGGCTACTACGGACATGTGCGGTGGCGGCGGGGACGAATTTGCTAAGGTTAGGGGTGGAATGACCCGAAATTTCGGAAGGAGGGGTGTTTTTATAGGTAGGAGGAGCTAGGAAGCTCCAAATGAGGTGCGGTTTTCGCCCACACGATCGTGATCGAATGGCGATGGACATGGAAGTGACTTAGATGGGTTATTGGGCTGTTTTGAAGGGGTGTTGGGCTGCAACACACTAGAGGCCGTCATGTTACCGGTTAACCGTTGGAGTATCAAACGACCTCCAAATGGCACGAAACTTGACAGGTGGTCTACCGGTGGTGTACCAAGGCCGCTTGGCAAGCCTTGGTCCATTCCGAGAACGTTTAACACCCGCACATGAAAAGAGACAAGAGGGGTGCGTCGGTGCATATGGGAGTGTCGGAATGCAAAACGGACAACGGGGAAAATGCTCGGATGCATGAGACGAACACGTATGCAAATGAGATGCACATGATGACATGATATGAGATGCAAGACATGAACAAAATGCAAAACGAAAAACAAAAACCCATCCACGGAGGGAATATCATAGCACATAGCCGAAAATGGCAAGAGTTGGAGTTACAAATATGGAAAGTTACATCCGGGGTGTTACAACGCCTCTCCTCATTGAACCGCCGAAGAAACTGCTTGCACTACAAAAAAATACACTTCCGTGGTGATACGTGTTTGTCACAGTAGGTCGCGTTTTTTTTCATGCATGTACATCCATGACAAATTTATGATAGAATCAAGATAGTCATACCTATGCTGTCGTAGAAGTGTTCCATGACATTACCAAAATTATCATCATGGAAGTGTCCACTTCCATGACGATAAATAGCGTCAAAGAAGTGCTTTCGTCAAGGGTGACCGACACGTGGCATCCACCGTAACGGAACGCCGTTAAGCTATCGGGTCGTATTTTGGATCCGATAACCCGTTAACAGCCCCGACCAATGGGAAATTTCCACGTGTAAAATTTTGATTGGCCGAAGGGAACACCTGTCAGCTCGTCAAGGGCGGATGTCGCCTGGCCCATTGGAGGAGACATGCCTATGGTACGTTGACACGTGGTTGAGCCCAACAGAGGCCCATATAGGTTAAAAGGCCGCCCGGTCAAAGGCCCGTAGAACTTAATCAGGTACTAGTGGGCCAGCCCAATAACGGCCTGCTTAATAAAGGCCCATTTACAGCCCGAAACCAGATCTGGCCCGCTAATTGTTCGCCCAATATTTGGGCCCATTTACGGCCCGAAGCCAGATCTCGCCCGTTAATTGTTCGCCCAATATTTGGGCCCATTTGCGGCCCGAAGACAGATCTGGCCCGTTAATTGTTCGCCGAATATTCGGGCCCAACTACAGGCCAGTGACTTTCGGCCTGTTAGAGGCTTGATGTAGACATGGGCCCATTTTAGTCCTGGGAATGGCCCGTGGTGCCCATGGGCCATATATGGTCCGACGGGACATCAGGCCCACTAACGGCCCATGCTAAAGGTGGCAACAGTTAAGCCCTACGTGACTTTGGGCCTGTTAAAGGCCTGTCGCGTAATTCGGCCTGTTGATGCTCAGATTAAGCTTTCGCCTCTTAAAGGCCCATGATATCGATGGGCCAACTAAGGCCGAGATATGTTTCGCCTGGTAATGGCCCGTGAGCTAATCGGGCCCATAACGCCCGGTCTACATTTTGGCTCGTCAAGGCCCGCCGACGCAGTAGTGAAAATCGAGGCCCGACATGCATTTTGGCTCGCTAAAGGCCCGTGGTTTCATCTCGGCCGTAACAGGCCAAGTACAATATTCTCGCTGTTAATGGCCCAACGCTACCGGGCCGAACTGTTACTGGGTCGACAAAAGGCCCAACTAAAATATAGGCCGGTGTAAGTTTGGGCCTGGCGCAATGTGTGAAGGCCCCAATCATTCGGGCCCAAGAAAGATGCAGGCCAGCCCAATTGTGGCCCGCTAAAAACCTACTCATGATTGGGCTGGTTACTGCCATCATTCGCTATCAAATTACGGTCACACATTACGATATCATTGACCGTAAGCGGGCCACACATTACTAGTTACTGCCATCATTCGCTATCAAATGTTTCAGCCCGATCGACTACATCTGATTTTTTTCAGATAGCGAATGATGGCAGTAACTAGTAGGAATTAAGAACAAACCTACTCTACACAATAAATAAATTACGGTATGGTAACTAAGAATAAACCTACACTATACAATAAAGGATTTAAGGTATATTACATCCACTGGGCATCGAAGTTCGCCACTAGTGATCATAAAGCGCAATGAAGAACCAGATTAGAAAAACTGGGCACCATTGCAGCGTAACAAAATAATACTGAACCGAGACCACTTCCAAGACAGTTCAAGAAAGGTTAGCCTTGTTGGGGAACTGCTGCAAGTCAGCCGAGCAAGGCTGTGAGACCGCCTAGCATGTCGGTCATAGCTTCCTGTGTGTAGCTGTTTAGCGACGAGGTTCTCATTGGTGTTCTCCGCAATCTTTCTTAGAGATAGGACTTCAAGTCGAAGTTGAGTTGCAGAATGCCTTTTTGCTAGAACTTGGGACTGAAGAAGTCGAACTGATTCATACAATGAATTCTGTGAGCTTGTCTGACTGTTAGTCTCAAGTAACTTGAACACTGCATCAAGACAAGACTTTGGGGTTGTCTCGCTATCTTCAAGATGTTTTGCCTTCTTTGCTGCAATATATGTTGGGTTTGTCTCACAGCCTTTCAAGCAGACTTGTGCATGCCATCGTGCATATCACCCTGAAACAAAGCAGAGAGATGACAGGTTTTGCACATGTATAAACAAAGATGATAACTGTTCTGTCAATTCTATCCAATTTCAAATTAGAAAATAAAGAGTAATTTCAAAATATCAATAGCATAATTTGGCAATGTTCATAATGCGTGGAGCTTCACCACACTACTGGATTACCATGTCAACATAACAAGCATAGATGAAGGGCAAAGAAAACCATTGTATCTATTTTGGATAATGTGCATGGCATGTTTTTCATATCATTAGCCACATCAGTAAGATAAAACAGGAGATGACAAGGTGCAAACGTGGGCTGCTTCACCACACACTGGATTATAGATCCACAAAACCAAGAATACATATAGGGAGTATCAAGTAATGTGTTGTGTATGAATAAGAAATTTGGTTTTACAAGTAAAACTTAGAACTTACGGTTCTTACGAACATGCATTTTGGTAGAAATAGCAAACTAAACAGCAGTAAATGATAGGGAGTATGAGCAAATTAAACAGCAGTTGAGGATAAAGGCTTTAGAAGGACTGACTTACATTAACATCTAACACCGGCTTTATAATGCCCTTCTCCATGTCAAGGGAAGGATAACTCAAGAATTTCAGCAAAGAGTCTTCTTCATAAGCATTGCCTGTACTCTACATTTTGTAGAGAGTAATTATAGATATGATAACACTGGAAGGGATAGAGGGTAATGAAGATAAGATGCAGATTGATGCTACATAATCAACTACCAATCCCTGGAAGTACAAGCGTTACAGGACAAAATGTATTGACAAGAGCAATGGGCTACACTTCTGCACTGGCATTGTCTGTGTATTCTACTTGTTGGTAAGATTAAAATAGATCTGATCTTTTTTAGTAAATTGTGGGCGAGGGATATAAGATGCAGAATGCTACAAAATGAACCAATCCCTCTTCCCATAATACAAGAGTGTTTTGAACACTAGTGTACTGTACAAAACGTTCTTATATTATGGGACGGAGGGAGTAGCTGTTAATGTAAGTATAGTGATAGACCACGTTCAGTCCTTACAAGAGGACTGCAGAGCTAAACCTCTTCAAAAGCATTGGGTTGATTCTAAATTTGTGTAAGAGTCCATACGGATCTTATAATGTCCACCAAATGGGCGATTATGAGGCTAACATGTGCAGTGATGCTACATAATCAAACAGCTATGAAAGTAAGTATGGTCATACAGGGCAAGATGTACTCACGAGAGCAATGTCATGCAGATATAGTTGCGAGATTCTGTGGTCCCTTGAGAACGAATGTTCTTACGCTACTTGATTTTCGTACAAGTGAGACATTAAGGAAAATGCAGAAATGTAGTTCAAATTGTGATGTGATATCATATACAAGACCTTACGCTGCAGCCGAGACCAATGTGTAACAAGATTATTCCACCACCGTCGGATAAATGTAGCACCGGAGACTTTACATAAATTTCGTTCAGAGGCTTGCCGTCAAGTGCGCTTGCCTCAGGTAGGAACGATACTTCATCAACGAGTACTTGAAAAGCGCAACCAACTCTTGCTCGTCATCGCAATCCAGTTTGCTCCTCGCCTATTTAAAAGAATGAAATCTTGTGTCTTCTGTCAACAGAAACATATGCAGTAATGACCATGAATAACATTAGTACATTACTTACGCGTAAGTTGCGGAGGAAGACTGGAAATTGTTCTGTGTCTGCAGTATAATCTTTCCATGAAGGAAAGATGCGCACAAAGTTCCTGACAACAACATAAGCTTCATCTTCTAAACTGGGAAGATATAGAACAGGGGTCATATTTGCTGCAATTGGGGCTCTCTCTGGTTCGAAAAGGGATTTGGCAACTGGATTTGGTGTACTCTTTGCTGGAATGGGGTTTTATGTCAGACAAATTGGTGCTATGTCAACTGGCATAATCATACCGCTTGCTGCAGCTTGGGGTCTGCTGATTTGGGGCATCGAAATGACCAAAGGTAGTAGGGCTAGAGTCTGCTAGAGTTGGGGTATTTTGTGGGTCAGGTGATATTGCAACTACACCTAATGGGCTATTTGATTTATCAGGTGCCACTACCTTTTCCAAATACTTTTCTTGTGCTCCTTCATGATCAGCAATCGCCCTCTTCCTTTTGAACGTCTGCTACACAAGAACAACATTTGAATGGATAAATATGGTATGATGACAGATGGAATATGTACTGAAAATGGATAGGCAGGGCGTATTCACATACACGATGTGTAAACTAAGCTAATGGCAGTTCAACAATGTAGAAGCAATGCAAAGCATCAGTTGCAAGATATGTGCGAGCAATGTAACTTTCGAAAGTTAGAGCAAGTACCTTGATGGGTGAATAAGATAGGGCATCTTCCTCGACTCCTCCACTAGGGAGCTACATTGACTTAGGTCTCCCTCTAGCTCAGAATCACTGTTAGGATCATATTCTGAGCATGAATTTGTAGGTGGAGAGCGTTTGCATTGCATTGCATTCAGACTTGATTTCAGTCCCTTGATGCCAAGTTTGACAGCCATGGCATTGTTCTGATTTATTCTTTTCATGCACACAAGCTCATAATCATTATGATGCTGTTCAGAATCTGAGATTCATGAAAACATAAAAAGTAGTCAGATTATCTATGGAATGCATTGCGGATTCAACTCGGAGAGTGTCTCCCTATAAACCCCTGCCTATGCAAAGTTCACCTCCCCAACCATGCCGACTGCACCACACACAAAAATACAAACCCCTTATGTCTCTATAACGAGTGTGCACACATTTCAAAACTAAAGTAGGAACATTAGAATCATATGAAATTCGTATTTGAACAAATAAACTAAGCAATTATGAGTGGCGTAGTGTTTAGCTTCAAGGGTCGAGTGTTGGTAGTGCAACACAAAGCAAGTAGGCAGATTGTATTCCATGTAAAAGATCGAAACCTATGTAAAAGCTGGAAATGACACTTTCTTTCTATACAATGCAGTGTTCGTTACCCACACATGATGGAAGAGATCACATAGATAAATACTATTCACTCAGGTCTCCGGTTCCAGTATTTAGAAACAGGGTGGTCCACCCTAAAATAATATTGACAACAAATATGACAAGGCAAGCATAGATGTAGTGAATCAATCATTTACGTGTGAGCTTATTAGGACAAGTACGCAGAATTGTAACTACAGTAAGAGACCGTCCAAAATCTGAATGAAGAAGTTTGTCTAGCACTTATTGTTTGCAACTAATCGACGTGAATAATTGGACATTATATCGAATGAGTAAGAAATACAAGTAAAATTGTCAACAAACCTGGGTTGCAGTAGTAATCTGGGTCAATGTCACTATGACCAACAATCCAAAATGACTAGTTTCTGTTCCGAGGGCCGGAATTTTGAAAACCCTGTGAACTTTAGAGGTACTAAAGATTACCGAAATACATATGAACCATTAATTGTAGGTAGCACTGAGCACACAACAAACCCTAATGACAGTCCTGCCTAATGAGTAATGAATTAATTAGAAAATGGACGTATCTCAGGATAAATCGGGTTGGCTTGGTGGGTGCTGCACGCCTGAGCCCTGAACGGACTGGGAAGGTAGGCACGGTGGCGCGCCCGGGCAGCGGTGACGCTGTTGGGCGAGCGGCTCCTGGCCTCCTGTTAGTCCGGCGTCTCCTCCTAGAGTCATGCCGTCCGGGGACGGCAAGTCGCCGGCGAGGCAGGCGGCTGCGGGCGAGTATAGATCGGAAGCACGCAGCAAAACAGAGGGGAATCGGGGCCTAGGACGACCCAAAATCCCAGGGTGGGCCGGCCCACCGTGGGCACCCTGTAGAGATACACACCTGAGCGGCGAACATGCATTTTTGAAACTAATTTAGGAACATTAGCTGACCAATTAAACAACTCTGTTTTAATAATATCAGATTCGTATTTGAAGATCTAAGCTTGTTTAGCTTGCTGCGTGGAGCAGTGTTATTATGACACGAAGCACGTATTCTGATCGTATAGTGATCATAAAAGGGGGAAACTCTAAGCATATTTTTTTTAGCAAAAGAGGGTTTTCCCTCCGATTTCTATTAAAGAAACCACCACGGAACCAACATGATCAATTAAACCCTAAGCATGATCAATTAAACCGTATTATGGTTGTGCCATGGCAGATTTGAAGCTGCAATCCGGAGAAATGATTTTTAGCATGCATTGTTTGCTTCAAACTAAGACCTAAATTCTAATAGCTGAAAAGATTGTAGAGTAACCAAGTTAAGATCTATTTTCTGGTTGAGATCAAAAGGTTGAGGAGATATGAAGTACCACCTCTCTTGCGGCGCCGTGTAGGCATCGAGGGTGCGATGGCTGTCGGTGGCGTTGAAGCAGATCTGCGACGGTAGACGGGTGCATCGGGGGATAAGTCTTGTTGCGGTGGAAGAGAAGGTCATGTGAGCGGCCCCGATGAAGCGAGAGGATGCGATGCAAGGCTATTGGTCAGTCGTCGTGGATGAGAAACGTCCATCTCTAGCAGTGGACGACACGGTCTTGGTAGGCGCTCCAGCATGGTGGAGGACGGTGGCGATGGATGTGGTGGAGGACGGCGGCGATGGATCGGGTGGCAGACAGAGGCTGGTGTGGGGATGGGGTGTTCTAGCACGGATGGTGTATGAATGGGAAAATTGAGGGAGAGGTACGGGGAACCATGTTATTGGGACGCGCCTATCTGAAATATGGGAAAGTTACGAACTTAGCCCCCGTTTAAAATTTGGACGTCTCGTCGGTTGGGGATAGGACGGCAATCTCGCATCTCGCCAATATTTGCCCAGAGCGATTTCAGGCGAGGAGAGGGTGGTTGGCGCCCATGGTTTGCACCCACGGTGTATGAACAGGGCTGACAAGTAGGGCGGTTGTGTCACGTCTGAGTGAAGTTACAAACATGACCCTATTGAAAATATTTGCCTACATCGATTTTGGCCGACTCGAGTTTGTTTTGCCGCCCACCGTGTATGAATGGGGAATGGAGGGAGAAACAGAGTTCTTTCGGAGGAGCTTGAATCAAGTGTGTTTTTCCGCCCATGTTTGACGCCCACCGTGTCGGAATGGGCTCAGAGGCGGTCGTGTCACGTCTAATTGAAGTTACTAACCTATCCCTATTTAGAGCAGTGGAAATCGGGCCGATGGATTGTCCGTGTAATGGGTAGACAGTAATTTCCATCTCCCAAACACTTGGCTTCGGGCAGCCGACGTGGGAGTGGACATTTTGTAGCTTCTTTTGAATTTTGGGACAATAAGCATCCACATTTACCCTGGCAACTAAATTCGAATCCATTTTGTATTCCTATATGAATCTTTATAAATCGTTCTATGTGTTTTTATATATCTTCAAAAGGACGACAAAGATGTATTCCAATATCATATATGAATATGGTTTACAAATGCCGATACTCAAATTCAGAAACTAGTATCCAGTTTAAGGTGAATTCGAATATTTGGAACACTTCATGTCCAACTCAAATGTCACACGCAGCATAATGTGTACTCCCATTTAGATATGTACACAAGCGATGTATCAAGATTCAGATATCGAGTCAATCAACCAAGAATGTACAGAACTAACAGACATATAAACACTTAATAGAGTATATGGATCAATAATATCAACTAACATACATAAGCAAGGCCGCTGTACTTTTTTTTGGCTACAACAACATCTTTTTTTAGCCAGCATCTTGGCCCTTTCCGATGCGTGCCACGGTCAATCTATTCTACTACTATTGCTGAATGCACATTCAGCCCGATTGGCATATTTGTAGGTCTCGCACAGCAATCCAAATGAAATGTCTCCGAGTCTTATCAACTAATACAGACTTGTGCTCAAATAAAACTACAAACCAAAAAACAAAACAAAAATTATTACATGATCTCTAAAACAAATGGTTTGATTGATTACATGAACAGATAGCACAAAGGTTATTCAACTATGGAAAGAACATTTCACCTATGTGTCGGCGTTCTGGGAACGGGGGTACCCAGACTTGCCTGCCTGCGGCCTGCGGTACGGCCCATCTTCATCAACACCTGCTCAAGACCCTCGCGAGGGGCCGAGCCTCGTGGGGCGGATGACAGGAGGCTTCCTCGGGCACAGCCTTGTCAGACTGGCTCGCGAGGAAGCGGAGAGATCAAGGCGGGGTACCTCGCGAGGTGCCCATGACGCAAGCTATGACGACCAAGGCCAGGCGGGTGCCAGGAGGGCGCCGGCCTACGCAGAGTCCTTGTTTCCTCTTTGGTGCAAAGGGGGCAAGCGCAGGCAAGGGTATCAAGCAAAGGCAACCATTTCAGTTCAACAAGACCAAGACCAGCAGGACGGCAGGATGGAGGTCATCGTGGAGCCCAAGCCGGCGTCATCGCTGTGGTCTTTGGCAAAGCGAGACCAACTTTAGTCGGGATAAGGGTACTAGTTGTTCCCCTTCAAAATGGCCAATTGTTGGCGCCCTTCCCGCTCAATATTTGGGAAGAGGCCCAGGGCCTCCGCCTATAAATAGGATTAGCCACCCACAGGGTAGAGGCATGGAGAGAACAAGGATAGAAAGATAGATAGAGAGAGAGAAGCGACTGAACTCCCCCTAGAAGTTCATCGCGCCAGCCAAGAACAGACCCTCGCGAGGCTGTTCCCCCTTGTACTACTCACCATTAGCCCCAGAGGCAATCCACACACCACACACTGGAGTAGGGTGTTACACCACAATGGTGGCCCGAACCAGTATAAACCTTGTGTCCCTTGTGTTGTTCTTTGTGTAGTTTTAGATCCTTGCGAGGCGACGAGACAAGGGTAGGAAGTAGGTGTGATCTCTGCGTGCACCCTAGAGTTCGAACCTTGAGGGTCTGCCGGAACCCTGAAACCGACAATTGGCGCGCTAGGTAGGGGTGCACCGGAATCTGCCTTCTGTTGCCTCGTGTTTTCGCTGCCCGTCGCGTCCATGTCAGACGCTTGTCGAGCCCGCGCCGAGCGCCGGGCCGCTCTTGCCACTCGCGTCACCCAGACGGCCCCCGTCGGTGGGCGCCCCCGCCGTTCCCCGTCACCTGCCATCAATGCCGCCACCTGCCCGGCGGGGAACGAGCAGCAGGTGTCGTCCCTACATCCTTCGGTGCGGCGAGAAGGCCGCACTGCCACCCCGTCGCTGACTCCAGCCGGTTCCTCCTCCCAAGCCCGTCGCGCCCCTGCGGATGCGCACGCCGCGCTGCTCCGGGCGCGGGAGCTCCTACACTACCGTCCCTTCGACGACCTCTCCGACGAGTGGCTCGCTCGCATCACCGAGCTCGTCAGCGCCGCTGGGGGCTCCCCTGCACCATCCCTATCGCTGCACCGCGCCCTGCCCTGCGCGGGCGACGAAGCTCCCGGGGCGCCTCAGCCACCTCCCCCTCAAGAAGGCACATTGGCCCCAAGGCGCGTGGCCCCTCGGCTGAACCCACTCCGTCTGGCGCCAGCACAACAAGAGAAGAGCAGCCAAGAGATTCCTCGCCCCCAAGAAGCTGCCCGTGTGCTCCCCGCACCGGCCCGACACGAACGCGCTCCTGCTCCAGCGCGCCAAGACCCCGTGCTACTCCAGGCGGCAGCGCACCAAGACCCGCAAGATCAAGCTCTCCATCACCAAAGGGCTCCCACGGCAACTTCAGGCTGCCGTGCCTTCTCTGCCGAGCTGCGCAGCATGGCCTGGCCGAGTAAGTTCAAGCCAGATCTGCCCCCGCGCTACAATGGCACGGCTGACCCTGCTGAGTTCCTCCAGCTCTACGAGCTGGGCATCGAAGCCGCCAACGGGGATGAGAAGGTCATGGCGAACTGGTTCCCCATGGCGCTCAAGGACGGTGCCCGCACCTGGCTCCTGAACCTGGCTCCTGGCACGATATCCTCTTGGGACGAGATACGCACCCGATTCATCGCCAACTTCCAGGGCACGCGCGATCGACCCCCAGCCATGAGCGACTTGTGCCGCATCAAGCAACAGCCGGGAGAGACCCTGCAGAAGTTCATCCAGCGCTTCAACAACGCTCGCCTTAAGACCCCCAAGGTGTATGAGGAGGCCATCATCTCAGCCTTCTCCGATGGTGAACGTGACGTCAAGATGAAGGAGGAGCTTGCGATCCATGAGGACCTGTGCACTTCCCTGGAGTTGTTCAATTTGGCGATCAAGTGCGCTAGGGCTGAGGAAGGGCGCCTTTCCCTCCACGAGCTGCCAGCTGCTGACCCAAAAGAGAAGAAGCCCAAGACCAAGGACGTGAAGCACAAGGAGGCTCCCGTACTTGCAGCAGAGCCGGACACCAAGCGAGGCAGGGATCAGCCTGAGTCATCCAAGGGCAACCGGTACTGCGTGTACCACGATCTCCACACCCACAACACCAACGAATGCCAAGAGCTCAGGGCCGTACGAGACGTGCGAGCAGGCCGACGCCTCGAGCGCAGCGACCGGGGCTATGGCCGAGGAGGAGGAAGAGGTGGAGGACGTTGGGAAGACCGTGGCCCTCGCCAAGGGTGGCGTGACCGACCTCGCAAGGACCGCTGGCAGGACCAGCCTCGTGAGGGAGGTTGGAGGGACCCACCTCGCGAGGGGGGTCGGAGGGATCAGCCTGTTGAGGACCGCCCACAAGGCAATGCGGGCCTCCCTCCTTTGCCACCACAGCCGAGGAGGAATGAAGACCATCATCAGGACGAGGGGGCTGGAGGCTCCCAGGAGCCGTGCGCAATCGCTTGCATCTTGGGCGGCGCTCAAGCCCCGGCCTCTCAGCGCATCTTCAAGCAGTTTGCTCGTGAAGTGAATGCAGTCCACCCCAAGCTCGAGGCCACACGCCCTCTCAGGTGGTCAGCATGCGCCATCACGTTCAGCTCAATGGATCAGCTCAAGTGCACGGCCACAGCCGGAGTCCTCCCGATGCTTTGTTCCCCAATCATCAGCAATGTGCAAGTCACCGGGACCCTCATCGACGGTGGAGCAGGGCTCAAGGTCCTATCCATCGAGATGTTCAACAATCTCCAAGTGCCCTACAATCAGCTGCAGCCAACCAAGCCTTTCTCGGGAGTCACTGATGGTTCCATGGTTCCGATAGGGCAGGTCCGCCTTCCTGTCACCTTCGGCAAGCGCGACAACTACCGGACCAAGCTCATTGACTTCGACGTCGCTCACATTCGCCTGCCGTACAATGCCATCTTTGGGTACCCAGCCCTGGCCAAGTTCATGGCCGTGACTCGTCACGACTACAATGTCCTCAAGATGCCAGGAAGCGGTGGAGTCATCACAATGCCTTGTGAAGAGAGAGACGCTGTGTGTTCCCTTGAGCGTGCTTTCCAAGCTGCATCAATCGAAGACCCAGATCACAGGAGCGGGAGGCTTCCCGAGGCCGCTCCTAAGAAGAAGAAGACATCGCCTGTTCCGACCCCTCGGGAGGCAGGGCCCCTGTGGTCCGCGCCTGCTCAGTGGGGCGCCTCCTGTCAGATAGGAAAGGCGCGCCCGGCGCCCTCCTCGAGCAAGGCTCAGGGGCTCTCTCCTGGAGGGCCATCGACTTTGCTAAGATAACGAGGGAGGCGCTCGGGCACCACTTGGAGGCGTGCTTCAACGCATGTTTCCCTCAGTAAGGAGCAAGTCAAGGAAGGCCAATCCCTCGGGAGTTCGTCAGCGAGATCATTCAGGAGCTGCAGGAGTCAAGAGTCATGAGTGGCAGCCGCCGCTTACCCGCCATAGCTCCCCATCCAGGCGAGGATGGTGGGCCGCGCGCCTGCATCGACATACCAGGACTCAACCGGGCCGCCTCTCAGGAGCGCCTCTGGCCCTCACGCGTGGGACGCTGCGAAGGTCCGCCCCACAGCTATGTTCGCATGCCTTACGGCCTACTGAACGCGGCTGTTGTGCGTTAGCGCCTCATGAGGGACATCTTGGAGGCTCAAGCGGTCAGGCATTCCGCAGTCCTAGCGGAGATGAAGATGGTCCGCGAGGAGCCGCCAGCGCCCCCGGAGCCTCCCGAGGCTCCTGGGCCTGGGGGCTCGTGAAGATCGGCTTCCACAGCACACGTCGTCCGCTACTTCAGCACCCCTGCATCTTTCGCGTCATTTGGTGACATCCTTCAAGTTTCGTTTTCAGGTGGGAGCTTCCCCCAGGGCTGCATCATTCCGAGGCCGCATGGGTCCGTCCCTACGGCAGGTATCCCATTAGTTCATGTTTTCTAGTTTACTTTATCGGGGGCGCCCCACGGGCTGCATTTCCCCCAAAGTCGCTCTGGCCCGACCCAACGGTGTTCGCCTTTTTCTGCGCCTTTTTAAATGGATTTTCTCCTTCATGATTAACATGCTTGACTTAATTGCCCGCTCGATTGACACCGACTGATGGAGCTGCTCCCTCACGGCATGACTCTTGCGCATGGGCCCGTCCCTGTAGTGTCGACAAACCTGAATGGCTGAGCTCTGGCCGCGGCAACCCCGCAGGGCGCCACCTCACCAAGCCTTCAGTGCCTCATCACCTTCCTAGAGCAACCAGCAGCTGGCCGGCAATTGTAACGGCAAACCCTCGCTTTTCTCATGATGAACTCGCAGGATCGCTTTAAGGAGCAGTGTCGGGCGAGGCCTCCGCAGCGTCTCCTTCGCTCTCGTCCACGCGAACTTCTTGCACGTTAAAGGGGGCGTACCTGAGCATCGCGGCTCATGGGCTCTTACTGGCTCTCCAGCCCTCACCCTCTGGCCTTGTCCACGACATTGTGACCTGGCATACCAGCGACGGCTGAGCCCGCTCGAGGGCCGGGACCTGAGGACGTAGAGCACGAGGGGGAGCAAAGGCGAGAGGGAAGAGGCACGTGGGGACCTCGCCAGGCAACTCCTCGGCTGTCGACGCGCGGGCCCGGCGCCGCGCCAAGGAGTGGTTTCTGACCCCCGAGGTAAGTCACCCTCCAGAAACACTAGCTATCGTAGCACCGACCTCGCACCTAATGCAGTTCCATTTTGGTGACGTCGCGCTCCTTTCTCACCGAACGATGGCTACTTGAGCGCTAAAGGGGACCTCCTGAGCATCGCGGCTCAGGGGCTCTTACTGGACCCCGGGCCGCTCACCTCCTGGCCTTGATCACGGCATCGCGACTGGCATACTACCGACGGTCAAGCCTGCCTTGGGACCGGGACTGTCAACAGAGCGTCAAGTCCTCGCGAGGATCGAAAGGAGGAACTAAGCTAAGACGGGACGAGCATCCCTCACCACTTCATGATAAGGATCATATTAACAAATGGAACTACAAGCACCTTACAAACCCCCGTGGGGTGTGTTCTTCGATTCCTCGCAGGGAACAAAAGGAGAAAATCCTAAAGGGTGCTAACTACGCGCGCCTCCGCAAGAGACGCCATCATCAATAGTGGGCCGTCAGCCACCAACGCCAACCCCATACAGATCAGTGGCGACGGCGGCCTGACGAGCCCGCCCTGCTCCGAGAGCGACGCAAGCTCGGGGGCTCGTAGCTGTCGTTGCTCGTTTCTGGGGTCGCGAGGAGCTCGGCGGAGTCGCTGGATCCTCCAACACCTCTGCTGCCTGAGGAGCTGCTGGGGAAACGGTTGACGAGCCTAGTCCTTGCCGCGGCAGGGCCCCGGCCGCCTTTCTAAGGGCAGCACTCCAGCCGGCGTCCCTCCGCGTCGAAGACGTTGAAGAACATCAGGGAGGCGCCGTCGTACTCAAGGTGGAATGCGAGGGCGCCACCCGTCCTGCAGACCCGGGCGATCTCGCCCCAGCCACGGGTCAGGTAGACCCTGCCCGGAGCGACAACCTCGACATCCGCTTCGGTCGTAGGGGTACTGTAGCCAGCGTGCTGCAGCCAAAGCTCGATAGGCCCCCTCGGTGGGATCTCGAAGGTGAAGGAAGGTGGGAGGCGGATCCAAGACCGAGGATGCATGGCAGTGTGAAGCACGAGCTCGCGAGAGGAGCCCTCAGCGTGAACTCCAGGAGGAACGACGCGCACCGCCGTGATCCGCCGGCGGCGACGGCGCCTCTGGCGGTGCCGCTCAGCGCCAGCGCCTTCAGGACCCTCGATCCGGGTGCACAATGGCAATGGGAATCCGGGCGGCGACCGCTCAAACCATGGCCTCGACGCCTCCTGCCAAGCACTCCCTCCTTCGCGGAAAGAGGCGAGCCGTTTCTTCGGAGGAAGCGGACAGATCCTCGCTGGGGCCTTCCCCTTCTCTTCGGCAGAAAACCGACGGATCGGCGCCATTGGCGTAGGGAGGAGCGAGGGCGAAGAGGAAGACAGAGAGTAGCGGGAAGAGATGAACTGGAAGGGCTCGTGCCGTTTCGTACATATAGCCGAGGGAGGCCAACCACCGGCCTCCACGATCACAGGTAATCATGACCCGTTTTGCATGCAGGGACTTGTCAATTCATGTAGTTGCCGAGGCATCGTGGGGGAGCCAGGCCGCCCACGTCCAATCAACCGCCATGCGGCACCCAAGGCCGCAGGCTATTGGGGACCGCGGCGCTTCGCACTTGCCCCTTCGCTTCCCTACTAAGCCAAGTCCGGGTGCACCTTGGGCCCGGGGGCTACTGTCGGCATTCTGGGAACGGGGGTACCCAGACATGCCTGCCTGCGGCCTGCGACGCGGCTCAAGGAGTGGCCCGGTACGGCCCATCTTCATCAACACCTGCTCAAGACCCTCGCGAGGGGCCGATCCTCGCAGGGCGGACGACAGGAGGCTTCCTCGGGCACAGCCTCGTCAGGCTGGCTCGCGAGGAGGCGGAGAGATCAAGGCGGGGTACCTCGCGAGGTGCTCATGACGCAAGCCATGACGACCAAGGCCAGGCGGGCACCGACCTGCGCAGAGTCCTTGTTTCCTCTTTGGTGCAAAGGGGGCAAGCGCAGGCAAGGGTATCAAGCAAAGGCAACCATTTCGGTGCAACAAGACCAAGACCAGCAGGACGACAGGATGGAGGTCATCGTGGAGCCCAAGCCGGCGTCATCGTTAGGGTCTTTGGCAGGCGAGGACCAACTTTAGTCAGGATAAGTGTACTAGATGTTCCCCTTCAAAATAGCCAATTGTTGGCGCCCTTCCCGCTCAATATTTGGGAAGAGGCCCAGGGCCTCCGCCTATAAATAGGACTAGCCACTCACAGGGTAGAGGCATGGTGAGAACAAGGATAGGAAGATAGATAGAGAGAGAGAGAAGTGACTGAACTTCCCCTAGCAGTTCATCGCGCCAGCCAAGAACAGACCCTCGCGAGGCTGTTCTCCCTTGTAGTACTCATCATAAGCCCTAGAGGCAATCCACACACCACACACTGGAGTAGGGTGTTACACCACAATGGTGGCCCGAACCAGTATAAACCTTGTGTCCCTTGTGTTGTTCTTTGTGTAGTTTTAGATCCTTGCAAGGCGACGAGACACGGGTATGCAGTAGGTGTGATCTCCGCGCACACCCCAGAGTTCGAACTTTGAGGGTCTGCCGGAACCCTGAATCCGACACTATGATTTACCAAGTAGGAATTTAATTTCCTTTTTCCTTCACGACCTTAACAATCTGGTCAGTCTCAGCTTGCTTCATTTTGAAATCCACCAAATATTTAATGGTTTTCTTGAGAACTGCTTGTGATTGTGTTGTTTGCTTCCTCAACATGTCAACTTCATCTCTAAGTGCAGAAGCATAATCTCTTTCTACCACTAGTTTAGCCTCTAGAGCATCAGTAGTTGGCAATTCATAATGCACGATTGGGCTGGTGCCATTGTTGTGGGATGATGCAACGTCCATGGGGACCTCGCTCTTTGATCTTGGGCTAACATGTTTTGCCATTAAAGTTCCGATTGGATTCAGAAAAGTTGAAGTTAGCAAAACATCTCAACTGGGAGTTATAACAGCAAACCAGTTAAACAAACAAGGAATTAAAGAGTTTCAATTGGATGCCGAGAAGTATTTCCCTCCATCCCATAATGTAAGACGTTTTTTTTGACACTATGCTAGTGTCAAAAAACGTCCTATATTATGGGACGGAGGGAGTAGTTATTAACATCATTGTAACCCGCTGTTGCAGCAGCAAAGCAGTTAAACAAACAAGTAGATATTTAAGTTAAGGCAAATAGGTAATTCTTAACAGTAAGTATCAAACACATAGATAGGCGCAGTCTGCAATATGATTAACAAAAGGCCGTGCCATTATGTAATCGTGAGTAAACTAAATTAAGCCAAGCAACGTAATTGAACAATTTTGCAATAAGTGGCTAACTAAAATTCCGAGAAGCAGGTAACTGAACTTACGCTAGTTCTTTATACAGGCACACTGCAACTTCTTTTTCGCTTACAAGGTTGTACAAAGGAGTCCATGGCATCAATTGCTTGGATACACAGTCCCAATACTTCTTTCTTCCCACACTGCATGCATAAGTCGAATGGTTAATCTGGTAAGATGGTGCGTCCTTGATATGTTATATGAGGACGTGTAGTCAGACTAGTTGTAGCCAAACACATCACAATCGGCTTTATCTGTATATTTCATGCGATTACTTTTGGCATTTCGAGATCTAAGCAATCTACAATAGGATGAAAAGACTGGCATCCTTCACATTATTGGCGAACTCAGTTCATAGAAACAAGCAATTCAACAATTCTGTGCGTAAATCAAAAGCGCCACTAGAATATTTTTCACTGTCCAATCATACACGCAAAAAGGGGCGACGCCACCATAGGGGCTGGTATGGGCGGCTGCCTTAGGTGGCTGGAAAGTGTGCACCTAGTTTGAGTCGTCCAGGTTGGCCCACGCTAGTTTTGTTCATCCCAACGCATGAGCAGGCAATGTAAAAAATGAAGAAAAATGTCTCAATTTGGATGGGCCAATAACATAAGTGCAAGGAAGGCCCTATAGCAGGCTCGCGGCCCAAACGAGCGCCTCCCATATCGATCGACAGCAGGAAAAATCCCAATTCATTTGCTCCACCCTCCAGTCTGGTTCGCTCCTAACCTAGCCGCCGCTGGACAGACCAACACAGCACTTCCTCGCGCCCTCGTTGGAGGGCGGTTGCCGGGCTTCAAGCGAACGGAAGGACAAGAAGATGAAGATCCAACCCTGGGTGTAGCCTGCGTGGGAGGCAGCGGTGGCAACACGGGCATGGCATCGAGCTTGCGCAAACGAACAGTCACAGCTTGCAAGAGTTGCATGCGCAACGAGCAGGTAGATCACATCCCTAATTATATCTAATTCAACTCTTCAATTTCTGGCCAATAGTTAAACCTGACAGTGTTGTAAAACTGCTTGTATGTAGGGAATCTATGAGAAAATGAAACCAATTTCTACTTATTTTATAACTCCCCCAATCAATACTGAACTGACCAAATCTGATGTATCTAATCAAGTTTCCGGTGCAAACATAGAATCTCATGTTGTTCTTGAGCCTGAAGTGTCTAATGAACAGACTGCTAATGAAGGATTTGATGCAAACATTTTACATGCTCCTAGTGATGAACATATAGTGTCTAATGAGGGATCTAATGCAAGCATTTTGCAAGCTCATTGAAGGATTTAGTGTCTAATGATGATCTACTATGTTGAGAGAGACAGAGATTTGCAGGCATTGATGACAAGCAAATTATAGTGCCTTTTCATAGCTTGAGGAAACGTCGAGGCCATCTACCAGAAAGTCCCCGTATCATGACAACATAGCATAAATAATTTTCTAATATGTTGTTTGAAACTATTGGCATACTTGTCCAAGATAGATATATTGATATGCAGTTTATGACCGGGTTATACGTGCAATTACACTTCGATATTTTCAGCCGGAGAACGAATAATTCAGGCAGGTATGCAGACCATGTTTGTAGTCCTTGTACACCATGTTGCATTTTGTGTTTTTGGTGCTTGCATCATTTAGTGTTTATAATCTGAACTACTTTGGATCATTAGCTGGTTTTCAAAGTGCATGTAGCTTCACATTTCTCAAGTTATGTTGATTTCCGAGTGCAAGTGCAACTTGAATTCGTGGATCAGCCACTGCACACAAATCATACACGAATGCCAGTACGAATTAAATGAAATGCAGGGACTTACGGTAGCTCGTTGTACAGGCTCGCTGCAGCTCTTCTTGCGCTTGGGATGTTCCATGTACAAGTCCATATTACCACTTGCTTGGATGTGCAGGCCTTGTGCTCCTTGCATCCCCCTCTACATTTTTGACACGGCGAATGGTTGATCAAATAAGAGGAATCGACCTTGATGTTGTACCGGAGGACAAATACTTACAATGTTATACGGGTGTGCAGGATGTGTACCAGATCCCGTAGCCCCCTCATGCTTCACTAAAAAATGGATTTGCTTGTTTCAGATGATATCTCCAGAAGAAATAAGAGTTAAAGTCAGAGTTGCATAGGCGTGTAAGCTAAGAGAGCAGTGAAAGGATATCCAAACATCTTCGGAACAGTGCGCAACGGAGTGATGTGTGGATACCTAGTTCGGGCCGGCGTTTGGGCATGCTCGCCTAGCTAGAGTGCGGGTCACTTCAGAGCCGTTGAGGGTGATGCGCTGGCATTGGCTGGCCGCGCACGGATGCAGATCTTGAGTGGCAGCGGAGCACTACGATGCGATGGACAAGACCGTTGGTGAAGCCCCAACGACCTCGGGGGGCGGAGGTGCGACGATGTGCTCGGTGAAGTAGCCCCGGTGAGCTGGGAGACGGCGTCGGTGAAGCGCACCTGATGCGGTGGAACTCGGTGTCTGTGAGGCACGTCGGTTGCGGCGGCTGACGTTGTCGGTGGACCACCCGGTGGGGCGGACGAGGGTGTAGATGAGGTAGCTCCGGTGCGGTAGTGAAGCGCGACCGTCGTCTTTGTCGTCGTCGTCCGGCACAGAGGTGGGGAACAGTGGGGAAAGAGATGAGATGAGGGGCGATTCGAGGGATGGTGGCGAATTAGGGATTTGAGCAATCTGGGCGCGGAAGGGGACGGTGGAGAAGAGAGATTTTGCAGGGCTGGAATTGGGGCCGCCAGATATTTCTATCCGAAACATGGAAGCACGAACTTATCTTGTAAATGCGTCCCTTTTTTTGGGGGAGGGGTGGGTGGCTGGGTGCTACTGTCCCGTCTCGACACACGCGACCACCTCGACAGATTACGCCGGTGCCTTAAGGCACCTGCCTTTGTGTCCATGACATGTGGGCCCAACAGTGTCGGCCCGCCCACATGTCGGCCACCAAGGGTTGTTGCCTTTAAGGCACCGGCAAATGGCCCAGCCCGACACGACCACTCGGGTCCGCCTGGTGCGCCTACATTTGAGAATGCAAACAAATCTTCTTTCATTTGCAAACGAATCTGTATGTATTACCATGCACATGTTCTCCTTGCAATAATTAGTCATTGAAACAAGATACTCCATCCGTTCACTTTTGTAAGTCGCTTGTGCAACTTAAAATGAACTGTTTTGCACATTGTCCTAAATGTCTTCAAGGTCTTATAAAAGTGAACATAGGGAGTACTATAAATTAATTAATGAGGAGTTATTTGAAAAAATCAAACGGGTACCCATGCTAACGTGGATTAGAGTGTGTCACATAATTAGTTATTTGAATTAGAGTGTGTGTCACGTAGTTAGTTATTTGAATTAGAGTGTGTGTCAATGGCGATCTCCTATTCTAACGTGGATTTCGCATTTCACTGTATCCATGCTACTTTTTTAATACAAATTCATATGTATATGATGAACACCATGGTAGTGAGAAAACTTTTGGATGGATTCAAACATATGACCTACAAAATGGCACAACAAATTGAGCCAATGTCAACTTTTCGAAACTTAGTATGGCACGAATTAGAAATAATTACCCGTATGCCTGGTGCTCGGTTCAAATCTTACAATGTACACCGAATTGAAACATAGATATTAAGTCTCGTACTATGTACATTCAAATGTTGTTTTAGTCCCCCCCACGCCAAGCACAAACGCTACATACTTCCCTCAGATCGGTCAATCTTCCTCTCCTAACCACTTTAGCAAGCTATCGGTTTCCAACACACGTTCATTCTTTCTCTCCATGTTTCGATCTCTAAGTCTCTCAACTACACAACCCCTTTTTCCACTCATGTTACCAAATGTATTTACCTCACACACCCGCCATTGCACCCCATGCCGAGCTCTCTCTCTCCCCCCTCTCCCTCTCACCCTCTCGCGCTAAAATACATGCATTGCCTATCTAGCCCCCAACCTCTCATGCGCACGAACGCACGTTGTATATCTAGGTCACTCCCTCGAGACTGTCTCACTCTTTCTTCCACATGGCGGGCCACACCTCTCTCAATCTCGCTCTCTTTATCTGAGTCTCGTTTAACCTCGTTTTCTTTCACACACAAATTATATATCTCCCTGTTCGGGCCTCGATCGACACACTCTATACTCTCTCACGCAGATTGTCTATCTAGGTCAGTCCATCCAAGCTGCGCCACTCTTTCGACCTCATGGTGGGCCACGCTCACTCAATCTCTCTCTCTCTCTCTCTCTCTCTCTCTGTGTGTGTGTGTGTGTGTGTGTGTGTGTGTGTGTATGCCTCGATTTACCTCGCTCTTTCTGGGACAAAAATGATATATCACCATGTTTGAGCCCAATTCGACCTATGCACATTGTATACTCTCTCACGCACATTGTCTATCTAGGTCACTCTCTCCAACCCGTCTCACTCCTTCGATCGCACGGCGACCCTATGTGATCGGTTGACCTTGCTTCCTCCCACGCACAAAATATATCTACACGCCTATCACTGGATCATCTCTCAAGCTCTATCTTACAGCCCTCACCCTTACCAAAAGCTCAATCGGACAATATCTCTCCGGAGCATATATATTTGTTCAATGAATGTCGGACCACCCTCACTTTGTCTCTCTATCTATATGTCTCTCGATTGACCTCGCTTTCTCATACCGTATCCTCCACGCGTTGAAGCAACTACCTCTCCATCCCTCGCAAAGCCGGAGCTATTTATATTGCGAGGGGCACTCCAACCTTGGATTAATTTGTGTAGGCATTTATTCCAGTCGGTTTAGATTATATTTTCGTAGCATTCGGCCCACAACTAGTCCAAACGCTATTGCAACCCACGCAACTCCCCTAGTTGATTTCCCTCTGGCTCGGTCATCTCTCTCTCGCACGTCCTTTCTCACCTTCAACGTCGCACCATGGTATTATTGAAAAAAATACGTTGTTCTCTTTAATTATTATAAATACGCTACAAAACTACACACTGATAGTCCACTTGGAATGGAACAAATTTCGACCCACAAATTAAAGTGCTACAAACTACACACCAAGGGGCCCACATGTCATGAAACAAATTTGGACCCATATGCAAATTAAAAAATAAAGGACGAGGATCGAACATGCGACCGGGCCATCAAGCCGCACGTTAATAGGCAACATACGTAGAATAGCAATATTTGTTGTACCCCCTTTGTTCACATAATGTTTTTATATTACCACAGCCTAATTAATGGATAACATGTAATATTATTTTTAGAACTATTCCCCTACACTTACTGGTGGGTTCCATGTGCGCTCTCTCTCTCTCTCCTCCCCTTCTGCGTTTAGGCCTTGCAGGCGAAACAAGGAGAAGAACTCGCGGGCGATGTTGCCGTTGACCATATCTGGACGCGTTCACAACTCACAAGTCACGGCACCAGTTTCACGTACTAGCAGCACTAGTCAGTGTGTACGTGCAATGCACGTTAATTTGGAAGTATATTAAGTGCATGCAAATATTAACTACTAGGATATTATTTGCGTGTTGTCATGTGATTAGCACTATTTTTGGCATGAAATTAACTGCACGCTAAACGTGTTGAGCGCTCGACATTGAAACAGTCTAGGTCGTTGGATGACAAGGAATACATGTGGCTTGATGACGTTTTATATTTAATTTGATACGGCTCTAGCAGAACATTCAATCGATCAAACCATACATTTCGTTTAGTCTGACTCCAACTTTAAATTTTACGACGATCGATATAAAATAAACGGAAATGATAAACGTTCGGATTTTAAGCATGGCAATCCGAACGTTTTTCATGGCAAATTTAGATTACGCGGCGGCGGCGGCGGCGTCTCGCGGTGGGAAGCGGCTCCTCTGCCGTGCTCTGTGTGTCGTCGGGCCACTGACCGACGGCGACGGCGGCGTCTTGCGCCATTGTTGGCGTACTCCTGGACGTTGGCCTAGCTTCAAGTAAGGCCAAAATGTTCTGGACTTCGGAGCGAGTCAACTGGCGGGAGGAGGCGACTGGTGTTGGTGCAAGGAAGCGGTCGACGGTGGCCTTCCATGCCGCTGAGATCGGCACCCACGGGACAAAGGCGCCAACGGCGGCCTTGGCGGAGACGTTCATGTGCATGGGCACCGCACGGGCGCGCGCAAGACGCTGCCAGACGCAGCAAGATGCCGGCAGTGCACCGGGCACCGAAGCGGCGGCGCTGCATGTGCGGCGCGCGTAGGTGCACGGGCGCGTGAAAGTCGGCGGGACCTCATGGAACCCCGTGGCATCAAGCTCGGCGACAATGTGCGGCTCCCAGCCCATCAATGCCCGCAGGGGATGGTATTTGGCGCTTGATGGGCGACAGGGCCGGAGCAGGGAAGCGGGGAGCGGTAGCGCGTCTTCCCGCAAGGCCTGTTCAAGCTTCGTCCCCAAAGCGCCTTATGTTCTTGAGACTCGGCTGGGTGTCTTCCTCATGAAACTGGAACACTAAGGGCAGACCATCGTGATGCGGCATGGCGTACGTTTAGGTCAGGCTAGTTGGAGGTAGACGACAGGAGAATCGGAGAGGAAGAGAGAGGATTGTAGCGATATTGGGTAGTGCGGGGTTGGGACGACGGTGGGCGGCGGAGCCTGGTCAAAGGGCTCGCCTCTCGGTGAGTCTGCACAGCGGTCTGCTTGCACGCCTCGACGGCCCGGTAGCGTGTCTGCTCGCATGCCTCCGTCCAACTCACATGCTTCTTTGGGGACTGCTGGCGATGAAGCGGGGACTCGTGGCGGCACGTAAACGTCCATGGTTTCAATAGTGAAAGCGTTCGCCTTAACATGACAGGTCTTTTCCCTCAAAAAAAACGTGACAGGTCTTTGTTCCAAAATATCTTGGCTCTTCATTTGTGCAACTTGTCATAAGCAGCTTGTCTCGAATTGAAGAAAAAACTTACGAAGTAATATTTGTGCCATATCACGTGACCATGCTTTCAGTTTCAAGAATTTATGCTCACTTTTGGATTTTATAAAATTTAAGACCCAGGATTAGAAACAATAACATAACCTGCATCATGCAATAAATTTTCAAAACGTACATCTGTCAAGTTGTAAATCTTAAGAAAGGATTTGGTCAAACATATAGCTTAGTTAAACCTCCTTTCCGGTTTATAGGGCTCAATTCAAAATCTCACCAACCAAGGTAGATGGTGAGTGGTGGAACAATTGTTGTAGTTTGCAAAACCACTCAATTAATGCGCTTTGTTTTCCTCAAAAATTGTGTTTACTGAATGCATTAATTGCAATGCATGCATGCATAAAGTACATGCATTGGTCAATTTTCTCTTAATACTTGCATGTAATGATTTATTGCACCTTGAAATCTGAACATGTGATGGGGAACAACCAAATTGAGACTTATAAAATGGGAAAACTTAAATTTTGAGATAAGCCCTATAAACTGGAAAGGATAATCCCTCAGTACCAGTGCATTGCCTGATATATTAACTCAAGTACTAGGCACGAACAAAAAAAGTACTAGGCACGAACAAACGGGCTCAATTCTAAGCTCATCCTGGTGTAGTAGTAGTAGTGCTAGGCAATGCAGTTGACGGGTGATATTGACGAGCAGCGACCGAGGGAATTGTATCGTGCTCGACACGGTAGGTAACGTTGTCTAGTTACTAAAGCACCCCTCCGTTGTTCATCGGTAGTCATTATGGACCGGGGACATGAGGGGAATTTCCTAGGGCTGGAATTCTGGCCGCCAGATATTTCGACTTGAAGCGTTGAGGCTCGACTGGTTGGGGTTGCTTAATGTGCATCACGACGCCACCGAAGGACACGAGCCCATTTTTTTAGGATCAACACGAGCCAAGGTCTAGCTAGTACGCCGTTGGGTCCTACCATTTGAGAATACGAAAGGAACCTTTTAAATTGCCGAACGAATCTATGTGTATTACAATACCCGTATTTTCATTGCAAATACTAATCTCAACGTGGTAATTGATTTATGACGAGTCATGTAATTAGAGTGAATTTGTGATATAGTGATCTCAACGTGGATTTCACATTTCATGGTATCCCCAGTAAGTTTTCCAATGCAAATTCAAATTTAAAAGATGAACAATATGGAGGTGATAAAACTTTTTATGTATCAAGCATATGACCACACACACACACACACACACACACACACATAGACTTACACGCACGAACACAACAACAATCCAATAAGTATAGTGCATCTATTTTTCCAACCCATGCATGTATGACACGAGTTCAAAAATACTCCTTCTATTCCTAAATATTAGTCTTTAGAGAGTTCAACAAGTGACTACATACGGAGCAAAATGAGTGAATCTAGACTCGAAAATATGTCTATATACATCCGTATGTGCCAGTCCATTTGAAGCCTCTAAAAGACTAATATTTAGGAATGAAGGGAGTAAAATATAAGACATCCTTGGTCCTCAGTTCAATATTTAAAATGAACATGAAACTGAAACATGAATATTAAGTCTAGTACTACAATACATGAAAATGTTGTGTTTAGGCGGAGCTATGATTTTCGGGGGTCAACCCCTCGACCTTAGATAAAACTGTGGAGCTCTGTTTAGGGTTGTTTAGATTATATTTGTTCCCACCCTCCCAACCACCGATTGTTTGTGCACCCCCCACCCCTCCTCCCCGGGAGAATATCATGTGCCCCCATACCTTACATGCTATATGCCGATACGAGTTACTTGGAGCTTGTACATCTGAGATATAGCAGCTCACATGATGTGTCTTAATTTTTTTCCAGGAAACCTTGATGAGTTTGAGAATTGCACACAATTTGTACAAAAACTACTTAGATGCCCTTTGATCCCATATCCAATGACCTCGAAGCTCGTTTCACCATAGCATCTAAGATGAAGGAGGACATCATATTCTCCTGTATGTAAGAATATCATGTGCCACCACACCTTAGATGCTTTGGTGATACAAGCTCTTCCGAGGCGTTGGATTTGTGACCCAACACCTCCTCGGTGCTTCGAACGGTTTTTTGCTGAAAAGCCCCAAAAGAGTTCGCCATCGCTTTAAGCACAAAGATCGCTCGAGATGCCATTGGATCTCAGATCAAACGACCTCCAAGCTCGTATCACCGTAGCATCCAAGCTGCGATAGCACCTTATGTTTTCTCGCACGGAAGAGTATGAGGTGCTCTCGCACCATAGATTCTATGGTGATACGAGTTCACTGAGATCTAACGGCCCATGAGGAGGTTTGAATGTTTTTGCAATATCTGGTGATGGAGTTTGGGAAATGCGCAGAAAGTACAAGTACTATGCATGTGCCATCTGATCACTGATCATATGACCTAGATGCTCATATCACCGTAGCGGGTAATTAAGCTACGGGGAGCACCTAATATTAGCACTGGGGAGCCGTTGGATCGAAGATGCAGCGGCACACACGAGGCCTGAATGTTTTATTTGCCAAAAAAACTTTGGAGAGTTTGGAAATTGCGCATAAGTACAAAGACTACTCCCAAGCCATTGGATCTCACTTCCAACGGTGTAAAAACTCGTATCACCATAGTATCTAAGCTGCGGGGTGGATGTGATATTCTATGCCGCTGTCATTTTTGTTCGTAAACTTGCAAAATACGTGTAACTCATGCCGTTACTTGTCTAACCGCGCAAAGTGTTTGTTCAAAAAAACCATCCTACACTGAAATATCAGAACAACACACGGGGGCCCCACATGTCATTAATCAAATTTGGACCTAAAACTAACAAATCTGAAAGACGAGATTCGAACTGGCAACCTGGACTACAAAGCGTAAGTCGATAGCCTGAAAAAACGAATAGTTGTTGACTTTGTCTCATAACTTGATTTTATACAGTACTTGCATTGAGTAGAGTAGAGGGAGTGGCTCGTCAACACGTGCATGACCGTTGTCTCACTTACGGGTGGTCCCAGGTCTGCGATCTCAATCTCTCTTCTCCCCATCGTCTAACCTTTGCACAGGCACACACGAAGAGCGGCGCTAGCTTGCCGTGGTGTTATTACAACTAAAAAAAGCTTGGAAAATAGAAGAATCGCCTAGAACAAGAGACGTTGCGGCTGGTCGAGACGGAGCTAACTGTGCCATGTTTGCATGATGAATCTCTGTGGCTAGTGGGGTGTTTTCGACCGACTGGCTGGGTCCCAAGGTCGAACCATAGGTACTACGTCTGATACAGTATATTTTTACACGCACATTTTTCCTCCGTGTCGAGACGTGGCACACCCTACCGCGCGGTTTCGGGGTCCTCCCGGGTGGTGCACGCATATATTCTTGGCGTGGGACGCCCTACTGCGCGTTTTCTGGGTCCTCCTCGGTCGTAGCGCCGAAGCAAGTAAATGAGTAGTCAAATCACGAAAGACCACCTTTCCCGCCGAGTACATCAGTGAAGCATAGTGGCTAGCTAGTTGGGCTAGTTCGACCGATTAGCTAGGCCGCCTCCACATTTGTTTTTTCACCCCTTTTTTTATCTACTTGCTGGCATGTAAATTTAAATATCCACCATGGCGTTGCTCTGGTGTTTGGGTGCGGCAGGATTTTAAATTTTTTGATTGACGGGAGCAGGCGCGGCAGGATTTTAAATTTTTTGGTTGACGGGAGCAGGCGTGGTAGCAATTAGTCATGATGACTCCGCCTGTAAAAACCCACTGCTCCCTGATGTGAGAAGTCGTCGACTGGTGTTTAACATGGTGAAAACCAAAAGATTCCCCGCTCCTCGGCTGGCTCCCTCCTCCTTCCCGTAGATTGCATTGCCTTTCAGCTGTTTCGCCCCCTTTGCTTCCTCTCCCCATTGCTTCTACCTGGTGCCATGGGGGCGCAGCAGATCACGGAGTCCGAGGTGAGGCGCTGACAGGGAGCTCCATGCCAAGGATGCAGAGCTCAGGGCCAAGGACGTGGAGCTCCGTGAGCTCAAGGAGGAGAGGAGTGACATGCTCCTCCGTTATGTGCGGGAGTTCACGGAGCTTCAAAAGCGGCAGGCGTCCACCACAAAGATGCTCGAGGCGTCTGCGGCGTTGCTGCAGAAAGTAGGAGATACGATAGGCCATCAGGGGAGCCGGCTGGAGCGCGAGCGGGCCGATCGTGATGAGGTCTAGGATTGCCTCAGCCACTTGGTGAACCAAGTTGCCACGCACGTGTTGCGGCTGCGCGATGCTTACCATCGTGCCAGCGCGACGATGCCGGCCGTCGGGCTAAACCCGTTCGACCACTCGGTCGACTTCAACAAGCTACGGCTTCCTGACCTGGTCTCCTTCTTCACCTATATCTTCGAGGAGCTGAGCCGTCTCCGTGCAATGGTGGGGGCTGAACTGGACAAGGAGGGGTTGCGCGCTGCCGTTGTCGTTGCCGGGCGAATCCTTTCAGGGCTCCATCACCGGAATCCATTCGTGCCATTGGACGCCGTCTTTGACGAGCTGGCTCCCATTGACCGGGAGCGGGCTCTACGGGCGGTTGCACCCTGTATCACCAACGTCGTGCGCCTCGAGAAGCAGAGGGACTTCGGTGGTGTTTAGACACCCTCTGCATGGGCATGTCCATGTCTCAGCGCAACATGACCGTTGGATCAAACTCAGACGGTGCAGATCCGTCACTGTAGCACAAAGCATGTGGGTGTGTTTAGTTGCATTCTCATCTCAATACAGTTGTTTCCTCTTCGTGTATTTTTGTCAACCTACTAGTGTGGACTCATGCACCCTTCATGCACTTTGCCAAACACCCAAAAGTGGGTCGAGAAGGGAACTTTTGCTCCCATCCCGTGCACCCTTCATACACCCTGTCTAACACTATAGGATGTGCTTCATATGGTTCATGTTTTGTGGATACTGTAGCACCATACTCTCCGTGCGCTATGGACCTAGTTCTGTTAACATTGATCTCACCATTCATTCTCGACCGGACAATCGAAAAAGCGGTACTATGTTACATATAGGAGTAGTTGACATGCGCACAACACAGCAACAAGATTGTGTAGTACTGACGTATGAACCACTTTACATGCCTAGTAGTAGGAGCACTGTGTATTTTCATGTGGCTGCCGTGTTTCGCACTCCTCCGTCGTAAGAGTGGAAATGCTTGTTGTAATCATTTTTTTCTTCAGAATGAAAAACATTGGACACGCTCTACCGTGCGGATCCTCCTCCAGCCATGCACTAAATTACTCACTTTCGCCGACGTGTGGGACAGCCAGCACCTGGGTCCACCAGCCATGCACTAAATTACTCCATAGTAGAGTGACGGTAGACTACCCCGATCGAACCGCCGCAGTAATGCCCAATGAGCCGTCAAATCACAAAGCTGCCTCCTTTCCAGCAGTAAGTTGGACGGACAAAGCAACCATCATTTCACTCTTCTCTCTCAGCTTCCTCTCTTGAAGAAAACCCCCACTCGCTTCGCTTCTCCCTCATCTCGTTCCTCCTTTCACTCTTCTCTCTCAGCTTCCTCTCTTGGATGGATGCCGGAGCACCGGCCGACGTGATGTCTATGGCTCTGGCCAAAACCATCGAGGCTCATGGTACGAATAAGCGCAAGCACCCCACCGAGACTACCGCAGACAAGCTCAAAGCCATCGCCCTATCCAAGCCCCCCTCTCCGGGATCCCTCATTAAGCAAGTCCAGGTAATGTCTCTTGTTGACGATCTTTTTCTCGATCTTGATCGTGTTTTTCATCTAACACGCAGTACTAGTACTTTGGTAGTACAACTTTACGGGTGATCTTGCATGTGATTTTAGTGTGCCAAATAGCGGTTCTAAATTCCTCTTTTGACCAAAACATGCGAGAGGTTGACACTGATTTCTTATAGATTACTTTCAACTACTCCCTCTGTCCCAAATTTCTTGTCTTAGATTTGTCTAGATACGGATGTATCTAATACTAAAATGTGACTTGATACATCCGTATCTAGACACATCTAAGACAAGAATTTTGGGACGGAGGGAGTACTTTATGAACATCAGTGCTACCTTTTAAGAGGGTATATTTGCCTCAGTAACTTGTGTTACGGATATTGCATGTAATCCCTCTGCTCTCATTCCTTTGAAGACATGCTCTAGTGTCTTTGTTCACTCACTTCTTTGCGTATATGTAGTCATATATGGAGTGTAATATCGAAAATCATCTTATATTTTTGAACGGAGGTAGTAATGAAATATGGTTTCTGTTTGAATTAGAACCAGGTCCGCGGTGGAGATGAAGTTCTCAAAGTCATGCAGTGTGAACTGGAAGACCTGATGATGAGTTCTACTGCTGAACTATCCAGCTGTTGTGTCCTTGTTGCCACGTGCCCTGAACTAGTGTTTTCCTGTAGCATTGTTGCCAGGCGTGTTCTCGAGGCTGTACTTGACCACAACAATTTCCTGGATGTGCCTTCGATTAGGAAGGGTGTTGTTCTTGTAAAGCTTCCCAACAAATCTGATGCGGCCTGTCTTCATCATCATGTTTATGAGTGGAAAGACCACTCTGTTAGGTTCTCCAAGGTTGACAAGATGGTGATGGTGCATGTAGACATCTCACACAAAGTCCATGGCCTAGTCAGTTATGCGGGGTTCATCCCGTAGGTCGGTGGCAAGAAATAGTCTGCAGAGTTTAGTTAGTGCAACTTTGCTTGTCTGTAGTAAGTACTATTGTTGAGTACTTGATTTGTGTTTGTGAACCCTGTATTGTTTATTAGTACTGCCGCTTTTGGTGTGTGGTCAGTCCTGAGAACGGTCTACGTTAATGTGTGTCCATTCAATTCAGTTTGTACATTTTGAAGTATCCAGATCATATTTTTTGTGAGGACGGTTTATCAATTATGGTTACACTCCAATATCTGTATGCATTGCAGGGTTTATCACACCCACCAGGATTTCCAGTCCCATGGATGTTCGGTCCATACGATTTGTCATGACCTTTGGACTGTCCTGCTTGTGGGAGTAGGCAGGGCCCCTGCATGCCACGCGTAGTTGGACGATCAATCTTACATTTAGTACTTCAACATAGTGATTTCCTGGTAAGGATTCACTCGTGTCACATCAAGTAAATTTTATTGATTTACTGTCTAAATCTTATTGATTTAATGTCATGTTTTCTTTCTTTTCCTGCAATTTTACGATGCAGGTTTTGCCATGTGACATTCATCACAGAATAAACCGTTTGGTTTGCTCTACGATGGCTATATTTGTATGTTTCACTTCTTATGTCGTGTCGATATGAAGGCCTTGTCCATCACTTATATTCTTGGAAAAAATTGGATCAGTCTATTGTGCGAGTACAAGCTGAATCCCTATGATGAACTACAGTTTGGTTTAACAAAACGCATACAATTAGTCCTTCTCGGGTTTAAAAGAAATGAAGAAAAAACTGGATCAAGGTCACGGATCCTAGTCAAGTTAGAAAGCTGATCATAGCGGACAGAAGCGATCGCTTGTTGTCTCGCAGATCGAGCACCGGCGATTGCTCTAGCAATCGAATGGCAGCAACTCAGTTTGATCGGTGAGGATTGGGCAACGACAGCGTCGGTAATCGGTCGATCTCTTTGGAGGATCGCGTATCGACACCGGCACCAGCTCTACAAGGAGCACCATCTCCGGCAGCAGCAGCAGCGGCTTCGGCACCTGCACCAGCACTTGAACTTGCATTTGGTCCGGCCCGTGCAGTTGCACCGGCAACAGACTGGCCTGCAGTTCGCACTTCACATACCAAAGTCCTTAGAAACCGACATGTCCACCTCCTTGGTAAGCATTGGCCGCCCAAGTGCTTCGTTCTTTTTTCTTTCCATGTTGTTTCACATGATTCACTGTGTTGATCTAACTGTTTGGGTATGTCTTCTTGTTTTCAAACAGAGAATTCCTAGAGCAACGAGGGAGTCGTTCAACAATCCGGGCGACCGCGGCCAAGTTTCTCTTACCATGCGCAGCCTTGGTGTGAATGAACCTACTCAATATATCGTAAGTACAAAGGATGGTCGCATGATGATTGATGCTAAAGGATGGTCAAGGTTCAAATCTAAATCATATCTTGCGGTAGGGGATGATGTCAAAATCGAACTTTCTCGGCAAGGAGAGCTGGTCCAAATCAACTTTGAAATTCTTCAGTAGCTGCACGCAACTGCCGAACTGATCTATCCTCCGAGAGGTTTTGATGTAATAATCTGGCATGGTGAAACAAGTGTCCTATTTGTATAAGTAGTACGACAGTATTATTTATCACATGGTATATCGTTGATAGAAATGCAACTCTGATTGCTGGTTAGGAACTGTCGTTCGATTTCATTCCAACAGCTGCCGTGCTTTATTCAATTGTGTGCATTTGCCTTGCGACAGCATCTAAAACCAGCGCAGTACCGATCGCTTGCAATATGAAAAGCGCTAAGGTAGAACACATGGACCCCCAAACATGCAGGGTCGGCCTGCGGCCCAAAGTCCAGAACCGTGAGCCTATCTGAGTATTATATTCTCAGCTGAACCCCCATAAAAAAAGGCTGAACCCCGATAATGCCCGTGCGTTGTAGAGGGAGTATATTTCTCGGCAAGCTGAGCCTGTGATATAAAAGATTTGTATATTTCTTTACGGAGGGAGTATCTCTCTCTCAAAAAATATATTTATGTGTAACTAGTTACTCCTGTCTTTCTACTTCCTTTCGCTGATATGTGGGGCAACCGGCAACGGGGTACACGTGCCATATGCACAAATTAGAGTGCACAACTTCACGGTAGACACACCCCGGTCGTAGCGCTGTCGTAATGCCCAATGAGCCGTCAAATCACAACCCCCCCCTTCCAGCTTTAGCAGTAATTTGGACGGACGAAGCGGCAATATTTCACTGGGCCTGAATCCCCTTCTCCCTCGTCTGCTTGTTCAGAGAAAACCCCCGCTCGGCGATTGCATAGGGTTTTCTCATGGAGAACCAGGTATGAATTCTTCATCCATCCCCGATAAATCCAAGTCCCTTGGTCGCAGGTAATCCTAGGATGGCAGCCGCCGCCGTTGATGCATCCTTCTTCGTACTGAATCTAGTGTGTTTCAGTTGCAGTGCCCAAAGTGCGAGTACCCTACAGATTTCTGCGCCCACGGCGAGACGCCACACTTGTTCCTTCTCATCCTACCACAACATTTTGAAACGCGCATAGTATGTTCCTAGAATCCTCTTCTCTATCCGGGAGGGTGGGGTGTTTTGAACATGCTTTGTGTTCTCATATTATTTTTCCTGCAGTGTATTATTTGCTCGCTGTAACACATGTACTCAAGATGATCGGCCTTGCCATAACTGAATACACTAGTTTAATGGTCACAGTGAAGACAATCCATGGATATTGCTTCTGAGTTGGGTTCATGAACCTAGAAGATCGCTGCTCTTTTTATGGCCGAACTTGGATAAACTTTCTCAAGTGTTACGGACTGAAAGTTGGCGCACGAATGTTGATGGAAATAGCAGAACCTGGTCTCATCTTCACTTCGATCTTCCACCCCGACGTTGTTCCAATTGTTCATCCATGTTAGTTTTGTATCTGGTTCTTGCTTGTTGCCTCGATTACTTCTTAATCCACCTATTCTCGTTCGACTAATCACAATTTAACTTTAGAAGTAGCAACAAATCCCTCACGAAGATGCTACTTCTAACTAATATTGTCTTATAATTGGTGGCACGTGTAGGTTTTTTCAGAGTTAAGCGATGCTGCTTTCGTTTGTTACTCTGTAATAACTCGGCTGTTACTAATGGCACTGAAGTTGACTGGATCGACATCCACATGTTCCTACACTTTATTGATCGTCTTGAGGTCCTTGTGGGGCGTTTCAATGGTGGAAGGCCACGTGGGATATGTGTGCCACTGCTGCACTTGTTGAATAGGTCCAGCTGTGTCGAGAAACTTATGGTACGAGCTGTTTTCTGTTATATATGTTGTTCATAAACTATTGCTTATACACAGTTTTATAGCTGTGATCTTCTTGAAATAGGAACTGCCGAATTCTATTGTTCCTATACAGATGCCTGACCATGGTCGGGTCAGACTTGCGCTTGGTCACAACATGATGTTTATGTCGACCTACTCAATTCCCCTTGGAGGCGAAAAGATACTTATTCGTGGGTGGTCTCAGATAATGAAGGCCCGTCCATCTCGGAGAATAGGATGTAAGATTATGTTCATGCTTTTCCATGGCTCTAAAGCGAATATCCTGTTTATTGACCACGTTGCGAGATGAAGCCGCTTTGAGAAGGTTGTGGATGCTGAGGTGGCGCCTGGCCTTGTCACAGGGCTTGGCGGCCTCACCCTTGGTTAATCAGAGGCAAAGTAGCACTTTGTTCGAGGCGTGCTTTGTACGGTTGAACCTGTATAAGTACTCATACTGCTTTTAGCTTTGTTTGTTAAGTGCCCTCGCTGGTTTCGATTAAGGTTGTTAAGTACTCCTGCTGCTTTTACGGTATGTCGTGTTTCTTGAGTCTGTCTTCCTCCAGACGCCAAAAACCAAACCAGCGCCCGGGCCACACCTTCCGCCTCCCACGGATGGCTGTGCCAACAAGACGCATCGCCACCCCACCGTCTCCTAAATCGTTAACGCCCGGCGTCCTCCACGGCGCTTTAGTGCGCTCGCGGCACACCGCCCTCTCGCGTTGTCAACATGGTCAACAAACAACAGGAATCGGCGGAAATGCGTGGAGAGGATGACAAGAGGGCCCACCACGTTAAGCGTATGGAAAAATAAAATGCTTCCTCCTAGTGTTTTCACGACATCCGGGACCCACGACATTGTGAGCATATATAGTCAATAGACAAGAGAACAACACAAGATCGGTGACACACGGGACGTAGCTACTCGAGCAGTATTTTTTTGTTTGGTATTGTTGAGAGAGCAGGTGGTTTGAACTGGTTGTGGCCCGTCTAGCCTGTGCTTATATTTTATGTTCACCATGTGACCAGCCCATCTACTTTTTCTTTGTGCAAATGAGCCCAGTTTATTTTTTCTGAAGAATACCCAATCCAGGCCTACTTATTTTTCCACGCCTTGAAAGTAATATGAAATGGGTTGTAAATATAAAAACAGATGACAAATTGGCAATTACTTTATAATTTCTGATTTTTTCACATTTTCAGATTCCTATTTCACTTTGGGCATTAACCTAATTCAAATATATCTTCAAAGTACTTTAAATCTGGCTCGACATTTCGGTATGAAAAATAGTTTGGAACCCACGAAATATGCGAAATTGGCCCCGCCAACCAAAAAACGGCTGCAATAAATTGCATAAGAAGTTGCCATGAGCTATATATAAATTATTAAAAAAGAGGGAGTGGCCTGACTTGTGGGCCTGTTTAGTTGACGCCAGATGCAAGATTTTTTAGTTATTATATACTACGTCAACAAGCGATTCTAGCAGACGTAACCGTTGGATGTCAATCCAACGGCCGTCGGGTTTCTTCAATCTCGATCTTCTTGCTCCGTAAAGGGCCAGCGGCAGGACCGCTTGCTCCTACCTCCCGTGGCTTGTTGTGCCTTGCAGCCTTAGCGCCCCTACTACTCCCACCGCTGGCAGGCATCCTCTACTCACCCACACCTCCTGTTATTCTGGCGACGTCGACCTCACACCGCAGCCTGCATCGTGAACCTCGTACTCCTCTCCGCTGGCTTCCATTCCCGCTGTCTTCCCCGCTCCGTCGTCCCCCTTCCTAGGCCTCGCCGTCGCCCACCGCCGTGGTGCTCTCGGCGCGACGTGGTCAATGTGGTCAATGACTGACTTCCATCGGAAGAGTATCAGACGTGGAGAGGCCGATACCGGGTCCACGGCAGCCGCAAGGAAGTGCCTCCTTATTACACGGAAATAATTATTCCTCCACCTGACATCTGGGACCCACTGGACGGGCCACCAGTATTTCGCGAAAAAAATGTTTCCCCCTGACTGCTGGGACCCACACCGTATATCGCGAAAAAAAGTTCCCCCGCTGTCAACTCGGACCCACCGGAAGTGCCTCCTTATTACGCACAAAAAAATGAATACCCCCCTGCTAGCTGGGACCCACCTTGGTGGGAGGCTGACTTGTGGGCCTACTAAGTTGACTGGCACAGATGCCTTTGTCAACTTTAGTCAATATATGAACGATTCTAGCTCCAGTGACCGTACGATGTCCATCCAACGGCCGTAGTGCTTCTTCAACCTCTGGTCTTCTTGCTCCAGCCGCCCAAAGCAGCGTCGGTCATGCCGCCTGCTCCTGCCGCCCGTGGCCGGCTGTGATGCCGCGGAGGCCTCACCGCCCCCTACTACTCCCACCGCTGCCAGGCCATCCCTCTACGCACCCACACCCCCTGTTATTCTGCGGTGACGGCAGCCTCACACCGCAGCCGAACGAGTGAACCCTCATACTCCTCTACGCGTGGGCATCCACTGCCGCGTCTTCCCCGGCTCCACGTCGTCCCCTTCCTAGGCCTCGCCGTCGTCCACCGCCCTGGTGCTCTCGGCGCGGCGTGGTCAACGTGGTCAAGGAATGGCTTCCATCGGACGTGGACTGTACGTGGAGAGGTTGACAGCTGGGTCCACGGCCGCAGCAAGGAAGTGCCTCCTTATTGTGCGCAAAAAGATTATTCCTCCACCTGACAGTGGGGACCCACCGGACGGGCCACCATATTTTGCGAAAAAACATTTCCCCCTGTCTGCTGGGACCCACCAGCTACATCTTCGCACGCAAGGAAGTGCGTCTGGAAAAAAAACAATTCGCCCCCCTGACTGCTTGGACCCACCTGCTACATCTTCGCACGCAAGGAAGTGCGTCCGGGCAAAAAAAACCTAAAATGATTCGCCCTCCTGACTGCTGGGACCCACCAGCTACATCTTCGCAGACAAGGAAGTGTGTGACAGTCGGGACCCACCTGGTCGAAGCGTACATACCGTTGTCATTCTGGTCGCGTACGTGTACGTACATACTGGTCGATGTAGAGGCGCGCACGTGTCGTAGTAGAGGCGCGCACGTGTCGTAGTAGAGGCGCACACGTAGTGTGTACACGTACATACATCAGTGAGGGTGCAAGAAAGAAAATACGGCCACGTACGTACATACGGGCAGGGTCTCTAACGCCTACTCGCGCATACGTATGTGGCTGGGTCGAAACGGAGAAACAGCATCGTCGTCGTGTTCATGTGGAGGCAACGGAATGCGTCGTGTTCATCGGGAGGCAACGGAACGCGTGGGAGCCAACCGGCTGGGTCGGAACGGAATGCGTGATCGTGTTCATCGGGAGGGCTTGGACGGAACAGGCGATGCAAACGAGGCCTGGCGTACCGCACAACGGAGGAAACGGCCTTGTGTTCGACCGGCCACGTTCGAAACGGGGTCCTGTTGATCGGGAGCGGCCTGGCGTACCGCAAAATGGAGGAAACGGACCTCCTACAGTCTAAATGGGGGTCCTGTTGATCGGGAGGGGTGTGGCGTACCGCAACGGACGAAACGGACTTCCTACGGTCGAAACGGGGGTCCTGTTGATAGGGAGGGGTGTGGCGTACCGCAAAACGGACGAAACGGACTTCCTACGGTCGAAACGGGGGTCTTGTTGATCCGGAGGGGTGTGGCGTAACGCAAAACGGACGAAACAGACTTGTGTTGGAGCGCTACGGTCGAAACGGGGGGAGGGTGTGGCGTCGCAAAAAGGACTCCACGGGATATTGTTCATCTCCACCGTCGACCTCCTCCAGCCTCCACGGGCTACCGTCGACCTCCTCCAGCCTCCACGGGCTCCCGTTCATCCAGCCTCCACCACACGCTACTCCACCGGCTACTGTTCAACCACCCCTCCATGGGCACCCCTCCACCGTCTACTGTTCATCCAGCACTCCACACCACGGGGTCCTATTCAACCACCCCTCCACGGCCTCCCCTCCACCATCTATTATTCATCCAGCCCTCCACACCACGGGTTCCTGTTCATCCAGAGGCAACGCCACCGCTCACTGTTCATCCAAACCCCGCCGCAACGCTCACTGTTCATCCAGTCGATCGGCTTCAGTTAGCAGCAGTAGTGAAGGAATCGCTCCATCGGGTTCAGTTAACAGCCATCGATCGACCCCTCGGGTTCAGTAACGCGTAGCCTGCAGTGCAATCGCTCGGGTTCAGTTAGAGCCCAACGCCTCGCTTGGTTGATTAGAGCCAACGCCTACGCACACCGCAGCGCTTTCGTCACGAGAAACGCGCATCGCTCCGCCCCGACCTCCCAAACAGAACTGCAACTCCCCGAAATTTTCCTCCCCCTCGCTTCTACCACCGTTTTTTCCGTCATGGACGGCCCAAAGAATGTCATGCAGCTGCGTCTCCGGCCCGCCCAGGACAAAAATCCCATTTTCTATCATGATTTTTTGTCATAGAAGTAGGAGCCCACCACACCTATGATGATACCGGGTTTTGTCACAATTATCGTCATAGAAGTGTCATATGTATGACAGAAAAAAATTTCGTTCGGCCCAAAATGTCACGGATGTGTCTTTTTTTTGTAGTGTTGACCGGCTTAAATTTTGGATCAATATTGAGATTGTGCTCAGCGAGTTCTCTCGGTACACCCGGCATGTCAGAAGGTTTCCATGCAAAGATGTCCCAGTTCTCATGGATGAACTCGATGAGCGCGCTTTCCTATTTGGGATCCAGATTAGCACTGATGCTGAACTACTTGGATGAGTCGCCAGGAACAAAATCAACAAGCTTAGTGTCATCGGCCGACTTAAACTTCATCACCGGCTCATGCTCTGTGGTTGGCTTCTTCAAAGACGTCATGTCTGCCGGGTCAACATTGTCCTTGTAGAACTTCAACTCCTCTATTGCACAAACAGATTCAGCGTAAGTAGCATCGCCTTCCTCACATTCCAAGGCTATCTTATGACTCCCATGCACTGTGATGGTGCCCTTATGACCCGGCATCTTGATCTGCAGATAAACATAACACGACCATGCCATGAACTTGGCATAAGCCGGCCGTCAAAATAGGGCGTGATACGGGCTCTTGATTTTGACGACCTCAAAAGTTAACTTCTCAGCCCTAGAATCATGCTTATCTCCAAAGGCCACTTCTAGTTCAATCTTACCCACTGGGTATGCCGACTTACCAGGGACCACCCCATGAAAAACAGTGTTGGAAGTCTTGAGAACTTTATCTGTCAACCCCATGCGACGAAAAGTCTCATAATAGAGGATATTGATGCTACTGCCTCCATCCATGAGCACCTTAGTGAACTTATATCCACCAACCTGAGGTGCCACCACCAAGGCCAAGTGACCCCGATTGTCAACTCGGGGAGGGTGATCTTCCCTACTCCGTAGAATGGGCTGCTCGGACCATCTCAAATAACGAGGAACTGCCGGCTCAACAGCGTTCACATCCCTCTTATGAAGCTTCTGGTCCCGTTTGCACAAACTGGTGGTGAACACATGATACTCTCCACTATTCATTTGCTTTGGATTACTCTGATATCCAGACTGCTGCCATCGACCTCCCCGGCTAGATCACGACCATAACCACCTTAATTGCCTTGAGGGCCTTGAAAATTGGAATTTGAACCGCCGCCCGGGCCATGACAGCCGCCGCCACCTGAGCTGCCGCCCGGCCCATGATTACCATCGAACATGTTGGAATTCTTGAAAACCTTCATGATCGTACAGTCCTTCCATAGGTGAGTGGCCGGTTTCTCTGGAGTACCGTGCCTTGGACAGGGCTCATTCAGCAACTGCTCAAGCATGGAGCTTGACCCACCGGACCGAGGAGGTGGTCTCCCTTATGTCATTGATTGTTGCCATGCGCATTGGTGTTAGCCACAAACTCCAAGCTACCATCAGCCTTACGTTTATTATTACCTCCTTGATTTGTCGGTTATGCTGGGGACCCTCGGCGTTGTCATTCTTCTTTCCCTTCCCTGTCTTCTCATCATCAGACTCGGGATCCTTGGTACTATCAGAGTCGGCGTATTTGACTAGAGCTACCATCAGCTGGCCCATGTCATTACAATCGCGCTTGAGCCGCCCCAGCTTCATCTTTAGAGGCGTAAAACGGCAATTTTTCTCCAACATTGAGACTGCAGAGCAGGCATCCATCTTATCAGACGAATGTATTATGGCTTTGACCCGGCGCACCCAATGGGTCATGGACTCACCCTCCTCTTTCTTGCAATTAGTCAAATCCACAATTGCCATGGGTTGCTTGCATGTATCTTTGAAGTTCTGAATAAACCGGGCTTTTAACTCTGCCCATGAACCGATGGAATTAGGTGTCAGCCCCTTCAACCAAGTGCGGGCCATCCCATCCAACATCATGGTGAAGTATTTGGCCATCGCAGCGTCACTGACTTCCAATAGCTCCATGGCATCTCATAGCTTTCAATCCATGCCCCGGGCCGTAAGTTGACCGTGTAATTAGGCACCTTTCGAGGTCCCTTGAAATCCTTGGGCAAACGCTCGTTACGCAAAGCCGGCACCAGACAAGGGACACCTCCGGTCCTAGTAGTCAAGCCTGCCTCAATAGAAGTCGTCGGATAAACAGGAAAATACTGGTAAGCCGCCCGCTGAGTCGCCTGCTCAGCTGCCAGCTGAGCCGCCCGCTCAGCCTCTTGACGTATTCTGTACTGATCAACCAAGTTAAGAGCTCCATCACGCGCCGGGTCATGCCCGCACGGCTAGTCACGGCGCCTGGCGTTGCTTGAAACGACCGCTGAATCCATGTGCCTGCTATAACTCGGGCTCCGGCTTGGACGAGGGGTCGAATGAATCCTGTCTCGGCTATACGAGTATGCCTCCTGCTGTGTGAAAGCCGTCTAAAGAAGCTCTCTGACCCTTCGAGTTTCAACCGCCGTCGGAGAGTCACCCTCCACCGGGAGAGTTGCCAATTGTGCCACCGCAGCAATCATGTTCTCCAAAGGGTTAGAACAGTGACCCGGTGGTGTTGGTACATAATGAGGCAGAGCAGTATTCATCTGGGGAGGTTCCGTCGTCCGTGGCTGAACAAGCATCCCAGCCCCGGGCGTTGCAACCCGGTTTACCTCCGGCGGGTTACTGGGCCCTGCACTAGGTGTACGGAAAAGATTTGGAGGATCATAAACCTGAGGCAGATGGGAATGAGTCTTCTGGTACCTCCTCCTCATGACCTCATTTGACGTGTTCTGATCCATTGTGAGCTGGAAGGCCTGCGACTGAATCCACTGAGCCTGAGCGTCCAGTGCCGCCCGCTCTGCGGTCATCCTGACGCCTTCCGCCGCCAGGTCTTCCCTAGCCTGCACTATATCCTGTTTTAACTGTGCCACTTCCGCGTCATGTTGAGATTGATCCACCGGGCTGACCACGGCGGTTAATAAAGCTTTCATCTTATCCATGAGATCCATCAGCACCTGAGCCGGCGGGCGCACAGGGCCTCTTGCCCCGGCTGCCGCTGACCCGAAGGTTATCGCTATCGCAGCCATAGAGTTTTGAACGGGTTGCGTGCCAGCCATGAAGATCCCAACTCTACTCGGAGGCTCAAGGAGGTCTGGAATACTACTGCCATCGGTACAGCCCCCAAGCCCGCCGTCTTGCAATTGATACAACGAATATGTCTCACCCGTGGACGACTCACCATCAGAGTAGATGGCCGTCTCACCGCCAGACACAGATCCTTCATAAAGTTCCCCTTTGTGGATGCATCCCACGAATGCACGCTTCATGGCAGGCTGCGCCCAGGCTGGTCTCGCATGCTGAGCTGTCTCGACGATGTCAGTGTAGATGTCTGGCTCAGGGCCCGGCTCGCCGATCTTGCCGATGAAGACGTGGATTCCGTCGAAGGGGACCCAGTACCCGTACTCAATTGAGCCGGCGTCAGGGCCCCAGCCTGAATCGTCGATGTAGAGCTTGCCACGACGACTCTTGGTCATCCGGCCCACAGCGTATCCCTTGAGCCCTTCAAAGCTGCCCTTCAAGAATTCAAATCCACCGTGTTATGGCCCCATGGTGGGCGCCAACTGTCATGCAATTGTCACGTCAGATGTCCTAGTGAAAGGACTTAGTCGTGGAGCCATCGCAACTAGGAAGCTTAAAGGGGTTAATCGGGACAAAGGAGACGGGGTTTATACTGGTTCGGCCCCTTACAGTGAAGGTAAAAGCCTATGACCCAGTTATGAGTGGGTTTGCTTATGTCTCGTTTACCAGGGAGCGAAATCGCTTGACCTAGCTCTCGGTCTGATCTTACTTGCCCTGAACCGCCGCCGGGTCGTCCCTTTATATACAGCAGTCGAGGCCCAGCGGCTCTCAGAGTCCCGACCGGCTCATACACATTGTCTGGCTCGGTCTCTGTCTACTCCTGCCTTACAACACAACTTACATACATATGGCGATTTATCTCTACGGGCCTTGAGTCGCCTTTGGGCTTGGGCCCTTAACTGAACCGCCATCTTCACGTGTCGTCTTGGCCTTCATATCTTGACTCGCCATGGGTATAACCCGGCCCTCCTGAGCGGGTCATACCTAATAGTTATATCCCCAACAACAACCGATGTAGTACAAGTGTAGAGGGCGGCGCTGCATGGGAGTCTCACCCCGCTCATGGCGCGGTAGTAAAGCCGTCATATCACAAAACCCAACCACTGCCAGTAATAAGTGGCCTGGTAAAATAAACGGACAAGAAACCATCACATCCCTCCGTCTTTTTTGCATTTCATCTCTCTGCATTTGCTTTGTCCCGGTCATGTCGCACACTCGATTCCTAGCTACTACTCCTAGTATCCCTAGCTACTACTCCTGGGGCCAGTTCTTTTGGCGGCTTAAAAAATAAGCCGTCTCTTCCCCAGCTTTTCCCATAAGACTAGTCATAGTGGAGAGTAACATGAAGGCGCCTCACTCATTTATTTGGGCTTCTAAACTACTACTAGTACTTCCGTCCTGGTTTATTCGTCACCATTGTAATTTGGGGTAAATTTTGACCAAAGATTTAACTGGTAAAATATCAGTGCATGTGACATGCACAAACATTTATTTAGTTAAATTTATGATCAAAATTTGACACAGATTACAATGGGGACCAATAAACCAGGACGGATCTAGTAGTAATGGGATTACTACTAATCTAGAAGCCTAAACGAACTGGTCCCTGGTACTCCTACTAGTAGTACTAGTGAAAGATCGTGGATGTCGTCTAGAGGAGGGGGTGAATAGGTGTTTTAAAATAATTATGGTAGAGGCTTGAACAAATGCGGAATAAACCTAACGGTTAATTTGTCAAGCACAAAACTACAATAACTAGGCTCACCTATGTGCACCAACAACTTATGCTAAGCAAGATAAGTAACTATGTGATAGCAAGATATATGACAAAGAACAATATGGCTATCACAAAGTAAAGTGCATAAGTAAAGGGCTCGGGTAAGAGATAACCGAGGCACGCTGGAGACGATGATGTATCCTGAAGTTCACACCCTTGCGGATGCTAATCTCCGTTTGGAGCGGTGTGAAGGCACAATGCTCCCCAAGAAGCCACTAGGGCCACCGTAATCTCCTCACGCCCTTGCACAATGCAAGATGCCATGATTCCACCAAGGTACCCTTGAGGGCAGTCACCAAACCCGTACAAATGGCAACCCTTGGGGGAGGTCACCGAACTCGTACACTTTGGCAACCCTTGGGGGCGGTCACCGGTACCCGTCAAATTGCTCGGGGCGATCTCCACAACCTAATTGGAGACCCCGACGCTTTCCCGGAGCTTTACACCAGAATGATTGAGCTCCGAATAACACCAACCGTCTAGGGCGCCAAGGCACCCAAGCGGAACAAGCTCTAGGGTGTCCAAACACCCAAGAGTAACAAGCTCAAGGGTACCAAGCACCCAAGAGTAATAAGCCTCTCAACTTGTAACTTCCACGTATCACGTGAAGAACCGATGCACCAAATGCAATGACAAGGGCACACGGAGTGCCCAAGTCCTTCTCTCCCAAATCCCACCGAAGCAACTAATGCTAGGGAGGAAAATGAGAGGAAGAACGGAAGAAGAACACGAAGAACTCCAAGATCTAGATCCAAGGGGTTCCCCTCACTTAGAGGAGAAAGTGATTGGTGGAAATGTGGATCTAGATCTCCTCTATCTTTACCCTCAAGAACTAGCAAGAATCATTGGAGGGATTGAGAGGTAGCAAGCTCGAAGAAGGTCAACAATAGGGGAAGAACACGAGCTTAAGAGATAAGGTTCAATGGGGAAGAAGACCCCCTTTTAAGGTGGGGAAAAATCCAACCGTTATGCTCACAGCCCGCATAGAGCGGTACTACTGCTCCAAGGAGTGGTACTGCCGGTAGGGCGGTAGAACCCCTTTGAAAAATAACAGCGAGGAGGCAAAAGGCTAGTAGAACCTCCGGAGCGGTACTACCGCTTGTCCTCACGGTACTACCGCTCCACCTCACGGTACTACCGCAAATGGTAGCGGTACTACTACTTGCGAGCAGTACTAAAAAAATACTTCCGTTCCTACCTCCGCTGAGCAAAACACGAGATTTTGGTCTGCAGCGGTACTACCGCTCAGGAGCCGCAGTAATACCGCTCTGGAGCGGTAGTAAAAATTTACAACCGCTCTAGTCGCGGTAGTACCGCTGCAGCCTTTACCAAAACAGCCACAACTTTTGCAAACGGACTCCGAATTCAATGAAACCAAGTTTGTTGGAAAGATAACGACATGGGCTAACACAATATTGATAGAAATATCAAGAAAAAGCAAATTAGAGAAGGCCCATAAGAAAATGGCGAGAACCCTTCCTCGGATAAGACCGGTAAAACCTCCAACACCGAAAACATCATAGAAGACGCATGCGAACTCCGTTTTCGATTAACTCAAGCTTGTCAACAAGATGACCATAAGCTCTAAGACTCACAAAGAGAACCAACCAAGAACCAAGAAACATGATGCAACGATGCAATGGTTTGAGCTCTCTACTAACGATATGATCAAGCTACCAACTTGAGAACCCCCCTTGATAGTGTGTGATATGTCTCCAACGTATCTATAATTTTGGATTGTTCCATGCTATTATATTACCCCTTTTGGATGTTTATGGGCTTTATTTTACACATTTATATCATTTTTGGGACTAACCTACTAACCGGAGGCCCAGCCCATATTGCTGTTTTTTTGCCTATTTCAGTCTTTCGAAGAAAAGGAATATCAAGCGGAGTCCAAACGAAATGAAACCTTCGGGAGCGTGATTTTTGGAACGAAAGAGATCCGGGGAGCTTGGAGTGCAAGTCAAGAAGCTTCCGAGGGCCCCACGAGATAGGCCACCCCCTGTAGGGCGCGCCCCCTGTCTCGTGGGCCCCTCGGGGGGCCACCGACGTACTTCTTCCTCCTATATATACCTACGTACCCCGAAAACATACAGGGGCACCACAAAACACAATTTCCACCACCATAACCTTCTGTATCCACGAGATCCCATCTTGGAGCCTTCGTCGGCACTCTGCTGGAGGGGGAATCGTCCATGAAGGGCTTCTACATCAACATCTTTGCCCCTCCGATGAGTTGTGAGTAGTTTACCACAGACCTATGGGTCCCTAGTTATTAGGTAGATGGCTTCTTCTCTCTTGTTTTATCTCAATACAATGTTCTCCCCCTCTCTTGTGGAGATCTATTCGATGTAAACACTTTTTGTGGTGTGTTTGTCGAGATCCGATGAATTGTGGGTTTATGATCAAGTTTATCCATGAATAATATTTGAATCTTCTCTGAATTCTTTTATGTATGATTGAGTTATATTTGCATGTCTCTTCGAATTATCAGTTTGGTTTGGTCTGCTAGATTGGTCTTTATTGCCGTGGGAGAAGTGCTTAGCTTTGGGTTCAATCTTGCAGTGTCCTTACCTAGTGACTGAAAGGGTTGCAAGGCACGTATTGTATTGTTGCCATCGAGGATAACAAGATGGGGTTTACATCATATTGCATGAGTTTATCCCTCTACATCATGTGATCTTGCTTAATGCGTTACTCTGTTCTTATGAACTTAATACTCTAGATGCATGCAGGAGTCGGTCGATGTGTGGAGTAATAGTAGTAGATGCAGGCAGGAGTCGGTCTACTTGTTATGGACGTGATGTCTATATACATGATCATGCCTAGATAATCTCATAAATATGCGCTTTTCTATCAATTGCTTTCGACAAAGAATTTGTTCACCCACTGTAATACTTATGCTATCTTGAGAGAAGCCTCTAGTGAAACCTATGGCCCCTGGGTCTATCTCTTATCATATTTGCTTTCAATCTACTTTTATTTGCATCTTTACCTTTTTCCATCTATATCATAAAATACCAAAAATGTATCTTATCATACTATCTTTATTAGATCTCACTGTCGCAAGTGGCCATGAAGGGATTGACAACCCCTTTATTGCGTTGGTTGTGAGATCTCAGTTTGTTTGTGTAGGTGCATGGGACTTTTGAGGAGCCTCCTACTGGATTGATACCTTGGTTCTCAAAACTGAGGGAAATACTTACGCTACACTTTGCTGCATCACCCTCTCCTCTTCGAGGAAAACCAACGCAAGCTCAAGACGTAGCAAGAAGGATTTCTGGCGCCGTTGCCGGGGAGGTCCTCGCTCAAGTCAAGACATACCAAGTACCCATCACAAACCCATCTCCCTTGCATTTACATTATTTGCCATTTGCCTCTCGTTTTCCTCTCCCCCACTTCACCCTTGTCGTTTTATTCGCCCTCTCTTTCCCAATCTTCTTCTCTCTTTTGCTTGCCCTTTCATTTGCTCGTTTGGTTGGATTAGATGCTTATTTATTGCTAAATAGAGAACTTAAGATCTATGGATCCTCATCCGCTTGCTAATCTTTTTAAGAGATCCAATTATGATGAACCAATTGCTAGTGAGTTTTGTGCGCTTGATAATCTTTATGAAGCTTTGCTTAAAATTTGTGAATCTGAAAATTACGATGAAGAAATTTATGAAGAGATTCACAATAACTCCTTGAATAAAAAGCATGATTGCAATGATTTTCCTATAAATTGTCTTGATGTCAATTGTGCTAATAATATGCAAAACCCTAAGCTTGGGGATGCTAGTTTTGCTATGTCTACTACTTGTTTCAATGATCATGATTGGGGTGATTCTTCTTTTTATAACCTTCAAAATTTATTTAAGCCCCATGATGAATATGAGATTGATAATAGTGTTTGCAATAATATTGAAAGTGGGTTTGGAATAGTGTCAACTTTAGATCCCACATATTTGGAGTATGTTCAATCTTATGATATTTTTGATAAAAGTGGGTTCAGAAAGGTCATGACTTTAGTTAATGTTAATCCCACTATCTTGGAAGAGTGTCAACTTTACATGCATGTGGATCGTGTGAGAATATGTTCTGTGATAGATATTTTGTTTAATTTTCTTATGATCCTACATGTAATTATTATGAGAAAGGAAATTATGGTTGTAGAAGTTTTCATGTTACTAAATTACCTCTCTTCATGTTGAGATTGCTATCATCTCTTTGTTCTTCCTTGCATATGCTAGTTTTTGCTTGCCTTGATAATTTGTTTGATTACAAGACGCCTATGCATATGAAGCATGTTAGACTTAAGTGTGTTTTTCACATGTTTTATGATGCTCTCTTTGTGCTTCAATTCTTGTCTTTCATGTGAGCATCATTGAAATCTCAATGCCTAGCTAAAAAGGCTTTAAAGAAAAGCGCTTGTTGGGAGACAACCCAATATTTTTCCTTTCTGTTATTTAATAAATCTTGCATATACCTTCTGTTTAGATGTGTTTTTATCTTTTAATTAGTTTTTGTGGCAAGTAGAATCTATAGGATAACCTACAATGATAGTTGATTTGATTCTGCTGAAAAACAGAAACTTTGCGCGCACGAACATAATTTGTTTAAATCACAGAAACATGCTTTTGCGTTGATTATTTTTTCTGCTGTTCAATAAACAAATTTTCCTGGACTTCCTATTTTGGTACGATTTTTAGAGTTCAAGGAGTTTGCGTTAGTTACAGATTGCTACAGACTGTCCTGTTTTTGACAGATTCTGTTTTTCGTGTGTAGTTTGCTTATTTCAATGCATCTATGGCTAGTAATTCAGTATATGAACCATAAAGAAGTTGGAATACAGTAAGTTTAACACCAAATTAAATAAATAATGAGTTCATTGCAGTACCTTATGTGGTGGTTTTGTTTTCTTTCACTAACGGAGCTTATAAGATTTCCTGTTGAGTTTTGTGTTGTGAAGTTTTCAAGTTTTGGGTAAAGCTTTTATGGACTATGGAATAAGGAGTGGCAAGAGCCTAAGCTTGGGGATGCCCATGGCACCCCAAGATATTAAAGAATATCCAAAAGCCTAAGCTTGGGGATGCCCCGGGAAGGCATCCCCTCTTTCGTCTTCGTTCATTGGTAACTTTACTTGGAGCTATATTTTTATTCACCACATGATATGTGTTTTGCTTGGAGCGTCGTGTATTATATTAGTCTTTGATTTTTAGTTGACCACAATCATCCTTGCAGTACACACATTTTGGGAGAAGCCTATTTGATTAGAATTTGCTAGAATACTCTATGTGCTTCACTTATATCTTTTGAGCTTGATAGTTTTTGCTCTAGTGCTTCACTTATATCTTTTAGAGCACGGTGGTATCTTAATTTTGAAGAAATTGCTAGTATCTCATGCTTCACTTATATTATTTTGAGATTCTTTTAGAACAACATGGTATTTGCTATGATCTTAAAAGTTGGTCCTAGAATGATGAGCATCCAAGTTGGGTATAATAAAAACTATCACAGAAAGTGAATTGGATGCTATGATCAACTTGATCCTTGATAATTGTTTTGAGATATGGAGGTAGTAATATTAAAGTCATGCTAGTTGGGTGATTATGAATTTAAAGAATGCTTGTGTTGAAGTTTGTGATTCCCGTAACATGCACGTATGGTGAACCGCTTTGTGATAAAGTTGGAGCACAATTTTATTTATTGATTGTCTTCCTTATAAGTGGCGGTCGGGGACGAGCGATGGTCTTTTCCTACCAATCTATCCCCCTAGGAGCATGCGCCTAGTGCTTTGATTTTTGATGACTTCTAAATTTTTGCAACAAGTATATTAGTTCTTTTGATTAATGTTGAGTCCATGGATTCTACGCACTCCTTCACCCTTCCACCATTGCTAGCGTCTCTTGTACCATGCAACTTTCGCCGGTACCATATACCCACCATACTCCTTCCTCAAAACAGCCATCATACCTACCTATTATGGCATTTCCATAACCATTCTGAGATATATTGCCATGCAACTTTCCACCGTTCCGTTCATATGAAACGCATTACTTTTGTCATATTGCTTTTTGCATGATCATGTAGTTGACATTATATTTGTGGCAAGGTCACCTTCATAATTTTCATACATGTCGGTCTTGATTCATTGCATACCCCGGTACACCGTCGGAGGCATTCATATAGAGTCATATCTTGTTCTAGCTTTGAGTTGTAAATCCATAAAAGTGTGATGTTCTTCATTATTAGAGCATTGTCGTAGTGAGGAAAGGATGATGAAGACTATGATTCCCCCACAAGTCGGGATGAGACTTTGGACTTTAAAAAAAGAAAAAAAAGAAAAAAAGAGAAAGGCCAAAAAAAAAAAGAGAAAGCCAAAGAAAAGAAAAAAAAAGAAGACAAGAAAAAAATGAGAGAAAAAGAGAGAAAGGACAATGCTACTATCTCTTTTTCCACACTTGTGCTTCAAAATAGCACCATGATCTTCATGTTAGAGAGTCTCATATGTTTTCACTTTTATATACTAGTGGGAATTTTTCATTATAGAACTTGGCTTGTATATTCCAATGATCGGCTTCCTCAAAAGTGCCCTAGGTCTTCGTGAGCAAGCAAGTTGGATGCACCCCACTTACTTTATTTTGTTGAGCTTTCATATATTTCTAGCTCTAGTGCATCCGTTGCATGGCAATCCCTACTCACTCACATTGATATCTATTAATGGGCATCTCCATAGCCCGTTGATACGCCTAGTTGATGTGAGACTATCTTCTCCTTTTTGTCTTCTCCACAACCACCATTCTATTCCACATATAGTGCTATGTCCATGGCTCACGCTCATATATTGCGTGAAAGTTGATTTTTTTTTTAAATTATTAAAGTATGAAACAATTGCTTGGCTTGTCATCGGGGTTGTGCATGATTAAATACTTTGTGTGATGAAGATAGAGCATAGCCAGACTATATGATTTTGTAGGGATAACTTTCTTTAGCCATGTTATTTTGAGAAGACATGATTACTTTGATTAGTATGCTTGAAGTATTACTATTTCTTTTGTCAATATGAACTTTTATTTTATATTCATTTGGATCTGAACATTCATGCCACAGTAAAGAAAATTACATTATGAATTACGCTAGGTAGCATTCCACATCAATTTTTTTTATCATTTACCTACTCGAGGACGAGCAGGAATTAAGCTTGGGGATGCTTGATACATCTCCAATGTATCTATAATTTTTGATTGTTCCACGCTATTATATTACCCCTTTTGGATGTTTATGGGCTTTATTTTACACATTTATATCATTTTTGGGACTAACCTACTAACCGAAGGCCCAGCCCATATTGCTGTTTTTTTTGCCTATTTCAGTATTTCGAAGAAAAGGAATATCAAACGGAGTCCAAACTGAATGAAACCTTCGGGAGCGTGATTTTTGGAACGAACGTGATCCGGAGAGCTTGGAGTGCAAGTCAAGAAGCTTCCCAGGGCCCCACGAGATAGGGCCCCCCTGTAGGGCGCCCCCCTGTCTCATGGGCCCCTCGGACAGCCACCGACGTACTTCTTCCTCCTATATATACCTATGTACCCCGAAAACATCCAGGGGCACCATGAAACACAATTTCCACCGCCGTAATCTTCTGTATCCGCGAGATCCCATCTTGGAGCCTTCGCCGGCACTCTGCCGGAGGGGGAATCGACCATGGAGGGCTTCTACATCAACATCTTTGCCCCTCCGATGAGTTGTGAGTAGTTTACCACAGACCTATGGGTCCATAGTTATTAGCTAGATGGCTTCTTCTCTCTTTTTGGATCTCAATACAATGTTCTTCCCCTCTCTTGTGGAGATCTATTCGATCTAAACTCTTTTTGCGGTGTGTTTGTCAAGATCCGATGAATTGTGGGTTTATGATCAAGTTTATCTATGAATAATATTTGAATCTTCTCTGAATTCTTTTATGTATGGTTGAGTTATCTTTGCAAGTCTCTTTGAATTATCAGTTTGGTTTGGCCTACTAGATTGGTCTTTCTTGCCATGGGAGAAGTGCTTATCTTTGGGTTCAATCTTAGGGTGTCCTTACCCACTGACAGAAAGGGTTGCAAGGCACGTATTGTAGTGTTGCCATCGAGGATAACAAGATGGGGTTTACATCATATTGCATGAGTTTATCCCTCTACATCATGTCATCTTGCTTAATGCGTTACTCTGTTCTTATGAACTTAATACTCTAGATGCGAGGAGTCGGTCGATGTGTGGAGTAATAGTAGTAGGCTGCAGCAGGAGTCGGTCTACTTGTTATGGACGTGATGCCTATATACATGATCATGCCTAGATAATCGCATAACTATGTGCTTTTCTATCAATTGCTCGACAGTAATTTGTTCACCCACCGTAATACTTATGCTATCTTGAGAGAAGCCTCTAGTGAAACCTATGGCTCCTAGGTCTATCTCTTATCATATTTGCTTTCAATCTACTTTTATTTGCATCTTTACCTTTTTGCATCTATATCATAAAATACCAAAAATGTATCTTATCATACTATCTTTATTAGATCTCACTTTCGCAAGTGGCCCTGAAGGGATTGACAACCCCTTTATTGCGTTGGTTGCGAGTTCTCAGTTTGTTTGTGTAGGTGCGTTGGACTTTTGAGGAGCTTCCTACTGGATTGATACCTTGGTTCTCAAAACTGAGGGAAATACTTACGCTACACTTTGCTGCATCACCCTCTCCTCTTCGAGGAAAACCTACACAAGCTCAAGACGTAGCAGTACGGAAAACAATCCTAGAACCCGGTCTCCCAACTACCACCACGAGACCGGTAAAATAGAAAACCTATCAAGGGAAAACTTTGCCTTGCACATGGTCCACTTGAGCTAGATGATGACGATCTTGACTCCCTCAAGTTGGACCACCTTTCTTGATTGCGTTGGCTCGATGAAGACTAGATGATTGCTCCCCCATAGTCCACTATGGGTGAGCCACTCTTCTGCACATCTTCACAAGTCCATTGACACCATAATGGATGGCAAGATTCAAGCACTTGATGTCTTCATGATGCTCCACTTGAAGTTGCACACGGCAATCTTGATGACAATCACCACTTGATATCATCCTTTCCATGGGTTGTATGATACCTTCCTCTTGACACAAGCCCATGGACACGTACCTAACCCCACATAGAACTCTCACATAGACCATGGGTTAGTACACAAAGTGCAATGGACAATACTTACCATACCATGGGATCACTTGATCCCTCTTGGTACATCTTCTATGCTTTGTGAGTTGATCAACTTGATTCACTCTTGACTTAGTCTTGATCAACCTTGAATCTTTCCAACTCTCTTCATTTGGATGATGTCTTGAAGGTAAACATGAATGATCACACAATCTTCTTCTTCAAGACATGCTTGCAATAAGATCAACACTCACATGACCAATCTTTGGATAATTCCTTAATAGCAGCTTGGTCAACTCATAAACTCCTTGAAACCAACACATGGACTTCAAGAGAAGCCCACGGACAAATCCTTCAAATATAACTCAAGACAACCATTAGTCCATAGAGATTGTCATCAATTACCAAAACTAAACATGGGGGCACCGCATGTTCTTTCAATCTCCCCCATTTTGGTAATTGATGACAATCACTTTCAAGAGAGTTTATATAAGGAATTATGCATCACCATGCAATGCAACAACCAATAGTGCATGCGGATGAGATGCAAATGCTAAGGAACAAAACCAAAGCAAGAAGAGATAACTCTCTAAACTTCTCCACAAAACTCTCTGAAACTTCTCCCCACATTGGCATCGATTGCCAAAATGGGCGAAAATCTAAGAAGGCCAATATAAATTGTGGTCCTCCATAAATTGTGTATTTCTCAACAAGAGAGTGGAATGCAATACACATACCCAAAGGTAAATACTTGGAGGAACACAAACTATATTGAGGCACAAAGATTGCTAAAGAATGATATGCCACAAAGACATAACAAAGAGAGACACAAGCAATGAAGCAGTCAAAATATACCAATTGAAGAAAGCAATCAAAGGAAATCAACTGAACCAACTAGACCAAGGATCCTATGAGCCACAAGAATAAATGATATTATGATATGAGCAGAGGAGTGTTCTAAAGAAACTAGAGAAGCTCCCCATGATTTGTGCACAAATAAGAGTATTTGTATTGGATACGAAGTGCACAAAATAGGATCATAGCTCCCCCAAAATCAATAGAAACTCACAACCAGTGCAAGTGAGCATATAGGAAACAAAGCCTAGCACTTGAAACAAGCACATGGTTGAGCAACATGTAAAAGAGGCAACTTAAGAATAGGCTGAACCAAAATGATGTGTGTGAGTCATGACAAAGCACTTGAGAAGACTAATATAAGGATGAGCATAAAGCATCAACATAGTCTTGGGTAAATGACATACACGGTGCATGACATGTCCTCCCCACACACACCAAGCAAAAGGGTTCACAAGCACACTAAAAATGTAAAAATAATAACCAACACTTGTGACAACCCATGGTGAAGATAGAAGATGAAAGCCTCATCAAGACGAGGGATACCAAGATGGAAAAAGCCTCATAGAGATAAGCATGAGGAAAATAATCTTCACCACACAAGAGTGCATCAAGATGCAACGAGATAAGACACACACTCAAGGCAAAAGCTTTCATGGAGCCACCAAAGAAAAAAACAAAAGAATGACAAGGTGGACGTGAAAGAAAGGATATCATCTAGATATGCAACTTCTCTCAAGTGTATAAGATTCTAGATAGATGAAATCATGATGATATATATCTACAAAGAAGGATGTACACCCGGAATAGTTACAACACGAAGGAACAAGATATCCAAAAGGAAGTCATAGATATACCAATAAAATATTTTCTTGGAAGCATAGCACATGGCTAGATATGGTCTTATTGTATATAAATGAATTCCTACCACACAACCATCAAAGACATCACAGCTACCAATAAGAGATCATTGTTGGGATGCTTTGAGAAAGGAAACAAATATCACAAGAAAGAATGAATAACATGTCATGATACAACCTACACACGGTTGATGCAATAAATGTGTGCATGTAGTAGATGATGATACTTGTTATCGAGATAGCATTGGAAGGATGTAGTAGAAACCAATTGAAGGTAGAAAAGTAGTTCATTGATCATCCTAGCTTGACTCCAATAAGCACATGGTGACAACACCTTCCTTTTGAATGAGCCGAGTATCCAATGCATCTCCAATTATTCCTAGAACAACAAAACAAAAAAAATGGTACCCAAACTCATTGGGACCAACACTACAAAAAAATACACTTCTGTGATGATACGTGTTTGTCACAGTAGGTCGCGATTTTTGTCATGCATGTACATCCATGACAAATTTATGACAGAATCAAGATAGTCATACCTATGCTGTCGTAGAAGTGTTCCATGACATTACCAAAATTATCATCACAGAAGTGTCCACTTCCATGACGATAAATCGCCGTCACAGAAGTGCTTTCGTCAAGGGTGACCGACACGTGGCATCCACCGTAACGGAATGACGTTAATCTATCGGGTCGGGTTTTGGATCCGATAACCCGTTAACAGCCCTGGCCAATGGGGATTTTCCACGTGTAAAATCATCATTGGCTAGAGGAAACACGTGTCGGCTCACCATTGGGACAGATGTCATCCGTTCATTGGACCGAAGTCTCCTATGATACGGCGACACGTGGCACGGCCCAACAGAGGCCCATTCCTGTGAAAAGGCCGGCCCGTTTGACTTGGTCAAAAGGTGGCGGCCCGGCCCACGGAAAGCCTGTTAACGGCATGTTCGCATATAGCCCATTTACAGCCCGCTAACCCAGGGCCCGTTACGCCCTATCCGAATTAGGCCCAGTAGCGTCATCTGGGCCATCCAATATGATTCAGCCCGTTTTAACTTCCGGCCCATGTGTGCCCCATGACTTCTTTTGGCCGATATGAGGACCTTTGTAACTCTTGGCCCATTAACGGCCCGTGGTGAAACTGGCCCGTAATGAACAGTGTATCACTTTATACCAATTAACGGCCCGTTATTCCATTGGGCCGTTCCATTAAGTTATCTTTCGGCCTTCTCAGGGCCCATTGATTCTTGGGCTCATTTGCAGCATTCGGTTACATACGGCCCGTTACTGTCATTTTCTGCTTGTGGGCCAAATTCAGCCCGTCGTTACAGTCGGCCCATTTGCGGACCGTTAATACGTTGGGCCGTTTTCATGTCAAAAAAACCCGTTGGGCTGTTTTCATAGAGTTTTCAAATACGGCCTAATAACGGCCCGTTATGGTCCACGAATAGTACGGCCCATGATTGGCGAAATGATGATACGCCCTGTAGAAGGCCCATGGATCCTACGGCCCGTATGAGGTGTTGGGGAACGTAGTAATTTCAAAAAATTTCCTACGAACACGCAAGACCATGGTGATGGCATAGCAACGAGAGGGGAGAGTGTCCGTCCACGTACCCTCGTAGACCGAAAGCGGAAGCATTATAACAACGCGGTTGATGTAGTCGTACGTCTCCACGATCTGACCGATCCAAGAACCGAACGTCACGGCACCTCCGGAGTTACGCACACGCTCATTTCGATGGCGATCCCGGACTCGATCCAGCAAAGTGTCGGGATGAGTTCCACAAGACGACGGCGTGGTGGCGATGTTGATGCTCCACCGATGCAGGGCTTCGCCTAAGCTCATGACGATATGACTTCTCCGCGGCGAGGCTTCGCCTAAGCTCTACGATGATATGACCGAAGTGGAATATGGTGGAAGGGGCACCGACACGGCTAAGGAACGATCCGTAGATCAACTTGTGTGTTCTAGGGTGCCCCTGCCTGTATATAAAGGAGCCAAGGGGAGGGGCTGGCCGGCCAAGAGGGGCGCTGGGAGTCCTACTCCTCCGGAGTAGGATTCCCTCCAATCCTAGTTGGATTAGGATTCCTGAGGGAGGAAAGAGAGAGAGGGGCGGCCCACCTTTCCTAGTCCTAATAGGACTAGGGGAAGGGGCGTGACCACCTAGGGCTGGCCCTTTCTCCTTTCCACCAAGGCCCACTATGGCCCATGTAGTTCCGGGGGTTCCGGTAACCTCCGGTACTCGATAAATTCGATTTCACTCGTAACACTTCCGATGTCCAAATGTAGGCTTCCAATATATCAATCTTTATGTCTCGACCATTTCGAGACTCCTCGTCATGTCCGTGATTACATCCGGGACTCGAACAACCTTCGTGCATCAATACTTATAAACTCATAATGAATCACATCGAAGCGTTAAGCGTGCGGACCCTACGGGTTCGAGAACTATGTAGACATGACCTAGAACTATTCTCGGTCAATAACCAATAGCGGAACCTGGATGCCCATATTGGTTCCTACATATTCTACGAAGATCTTTATCGGTCAAACCGCATAACGACATACGTTGTTCCCTTTGTCATCGGTATGTTACTTACCCGAGATTCGATCGTCGGTATCCAATACCTAGTTCAATCTCGTTACCGTAAGTCTCTTTACTCGTTCCGTAATACATCATCTCACAACTAACTCATTAGTTGTAATGCTTGCAAGGCTTAAGTGATGTGTATCACCGAGAAGGCCTAGAGATACCTCTCCGACAATCGGAGTGACAAAACCTAATGTCGAAATACGCCAACCCAACAAGTACCTTTGGAGACACCTGTAGTACTCCTTTATAATCACCCAGTTACGTTGTGACGTTTGGTAGTACCCAAAGTGTTCCTCCGGTAAACGGGAGTTGCATAATCTCATAGTTACAGGAACATGTATGGGTCATGAAGAAAGCATTAGCAACATACTAAACGATCAAGTGCTAAGCTAACGGAATGGGTCATGTCAATCACATCATTCTCCTAATGATGTGATCCCATTAATCAAATGACAACACATGTGTATGGTTAGGAAACATAACCATCTTCGATTAATGAGCTAGTCTTGTAGAGGCATACTAGTGACCATCTGTTTGTCTATGTATTCACACATGTATTATGTTTCCGGTTAATACAATTCTAGCATGAATAATAAACATTTATCATGGTATAAGGAAATAAATAATAACTTTATTATTGCCTCTAGGGCATATTTCCTTCAGTCTCCCACTTGCACGAGAGTCAATAATCTAGATTACATAGTAATGATTCTAACACCCATGGAGTCTTGGTGCTGATCATGTTTTGCTCGTGGAAGAGGCTTAGTCAATGGGTCTTCAACATTCAGATCCTTATGTATCTTGCAAATCTCTATGTCTCACACTAGGACTTGGTCCCGAATGGAAATGAAGCGTCTCTTGATATGCTTGGTCCTCTTGTGAAATCTGGATTCCTTTGCCAAGGCAATTGCACAGTATTGTCACGGAAGATCTTCATCGGTCCCGATGCACTAGGTATGACACCTAGATCGGAAATGAACTCTTTCATCCAGACTCCTTCATTTGTCGCTTCAAGCAGCTATGTACTCCGCTTCACATGTAGATCCCGCCATGACGCTTTGTTTAGAACTGCACCAATGACAGCTCCTTTGTTTAATAAAAACACGTATCCGGTTTGCGATTTAGAATCGTCCGGATCAGTGTCAAAGCTTGCATCGACGTAACCATTTACGACTAGCTCTTTGTCACCTCCATATCTGAGAAACATATCCTTAGTCCTTTTCGGTATTTCAGGATGTTCTTGACCGCTGTCCGTTGATCCACTCTGGATTACTTTGGTACCTTCTGCCAAGCTTACAGCTAAGCATACGTCGGATGCGGTACACTGACATTGCATACATGATAGAGCCTATGGCTGAAGCATAGGGAACATCTTTCATTTTCTCTCTATCTTCTGCTTTGTGGTCGGGCATTGAGTCGACTCAATCTTACACCTTGTAATCTGGTAAAAACCTTTCTTTGCCTGATCCATTTTGAACTTTTTCAAAACTTTATCAAGGTATGTGCTTTGTGAAAGTCCAATTAAGCGTCTTGATCTATCTCTATAGATCTTGATGCCCAATATGTAAGCAGCTTCACCGAGGTCTTTCATTGAAAAACATTTATTCAAGTATCCTTTTATGCTATCCAGAAATTCTATATCATTTCCAATCAATAATATGTCGTCCACATATAATATTAGAAATGCTCTGAGCTCCCACTCACTTTCTTGTAAATACAGGCTTCTCCAAAAGTGCATATAAACCCATATGCTTTGATCACACTATCAAAGCGTTTATTCCAACTCCGAGAGGCTTGCACGGACCATAAATTGATCGCTGGAGCTTGCACACTTTGTTAGTACCCTTTGGATCGACAAAACCTTCTGGTTGCATCATATACAACTCTTCTTCTAGAAATCCATTCAAGAATGCAGTTTTTACATCCATTTGCCAAATTTCATAATCATAAAATGCAGCAATTCCTAACATGATTTGGACAGACTTAAGCATCGCTACGGGTGAGAAAGTCTCATCGTAGTCAACCCCTTGAACTTGTCGAAAACCTTTCGCAACAAGTCGAGCTTTGTAGACAGTTATATTACCATCGGCGTCAGTCTTCTTCTTAAAGATCCATTTATTTTCAATGGCTTGCCGATCATCGGGCAAGTCAACCAAAGTCCATACTTTGTTCTCATACATGGATCCCATCTCAGATTTCATGGCTTCCAGCCATTTTGCGGAATCTGGGCTCACCATCGCTTCTTCATAGTTTGTAGGTTTGCCATGGTCAAGTAACATGACTTCCAGAATAAGATTACCGTACCACTGCAGTGCGTATTTTACTCTGGTTGACCTACCAAGTTCAGTAGTAACTTGATGCGGAGCTTCATGATCATCATCATTAGTTTCCTCACTAATTGGTGTAGTTGTCACAGGGAACCATTTCTTGTGATGAACTATTTTCCAATAAGGGAGCAGAATCTGATTATCTCATCAAGTTCTACTTTCCTCCCACTCACTTCTTTTGAGAGAAACTCCTTCTCTAGAAAGGATCCGAATTTAGCAACGAAAATCTTGCCTTCAGATCTGTGATAGAAGGTGTACCCATGATCTCCTTTGGGTATCCTATGAAGACACATTTTTCCGATTTGGGTTCGAGCTTATCTGGTTGAAGTTTCTTTACATAAGCATCGCAGCCCCAAACTTTAAGAAACGACAACTTTGGTTTCTTGCCAAACCACAGTTCATAAGGCGTCGTCTCAACGGATTTTGACGGTGTCCTATTTAACGTGAATGCGGCCGTCTCTAAAGCATAACCCCAAAGTGATAGCGGTAAATCGGAAATAGACATCATAGATCGTACCATATCTAGTAAAGTACGATTACGACGTTCGGACACACCATTTCTCTGTGGTGTTCCGAATTGGCGTGAGTTGCGAAACTATTCCACATTGTTTCAAATGTAAACCAAACTCGTAACTCAAATATTCTCCTCCATGATCAGATCGTAGAAACTTTATCTTCTTGTTACGATGATTTTCCACTTCACTCTGAAATTCTTTGAACTTTTCAAATGTTTCAGATTTGTGTTTCATTAAGTAGATATACGCATATCTACTCAAATCATCTGTGAAGGTGAGAAAATAACGATATCCGCCACGAGCTTCAACATTCATCGGACCACATACATCTGTATGTATGATTTCCAACAAATCTGTTGCTCTCTCCATACAATCGGAGAACGGTGTTTTAGTCATCTTGCCCATGAGGCACGGTTACGCAAGTACCAAGTGATTCATAATCAAGTGATTCCAAAAGTCCATCTGTATGGAGTTTCTTCATGCGTTTTACACCGATATGACCTAAATGGCGATTGCCACAAATAAGTTGCACTATCATTATCAACTCTGCATCTTTTGGCTTCGACATTATGAATATGTGTATCACTACTGCCGAGATTCAACAAGAATAGACCATTCTTCAAGGGTGCATGACCATAAAAGATATTACTCATATAAATAGAACAACCATTATTCTCTGATTTAAATGAATAACCGTCTCGCATCAAACAAGATCCAGATATAATGTTCATGCTCAACGCTGGCACCAAATAACAATTATTTAGGTCTAAAACTAATCCCGAAGGTAGATGTAGAGGTAGCGTGCCGACCGCGATCACATTGACTTTGGAACCATTTCCCGCGCGCATCGTCACCTCGTCCTTGGCCAGTGCTCGTCTATTCCGTAGTCCCTGCTTTGAGTTGCAAATATTAGCAACAGTAACCGATATCAAATACCAGTGTGCTACTACGAGCTCTAGTAAGGTACACATCAATAACATGTATATCACATATACCTTTGTTCACCTTGCCATCCTTTTTATCCGCCAAATACTTGGGGCAGTTCCGCTTCCAGTGTCCGGTCTGCTTGCAGTAAAAACACTCAGTTTCAGGTTTAGGTCCAGACTTGGGTTTCTTCTCTTGATCAGCAACTTTCTTGCTGTTCTTTTTGAAGTTTCCCTTCTTCTTTCCTTTGCCCTTTTTCTTGAAACTAGTGGTCTTGTTGACCATCAACACTTGATGCTCTTTCTTGATTTCTACCTCCAGCTGCTTTTAGCATTGCGAAGAGCTCAGAATTGTTTTGGTCATCCCTTGCATATTATAGTTCATCACGAAGCTCTTGTAGCTTGGTGGCAGTGATTGGAGAATTACATCAATGACACTATCATCCGGAAGATTAACTCCCGGCTGAATTAAGTGATTATTATACCCGGACATTTTGAGTATGTGCTCACTTGTAACTATTCTCCTCCATCTTGCAGCTATAGAACTTATTGGAGACTTCATATCTCTCAATCCGGGCATTTGCTTGAAATATTAACTTCAACTCTGGGAACATCTCATATGCTCCATGACGTTCAAAACGTCGTTGAAGACCCGGTTCTAAGCCGTAAAGCATGGCACATCGAACTATTGAGTAGTCATCAGCTTTGCTTTGCAGACGTTCACAACTTCGGCTCAGCTCCTGCAAAGAGGCTGTCACCCAATGGTGCTTCGGGGCGTAATTTTTCTGCGGCAGCAATGAGGAATCTTTCAACTTTGCTTTCTCAAGGAACGCATTAAAATTCAACGGAACAACAAAGACGAGCCATCTATCTACGATAAACATAGACAAGCAAAATACTATCGTGTACTAAGCTCATGATAAATTTAAGTTTAATTAATCATATTAAAAACTCCCACTTAGACAGACATCTCTCTAGTTATCTAAGTGATTACGTGATCCAAATCAACTAAACCATGTCCGATCATCACGTGAGATGGAGTAGTTTCAATGGTGAACATCACTATGTTGATCATATCTACTATATGATTCACGTTCGAACTTTCGGTCTCCGTGTTCCGAGGCCATATCTGTTATATGCTAGGCTCGTCAAGTTTAACTCGAGTATTCTGGCGTGCAACTGTTTTGCACCCGTTGTAGATGGACGAGAACTTATCACACCCGATCATCACGTGGTGTCCGGGTACTACGAACTTTGGCGACGGTGCATACTCGGGAGAACACTTCTTGATAATTTTAGTGAGAGATCATCTTATAATGCTACCGTCAATCAAAGCAAGATAAGATGCATAAAGGATAAACATCACATGCAATCAATATAAGTGATATGATATGGTCATCATCATCTTGTGCTTGTGATCTCCATTGTCAAGCACCGTCATGATCACCATCGTCACCGGTAGCGACACCTTGATCTCCATCGTAGCATCGTTGTCGCCTCGCCAACTATTGCTTCTACGACTATCGCTATCGCTTAGTGATAAAGTAAAGCAATTACATGGCGTTGCATTTCATACAATAAAGCGACAACCATATGGCTCCTGCCTTGCCGATAACTTCGGTTACAAAACATGATCATCTCATACAATAAAATATAGCATCACGTCTTGACCACATCACATCACATCATGCCCTGCAAAAACAAGTTAGACGTCCTCTACTTTGTTGTTGCAAGTTTTACGTGGCTGCTACGGGCTGAGCAAGAACCGTTCTTACCTACGCATCAAAACCACAACGATACTTTGTCAAGTTGGTGCTGTTTTAACCTTCGCATAAGGACCGGGCGTATACACTCGGTTCAACTAAAGTGAGAGAGCAGACACCCGCCGGTCACCTTTAAGCAACGAGTGCTCGGGCGGTGAAACCAGTCTCGGCGTAAGCGTCTGGCGTAATGCCGGTCCGGCCGCTTCATCTCACAATACCGCTGAACCAAAGTATGACATGCTGGTAAGCGGTATGACTTATATCGCCCACAACTCACTTGTGTTCTACTCGTGCATATGACATCAACGCATAAAACCAGGCTCGGATGCCCTTTGTTGGGGAACGTAGTAATTTCAAAAAATTTCCTACGAACACACAAGACCATGGTGATGGCATAGCAATGAGAGGGGAGAGTGTCCGTCCACGTACCCTCGTAGACCGTAAGCGGAAGCGTTATAACAACGCGGTTGATGTAGTCGTACGTCTTCACGATCCGACCGATCCAAGCACCGAACTACGGCACCTCCGAGTTACGCACACGTTCAGCTCGATGGCGATCCCGGACTCGATCCAGCAAAGTGTCGGGGATGAGTTCCGTCAAGACGACGGCGTGGTGGCGATGTTGATGCTCCACCGACGCAGGGCTTCGCCTAAGCTCATGACGATATGACTTCTCCGGCGCAGGGCTTCGCCTAAGCTCTACGACGATATGACCGAAGTGGAATATGGTGGAAGGGGGCACCGCACACGGCTAAGGAACGATCCGTAGATCAACTTGTGTGTTCTAGGGTGCCCCCTGCCCCCGTATATAAAGGAGCCAAGGGGGAGGGGCTGGCCGGCCAAGAGGGGGCGCGCCAGGGAGTCCTACTCCCTCCGGGAGTAGGATTCCCCCTCCAATCCTAGTTGGATTAGGATTCCCGGAGGGGGAAAGAGAGAGAGGGGGGCCGGCCCACCTTTCCTAGTCCTAATAGGACTAGGGTAAGGGGGGAGGGGGGCGCGGCCACCTAGGGCTGGCCCTTTCTCCTTTCCACCAAGGCCCACTATGGCCCATGTAGTTCCCGGGGGGTTCCTGTAACCTCCCGGTACTCCGGTAAATTCCCAATTTCACTCAGAACACTTCCGATGTCCAAATGTAGGCTTCCAATATATCAATCTTTATGTCTCGACCATTTTGAGACTCCTCGTCATGTCCGTGATTACATCCGGGACTCCGAACAACCTTCGGTGCATCAATACTTATAAACTCATAATGAACTCACATCGAAGCGTTAAGCGTGCGGACCCTACGGGTTCGAGAACTATGTAGACATGACCTAGAACTATTCTCGGTCAATAACCAATAGCGGAACCTGGATGCCCATATTGGTTCCTACATATTCTCTGAAGATCTTTATCGGTCAAACCGCATAACGACATAGGTTGTTCCCTTTGTCATCGGTATGTTACTTACCCGAGATTCGATCGTCGGTATCCAATACCTAGTTCAATCTCGCTATCGGTAAGTCTCTTTACTCGTTCCGTAATACATCATCTCACAACTAACTCATTAGTTGTAATCCTTGCAAGGCTTAAGTGATGTGTATCACCGAGAAGGCCTAGAGATACCTCTCCGACAATCGGAGTGACAAAACCTAATCTCGAAATACGCCAACCCAACAAGTACCTTTGGAGACACCTGTAGTACTCCTTTATAATCACCCGATTACGTTGTGACGTTTGGTAGTACCCAAAGTGTTCCTCCGGTAAACGGAGTTGCATAATCTCATAGTTACAGGAACATGTATGGGTCATGAAGAAAGCATTAGCAACATACTAAGCGATCAAGTGCTAAGCTAACGGAATGGGTCATGTCAATCACATCATTCTCCTAATGATGTGATCCCATTAATCAAATGACAACACATGTCTATGGTTAGGAAACATAACCATCTTTGATTAATGAGCTAGTCTTGTAGAGGCATACTAGTGACCATCTGTTTGTCTATGTATTCACACATGTATTATGTTTCCGGTTAATACAATTCTAGCATGAATAATAAACATTTATCATGGTATAAGGAAATAAATAATAACTTTATTATTGCCTCTAGGGCATATTTCCTTCATGAGGCCCATGGATAGTACTGCCCGTAGAAGGCCCATGGATCGTACGGCCCGTAGACGGCCCATGGACCCTACGGCCCGTAGAAGGCCCATGGACCCTAAGGCCCGTATAGAAGGCCGATGGATCCTATGACCCGTATAGAAGGCCAATGGTCCTAAGGTCGGACGAAGGCCCATGGATCATACGGCCTGCAGGAGGCCCATGGTTACAACAGTCCGTGTGTTGCCATGATTATTTTGGCCTAGTTACCAAAAATAGGCTATTGTGGCCACTAGAAAAACACAGAAAAAGAACTGCAATGACTACAAGCAAACAACTAAACAAGACAATAAGGAAATAAATAAGCAAGCAATTAAGGCTAGCCTATTACTTCTATTACACATATTACATCCACTGGGCATCAAAGTTCGCCACCAGTGCAAATATAGGGAACAAAGCAGCATATACATACACTGTCCATCAAAATTGGCGACCAGTGTAAATAAACGCGGCAGCAAAACAAGAGCATAACTGAAACAATTTCAGAAGAGCTCAAGAAACGTTATCCTGGGTATCCACCATGCTGGCAATAAGCTTAGCAAGCTGATTAGCTTTGTCCTGTTTGGCGCTAAAATCCTCCAACTCTTGTTGTTGCACCAGAAAGTATGCATCTGAATGCTCCAGGGACTTCCGCAGTTCTTCCGCTTGTTGTCGCAGCACAGCTGATTGATGTCTTTCAGCTTGTAGTTGAGACTCAAGAAACCAAACTGATTCAGACAATGAGTTTGAATAGCTTGTGCAAGCGGTAGTGTCGATGCTTTCGAACACTAAACCAAGACAGGACTTTGGGGTTGTCTCGCTGTCTTCAAGATAGTCTTCCTTAGCTGTTTTATCAGCTTTGTCGGAGACCAACGAGGATGTGTCACTATCCTGAACCTTATCTGCATTACTTCCTTTACCATTTCTTAATGAGGCACTCTTCCCCAATATTCTGTCAGCATTTTAAAAGAAGAAACACGCAGACACAGAACAAGTTTAGCATGTACTAGTATATGAAACTCATTTCGGTGAACCAGTTCATTAGTAAGGTGGACAGGATTAAACTACCAAGTCTTCTATTGCCAAGTACTAGTACATAATAAAAGCATCAAACAAACATATATCTATGTCCTATGGTCCTTTGCATTGTCTTGCCAAATCAAAATAGAGACACGGTTCAAATCATATCAGTTCAAGACAAACCAGCAGTGAAAGAATACAAAGCGTGGGAAACTACACGACACAACAAGATTTCAGATGGGTACCATGGGTCTACATGTACAACAACACTATTGGCTCTGTTGTGATGCTAGTAATGTGCATGATATGAAAGTCAACTGTATACACAATTGAAATTGAAATCAACAGAGCTATTGATAAGAGCAAACCTGTTAAAGAAACATGCGTGAACATACCTGTTGTGCCATTGGAGTTTTTGATTGGATCCTTCAATTTAAAAATAAGTTTGTATGAGTAAATACAGTGATACAAGAGCAAAGCAATCATAGTTAAAAAAAGGCGCGCTTAAGCGCGCCTAGGCTCTAGGCGTTGGCAAAACGCATTGCGCATAACTACGCATAATCTGTGCATAACTGCGCATAAACATGCGCTTTGGTCAGTAAAGCGCAAGGCGGTGGCAAAACGCACAATTAACGCCTCACGCTTTTTTGAACTATGATAGCAATGGAATCTCAAATTAGAACAGTTGTTCTTCAGGTTTAGGCACTTGTTCTACATGAACAGAGTACTGTAAGACACAAGAATAAAATACTTAAAAATAGAAAATGAGCTCATAGACCTTACCACATTCTTGGTTACGGACCAAGCGAACAAAGGCGTTCCGACCATCGTCCGATAAATGTATGCGAGGAGAACGTAAGGGAATTTGATGAGTTTCTTTGCCGGTCAAGCACGTTTTCTTGAGTAATTCCGATCGCCACCAAGCATTCTTGAAGATAGCAGAGGTATTAGCACAGGTTACCTCATCCCGAGTTTCCAAATCGGTCCTTCTCTGTAGAGAAAAATGGGAAAATTTGTTGTATTATAACCATCATGGAGGTAGGATGTATGGGAATGAAGCAAAGTAATTGCCATGAATAACATTACTTACACATAACTCTGGACAAACACAATCGGCATTTTCCATCATCTTGATTATAATATTTCCAAGATGGGAAGATACGCTTTACGGTTTAACAACATCAAATGTGATAGATGCTAAACTATTTGGCTGGTTGTGCTTCCTCCACAGGAATAGGCGTACTAACTGGTGAAGTTGGGGTTCGCCGTGATAGTAGTGGCCCTTTGGGCACTGGAGCTGCCTTACTAACTGCTCTTGTTTGGGAGCTCTGTGGTGGAGATGGTGCTGTGTCAACAGGAACTGGGTTACTATCGGCTGGGGTTGGGGTTAGATTGGGTGAAGCTGGTTCTCTGTCCATCGCAGTAGGGTAGAATCTGCGAGAGTTTGGATTATGTGTGGTAGGACTGGTTCTCGTGCATGTACAACCGGGGTGCTATCTCCACCAAGAGGTAGCACTGATTTATTTGAAGACTGTGTTTTTAGTCCGCTGATATCTTGGCATCACCCGCTCCAATTCAAATGGCTGATAAACAGGAAACATAGTTGAATGTACAGACATTGTATGAGAGACAGATGCAATAGATAGTGTGGACAAAAGAGGGCATGAAATAGTTGACATGTATATTGTTTAACTAAATCGGATAGCATGACACAATTTCACATATATCATGTCTATCTAAACTGGATAGCATAGCATAACATAATTCAAAGATATGATGAATAACTAACCAGGATCGCATGACATAATTCACTACATGTTATCTAAGTAATCAGGATCGCATCATTTAATTCACATATGTGATTTATATGCTAAACAGAGGGCATTCGATATGATGTCTGAACTAAGAACATGGTGTTGTATATTGTGTATATGATGTCTAAACTATGCAATGCAAGACACCGTATGCATGATATGAGCAGTATAACCGTGCCAAGTTAGAGCATACACCTCAGTGGGGGAATAGGACTGGTCATCTATCTCTGAATCCATCTCTCAGGAGCTATCGGGACCTAACAAGAGATCTGCTTAGACAGGTAGCACTGTCTGCTCTGAAGGCCTTGTTTTCACTCCAGAGTTTTCCATCTCCCACCCAAATGGCTGATTCACAGGAAGAGTAGTTTAATGTACAAACATTGTCGACAAATGGAAATGTAATGAAGAAAAGGATGGGCAAGATATCATTCAAATATATGATGCTGGTTAAACAGGATGGCATTGCACATTCACATATATTATGGCTGGCTAAAAGACATGAGACTGCATAATCCCATATATGATATAGAAACTAAACAGGTGGCGACAGAACATGTCTAAACTAAGCAGATGACATATATGATGTAAAAAGTAGGCACTGCAAGGCAACATATGCATGATATGACTAACATCATAATGCCAAGGTAGAGCAAACTCCTTGGGGGGTAAATAGGAGTGGTCACCGGCGTCTGAATCTGCCTCAGAACAGATATCTTCCTCACGGATTACAATGCGGAGAGGGGTGGGGAGGGTTTGCCATTGAACCCACCATGGAGCGATGTACGCATGACATTGTATTGCCGCGCCAAACTCTTCTCTTTTTCTCTACATGTTCAGCATGACTGTGTACAATATCTGACATGCATACGAAAAAAATATGGTGAGATTATGTAAGGACAGCATGCAGAAATTTCGAGTGATGGTAAAAACCAGTGGATCGACGTTTTTCCGTTGAACCAAAATAGCCCTAATGGATCGACGTGAATGTATAGTAATAAGTGACGCAACAAGTGTACAACCTCTTTGCCGTAGCCGTGTCGACCTCAAAGCATCATTGGGTTGGTCATTGAAGCGATTGAGGCAGAGGTGGCTGTCCGAGGTGTGGAGGAAGATCCGAGGAATCATGAAGCGGCATCCGGGCCTTTCGCTCTGTTGTGATGGATCGTTCTGTAGTTGGAGCAGCTCCGGTGAGCCGTAAGACGTCAAGGCTGAAGCAGCACAAGACAGACATCGTTAATCTCAAGTGGGATTTTAATTGCATCTCCAATAGATGATGTAAAATGGATGTAAAATTAACATCACCAAAAACCACCTGACTACAACAGATGAGGTAAAAACTGTTGACTCTGAACTTAACTGCCGAAACTGAAATTTACTATGGAATCTGAATGCTACTGTCGAAACTGAACGCAATGGTAGCAGAGAGGCACTTGACATGTAGTTTAGGGAGGGCCTGCAGTTCATCTTCAACCTGCACCCCCCTGAGCCGCACTTTGCCACCACGGCCGAATCGCTGCCCAGCGCCCGCCTCACCGCCCAAAACAACTTCGCCACCGCCGCCTGGCCAGCCCTCTAGGCCCCCGCCCCACCACGAACCCTAAGATAGATAGTGGGGTACCTCTCCGTGAGCCCCGTCCCAGCTGGTGGTTCTTCCTTAACTCCGGTGAGCCCCAACCCCTGAAAATCGATCGACCCAAAAGTCGATTCAATGATCAAGTGTGGCTTAATCGGAGCAGCAGCAAAGACGAAGCGTAGGGGGAGAGCAGCAGCTGGGCGGGCGAGCGATCGAAATAAAGCCGAGCAGCAAAGAAGCAGCATGAAGCGAAGGAAGCGAGAGCCGGAGCAGCAGCAGCAGATCCGGCCGGTATGGACGCCGCCGCCAAGGGGCCTCGTGACCGGGGAGAGCCGTGGAGATGTCGCCCATGAGCCGGCTTCAAGGTAGCCGCTCCATGGGGGTGCGGGATGGAGCACCGTCGGCGCCGGGAGGTCGAGTTAAGGAGAAGGTGCGATGCGATGAGTGTACAACATCTTTGGTGGCACCGAGTAGGCCTCGGCTTCGTCCGAGGAGTCGGTGAGGATGCTGCGATATCAGTGGAGCAGGTTAAGGCGGCGATGTGGGGATGGAGCAGCCGCGATAGACGAGGCGATCGTCGGAGCAACTCCTTGGAGGTGGAGGACGGGGAGGCTGAATCGGCAGGACGGCGAGATGGACGACGGATCCTCATCCGGGGAGGTGGACGAGGGACGTCGAGCTGTTGCGGTGGACGATGTCATCGGGGAAGAGGCTCCGGCTAGGCAGCGGTGACGTGGCGGACGGAGGAGGGTGGGGTTTCGCGGCTGGAGCGGAGAGGTTATGGCGGCCTGGGATTGCAAATGGCGAAAAGGGGGCGATGGGATGGGGTGAAGCATGACTTAGGGACGCGCTTGTCCAAAATGTAGGGTGTGTTACAAAAGTACCCCCCACCGATTTGAACTAGCGACCCTTTTGGCTCAGGGTTAGAAGGGGGATTTTGCGTGTCTGGATTCGGCAGTTGGAGGGAGTTTTCGCGCGCGTTATAATTTCGGGATAACGAGGCGTGGGTTGTGAAGGCGCCAGTTTTGGGAGCACGATATCTGAATTTTTGGGATATAACAAGACGCGGGTTGAATTTTAGGGACAAGCCTAACGTGTAGTAATATTGTATGTGTACGTAACTAATCAATTCGCACTTCCCTCAACCAAAAAGAAAACGAAAAAATTAAAACTATTCACACCACACAAAGAGAGTCTTGCCCCGTTTTACTATACAAATGCTATTCAAAGCTAATCCCTCCTTCCATCTATATAGGGCCTAATGCGTTTTTCGATGCTAACTTTAACCAAATATTAGAGCAATGATATATGACATGCAACTTACACAAAGCACACCGTTAACTTCGTCCGTGAAAGGTTCTTTCAATGATATAATTTTCTCATTGTGCATGTCATGTACTATTGATCTTGTCAATAGTCAAAGGCGGTCTTAAAAATCTCATTACGCCCTATATAGATGGAAGGAGGGAGTATGAATCCATGTTATGTCCGATTAAATTTTTTCGCTTGCTGTATAATGCATGTAACCTACTCATACCAAGATTTTAGTGCATTCCAAATGTCTATACTACCGCTACAATTTGAACTAAATTTGAATTTGTTTCTCTATTTCAATAAGAATCTACAATCATGATTGTTGCCAACTTCAACCATCATAGTTTCCTTGCTATCCGCCACATATAAATCGGACGGCCTATAATGCAGGATGGCAGGCACACCATCATCAACAACTCTGTTTTTTATAAGCGTAGAGATTAAATATATTAAATGTAGTATAACATGTTCATAAACACACCATGTGTATCACCGTTATATATATTCACACATGCGTCGGTTTAAAACACTATGATAAATTCTTCAAATATCCGAATTTGCTTTTTATAATGAAGTATATATGATCTCTATTCGTCTTTTACACCCACAAAACCCTCTTATCTTTGTAGCAAGCGCTAACTTTCTCTTGTGCATGCACACGCCAGCATCCCTCTCACCCTCCCTCAGCATTCCCTAGCTCCATCGTGCAAATTCGTCTTTTCACTTTAGGTCGTTCACCCACGGTGTGTGTAGGCCCCCCAGCTCCTTCTTTACGGCACACATCGATCGATATGCCTCTCTAGCCAGGTGTGCCTAGCACAAACACAAGCTTCCCCTCTTCTCTTGTCACCGTCCATGCCTCACTCCCACCACTCTTTTCATCGTTCTCGTACTCGCACACTCCTCCCCGCTCGATATAGTATGCCTCTTGTACCACCTCCTACATGCATCCCTCTCTCTCTATCCTTCTCCTCGTGCCTCATTTGCTTCTAACACACACATGCATGTATACCGATCGATCTCCCAACATATACCTAGATCGACTTTAACTACCCTCCCGCCCCATCGATCGACGTACCTCACAAGTTATGTCTCTCCTTTCTCTAACAAAGGGCGATTGATCTTCCTATGTAGTTATGTGCCTTACCACAGCCACATCGGACCCCCTCAACATTCCTGCATGCCTCCTGACCCGTCTCTCACACGCACGTGCACAGACAACAAGCAGCCATCTCCTCTCTTATTGATATTGCGGGCGTGCCCTCCGTTTGTCTAGCAAGCCTAACCCACCATCTGTTAGAAGCAACTCCACTACCACCCCCTCCAACACTCTAGCTCTGTCTCTCTCCCAACCTTATTCCTCTCCTGCACATATGCATGGATGCCGATCGATCTCCCTTAATACATGAGGCAGATCGATATCCTTAATACATGAGGTAGGCCTCTCTCCTCCTCCACACATATACCAGCCATTGTACCTCTATAGTTAATTGGGCCCCCCTCTCCCCCCACCACACACCGATAGTCGGCGCTGCAGGTAGGTATCCATGCCACAGAGACAAACTGCACATGTCCCCTCTCACGTTCCAGTAGGCCAGCCACTATATATCTTTGACGTGGGCACACACAAATTCGATGGCACTCATATCGATCGCGCGCGCACACAAACACATCATCCTTCTTTTCGAATCTATGGACACCTCAAGCCGATGATACCTCCACTCTCTTCTAGTGGATCGCCCCCTCTATATATATGTTATATCCAGGACTCTATTTCACACACATTGCATATGTTACATTTTCTGATTGACCCCCCCGCCCCCGCCCCCAAAAAAAACTCTCAAGAACCCACACACTATATCTCTCTAGGTTTGTATCTCTCTCACACAACCCCACGTAGGTGGTGTACGTATACAAGAAGAGAATAGGTGCACCATGCACGTACTCACGCTTCGTGCCCAGCCACATCTGTGCGGGTACACGATGGAGCTCATTTCTTTACGAAATGGCAGCCCACGTGCTAATTTGAATGCCTGTAGCGGTTGTTTACCTAGGGAGGTCGTGTACCACGCCTGCACGAAACAAAGTTCGACTTGACGTGTTGCCGCGTTATTTTTAAATAAAGTTATAGCGCTCAATGGCACGTACATAGAATATAAAACGATTTTTATGGAGAAAAAGGTAGTCCGCTCACTATATACAATGGAGCCTTGCGTGCCTGGTTTGTCGCTCTTCAGAGTATCTCACACAAGGCTGCGGTGGCCTCTCTCTCTCTCACCATTGGTCACTGATCCGGGCGCATCCCGTCTGCCGGGGAAAGGGAGTGCGGTGGCCTCTCTCTCTCTCTCTCTCACCGTTGGCCACTGATCCGGCCGCATCCCGTCCGCCGGGGAAAGGGAGGAAGTGCATCGTTTCTCCATTCAATGGCGCCTAGGCAGCACGTCCCGATCTGTGGTACACGCTGTTCTCTCTGACCAAGCTCCTGCGCGGGAGGGCCTACGCCACCTGTTCGCAGATTCCGCCCGCCGCCGCTCACCTAGTTACATCCCGATGACCTCCAGGTATCCTCTCCGGCCTTGCTCCACTGCCCGTCTTCCCACGTCGCTGCATGTGGATCTTCCATAGTTCTTTGCCCAAAACGTAGCTCGTCCCAAAGCATTACTTTCCATATTGCATTCTCGTCCTCACACCATTTTAGACAAACACAACCGTGTTGTTATCTTCCCTTAGGGCAAGGAATATGCTTCTTTACTGTCGTCACATGTGTCATCAACTGTTATTGGCCAGTAATTGTTTCCTTTCAACCTCTTTTTTGCAAACAGGGCTGTCCATTTCACCTCGTTGCTATTGCGACCTTTTGGTGAACTGCACAAATCACTTTTTTCTTAAGAGTGTTTTGTATAGTTGTACTAAAATGTCACATGGGCAACGTCTCTACAGTTCAGTGTGACTGCACAAAGGGAGATTGTTTTTGCTCTATCCTCCTCATCCAACTCCGAGCCTAATCTTCTCCAACTAGTTAGTCTTAAGAGAGACTGCAAAGGTGACCGGCTTCTATTTATGTGTTTATTGTTTCATCAAGTCCTCTGTTATCATAATCACACTTAATATCTTTGGAACAGGGACGCCGGCTCTATTTTAGTGGAACTGCACAAAATGATCGGAATGTTGCATGCTCCATATGACTACTTTTTCCCAACATACCTTGTTGATTTAGATAGAGCTGGGGGACGTTGCTGCCAATGGAAGCATGGATCAATTTTAATTTAACACCTTCTCACAACAACATCTTGATTTGTGATGTAATTATTAGCTACGATACTGCTAATAATTGACATGCATTAGCAAGGAAGTTAGTTTTTATTGTTTTCGAAAGAGCATCGATGGCAAGACACGCGAAACAAAAGCTGAAAGCTCACACCATTGTACAATTTCATGTCTTGCTGGAAAATTATTTGTATAGTATGTCAATTATGTAAACAAATGATGGAAGCTTGATAGCATTGTGAGAAGCCTCTTCATCATCCGGGTCCATGTGCCATGCACAAAATTATACTCCTTCGCTCCTAAATATTTGTCTTTTTACAAATTTCAAACGGGCATATTTTAGAGTGTAGATTCACTCATTTTGCTTCATATGTGTACTCCCTCCGTTCCTAAATATTCTATTCGTCTTTCTAGAGATTTCAACAAGGGACTACGTACGGAGCAAAATGAGTGAATCTACACTCTAAAATATGTATATACATCTGTATGTGCCAGTCCATTTGAAATCTCAAAAAGACAAATATTTGAGTAGTCACTCGTTGAAATCTCTAGAAAGACAAATATACTCAGAGTATATTTAAGAACCGAGGGGGTAGTGCACAACCGCATGGGAGACTCAGCCCGGTCGTTTCGCCACATTAATAGTGAGGAATGAGCAGTCAAATCGTAAGCCCCACCTTTCCCATCGTAAGTTGCTCAAGAAGCAACCATCAATCGCCCTTCTTTGAATCCGCTCATACTACTCCATCCGTCATTGTTTATACAACGCTTGAGAAAAAGAAAAAAGATCTGTGGGACCAAGGCGACTAGCGATCGGCCTGAAAAATAGCATTGGTAGTTATAGCCCGGCGTCTATTACTAGAGGGAATAATGCGTACACACATGCATGCTGTGCTTCCACCCTGGGTACACACATGCATGCACTTAGTCCACTCCGTAGTAGTACAGAGTACATGGAGAGAAAATTGTGGACTTGATTGCGGTTACCATGCCGTAATTAATTGAGCATTAAACGAAACGTGTCTAAAGTCTCTCTGGTGGTGGAAATGCATTGAGAGAAATGCATCATAATGAAGCGTGCCCTGTAAACTGGGACGGAGGGAGGAGTAGTATGAAGGTGCAAAACCAAATGCAGCGTATGGCGGTCGGTGAACGCACCTCCTCTTGGCATATCAGCGACATGTGGGACAGGAGTCTGAGCAAACCGATCTCAATTGGCGACAAAGAGCCAACCCGCCGTTCCTTGAGAGAGACGAGGCGAGAACACCTGACGGGCTCGCATGGAGGGCAAGATATATTCGAGCATGGTTGGTTGATCGATATCATTCATTACATGTTGGGCTACCGTTTCCGCCCTTCTTACGAATAAACGTGTACTTTATCGGAGATAAAAAAATAAGAGTACGTACGCTCCACCATGCGGTTCTAGTAGTAGTACTACTCGTACTACTGCGGCAGCTCTTCGCCTCTTCGTGAAGTCGAACAATGATGGTACTTCGCATGTTGGGTACTACGGTGTATGCCTCTGACAATCTGACACCGAATGGACTGATGCATGTCCACCGAGGGTAGGTTGCATTAGTCAAAAGGCGTAAGCGAGCTTCACCTTGTCCTGCAAGCTTCTCCTTGTTCTGCGAGTTGACGGGACGCACCAAAAAGTTGTCAGGACCCCGATCCTAAGTCACACCGATCTAGCATGTAACACATCATATCACTTTGCGGCCTCACGCACGGTATTCCCACGGGTGTCGCCTTACCATGGCCCGGGACCGTTTGCGTCTTTTGGCTCACGATATGATAGTGTCGCTAGCATCCATATGACAAAGAACCCGGGCCGACATGGCTAGTCGTGAACCCAAAGCGGCGCTAACCTATGGGGACAGGCATACATGAATCACATCGAGCATGTCGGTCATCAACGTATATATTCGGGCTGTAGCACTTTGGGCTATGAGGACTCCGGTATCCCGGGCTGTAGCAGGCTAGGCAGGACTCCGAATAACACCGCGTGACATTTCCCGAAGGACGGACATAGGAACGAAGTGAAACACATGCCGCCGATCAAGTGTCCAAGCGGTAGTCTTTGGGCTAGCAGGACTCCGGTGAACCGGGCTGTAGCGGACTACTATCGCTCGTAAGCACGAGACTACATTTCCCCATATGAGAGGCTGCCAAGGATAAACAACTAGTTTGTCGGATCCCACACATACCAAGCATTTCAAACATACACACAATATGCTCAATATGTGCAAATACGACGTGGCATCACAACATAACTCTACGACTAAAAATATTATTCATTAGGCTCAGGAGGCGAGATATTACAAACATGGGTCTCATGACCCAACACTCGAAACATACAAGTCAAAGCACAAGCGGAAGCTAAACATATGCAGTGCAGACAACTATAAATGAAAAAGGCTGGGAAGCCTCACTATCTACCAGATCCTGCCGAGGCACAAGATCGTAGCTGAGGTAACAAGCTAAACGTCGAAGTCCACGTGGAACTACTAGCGAGACTGACGTCTCTCTGCAAAACATAAATAAGCAAACGTGAGTACAATTGTACTCAGCAAGACTTACATCAGAACTAACTACATATGCAACATTATCAAAAGGGGGGTGGTGGAGTTTGACTGCAGCAAGCCAGCTTTGACTCGGTGGCTATCTTGAACTATTTGCAAGTAACTCTTTTGAGGTGGCGCACACGAGTCCACATATTCACCATGGCAATACACCACTATGGACCCGCTCCGTCTTCCCTACGAGAACGCCATCCATAGCACTCACGCTTATCTTGCGCATTTTAGAGTATCCACTTTCACTTGTCTATGAACTGATATAGGCAACCCAGAAGTCCTTCTCCGTGGACACGGCTATTCGAATAGATCATATTAAACCCTGCAGGGTTGTACTTCTTCACACACGCTCTCACCACTTACCGCCGTTTACACGACATGTACTCGGCAACCTTCAAGCGAAGCCCAACGTGGGTGTCCGCCACGGCCTACCTAAACACTCAAGTCCCTAGTCCAGGTTTATCGCCTATTCGGGTTCCATCCGCAGGAGTCCGGCCGAGGTTTCCCATACAGCCCCGAACGATGTGTGCAGGGTTCCCGAGATACCAAACAGGCACTTTCGGTACACCGGCCACGGTGCCTACCGCAACACAACCCACCCCTAAGGTCAGCGTTATGCGGCCCCCAACATGCTACAAACACCGAAACTACTTGCAACTCCGGACCGAGGACAAGGGTGGTTAAGAAGCCGAGAGGGTCAATTAAGGATCCCAATGCGTGGTAGTAACTGTTTCATGGATCACAAACACAGAACTCAGTTCCTGAGGACGGCTACAATGAGACAACCCACCATGTACTCCTACATGGCCTCTCACCGCTACCTTTACCAAATCGTGTTCACAAACTTAGCTCACACACAATAGGACATGTTCATAACAATTCCAATTCATTCCCGATGAATCAGACCCGACTCAACTCTAAGCAGTAGCAGGCATGACAACAGGCATAAATGAGTAGGCACAACATGGCTCAAACAATTCCTACTCATCCTAGTGTGTTTCATCTAATTACTGTGGAATGACAGGTCATGCAAAGGATCAAGGGGTTCAGCTACCGCAGCAAGTAACACATGAGTCGTTGTTGTCCTAATGTAGTAAAATAGAGCAGGAGCGAGAGAGTGGGATTGTATCGGAATGAACAAGGGGGTTTTGCTTGCCTGGCACTTCTGAAGATAATATAGTTCTTCATCAGTGTCATCGATTTCATCGTCGATACGTCGTCTACCGAGAGGGGACAATTACCGGCAATAAGAGAGAACACAATCAATGCAATGCACATTCACATGAATGACATGTCATATTAAGGTACTGAATTCACCTAATGCAATAATAATCCAAGTTAGTTGAGGTGGAATTCAAACAAGGTTGAACTCCAACTCCAAATGCTATTTCATAAGTTACCCTAATCATGATTCATCCTATTCAGTGAGGTTAACTTGTTCAAACATGCATGATCATGGCATAAACAGATTCTTCATATTTTTCTGATCATTTTCATATATAAATTATTTCAATCCGAGTTACGGTTGAATTTCTATGATTTATTAAAGTTTAGGGCATTTTCTGAAATTTCCTGAATTAAATTAAATCCAGAAAATCAAATAATTGCGTCAGCATGACGTCAGCACCGCGTCAGCAGTCAACCTGGGTCAAACCTGACGTGTGGGGCCACACGTCAGTGACTAACTAAACTAACCTAGTCAATTAGCACTAACCTAGGTTAAGTTAAATTAGTTTAAACCTAAACTAGATTAGTTAGCAGGCGGGGCCCGCATGTCGCTGGCTCCGGGTAAGTCAAACTAGGCCAAACCCGGGTCAACTCGCCGGAGTTGACCCGCGGCTTGTCGCCGGCGGAGCCAGAGACGACGGAGGGGTGCGGGTTTCCTCCTCCGGTGACCAAAAGAGAGGCGGAGGGGCCCTACGTGAAGCCCGGGCTCGCGCGCATCTAAGGAGACTAGCGGGAGGTGCGGGGGTGGCCGGAGTTCGCCGGAAGCGAGCTCGCGGCGGCGGCCGGAGTTCGGGCGCGGATGGTGTCGATGCTACGGTGCACAAGAGGGGAAGACGATGGGTGCTACGTGCTCACAGGAGTGTCTTGGCGTGCTTATGGGCTCGGACGCGAGCTACAAGCCGTTGTGGCATGGCGGGCGCCATAGCCGTGGCGAGAGCACTCGGCAAGGTGGTTAAGCGGTTAGGGAGGCAATCGAGCACGGGGTTAGGGGAAAAGGATCGTGGCCTCACAGCGGTGGCAGGGGCCGTAGAAGCGGGCTCGGGGAAGCTCGGACGGCGGCACATCACCGGTGGAGATCCGCGGTCCTCAACGAGGAAGACGAAGACGATGGCGTCGTTTGAGCGCCACGTGGTAGCGTGCTTCATCTTGGTGCTTCACGGCGTCGAGGCAGACCCGTTGGACAGGGCAGAGGGCAAGGGGAGCACGGTGGCCGCGGTGGTTCTCGTCGGCGGTCTCGGGTGCGTACGGGAGAGAGAGCAGAGGAGGGGGAAGGGGTCGGGAGAGTGAGAGAGAGCCAGGGGCTGCGTGGCTCTCCGTGGCGTCGTCTAGGAGGGCGGGGAAGCAGGAGGTGGCGGGGAAGCGAGGAGGTGGCAGGCGCGGCTTGCGCTGGCGTCGAACCTGCCCTCCTCTGGTAGAGGAGGAAAGCTGACAGGGAAGGAGGCGGTGGTGGGCTGGGCACTGGAGTGGGCAGGTGGGCTGAGAGGTGAGCACCAGGTAGTCCCTCTCTCTCTCTCTTTATTTGTGTTTTTTCTATTTTGTTCTGTTTTGTTTTAGTTTAGTAAAATACTAAACCATTTAATAAAATCCTGAAAATAGTTATGTGGCTAGAACTAAAATATACCAAACCACATAAAATGTTCCAGAATTATTGAACATATATTATTTATATATCAAATATATATCCAATGCAAGTAGTTATTGAATTAATTCAAAGGCCCAAAATAAAATGTTTGATCACTCAAAAAATATTGGTTTGAATTTTATTCTTGCCAATATTTTTTTAAAGCTGAAAAGGAACATTTCCTTGGAACATTTGAAGAAATTTTTAAATGTTGATCATTTATTTTAAATGATTCCTGGGGCTCTCCAATTCCCCAATTCAAATTTAAAGGAAAATTTGACATGATGCATGGATGCAAGAAAATCAAGCTACGGCTGATCTGGGGCTGTGACAGCTCACCCCTACTAAACAAGAATCTCGCCCCGAGATTCAAGGCGTGAGGTAAGAGGAAAAGGGGAGTCGCAAACTATCACAATCTTCATGATCCATTTGCCTTCTCGAAGATGTTGATTCATTCCATCATCTCTGTCTTGACGTCTTTGCTTTCGAGATCTTCACTCGACACGACAATAGAAAGAACGGGGAAACCCTACATGATTCTATCTTCACTATGAAAAAATAAACATTATCGACTCACGGACTGAGACGGTGACACATCTCGAGTTGAGACACAAAACACATCGAGAGGGATGGAAGAACAACGACGAGGTTTGATTAGTGGCAACAATTCCACGCTTAGGGAGATGATGGATGGTGTCAAGGTGGCGAGGAAATATTTGCCATGATTCAATAACGGGGCACCCCAGGGGAGGTGACGCGAGGAGCTATTCCCTTAAGTGGCAAAAAGAATTACTTTTGATACAAAGATCATTGAAACTCTTCATACCAGCCTAAGGCAATTTAGAACGATCGTTTGGCGGAGTGCAAAGGAATGGTACACCCGGACTAGAATGGATGATGTGGACTACCTTGTTGAAGACAACGCAATGGAGGATTTTTGCTTATCATCGGAGGTGGAGGGGACCCATGGTAAGTCCACTTTTGAGGACGATCCTGGACAGGAATTACTAAGAAGGCAGCCTATAGTGAAATGGCACAAGGACGGTGCAAGCTGGGAACGAAATGCAACTGTTGGAATGTTCCAACCATCATATCTGCCTGAGATTCAGATCCGACTGGTGCCAGGATATTCCAGACTAATCGGGTCTGGAAAGAAAAATGAAAGTTTGCAAAACAATCGACGAGATGGCGTTGCGAGATTCTCGGGATATGAACTACGATAGCGAGCTCCAAATCATGAGCTGGTTCCGCTACAAACCTGTGAACACACTGTCCTAGACAGGCATGACCACATGGTAGTCTTATAATAAAACACTACCGAGTTCAGGTGGAGAACCATAATCGAGGATATCGAAGTCCCTACATAAGTCCGGATTAGCTCTTATGAAGGAACCCCTTCTCCTTGAACAAATCAGCCAGTGGCTTGGTGTGCTAGGAACACATATGGAGTGGAGGCGGCCAACCTATCAAACCATAGAGCACTTCGCACGTGCATGACTGACTTGGGATGGTACCATAGGAAACAAAACAAACCTTTCTCAAATTCACGGCGGCAACTTACATCAAATGCACGTGAGTTCGAGGAAGCCACTGCTTTCATCCAAGCATAGGCTTCATGAACGGCACACGAAGAAATGCTTACGCAAGTTTCCAACACTAGGTTGATGTTCATCATGACTCATGGGGAGACAAAATGCTGCTGATGGGCTCAACAACAACTCATCGGAATTTCCATATCACTGGACTTCCACCATCATGTGAACACGGTAATAGTATTGGTCAGACCAAAAGAGGTAATGGGTATGCTCGAGGGATCAACCACGAGTAAGACAACATTACAAATATCGTTGGTTCTGATTTGATTTGACGATAGCCCATACTCAAATCAAAGGATTGATGAGACAATAGGTCCAACAACTGATCACAGGGACCAATCGATGGAGATATCATCCTTCTTCAACACACACTACACAGGAATAACCCTTTGGAACGAACTAAGTCAGGCAAGCTTTTATCTTCCAACTCTCCAAGTTGTTGTTTGGCTTAACCAACTAGCTCAGGGATATCCAACACAGATTCTTGGAGAAAGGGTGGTTCACAAGAAACCAACTTGATCACGAGCTCAACATAATAGTCAGGAGACAAACCGGTAACACTTCCAAGAAGATATTTGGAAAGTCACGACCCACCGGTATGTTACTAAGCTCGAGAACAACCTTGCTGTTGAGGGCAAGACGATATGATCAAATGAGTGAGGACTGGACAAGATCCTAACCCATCAATCGAAGTGCGCACCAGAAATAAGGACTAGGTAGCACGATCAATCTTAGTATGATGATTTAATAACCAACACGATAAGAGTGAAAATATTGTCCATTAACTACCAAGCAACGAGTTGCTCGGAGTATTGATTTCACACATCACAATTCACTCGTCGGCATTCCGGTTTCAACAACTCGGAACCGAGGAATGAATAATGATGGCGAGAAGTATCACTGCATCAAGAATTCATAAGAGAAGGTGCAATTCTCATGACATTCTTGACATAAGATGGTAACGCTCCAGGTGGAACAACATCAAAAGCTGAATTGCCATTTTGATCTGCGGGATACAACTGCTTTGACCCAATCCTAGAAATGGATGAGGTACTGGAGTTTGTTTCTCCTAGTCATTCCAGAACAGAATGGCTTGACGGACCACAAGGATAATAGACATCGTTAAACGAATGCACACATACTCTTGGTTATCAACTGATAGAGGATGGTCGGGATACAACTAAAGAGAGCAACTCAAGGAACATATAATTTTTCGAGTTGTGGAAGCATGGATTAGTATATCGAGCAAGGCTCAACATTTCTCCCGGATAACCCATGCAGAAAGTAGAATTGGCAGATTCACAATTATGAATGGAGAACTCCTCAAGAGCACTCTTATTGTGATCTTTTGGCTCAAAGAACTTCTGCCATAAGCGGTTCGTAGTATTTGGAAGAAGGATATACCACGGACCTTGAGGACTATCGCAAGGTTACTAATATCCTAAAGGCACTAGCAAATACTAACAACATGAAGTAGGATGAATCTCGGGTTCAGAAACTCAGGAGTAGATTACCTACTACTAAATGGCATCACGGGATGCTTTCGAAAATGATGGCCATAATCATCACACTAGGGATACAAAAGCATTGCTAAATTGCTAGGTGACCTCCTAAGCATCTAGGGTCATAATAATAGTTCCAACATATCTGTCGGGGCAATGGAGTACCTCGACTGACTGGTTAGTGTGCTTAATCTGGCCCAAAGGACATCAGGAACGGAAGAAGGGATTTGCAAATGCATCAGACTATTTAGAGACCTGGGATAACTCGGACAGCATAACGGCTGTAAATGCTCAAAATGATTTTAGACATCCTGCAAAAATGGTGGCATAACCACTCAACAACATCATAACAAGATTCTGAGATCAACAGTTATCATACGGGAGTAGTAGGAACTGGCGGGGATTAAAACCAACAATCTTATAGGTCTATGGATTAGTAACACGTCATCCTAATAGATAGATGAGAAACCTAGTTCTTAACCTCGTAGAAGAGAAGAGGATGACTCAGATCAGAAGGCCATGAGGTATAAGGAGTAAAAAGAGCCTTACGTTCCCTTCCACAATCAATTCCCTTACATAGCTAAAGCATTTCTAGACACAACTTGACCAGTTTGGCTTGGTAATCCTCTGCAACAGTCGGGCTCGATACCAACGCTGTCGGGACCCGATCCTAAGTCACACCGATCTAGCATGTAACACATCATATCACTTTGCGGCCTCACGCACGGTATTCCCACAGGTGTCGCCTTACCATGGCCGGGACCGTTTGCGTCTTTTGGGTCACGTATATGATAGTGTCGCTAGCATCCATATGACAAAGAACCCGGCCGACATGGCTAGTCGTGAACCCAAAGCGGCGCTAACCTATGGGGACAGGCATACATGAATCACATCGAGCATGTCGGTCATCAACGTATATATTCGGGCTGTAGCACTGGGCTAACAGGACTCCGGTATCCCGGGATGTATCAGGCTAGGCAGGACTCCGAATAACACCGCGTGACATTTCCCCGAAGGGACAGACATAGGAACGAAGTGAAACTCATGCCGGCCAGTCAAGTGTCCTAGCAGTAGTTCTGGGCTAGCAGGACTCCGGTGAACCGGGCTGTAGCGGACTACTATCGCTCAGAAGCACGAGACTACATTTCCCCATATGAGAGGCTGCCAAGGATAAACAACTAGTTTGTCGGATCCCACACATACCAAGCATTTCAAACATACACACAATATGCTCAATATGTGCAAATACGACGTGGCATCACAACATAACTCTACGACTAAAAATATTATTCATTAGGCTCCGAGGAGCGAGATATTACAAACATGGGTCTCATGACCCAACACTCAGAGCATACAAGTCAAAGCACAAGCGGAAGCTAAACATGTCTGGGTACAGACAACTATAAATGAAAAAGGCTGGAAGCTCGACTATCTACCAGATCTGCCGAGGCACAAGATCGTAGGCGAGGTAACAAGCTAAACGTCGAAGTCCACGTGGAACTACTAGCGAGACTGACGTCTCTCTGCAAAACATAAATAAGCAAACGTGAGTACAATTGTACTCAGCAAGACTTACATCAGATCTAACTACATATGCATCATTATCAAAAGGGGGTGGTGGAGTTTGACCGACAAGCCAGCTTTGACTCGGTGGCTATCCTGAACTACATTTGCAAGTAACTCTTTTGAGGTGGCGCACACGAGTCCACATATTCACCATGGCAATACACCACTATGGACCCGCTCCCGTCTTCCTACGAGAACGCCATCCATAGCACTCACGCTTATCTTGCGCATTTTAGAGTATCCATTTTCACTTGTCTATGAACTGATATAGGCAACCCAGAAGTCCTTCTCCGTGGACACGGCTATTCGAATAGATCATATTAAACCCTGCAGGGGTGTACTTCTTCACACACGCTCTCACCACTTACCGCCGTTTACGACATGTACTCGGCAACCTTCAAGCGGAAGCCCAACGTGGGTGTCGGCCACGGCCTACCTAAACACTCAAGTCCCTAGTCCAGGTTTATCGCCTATTCGGGTTCCATCCGCAGAGTCCGGCCGAGGTTTCCCATACAGCCCCGAACGATGTGTGCGGGGTTCCCGAGATACCAAACGGGCACTTTCGGTACATCAGACCCACGGTGCCTACCGCAACACAACCCACCCCTAAGGTCAGCGTTGCGTGCGGCCCCAAAGATGCTACAAACACAGAAACTACTTGCAACTCCCGGACCGAGGACAAGGGTGGTTAAGAAGCCGAGAGGGTCAATTAAGGATCCCAATGCGTGGTAGTAACTGTTTCATGGATCACAAACACAGAACTCAGTTCTCGAGGACGGCTGCAATGAGACAACCCACCATGTACTCCTACATGGCCTCTCACCGCTACCTTTACCAAATCGTGTTCACACACTTAGCTCACACACAATAGGACATGTTCATAACAATTCCAATTCATTCCCGATGAATCGGACCCGACTCAACTCTAAGCGATAGCGGGCATGACAACAGGCATAAATGAGTAGGCACAACATGGCTCAAACAATTCCTACTCATCCTAGTGTGTTTCATCTAATTCGTGGAATGACAGGTCATGCAAAGGATCAAGGGGTTCAGCTACATGGCAAGTAACACATGAGTCGTTGTTGTCCTAATGCAGTAAAATAGAGCAGGAGCGAGAGAGTGGGATTGTATCGGAATGAACAAGGGGTTTTGCTTGCACGGCACTTCTGAAGATAATATAGTTCTTCATCGGTGTCATCGATTTCATCGTCGATACGTCGTCTACCGAGAGGGGACAATTACCGGCAATAAGAGAGAACACAATCAATGCAATGCACATTCACATGAATGACATGTCATATTAAGGTACTTAATTCACCTAATGCAATAATAATCCAAGTTAGTTGAGGTGGAATTCAAACAAGGTTGAACTCCAACTCCAAATGCTATTTCATAAGTTACCCTAATCATGATTCATCCTATTCAGTGAGGTTAACTTGTTCAAACATGCATGATCATGGCATAAACAGATTCTTCATATTTTTCTGATCATTTTTCATATATAAATTATTTCAATCCGAGTTACGGTTGAATTTCTATGATTTATTAAAGTTTAGGGCATTTTCTGAAATTTCCTGAATTAAATTAAATCCAGAAAATCAAATAATTGCGTCAGCATGACATCAGCACCGCGTCATCAGTCAACCTGGGTCAAACCTGACGTGTGGGGCCACACGTCAGTGACTAACTAAACTAACCTAGTCAATTAGCACTAACCTAGGTTAAGTTAAATTAGTTTAAACCTAAACTAGATTAGTTAGCCGGGCGGGGCCCGCATGTCAGTGGCTCCGGGGAAGTCAAACTAGGCCAAACCCGGGTCAACTCGCCGGAGTTGACCCGCGGCTCGTCGCCGGCGGAGCCAGAGACGGCGGAGGGGTGCGGGTTTCCTCCTCCGGCGACCAAAAGAGAGGCGGAGGGGCTCTACGTGACGCCCAGGCTCGCAAGCATCTAAGGAGACTAGCGGGAGGTGCGGGGGTGGCCGGAGTTCGCCGGAAGCGAGCTCGCGGCGGCGGCCGGAGTTCGGGCGCGGATGGTGTCGATGCTACGGTGCACAAGAGGGGAAGACGATGGGTGCTACGTGCTCCTGGGAGTGTGCAGAGCGTGCTTATGCGCTCGGACGCGAAGCTACAAAGAGCTGGTATGTGGCGGCGCCATAGCCGGCGAGGAGCGCCGGCAAGGTGGTTAAGCGGTTAGGGAGGCAATCGAGCATGGGGTTAGGGGAAAAGGATCGTGGCCTCACAGCGGTTGCGATAGCCATAGAAGCGGGCTCGGGAAGCTCGGACGGCGGCACATCAACGGTGGAGATCCGCGGTACTCAACGAGGAAGACGAAAACGATGGCGTCGTTTCAGCGTCCGATGGCGCGTGCTTCATCTTGGTGCTTCACGGCGTCGAGGCAGACCCGTTGGACAGAAGCAGAAGGGCAAGGGAGCACGGTGGCGCGGTGGTTCTCGTCGGCGGTCTCGGTGCGTCTGGGAGAGAGAGCAGAGAAGGGGAAGGGGTCGGAGAGAGTGAGAGAGCCGAGGCTGCGTGGCTCTCCGTGGCGTCGTCTAGGAGGCCGGGGAAGCGAGGAGGTGGCCGGGAAGCAGGAGGTGGCAGGGCGGCGGTGCTTGTAGCGTCGAACCTGCCCTCCTCTGGCGAGAGGAGGAAGGCTGACAGGAAGGAGGCGGTGGTGGGCTGGGCGGCTGGAGTGGGCTGTGGGCTGAGAGGTGAGCACCTGTAGTCCCTCTCTCTCTTTTATTTGTGTTTTTCTATTTTGTTCTGTTTTGTTTTAGTTTAGTAAAATACTAAACCATTTTATAAAATCCTGAAAATAGTTATGTGGATAGAACTAAAATATACCAAACCACATAAAATGTTCCGTAATTATTGAACATATATTATTTATATATCAAATATATATCCAATGCAAGTAGTTATTGAATTAATTCAAAGGCCCAAAATAAAATGTTTCAGTCACTCAAAAAATATTGGTTTGAATTTTATTCTTGCCAATATTTTTTTAAAGCTGAAAAGGAACATTTCCTTGGAACATTTGAAGAAATTTTTAAATGTTGATCATTTATTTTAAATGATTCCTGGGTCTCTCCAATTCCCCAATTCAAATTTAAAGGAAATTTTGACATGATGCATGGATGCAAGAAAATCAAGCTAGGGCCGATCTGGGGCTGTGACAAAAGTAGTGCTAGTCCATACTCCCTCCTTTCCGGTTAATATGGATTAATCTTTTTTGCGGGTAAATGAGAGAGCTTTATTCATATATAAGCATTCTTAGGACGATCAGCCAAGACGCTGGTCACTAGGAAGCGAGGTACCCATAAAAAAGAAGTAGGAAGCGAGGTGTTTCATCAAGCTAGCTCTCGCCACATTCAAAGTGCAGCAAGCACGGTTCATACGAAGATGCGCCGCAAGGTTTGTTGACCTGTTTACATGCTGAATAACAAAAAGAGGAAATATTACGGCGCTACTATTTGTAACAGGATATGAGCCAGAATTAAGCGAGAATTGTGGCGAGTGTTCCATGCAATGAACTTCCATTATTACATGCGAGAACCCTCGAAGAGAACCAAATGTGTTGAAGATTGCTTTATCACATTTTAAAATTATAATAAGAGTGCAGACGCTCCTCCATCCGGTTCCTAGTACTAGTATAGTAATGCATTACCTTTATAGACTATAGTAGTAGTACTAGTACTAGTAAACTTTGGCGCTTGGCTGTTTGCCTATTCGGAAGTCGAACAATAGTAGCACTAGTAGTATAGTGTATGCTTACGAAATCGACACGAATTAAGCATTGCACGTCCACCGCTTTGAGCGAGGGAGAGCTTGCATTAGTCAAAAGTTTCTCCTTGTCCTGCGAGCCATCATGCAAGCTTATCCCGTGCCCCGCAACCTTCTCCTCGTTCGGCAAGTTGACGGGACACAACAAAGGCCCTGTTTGGGTCCATGGTTAGAGTTAGTTTGGGTTAGTTTGTACTCAACTAACCCAAAAGTATCCAAACAGGAGGGTTAGTTTGGGTTAGAACCATCTAACCCATACAAAAAATCTAACCCACCCAAGAGGTGCTTATTTGGGTTAGTTCTTCTCTGGAGCATTAAAAAACACATTTTTCTCTCGCTCTCGCCGCAGCAAATCCCTCGCCACTTCCTCAAAGCTTCTCGTCCTCTTCGTCCCTCCCTCTTGCAATGCCTGTGAAGGCGCCTCGCATATCCGCGCTCCATCTAACCCTGTCATCTAAACACCTCTTTGGCTAGAGTTAGTTCACGGTTAGTTCAGGGGTTAGAATCTAACTCTAACCTCTAACTGAGTTAGAGTATCCAAACAAGACCAAAGTAATGCTAGTCCATACCGCCTCCTCTCCGGTTAATATGGCTAATTTCAAACGAGATAAATACACTTGTCATCCTTTGTATATTTGTAAAAATACGGTCAGTGGACTTCATAATACGCTCATTGCACTCAATATATATATTTTCCGGTGTTTATAAGGTCACTAGCTCACCCTGACTGAGTATGTGTGTGCATGCACGTGTAGGTTGAGCACTTAGTGTGACCGTGTGTGTTCCGTCGTGTGCTCAGACATGCATGCATTAGAGCGTCGCGCGCATTTTTGCGTCCATGTGTACGTGTGACTGTTGCATACACGTAGGGGGAGTACATGTAGGGGCCACTAAGGAGCAGTCAAATCACACAGTAAGTTAGTCGGAAGAAGCAACCATCATTTCACTCTTGAATGACACGTACGCAATATAAAATGGTTGATATGGAGAGAAAAATAAAACCACTATATATACACTAGCAGGAGCCTAAGCTACAAGCCTGCTTGCTAAGGTTGCTCTCTTCACAAGCATAGAATGACGGCCAGACTGATACCTGGTGGGGAAGGGAACAATGTTCTGCGTGACGCCTTGATCGACATCGGCGAGGGAGAAAACCCACAGATCGGTGCGTACCAATCGAAGTCATCATGCGGTATGGGCCGATGCCACGTCCCAACCGCCCTTCTAGCTACAGCCTAACGTCCCAGGTAGTCCATCTTCCTTTTGGAGCCGGCTTGCTCCACTGCCGTATCTCCATCTCGTGTCGATCTTTCTCTACTTCTACCGGATTCTACTTGTGATGAGTTTATGTCTCATGAACTAGTGCCAGTACTATTATTCTAATCACACTTCTTTAATATCTTTGCCATCAGGGATGCTCAGGTCGATTTAAGTGGAACTGCACAAAAGCATCGTATGATCCGAGGGTGCCAGCCGTCTTTCCTTCGATAGGTTCTACTGGGCCAGGGAATTAAATCATGTTTAGGGTTTAGGGTTTAAGTCGTAGTGACCCCATCAATAGTTTTTCTTTCGTACACGCTCTCACAACTTTTTTCTTTAGTTGTGAAGTAAATATTGGCTATGATCTGTGAATCATTGAGATGCATCAGCATGCGTGTTAGTTTTCCTTTGTATTTAATGGAATGTTGTAACGGGGCAACCTTGGAATAGGAATGAAAATGGAGTGGAAAGTTTCCGTTTTTCCGGAGAAAAAATGGAAACGGAGAGAAACCAACGTTTCGTTTCGTTGGATCGCGCCATCGAGCAAAACCAACATTTAAATCACGTCTGTCGTGTTCGTGTCTCACCCTCCTCCACGGCTCGACCCCACACGGTCGCTCGGCATGCCACTCATCGCAAACCGAGTATACGATAACTTTCCCGCCTGCTTGTCGATGGATCGCGCCATGGAGTACTACTAGCACTAATGGTAGAGATTGATGAATTGGGGGGAGGACAGCTAGCTATAGCACAGACTCCCAATAACTTTTTACATGCATGTTGTAGCCGGCTATTGCGACCTTTGAACGTGGAGCAGCCGCGTGCACCCGAAACCGGCGCGGGCGACGCTCTCTCGACCGGCGTGCCGCTTCAATGCCGGCGCTAGTGAGAGGTCGCGTCCGCTCTGGCCGGGCATGAATGCGTAATCGACCGTTTGGCGGGAAGCACGCTGGTGATGAAGAGGGTTCGGGTTGGTCGGGTTGGCCGTGGCGGTAGTCGGGACGCGCAAACAAGAGATGTTGTGCGTTAATATTGTTGCGTATATAATTAACAACGTAAATAATGTGCCAGTTGGACAAATATGATTGGAGATGGAGATGGAAATGGAATTTTACGTAAACACGGATATGCATGTCTATGTCTATGTGTGTGTCTTGTGACGACTCATGACACGGAAGTGGGGCGTGTTTTGATCAAGTTTTCTTTCTTGGTATGTTAGAAAATCAGTTTGTCTAATTCACATCTAGATGTTATTTAAGGATATCACATCTAAGCTCCCAAAAGTATATAATCTAGCAACAAGAAACAAAAAAAACTAGGACAAAAAAATAGACCACAAATAGAGTGGACATCAACTTACACGTGACATAACTATGTCACATCTAGATGTGTCCTAGACAGACCCTTAAAAAATTGTCCGCCAGTTTTTGTTTCTTTTTTCCGGAGCAGCGTATTCTATTTAAAACCACTGCTATGGAGAGATTTTTTTACTCCATTATAGCCTCTTGTTTGATAGAGTTTCTCGCGTCTCGCTCTCTCACCCTCTCCGTATCAAAACAAGATGACAGTGTCCACTCTATCTCTCTCCTCACCGGGGGTCACAGATCCGGTCGAATCCCGTCCGCTGCGGGAGGTGAGGAGGTGCAGCGTTGATGTTGTCGCCGTCGGTGATGGAGGAAGCCGATGCGCACCGTCCTCTCGAGTCGGCGCCGGGCGCGACGAAGATCCTCCACGCCCTTGTTCGCTGCCGTCGTGTGGGCAGATCCCGCCACCGCCTAAACGACATCTCGCCCACCTGAGCTCTAACTTCTTGTACTGGTCCAGCTCCCCAGGTCGCTGCGTGCGGGTTTGTCACGCCCAAGATGCGACCCTATCCTAAAGGAACTCGAAGGTCCCACCAAGGATAGAAGAGAATCTTGAAGACGCTTTTACAAGGTGGATATCATTACATCAACATTACATAATAGATGGGGATACATACAAAAGGCATACAATGCCGCACGAATACAACATCATCTTACATAAGAGCACCATCTGACTACGGATGAAACACAAACAAAAACTCAAACGACATCCACCCTGCTAGCCCAGGCTGCCAACCTGGAACCTATCCCCTGATCGAAGAAGAAGCACAAGAAGAACTCCAAAACAAGCAAACATCGCTCTCGCGTCGTGATCATCGCATAACCTGTACCTGCAACTGTTGTTGTAGTAATCATGAGCCACGAGGACTCAGCAATCCCATTACCATGGGTATCAATACTAGCAAAGCTTAATGTGAAAGGAAGGGGTAAAGTGGTGAGGTTGCAGCAGCGACTAAGCATATAAGGTGGCTAACATACGCAAATAAGAGCGAGAAGAGAGCAAACGGAATGGTTGTGAAGCTAGCAATGATCAAGAGGTGATCCTGAACTCCTACTTACGTCAAACAAAACTCAAAACCGTGTTCACTTCCTGGACTCCGCCGAAAAGAGATCATCACGGCTACACACACGGTTGATGCGTTTTAATTCGAATCTGGTGTCAAGTTATCTACAACCGGACATTAACAAATTCCCATATGCCACATAACCGCGGGCACGGCTCTCGAAAGTTTATACCCTGCAGGGGTGTCCCAACTTAGCCCATTATAAGCTCTCACGGTCAACGAAGGATATTCCTTATCCCAGGAAGACCCGTTCAGTCTCCGAATCCCGGTTTACAAGACATTTCGACAATGGTAAAACAAGACCAGCAAAGCCGCCTGATGTGTTGACAATCCCGATAGGAGTCGCACATATCTCGTTCTCAGGACACACCGGATAAGCAAAGCGTACAGGTACCGGCGTAACCCAAGTTGCCAAGGGATGATCCCGCACGGTGCTCTAGTTTGGACCAACACTTAGACAAGCATTGGCCCGGGGGGCTAAAATAAAGATGACCCTCGGGTTGGCCGACCCAAGGGAAAGGTATAGGTGGTGGTGAGGCAAATGGTAAAACCAATGTTGGGCCTTGCTGGAGGAGTCTTATTCAAAGCGAACTGTCAAGGGGGTCCCATAAATCACCCGACCGCGTTACGGACGCAAAATCCGGGAACATAACACCGATATGACGGAAACTAGGTCGGCAAGAGTGGAACAAAACACCAGGCATAAGGCCGAGCCTTCCACCCTTTACCAAGTATACAGGTGCATTAATTAAATAAGAGATATTGTGATATCCCAACATAATCCTGTCCATCATGGAGCAATCTTCAACTTCACCTGCAACTAACAACGCTATAAGAAGGGCTAAGCAAAAGCGGTAACATAGCCAAGCAACGGTTTGCTAGGAAGGGTGAAAAGGTTGGAGGCTGACATGGCAAATTGGGAGGCTTGAAGAACAAGTGATAGGTAGCGCAGCATAGTGATAGAACGATGCAACTAGCAAAGCAATGATAGTAATGAGATCCAAGGTGACGGTCATCTTGCCTGAAATCCCGCTAGGAAAAAGAATGAGTCCATGAAGAAGATGAAGCCACGAAGGCAGACCAAGCGTGAACAAACGAATCCTCACGATCGCAACGAAACAGGAACTAACGAGGAGAAGCACATCCGGAAAGAAGCAAACAACATGGTAAACAACCATCACATAAACAAGGCATGATGAACAATCAAGCATGATGCATGTCTGGTTTAAATATGCATGGCATGGCAAAGTGCACAAACAAAACTACAAGTTAAGTGGAGCTCAACATGCAACGAGTTGCATATTGACGAAACTTCACAACAATTATTTAGTTCTCTCCCGTTTACACTACTCAAAATATTAAATGTTGGTTAACATGGCAAGAGGTGAAGCATAATAAAACTACCTATCTAGGCAAGTTTAAATGAGGCCGAAACCACAAACAACAATTCCGGCAAATCCTCATGTCCATATTCGAATTTGGTACTGTTCTGCCCTAAACCATATTTAAAATTGTTAAACAGGAAAATAAAGTGGACCATATTAAACTATGCATTTTTCCACCCCATTTACATATAAAGTTTATTTAAAACCGAACTACGGTTATTTAGCTATGAAATAAATCATTTTAGCATGTCATTTATGCACATTTAGTCAAACAACAATTTTAAACATCTTTAACAGGGATGAAAGTTGCATATTGTTAAAGAACATGAAAAACTGAGCAAGATGCATATTTGACATGTTTCATTTGGATGCATGGATATTTAGTTATGAGCATTTTAACATGATGGCATTTCGGTAAATATGCATGCCTTTGAAAAATGCTAAAATACACAGGGTGGAAAAAAATGCACGGGCCCGAATCTGAGAAATTGGCAGTGGCCCAGGAGGATTTAGCCCAAGCAGCTGTGGGTGTGTGCAAAAGAAATTAAAAGAACAGAGCAAAAGAGGGGCGCCGGGGATTCAAACCCCAGACCCCTCGGATGGACACTGGCTGCGCTAGCCATTGGGCTAGCTATGTGTTCGTGACTAATCAGGGAGATCATCTCTTCTGAATAAACAAAAGGCAGGAGCCTTCTTCATGGATCACAGAAGAACTGGGTGACGACACCGGCAAGCAAGAGGGCGACCGTCGCGACCACAGGCCTCTGGCGAAGTGCGGAAAAGGGTGGGATGTGCGCATGTGTGGGTGCTTGTGCGAGGCCAAGCTTGGCTGGCTATGGTTTCAGGCTGGAAGAATGACGTCGTGTCACGCCCAATATGCGACCCTGTCCAAAAGGAACTCGACGGTCCCACCAAAGATAGACCCGCATATTGGAACGCTTTTGCAAGGTGGATATCATTACATCAACATTACATAATAGATGGGGATACATACATAAGGCACAAATGCCACAAGAATACATCAATATCATATACAAGATCAACATCCGACTACGGATGAAACATAAACAGAAACTCCAACAATATCCACCACTGCTAGCCCAAAGTTGCCGACCGAACCTATCCCCGATCGAAGAAGCGAAGAAGAACTCAACGCATAAGCAAGCATCGCTCTCGCGTCATGATCATCGCATAACATGTACCGCAATCGGTGGTGTAGTAATCTGTGAGCCACGAGGACTCAAAGCAATCCCATTACCATGGGTATCAAGACTAGCAAAGCTCAAATGGGAAAGGACGGGGTAAAGTGGTGAGGTTGCGGCAGCGGCTAAGCATATATGGTGGCTAACATACGCAAATGAGAGCGAGAAGAGAAACACAGAACGGTCGTCAACTAGTAATGATCAAGAAGTGATCCCGAACTCCTACTTACGCCGAGACATAACCCGAAACCGTGTTCTCCTCTCGATCAACCCGAAAAAGAGACACTCACGATTCGCACACGGTTGGTGTATTTTAGAAGATTTGCTTTAAGTTTACTACAACCGATATTAACAAATTCCCATCCGCCACATAACCGCGGGCACGGCTCTCGAAAGTTTATACCTGCAGGGGTGTCCCAACTTAGCCCATGATAAGCTCTCGCGATCAACGAAGGATATTCCTTCTCCCGGAAGACCCGATCAGTCTCGGAATCCCGGCTACAAGACATTTCGACAAAGAATAAAACAAGACCAGCAAAGGCGCCGGATGTGCCGACAAATCGATAGGAGCTGCACATATGTCGGTCTCAGGGCACACCGGATGAGCCAGACGTCGGGTTGGCATAAACCCTGATTGCCCAGGGGGCGCCGGACATCGCTCGGTTTGGACCAGCACTCGAAGGAGAACTGGCCCGGGGGCTAAAATAAAGATGACCCTTGGCCTCCGGAAACCCAAGGGAAAAAGGGCGTAGGTGAGGCAAATGGTAAAACCAATGTTGGGCCTTGCTGGAGGAGTCTTATTCAAAGCGAACTGTCAAGGGGGTCCCATAAATCACCCGACCGTGTTAGGGACGCAAAATCCGGGAACATAACACCGATATGACGGAAACTAGGGCGGCAAGAGTGGAACAAAACACCAGGCATAAGGCCGAGCCTTCCACCCTTTACCAAGTATATAGATGCATTAATTAAATAAGATATATTGTGATATCCCAACAAGTAAACATGTTCCAACAAGGAACAACATCTCCATGTTCCAACAAGGAACAAACTTCATCTTCACCTGCAACTAACAACGCTATAAGAGGGGCTGAGCAAAGCGGTAACATAGCCAAACAACGGTTTGCTAGGAAGGGTGAAAAAGGTTAGAGGTCGACATGGCAATTAGGTAGGCTTGAGCAGCAAGTCATAGGTAGCGCAAAGATAGCGAAAGAACGAAGCAACTAGCATAGCAATGATAGTAGTGAGATCCAGTAGCGGTCATCTTGCCAGAAATCCCGCAAGGAAGAAGAACGAGTCCATGAAGAAGATGAAGCCACGAAGATTTACCAAGCGTAGACGAACGAATCCTCACGATCGCAACGAAACGGGAACTAACAAGAAGAAGCACACCACAAAGTAAACACACCACACATGAACAAGGCATGATGCACAACAAGCATGATGTATGACAAAGCTACATGAAGCTACTCATGGCAGGAGATGATGCAAACAAGAACAACATATCAAAGCAAGTTTAAATGAGGCCGGAAACAACATAGAACAATTCCGGTAAGTCCTCATATGCAAATTTCGAAATTGGTCCAGATCTGAATAACTTTATGTTCAATTTGTTAAACAGAAAGTTAAGATACACCACGATGATCTACACGAAATTCTAGTCAAGTTACATATAAAGTTCATTAGATTCGGAGCTACGGCCTAGAAGATATGAGCAAAACAAGTTAAACATGGCATTGGTGCAAAATGCACCCAAACATCAAGCAAACACCTCAAAACATGAATGCAACATGATAATATGAAACTAAATGCAAAATCAAGCAAGTTTCATATAAAGCACACTCAAAACGGAGCAACGGTTCAACACATACACACTATACAAGTTATAAGGACAAGCTGTCCAAAACAGCAACTAGGCATATTGCAAGCATCAAAACAATATGCTACAGCACCTCAATATGATAACAAAAGGCATGGGCATGATATAAAGGTAAAGCATGACAAAACATGAACACTTAGCTAACTCCGGAAATCACTAGAACATGCTCAAAAGGACATGGCAAGATTGCATATAATAACAGTTTCAGACTTTGCAGAAATAACATCAGGTTGCAATGTTTAGAGCTATCAAACAACATGTTACAGGAACTTATCATGACAAAAAAAGGCATGGAATGAATATACTAAATGCATAGAACAAAAGTCCTTTATTGACCATAAGCCAAAAAGGATCAGAAAATATGATGGCACCCATGTAAACATAGCAAGTTATATTACAGATTTAAACATGGCAGGAACAACAATAAGTAGGCATATTGGTGAGCTTGAACCACTCACCACAGAGCAATACATGGCATGGCAAGGTAATCAACAGTAATAAGACATGGCATAGAAGCTATAAATGGCAAGAACAACATCATAGCATACAAGGATCAACTACAACAACCTTGCCAAAATTGAATAACATGTAAACAATCTGCCAGGAAACATTTTATAGCAAACGTTGAGCTCGATTGACTCAAGCTAGGGCACTCCATAATTGCAAACAAGGGCATGGATGGATAGATAAAGACATGTATAACAAATCATATTTACTGACGTATCTCAAAATAGGCATGGATATCTCGGTAGCATCAAGTTAACATGGCATAAAAATATCAGCAGAACAGGGGCTGAAATCAGCAACATCATGAAGCCTAGTTTGCATGCTTGTGCTAGTCACCGCAAGGATCACAAAAATACATGGCATATACCCCTGTAAAGATGGCATGGCATATTACAAAACACATGTAGGACTCAAGTTCATAGGATGCACACATCAATCATGGGAAAAATGAAACAAGTGCATTTTCTGTTAAGAAACAGAAACTAACATCACATAGCCCTCTTCTAACAGCATTTTGGGCATCAATATGAGCACAAATGAAAATGATGCAATGAGATGAAATGATCTCCTCGTCGAGGCGAACAATTTGACATATTACACGCACGAAACGGAGCTATATGCGGAGAGTTATGATGCGATGAAAATGCAACAAAATATTAGCAGATAAATGATTTGGACGAAAATCGGGGGGGAAAGTCAACCGGGACGAGGTGGTGCGGGACGAGAAGATCCGGACTCGGGCGCCCGGCGTTGGTTCGGCGTGGTGGTGGATCTCATCCACCCGGTGGATCTGGCCGAGTGGACTCGGCGAGGGCGGCGTGGCGGCCCGGCGAAGCCTGCGTCGGGCGACGAGGGGCGGCGGGGAGGCGCGGCAGAGAGGCCGGGCGGTTTCGGGCGGCGCGGGGCGAGGGGGCGAGGCCCATGGAGATGGCCGGCGGCGGAACCGGGCGCAGGCGCGCGAAGCTCAGCGGAAGGCGGGCGCGTTCGCGGGCGGGCGCCGGGCGCCACGGGCGGCGGGCGCCACGGGCGGCTTCGGGTCAGGCGAGGCGGCTCGGGCGCTGGAGGCGCGCGACGAGGCGCGGAGGCCTCCGCGTAGGGCGCGGGCGGCGCGGGTCACGGCCGGCGACGAGGACCGGGCGGCGGCGCGGCAGCAACGGCGGCGGCGGGCAGCCGTCACGGACGGGCACGGGCGGCGGCGACCGGGCCTCGCTGGCTCGCAGGGTTTCGGGCAGCCGCGTGGCCGCGGGCGGGAACAGCTTGTCGAGGCTAGGTGGCTGGCGCGGGTTGGTCGAGGGGGCGGCGGCGGACATGTCCGGCGGCGGGATGGACATGTCCGGCTCGCGGAGGGGGAGGTTGGCTAGGGTTCATCTGGGATTTTTCGGGGGGAGGCACCTATAAATAGGTAGAGGGAGCTAGGAGAGTCCAAATGAGGTACGGTTTTCGGCCACGCGATCGTGATCGAACGACCGAGAGCATGGAGGGGAGTTTGCTGGGTTTTGGGCCACTTTAGAAGGGGTGTTGGGATGCACACAAAGGAGGCTTTTTGGTTACCCGGTTAACCGTTGGAGTACCAAACGACCTCCAAATGACCCGAAACTTGACAGGAGGTCTACCGGTGCTATACCAAGGCCGCTTGACAAATCTCGGTCCATTCCGAGACCATTTAATACCCACACACGAAAATAAGCAAAAGGGGGCGCCGGGAGGCATATGAGTGCCGGATTGCAAAAGGACAACGGGGAAAATGCTCGGATGCATGAGACGAACACGTATGCCAATGCGATGCACATGATGACATGATATAAAATGCAGATGATGACATGGCAAAATGCAACACGCAAGCACATGACATGGCAAAGACGGCGAATAACTGGCAGACACCTGGCGCATCGGATCCGGGGCGTTACAACACTCCTCCACTAACAAGAGATCTCGTCCCGAGATCTTAGGACCGAGACGGAAGGGAAAAGGGATGAGGTGAAACAAGAACTCAAGAGTAGAAGTAAAGAATCGAGAGCACACGAGAAGAAGAGAGGAACAACGAGAATGACGAGAATCAAAAGCTCCTTTGAATCGGATAGACTATGAAACAACTCGTTCTAACCGGAGTGGTTAGAATGAGAAAAGAAATGAATAAGACTGAAAGGATTTAGGCAGCACTCTGGCTAAAAATGTAAGGATTAGAACATGAACTTCAGAAGATGGAATGACACTTGACGAGATAAACAACGCATAATGCCTCCGGAAGAATTGAAAAATGGAATGAAAAGAATTTAGAAGGAAGGTTTGAACTGAAGTTGTTGAGAAAATCAACAACGAAAGAATAAGCTTGTTGTGGACTTATGGAAAACATCTCAAATTATAAGGTGATAACCGACCACAAGCGGAAAAGATTGAATAGCTGAGAAGAACGAAGAAATGCAAAACTCCAATTCTAAAGAATACGGAGAATTAATTACACTTAGAGATGCAAGAAGAAAAGTTATTTGAATTCCACCAAAAAAACTTGATGAACTCTTGAAGAATGAATTAAATCATGACGGATCACCATGAAGGACTCCGATACAAAAGGATGATGGGATAAAATGAAGGATGAAAGAATAGATGAGCATTGCGATGATTTAGATGGCGGTTCCGACGAGATGGCCAAGTAAATTGAAATCCGGAAAAGAAAAGTTGAAAACACTTGGAACTAGAATTTATTCCTCAAGAACAAACTCTAAAGGAAGGGATTACTCGCTTGGATGAAATAAGAATAAGATTTATTGTATGCTTATCCTTCATCAAATTAAATTGACGACAAACAATGGATTCTGCAAACAACTTATTCTTCTTGAAAAAGAATTGAGAAGTGACATATCACGAACTTGAGAAGGACTTCATGAATCACCGGGCAGAATTAGAGAAGCACGGAGATACTTGAGGGAATTAAAATGCAAGAGAACAAAGAGATCGTGAACTGACAGAAGAATACTTGAACGAAGCACCGGAAGAATATTGAAACGAACGAAGGGGCACGGATATAGAGTAATTGGCGAACGACTTTGAAAAACTTAGAATGGAGAGATATTCCGAAAAGATGGCCTCCGGATCGGAACAGAAAAGCAACTCCTAAACTACTCCGGATGGGTAAGAAAAGAATCTCTGACAAATGGAATAATTCAAGAGGATAGCATGAAGCTAGAACCACGAATCTTCGGGAGAACGGACAAGATTTAGAGGAAAAACTCTTCTTCGGTCTTCAAGGACGACGATAAAAACCACCAAAATTGTTGAGATACTCCGGTAGAATGAAAAGCGAAGAGGTTGAGCCAATAAAGAAAAGAATTTGAAAGATATATTGGGAAGGCGTCTGACTGATGAAATTCATTCTTACGTCAAACTTGAAAAGCATTTGGAATAGCTCCGGGGAAATTAAAAGAGTCAGGTAAGATCCTGGGAAAGACCTGTGGGTTAGGGCCCGCTGAAGAGAAAAACACCGTTGGAAAGGGATGTTGAATGATAGATGATGCACCGAACAAAATGAAATATTTGAATGAGGTGACAGCCTCGAATTAATTGGAACACAGACGAATCTCCTGAGATGTCTTCCGAACTCTGGAATGACAAACTGGCGAGAGGCGAACGAGCAAGTAAAATACTTGATCCGAGGGAAAGAATATAATCACTACCGAAAAACTTGAATTGAAACCACCGGAAAAAGAAAGGGATGAAGAATGACGAACAAGACGAGAATTCACCGGTTGAAATAATTGAGGGAAGACTGAAGAGGCTCCACACGAATGGAATTGATGGTCGGAAGAAACTCGAACTCCAGGAATAATAGGGTGGGAGGGCGGGAAAAACAATGGCAACTTGGAAGGGGAACCGACGAATGACTTCAAGAGGAAACACCGGTTGAAATCATTAAGGAAAGAAAGCAAAGACTTCACACGAGTAGGATGGATACTCGATTACGGACTCTGGTTCCGAGAAGAAGAAGGGTGGGCGGGTGGGAACAAAACAAGGACAACTTCGGACAGGAAAACAACAACGAGAGAGAAAGAACTGACGACTGATCTTGCAGAAGACAACGAGGGTCGAATCCACTCGAAGAGAAATGCGCCGGATGAAAAGAGATGAGAACCAACGATCGAAAAACCAACTGCGTGAACCTAAAGAAAATTTGAAGGAGAAGAGAAGTAATTCAAAACACCTACGTAAAGATTCCTTACCAGAGCGACGAAGGGGCAGAGGAATAAAAAGAATTCCTACTCTCCGATATAACTAGACTCCGAGAATAGTTTTCTTCTAGACTCAACAACGGCCAAACTACACGATCAATCAAGGGGGCTCCTAAGGTCGGTCGAGGCTCTGATACCAACTTGTCACGCCCAATATGCGACCCTATCCAAAAGGAACTCGACGGTCCCACCAAGGATAGACCCGCATAATGGAACGCTTTTGCAAGGTGGATATCATTACATCAACATTACATAATAGATGGGGATACATACATAAGGCACAAATGCCACAAGAATACATCAACATCATATAGAAGATCAACATCCGACTACGGATGAAACATAAACAGAAACTCCAACAATATCCACCACTGCTAGCCCAGTTGCCGACACGGAACCTATCCCCGATCGAAGAAGCGAAGAAGAACTCAACGCATGAAGCAAGCATCGCTCTCGCGTCATGATCATCGCATAACCTGTACCTGCAACTGGTGGCGTAGTAATCTGTGAGCCACGAGGACTCAGCAATCCCATTACCATGGGTATCAAGACTAGCAAAGCTTAATGGGAAAGGACGGGTAAAGTGGTGAGGTTGCAGCAGCGGCTAAGCATATATGGTGACTAACATACGCAAATGAGAGCGAGAAGAGAAACACAGGAACGGTCGTCAACTAGTAATGATCAAGAAGTGATCCTGAACTCCTACTTACGTCAGACATAACCCAGAAACCGTGTTCTCCTCTCGATCAACCCCGAAAAGAGACACTCACGGTTACGCACACGGTTGGTGTATTTTAGAAGATTTGCTTTAAGTTTACTACAACCGGATATTAACAAATTCCCATCTGCCACATAACCGCGGGCACGGCTCTCGAAAGTTTATACCCTGCAGGGGTGTCCCAACTTAGCCCATGATAAGCTCTCGTGATCAACGAAGGATATTCCTTCTCCCGGGAAGACCCGATCAGTCTCGGTATCCGGCTACAAGACATTTCGACAGCAATAAAACAAGACCAGCAAAGGCGCCCGGATGTGCCGACAAATCCTGATAGGAGCTGCACATATGTCTGTCTCAAGGCACACCGGATGAGCCAGACGTCGGGTTGGCATAAACCCTGATTGCTTGAGCGCCGGACATCGCTCGGTTTGGACCAGCACTCGAAGGAGAACTGGCCCGGGGGGGCTAAAATAAAGATGACCCTTGGGCTCCGGAAACCCAAGGGAAAAAGGGCATAGGTGAGGCAAATGGTAAAACCAATGTTGGGCCTTGCTGGAGGAGTCTTATTCAAAGCGAACTGTCAAGGGGGTCCCATAAATCACCCGACCGCGTTAGGGACGCAAAATCCGGGAACATAACACCGATATGACGGAAACTAGGGCGGCAAGAGTGGAACAAAACAACATGCATAAGGCCGAGCCTTCCACCCTTTACCAAGTATATAGATGCATTAATTAAATAAGATATATTGTGATATCCCAACAAGTAAACATGTTCCAACAAGGAACAACATCTCCATGTTCCAACAAGGAACAAACTTCATCTTCACCTGCAACTAACAACGCTATAAGAGGGGCTGAGCAAAGCGGTAACATAGCCAAACAACGGTTTGCTAGGAAGGGTGAAAAGGTTAGAGGCGACATGGCAATTAGGTAGGCTTGAGCAAAGAAGTCATAGGTAGCGCAGCATAGCGAAAGAACGAAGCAACTAGCATAGCAATGATAGTAGTGAGATCCAGGGTAGCGGTCATCTTGCCAGAAATCCCGCAAGGAAGAAGAACGAGTCCATGAAGAAGATGAAGCCACGAAGACGAACCAAGCGTAGACGAACGAATCCTCACGATCGCAACGAAATGGGAACTAACAAGAAGAAGCACACCACAAAGTAAACACACCACACATGAACAAGGCATGATGCACAACAAGCATGATGTATGACAAAGCTACATGAAGCTACTCATGGCAGGATATGATGCAAACAAGAACAACATATCAAAGCAAGTTTAAATGAGGCCGGAAACAACATAGAACAATTCCGGTAAGTCCTCATATGCAAATTTCGAAATTGGTCCAGATCTGAATAACTTTATGTTCAAGTTGTTAAACAGAAAGTTAAGATGCACCACGATGCTCTATACAAAATTCTAGTCAAGTTACATATAAAGTTCATTAGATTCGAGACTACGGCCTATAATATATGAGCAAAACAAGTTAAACATGGCATTGGTGCAAAATGCACCCAAACATCAAGCAAACACCTCAAAACATGAATGCAACATGATAATATGAAACTACATGCAAAATCAAGCAAGTTTCATATAAAGCACACTCAAAACGGAGCAACGGTTCAACACATACACACTATACAAGTTATAAGGACAAGCTGTCCAAAACAGCAACTAGGTATATTGCAAGCATCAAAACAATATGCTACAGCACCTCAATATGATAACAAAAGACATGGGCATGATATACAGGTAAAGCATGACAAAACATGAACACTGAGCTAACTCCAGAAATCACTCGAACATGCTTAAAAGGACATGGCAAGATTGCATATAATAACAGTTTCAGACTTTGCAGAAATAACATCAGGTTGCAATGTTTAGAGCTATCAAACAACATGTTACAGGAACTTATCGTGACAAACAAAGGCATGGCATGAATCTAATAAATGCATAGAACAAAAGTCCTTTACTGACCATAAGCCAAAAAGGACCAGAAAATATGATGCCACCCATGTAAACATAGCAAGTTATATTACAGATTTAAACATGGCAGGAACAACGATAAGTAGGCACGTTGGTGAGCTTGAACCACTCACCACAGAGCAATACATGGCATGGAAAGGTAACCAGAAATACGAAGACATGGCATAGAAGCTATACATGGCAAGAACAACATATAGCATACAAGGATCAACTACAACAACCTTGGCAAAATTGAATAACATGTAAACAATCTGCCAGGAAACATTTTATAGCAAAAGTTGAGCTCGATTGACTCAATCTAGGGCACCCATAATTGCAAACAAGGGCATGGATGGATAGAGCAAGACATGTATAAAAAATCATCCTTACTGAAGTATCTCAAAATATGCATGGATCTCTCGGTAGAATCAAGTTAACATGGCATAAAAATATCAGCAGAACAGGGGCTGAAATCAGCAACATCACGAAGCCTAGTTTGCATGCTTGTGCTAGTCACCACAAGGATCACAAAAATACATGGAATACACCCCTGTAAAGATGGCATGGCATATTACAAAACACATGTAGGACTCAAGTTCATAGGATGCACACATCAATCATGGCAAAAATGACAGAAGTGCATGTTCTGTTAAGAAACAGAAACTAACATCACATAGCCCTCTTCTAACAGCATTTCGGGCATCAAGATGAGCTCAAATGAAACTGGTGCAATGAGATGAAATGATCTACTCGTCGAGGCGAACAATTTGACATATTACACGCACGAAACGGAGCTATATGAAGAGAGTTATGATGCGATAATAATGCAATAAAATATTAGCAGATAAATGACTTAGACGAAAATCGGGGGGGAAAGTCAACCGGGACGAGGTGGTGCGGGACGAGGAGATCCGGACTCGGGCGCCGGCATTTGGTTCGGCGTGGTGGTGGATCTCATCCACCCCGGTGGATCTGGCCGGAGTGGACTCCGGCGAGGGCGGCGTGGCGGCTCGGCGAAGCCCGGCAAGGCGTGAGCGACGGCGGGGCGGCGAGGCGCGGCAGAAGAGGCCGTTTCGGGCGGCGCGGGCGAGGGGCGAGGCCCAGCCGGAGATGGCCGGGCGGCGAACCGGGCGCAGGGCGCGCGAAGCCCGGGCGGAAGGCGGCGCGGCTCGCCGGGCAGCTTTCGGCCTGGGGCGAGGCGGCGGCTCGGGCGCTGGAGGCGCGCGCGACGAGGGCGGCGGAGGCCTCCAGCGAGGGCGCGCGGGCGGCGCTGGTCACGGGCCGGCGACGACGACCGGGCGGCGGCGTGGCAGAGCAACGGCGCGGCGGGCGCCTTCAGGTCGGACGGGCACGGCGGCGGCGGCCGGGCCGCTGGGCTCGCTGGCGGCGGGCCGCGGTGGCCACGGGCGGGGAACGGCAGTGGAGGCCAGGTGGCGGGCGCGGGTTGGTCGAGGGGGTGGCGGTGGACATGTCCGGCGGCGGGATGGACATGTCCGGCGCGCGGAGGGGGAGGTTGGCTAGGGTTCATCTGCGATTTTTCGGGGGGAGGCACCTATAAATAGGTAGAGGGAGCTCGGAGAGTCCAAATGAGGGGCGGTATTCGGCCACGCAATCGTGATCGAACGCATCGAGAGCATGGAGGGAGTTTGCTGGGTTTTGGGCCACTTTAGAAGGGTGTTGGGCTGCACACAAAGGAGGCTTTGCGGTTACCCGGTTAACCGTTGGAGTACCAAACGACCTCCAAATGACCCGAAACTTGACAAGCGGTCTATCGGTGCTATACCAAGGCCGCTTGACAAACCTTGGTCCATTCCGAGACCATTTAATACCCACACACGAAAAGAAGCAAAAGGGGGCGCCGGGAGACATAGGAGTGCCGGATTGCAAAGCGGACAACGGGGAAAATGCTCGGATGCATGAGACGAACACGTATGCCAATGCGATGCACATGATGACATGATATAAAATGCAGATGATGACATGGCAAAATGCAACACGCAAGCACATGACATGGCAAAGATGGCGAATAACTGCCAGACACCTGGCGCATCGGATCCGGGGCGTTACACATCGTGTGCGGGCGTGCGGCGAGGTGCGGCGAGCAGCGGCTAGGCAGGGGCTGGACAAGTCCCTGAGGGTGTGCAAGCGGAGCAGCTGCGGGAGCGTGGGTCGCAGACTGCATGTGTGCGGGTGTCCAGGCACGAGCAGGAGTCCGTCTCGGACATGGAGAAGACGACCGAAGCCGCGCGGGTGGTGTTCCGCGGCTGCTGCGCGTGCAGCGCTTCGGTCTTGCGTGTGCGAGCGCGAACAGAGATGGTCGAGCAGGGAGTGGCACGACGAGGCGGCGTGTGCAAGAGAGGATCCAGAGCGGGGCGAAGCGCGAGGAACCACGGTGACTACTGCAACTACGCAACAAAATTCAGAACTCGTAGGAGCACCGAGAACACGAAGATGGCATGGATCTAGCGACGACTCCGGCAATCGAATCGCGATGGAAAAGAGCAGGGTTGGAGTTGGGTATACCTAGTATACCTTTGACATGAGGATGCGGCCGGGGACGCAGAATATCAACGGAGAGGAGGCGAGGAACTTCGGTGGACTTGTTGTCCGTGAAGAAGACGGCGAAGTAGAGGATGAAGAGGACGCCGGGAAGGCGCCCTCGTGCTCGGATCAGCGTCAGAACGGACTCGGGGAGGCGCTGCGGTGCTCGGGGTCGATGAAGTGGAGGATGGCTATGCTCCTATGCCGGAGGGAAGCTCGTGGCCTCGCCGGCCATGGCTCCTGGAAGCAGCGGGGCAGGGCGCGAGTGGGGATTTGTGGAGAAGCGGCGGTAGAGGGAAGAGAGAAAAGGAGAGAAACCCTAGGGTGAGGCCCGGGCGGCTTTATAGGGGAGGCAGATGCGTCTTGGCCTCGATGTCCGTGAAGCGAGGCTCACGGCATTGGCGCCTCTGAAGGCGAGAGGAGGGAGACGGGCGCCAGAAGCGGAGCAGGTGGCCGTTCGGCTTGGCTGGGCCGGGGAAAGAAAGGCCCAGGTGGGCTGCGGGGAGTGAGTGCTGGTGGGCTGCGCTGTTGGCACTGCTGCTTCTCTTCTTCTCTTTTCTTCAGATAGAAAAGAAGACAGAAAAGCACAGGAATAAAAGAGGGGTGTATGAGAGATATAAGAATATCCCCACGACGCTGTAATTATGCAATAATTGAAATAATTGTTTTGGGAATTTTTAGAGAAAGAAAATTATCGCAAGTTTGAACTAAATTCAAACATGAGGCAATTTTGATTCCACCCAAATCAAGTCCAAAAGGGCTGAAAATTGGCGAGAGGGTTTAGGCATGGTATAAGACTTATAGGCAAAAGATGAACATTAATGGAGAAGGGAAAAATGGTACTTGCAAAATAAAAAGAAAGGAGAAGGAAGGGAGAGGTGATGACGCATGGGCATGGTTTAAGATAGAGATGACAAGGAATGATGCTCACACACATCAACTAGAGCAACACACAACATGAAAGAATGCAACCCACATGATGAGCATGATGAAATGCAAAATGACAAGGGTACAATGCAATCAAGTGAGATGAGCATGGTGCAAGAAGCAAAATAAGACAAGTCACTCAACATGGTCATGTCATCAACGTAGAGGAATGAAATATGCAAAATAATTATGATAATGCAACAAACATAATGAACACACATCAACAACTAAAAGAAATGGAAGGGCAACTGAAGCATGGGTCTCGGGGCGTTACAACTCTCCTCCACTAACAAGAGATCTCGTCCCGAGATCTTAGGAACGAGACGGAAGAGAAAGAGGAAGAGGTGAAGTAACTACACAAGAGAGAAGATGAACAAAGATGAGAGCACTCGGGTAGAAGGAGAAAAGGCGAATATGAAGAGAATGAAAAGCTCAAGAAAAAGATAGATTCCGAAACCACTCCGGTTAGGCAATGTAGAAAAAGAATAGCACGAAAGAATTTGTGCAGCACTCCGGCTGAAAATGGAAGGGCTGGAGACATGAATTTCACAAGATGGAATGACACTTGGCGAGATAAACCAAGCAATGCCTCCGGAAGAATAGAGGAACGAAATGAACGGATACGAGCACGACAACGTCCACCACGAATGAATTAGATAGCCTTCTTAGAAGGAAAGATTGAACGGAGTTGTTGAGAAAATCAACAATAAAAGAATAAGCTTCTTGTTGTGGACGTATGGGAAACATCTCAAAATTATGAGGTGATAGCCGACCACAAGCGGAAAAAGAATGAATAGCCGAGGAGAACGAAGAAATGCAAAACTCCACTTCAAAAGAATACGGAGAATTACTTGCACCTCGAGAAGCAAGAAGAAGAAGATACTTGAACTCCACCAACAAGATCTTGATGAACTCTTGAAGAATGAATTTAATCATGAAGAACCACCATGAAGAACTCCGGTGACAAAAGATGATGAGATAGGAATAACGAATGAAAAAGAAGATTAAAGCTTACGACGATTTAGATGGGGGTTCCGACGAAATGGCCGAGGAAATTTGAACTCCGGAAAAGAAAAGATGAAAACACTTGTAACTAGAATTTATTCATCAAGAACAAACTCCGAAGGAAGGGATTAATCACTTTGAGGAAATATGAATAAGATTTATTGTATGTTTATCCTTCATCAAATTAAATTGATGACAAGCAATGGATTTTTGCATACTACTTATTCTTCTTGAAAAAGGATTGAGAAGTGACATATCGCAAACTTGAGAAGGTCTTGATGAACCACCGGTAGGATTGAAAAGAACGAATGAATTAATATGATAATCAAAGAAAAATAATCTTGAACGAACCACCGTAAGAATTCAAAAATGGCTGATGAAAGAGAATGAATCACCGGGAAGAATTAGAAGAACAAATATGCTTGAGGGGATTTAGATACAAAAGAACAAAGAGATCATGAGCTGATTAAAGAACACTTGAACGAAGCACCGGGATAATTGGATAACGGTAGATGAAATGTGAGGACGAAGAATTCTTCTGGAACGATGGCCTCCGGTGAAAAGAAATGGAAAAACAACTTCTGACATACTCCGGATGGTTAAGAAAAGAATATCTAACAAATGGAATAATTCACGAGGATAACATGAAGCTAGAACCACGAAACTTCGAGAGAACCGACAAGATTTAAGAGGAAAAACTCTTCTGGGTCTTCAAATGTTGAGAATGACGACGAGAAACACCACCAAAAATTGTTGAAATACTCCGAGAGAATGAAAAGCGAAGAGGTTGAGCCAACAATGAAAAGATTTGAAATCAATCTTGGAAAAGCATTTGACTGATGAAATTCATACTTACGTCATACTTCAAAAAGAATTTAAGAATAGCTCCGGAAAATCAGAAGAGTCAGGTAAGATCCTGGGAAAGACCTGTGGGTTAGGGCCCGCTATAGAGAAAAACACCATTGGAAAAGATTGTTGAAGAGATAGATGATGCACCGGAACAATTGAAATATTTGAATGAGGTGATAATCTCGAATTAATTGGAACACAGAAGAATCTCCTGAGATGTCTTGAACACTCCGGAAGGATGAACTGGCGAGAGACGAATGAGCAGGGAAAACACTTGAGCTGAGGAAAAGAATATAATCACTACCGAAAAATTTAGAATTGAATCCACCGGAGAAGAATTAGAGATGATGAATGTCAAACGAGACGAGAATTTACCGGTTGAAATAATTGAGGAAGACTGAAGAGGCTCCATTTAATGAAATTGATGGTCGAAAGAGACTCAGACTCTGGGAGGAAGAGGGTGGGAGGGCAGGAAAACAAAGGCAACTTGGAAGGGGGAACCGACAAATATCTTGAAGAGAAAACCCTGGTTGAAATCATTGAGGAAAAAAGCAAAGACTTTGCACGAGTAGGATGGATACTCGATTACAGGCTCCGGCTTCAAGAAGAAAAGGTCTAGGCGGGTGGGAAAAACAAGGACAACTTCGGATGGGGAAACAACGTCGAAAAAAGAAAGAACTGATGACTGATCTTGCAAAAGATGACGAGGATCGAAACCACTCAAGAGAAGTGCGCGGATTGAAAATAGGATGGACAACGAACAAAAACTAACGCATGATCCTAAAGAAAAATTTGAAGGGGAAGAGGAGAAATTCAAAACACCTACGTCAAGATTCCTCACCAGAGCGACGAAGGGGCTGAGGATTAAAAAGAATTCCTACTCTCCGATATAACTAGACTCCGAAAAAGTTTTCTTCTAGATTCAACAATGGCCAAACTAGCCGATCAATCAAGGGGGCTCCTAAGGTCGGTCGAGGCTCTGATACCAACTTGTCACGCCCAAGATGCGACCCTATCCTAAGGAACTCGAAGGTCCCACCAAGGATAGAAGCGCATCTTGAAGACACTTTTGCAAGGTGGATATCATTACATCAACATTACATAATAGATGGGGATACATACAAAAGACATACAATGCCACACGAATACAACATCATCTTACATAAGAGCACCATCCAAGTACGGATGAAACACAAATGTAAACTCAAAGCGACATCCACCACCTTTAGCCAGGCTGCCGACCTGGAACCTATCCCCTGATCGAAGAAGAAGCAGAAGAAGAACTCCCAAACAAGCTAACATCGCTCTCGCATCGTGATCATCGCGTAACCTGTACCTGCAATTGTTGTTGTAGTAATCTGTGATCCACGAGGACTCAGCAATCCCATTACCATCGGTATCAAGACTAGCAAAGCTTAATGGGAAAGGAAGGGGTAAAGTGGTGAGGTTGCAGCAGCGACTAAGCATATATGGTGGCTAACATACGCAAATAAGAGCGAGAAGAGAGCAAACGGAACGGTCGTGAAGCTAGCAATGATCAAGAGGTGATCCTAAACTCCTACTTATGTCAAACATAACTCAAAACCGTGTTCACTTCCCGGACTCCGCCGAAAAGAGACCATCACGGCAACACACACGGTTGGTGCGTTTTAATTTGAATCTGGTGTCAAGTTATCTATAACCGGACATTACCAAATTCCCATCTGCCCCATAACCGCGGGCACGGCTCTCAAAAGTTTATACCCTGCAGGGGTGTCCCAACTTAGCCCATTATAAGCTCTCGCGGTCAACGAAGGATATTCCTTCTCCCAGGAAGACCCGATCTGTCTCGGAATCCCGGTTTACAAGACATTTCGACAATGGTAAAACAAGACCAGCAAAGCCGCCCGATAGGAGTCGCACGTATCTCGTTCTCAGGACACACCGGATAAGCAAAGCGTACAGGTACCGACGTAACCCAAGTTGCCAAGGGATGGTCCCGCACGGTGCTCTAGTTTGGACCAACACTTAGACAAGCATTGGCCCGGGGGGGCTAAAATAAAGACGACCCTCGGGTTGGCCGACCCAAGGGAAATATAGGTGGTGGTGAGGCAAATGGTAAAACCAATGTTGGGCCTTGTTGGAGGAGTTTTATTCAAAGCAAACTGTCAAGGGGGTCCCATAAATCACCCAAGCGCGCAAGGAACGCAAAATCCGGGAACATAACACCGGTATGACAGAAACTAGGGCGGCAAGAGTGGACAAAACACTAGGCATAAGGCCGAGCCTTCCACCCTTTACCAAGTATATAGGTGCATTAATTAAATAAGAGATATTGTGATATCCCAACATAAGCATGTCCATCATGGAGCAATCTTCAACTTCACCTGCAACTAACAACACTATAAGAAGGGCTGAGCAAAAGCGGTAACATAGCCAAGCAACAGTTTGCTAGGAAGTGTGAAAAGGTTAGAGGTCGACATGGCAAATTGGGAGGCTTGAAGAACAAGTGATAGGTAGCGCTTGACATAGCGATAGAACGAAGCAACTAGCAAAGCAATGATAGTAATGAGATCCAAGGTGACGGTCATCTTGCACGAAATCCCGCTAGGAAGAAGAACGAGTCCATGAAGAAGATGAAGCCACGAAGACGTAACCAAGCGTGAGCGAACGAATCCTCACAATTGCAACAAAACAGGAACTAACGAGGAGAAGCACATCCGGAAAGAAGCAAACAACATGGTAAACAACCATCACATAAACAAGGCATGATGCACAATCAAGCATGATGCATGTCCGGTTTAAATATGCATGGCATGGCAAAGTGCACAAACAAAACTACAAGTTAAGTGGAGCTCAACATGCAACGAGTTGCATATTGGCGAAACTTCACAACAATTATTTAGTTATCTCCCGCTTTAAACTACTCAACAATATTAAATGTTGGTTAACATGGCAAGAGGTGAAGCATAATAAAACTACCTCTCTAGGCAAGATTAAATGAGGCAGGAACCACAAACAACAATTCCGGAAAATCCTCATGTCCATATTTTGAATTTGGTACTGTTCTGCCCTAAACCATATTTTAAAATTGTTAAACAGGAAAATAAAGTGGACCATATTAAACTATGCATTTTTTTAACCCATTTACATATAAAGTTTATTTAAAACCAAGCTACGGTTATTTAGTTATGAAATAAATCATTTTAGCATGTCATTTATGCACATTTAGTCAAACAACAATTTTAAACATCTTTAACAGGGATGAAAGTTGCATATTGTTAAAGAACATGAAAAACTGAGCAAGATGCATATATGACATGTTTCATTTGGATGCATGGATATTTAGTTATGAGCATTTTAAAATGATGGCATTTCGGTAAATATGCATGCACTGAAAAATGCTAAAATACACAGGGTGGAAAAAAATGCACGGGCCCGAATCTGAGAAATTGGCAGTGGCCCAGGAGGATTTAGCCCAAGCAGCTGTGGGTGTGTGCAAAAGAAATTAAAAGAACAGAGCAAAAGAGGGCGCAGGATTGAACCCGGACCCCTCGGATGGATGATCAGTTGCGCTAGCCACCGGGCTAGCTATGTGTTCTTGATGCATATGGAGATCGACGTAAGATAACTGGCATCGCGACCAGGACCAAACCTGAAGGGCTGACCACTACACGGATGAGTGTTTAAGGCACAAGGAGGGCTTGGTCCAAGATGAAACAGTTGTGCGTGTGAGCGAATTAGCAGAAACAACATAAAAAGAAAAATGGGGGGCGCTGGGCTTGAACCCAGGTCCTTTTGGATGGATGCATCGCTACTAGCCACTGCGCTAACTGCTCTGTTTATGACTAATCAGGGAGATCATCTCTTCTGAATAAACAAAAGGCAGGAGCCTTCTTCATGGATCACAGAAGAACTGGGTGACGACACCGACGAGCAAGACGGCGACCGTTGTGACCACAGGCCTACGGCGGGGGTGCGGAAAAGAGTGGGATGTGCACATGTGTGGGTGCTTGTGCGAGGCCAAGCCTGACCAGCCATGGTTTCCGGCCGGAAGAATGATGCCGCAAAGGGAGTGCGGTGAGGCGCGGCAGCAGCGGCTAGGGCAGGGCTGGACAAGTCCTCGAGGGTGTGCAAGCAGTACCGCAGGAGCGTGGGTCGAGATCGCATGTGTAAGTGTCTGTGCACGCAGCGAGTCCATCTCGGACATGGAGAAGACGACGACCGAAGCCGCTGCTGGTGGTGTTCCGCGGCTGCCGAAGCGTCAGCGCTTCGGTATGTGCGTGCGGCGCGTAACAGAGAGGGTCGAGCAGGAGTGGCACGACGAGGCGGCGTGTGCGAGAGAGGATCCAGAGCGGGGCGAAGCGCGAGGAACCACGGTGACTACTGCAACTACGCAAAAAAATTCAGAACTCGTAGGAGCACCGAGAACACGAAGATGGCATGGATCTAGCGACGACTCCGGCGATCGAATCGCGATGGAAAAGAGCAGGGTTGGAGTTGGGTATACCTAGTATACCTTTGACATGAGGATGCGGCCGGGGACGCGGAATATCAACGGAGAGGAGGCGAGGAACTCCGGTGGACTTGTTGTCCGTGAAGAAGACGAAGTAGAGGATGAAGAAGACGTCGGGAAGGCGTCCTCGTGCTCGGATCGGCGTCGTAACGGACTCGGGAGGCCAAGGGCGCTGGGTCGATTTAAGGGGAGGCAGGCTATGCTCCTATGCCGGAGGGAAGCTCGTGGCCTCCCCGGCCACGGCTCCTGGAAGCAGTGGGGCAGGGCGCGAGTGGGGATTTGTGGAGAGGTACCAGCGCAGAGGGAAGAGAGGGAAGCAGAGAAACCCTAGGGTGAGGCCCGGGGCGGCTTTATAGGGGAGCGGGACGTGCTGGCCTCGACGTCCGTGGAAGTAGAGCTCACGGTGTTGGCGCCTGAAGGCAGAGAGGAGGGAGACGGCGCCAGAAGGAGCAGGTTGCCGTTCGGCTCACTTTGGGCCGGGAAAGAAAGGCCTGTGTGGGTTGCGGGAGTGAGTCTTTGGTGGGCTGCGCTGTTGCTTCGCCGCTTCTCTTCTTCTCTTTTCTTCAGATAGAAAAGAAGACAGAAAAGCACAGGAATAAAAGAGGGGTGTATGAGAGATATAAGAATATCCCCACGACGCTGTAATTATGCAATAATTGAAATAATTGTTTTGGGAATTTTTAGAGAAAGAAAATTCTACTTAAGTTTGAACTAAATTCAAACTTGAGGCAATTTTGATTCCACCCAAATCAAGTCCAAAAGGGCTGAACATTGGCAGAGAGGGTTTAGGCATGGTATAAGATTTATAGGCAAAAGATGAACATTAATGGAGAAGGGAAAAATGGTACTTTCAAAATAAAAAGAAAGGAGAAGGAAGGGAGAGGTGATGACGCATGGGCATGGTTTGAGAGAGAGATGACAAGGAATGATGCTCACACACATCAACTAGAGCAACACACAACATGAAATAATGCAACTAACATGTTGAGCATGATGAACTGCAAAATGACAAGGGTACAATGCAATCAAGTGAGATGAGCATGGTGCAAGAAGCAAAATAAGACAAGTCACTCAACATGGTCATGGCATCAACGTAGAGGAATGAAATATGCAAAATAATTATGATAATGCAACAAACATAATGAACACACATGAACAACTAAAATAAATGGAAGGGCAACTGAAGCGTGGGTCTCGGTGCGTTAGAGGGTTTTCTTCTATGCGACTACTCCCGACTCCCCATGCATAGTAGCTAGGGTTCGTCGGCTGGTCCAACTTCACCTACTAGTACTATTATAGAGGAAATGCCACTAAAAAGTTGTCCTGATTTATGCCTAGGTGGAGGTATACATGTTGTTTCGACAAAAAGTACATGGTGGTTGTGCGGTCATTGTCCATATGGTGGTAGTACTATCAACTGGTTAAATGAAGAAATGCTTTTTTCTCGGTATCCTGGTTTAGTTCCCATCAAGATATAATTATGATGCTTACATTTGTTGGTGTACTTTTCATTAATTCTTATTGAAAATTGAGATGTCGTTGCTAACCCTTCTTTATATTTTTGGAAACAGCGATGCGTGTCTCGTGCGGGCATGTCTTCCTCAATTTTAGTGGAACTGCACAAAATTGGATGGCCATTGTTGTTCCGCCTCACCGCCCTCCTCGCCACATGGTTCTTCCTTCCTCGAGCTTGATTATTACCGAGAAGAAAGCAGACCACGGTGAGGATTTGTCGAACTTCATAGGTGCCTCACCCAAACTTGATGCCAAATGGATGATGCATCACCATGATGACCTATCGATGCTCATGGTTGCGCCTCATGGTTGCGTCTCACGGTGAAGCTGATCGATGTTCAATGAAAAACAAGCTGTCTTCCATCGGTGCTCTTTGCTTGTTACGCACAAAGATGATATCCTTCGTCAGTTCACCTTGGTTGCGTTGGAGACGCAATCGCGATCGCCTTTCATGTTGGTGCAATTTTATCACACAATTGGCTATGAACCAAATGTTTCCTCGAAGAAGGATCGACGTTGGTACTAAGAGCATAAGTATTGTATTGATTTCTAAGCCTTCTCACAACTTTGTCTCCAGCTCCCCTGTAATTTATTTGTCCATCTATTAACTTTGATTTAAAAAATGATGTGGACTAAAAACCCGGATGGACGTAGTAGCCCTCCATTTTTATTTACTCCGCATATTAGATTTGACTGAAGTCAAACTTTGTAATACTCTCAAACCTTTCCGATAATTGAAATTAAAATTCTTTATTTGTACACACTCTCACACATTTCCGATAATTTGGCGCATGTGTGGTTGTTCACTTAAGGGAGGGTAGTGTACCACACGTGAAGGACAGGAAGTGCGACCAGGACGCGTGGGCGTGGATCGTTAGTTCATCGGAAGTAGTACCAGTTTTCTTCACTGTACATTAAATAAAGAGTTTCGTTTGATACTTACACAATTTAAAACGATTGTTATGGAGAGAATAAGAAAACCACTCCACTATATATTAGTCGATACACACGAGAGTCTTGTATGGACGCAACTTCATTGACTTAGTGCACCTGCCTTTCGGTTTATGACAGTGGGCCCAAAATGTGGCTGGCTCACATATCATACAGCCAAAAGCAGATGCAATCAAGGCACCGGAGCTCGATCTGTACTACATTAGTATATATATAAGCGGGAGCCTCAGCGCTTGTTCGCTAGGGTTTGCACTCTCCACACGCCGCCGCAATAATACATATATGTTACATCATTTGGAGGCTCAACGTTCATTTGCTAGGGTTTGCTATATTCACTGTCCTCTCACCCTCTCTTCACCAGATCTAAACAAGACTGCTTTGGCCTCTTGTCTCTCTCTCCCCCCTCACAGCTGGTGAAGGAGGCGTCCGTATCCCGTCGCACCGGGAAGGGGAGGAGGTGCAGCGTTAACTCCATCGCCTTAGGCGAGGGAGGCAATCCACTGCCGGCTGCGTTGTTCTCTTTCACCCAGCACCTGTGCGGGAGGGCCACTGACCCCTTATTCCTTGCTGCCGTACGTAGTGTGGGCAGATCCGGCCTCCTGCCGCATGCCTTGCCACATCCCGACGACCCTAAGGTATAAGTTTCTTTGAAACCGCTGTTGCTCTAGCTGCATGTAGATCTTTTTCGATCTGTAGTCGAATCTAGCTCTTGGTTCAAAGAGCAAAGAAAGGTGCGGTGGGGTGGAGCATGAATCTAGGACGTGGTTCAATGAGGAAAGGAGGGAGGAAAAGTAGTATAGACTGGCTATCCACCCGCTTTGTTGGTTGAAAAGGGAAAAAGGGGGTAACCCAGTACACACGTTTGTAAGGAACCGATCTCTTTGTTGAAAAGGGAAAGAAACTGGGGGGGTCGGGTAGTTTGTGCAGGACTAGATTTGCTGCCCTCACATAGGAAAAAAGTTCAAAGAGAACAAATATGGGACCAACGCAGATATGCTGCTTGGCTACATACTCTGCACAAAAGGAGATCGAGATTTGTTTCCACTCTTCGTGGTGAGTTGTTTCAAATCTTGGTCTCAACCACATGATGTGCAAGGTGCTTTGAGATGTTGTGCTACTTTTTTTGGTACTGTTTTAAATAAATGTTGAATTGAAGCTATTGTATTGCTGTCTTTTCCCATTAAGTAGTGAAAAAAATGGGACCAACGCAGACATGATGCTTGTTGCTTTGTTACAACAAATTCAGCATCACCCCCTTTATAAGCCAGTAATTGATGCCACTCTCGTAATTAACTACTGAATCTTATTTCAAAACTGCAACACTTGTTAGGGATTGGCGGGATTACCATTTTTGTGGCCGCATGTTTCATCCTCCTTTATTAGCCAAGAATTGATTCCTTTTTGCCTCTGCTTAAACAGGGATATCTATTCAACTTGTTGCTATTATGACATTTTGCTTTCGCCACGTAAACACTTTGCTTGATTTCAGTGCAACTGCACAAAACGAGATTGTATTTCCTATTCGTGTTGGCAAATTCGTATTTTATCCTGGTGTTCTCATGAAAGGTTAGTACAGGCCTTCATCCACACGATTGTGCAGTGTGCTTTGAGATGTTGTGCTACTTGTATTGGTACTGTTTTAAATAAATGTTGAATTGAAGCTATTGTATTGCTGTCTTTTCCCATTAAGTAGTGAACAAAAATGGGACCAACCTGCACATGATGCTTGTTGCTTTGTTACAACAAACTCGCATCACCCCTTTATAAGTAGATGGAAGCACATATTGTTGTTGCACCCACTCTCCCCTGAACTGTTTATGCTTTTCGTTAATCTAATGCCCCGGTAAAATTAAGCAATGTCACTCTCGTAATTAATTAACTACCGAATCTTAGTTCAAAACTGCAACACTTGTTAGGAATGGTACTATCTGCTTTGTAGTTCTTTCTACATGTTTAACCAAGGTATTGTTAAGATAATGTCTCTTTAAAAATGAATCAGTTGCATTGTTTTAGGAATGGTACTTATGCGCTTTGTCGTTCTTTATACATGTTAAAACAAGGCATTGTTAAGATAATGTCTCAGTCAATATGAATGAATCACACTGATGGAGAATTGCTACTCTCCTTTGTTTCCCATTAAGACAAGTCATCAACCGTTATTTCTCAGTAATTGTTTCCCTTATACCTATTGTTGCTTACAGGGATATCAAAATTAAAGCTCGGTTTTATTCCGACTTCGATTTTAGTTGAACTGCACAAAAGGAGCCAATGTGTCCAAGGCAAACTGCTGCGTTACTGGGTCCAGTTGGTCGTTCCACTTTGCAGAAAGAAGCAGTCACTGTTTGCGGTACATTACAGAAGGAATGACCGAGAAGCTTCTGAGTATTATTAGACACGGTGACATGACTAGTCTGCGAGAGACCATTGGCAATTTAACAACACGTGGGGTGCCCTGGGCAAAAAGTGCCCAGCAAAGTACAAGAAGCTACGACAGGAGACGATCATAGGCATTACATATTTTGAATGGGAAAAGCTTGTAAAAGTTTAATCATTGATGTTAGCAAGAAGATGTTAGTTTAATATATTGGAATTGGAAAACCTTGTCAAAATTTGCTCATTGATGTTAGCCAGAAGACATGCATTTGATATTTGTGAGTGGGACGCCCTTGCTGTGAGCAGCGTCGAGTGTTTTTTCCTATTCTTGTGTTAAGTTTAGAAGTAAATAGTTACTCTGTTGAGATATTCCTGTGTTAAGAGTTTGTTCTGAATATTGTCTATCTAATGCCAGGCCTTGTGTTTGATTGCAAAGATGATCTTGGAATGTTGTGGCATGCGGCACCACGAGTTGTTCACCGTGCCTCCTGAGAATAATGCTTCGTATTGTTTTGCATGTCGATCTAATGCCAACGATTTGCTTGTTAAGAAGATCATCCTCTTCTGTTGTTTCCGTGTGTAAGAAGTTCATCGTCTGATGTTTCATTCATAGCCTATACGACATGTCGGGTAGGTTAGATGTGAAACCATATGATCTTCCGACCAACTCATGATATTAGGCCGTGATTGGATCGTCGTTTTCTAACCAAAACCGCTTGTCAAACTGATGCTTGTAAATTAAAGCAAATGGTCTCGGGCGAAGGCGCTTGGTTGGTCGATTTCGACTAGTAAAATATCGGAAGTACTTCACACACGAAAAAAACGGTGAACGACACTTTCGGACGATTGCTAATCCAGCCGTTAGCTGCTGTTTCAGCCTTGCCCATGGATGGCATGATACGCACGTCGTGCATGTATCGCCCGGTAATGTCGCCCATATAGCGATTTCGTAAAATATACACCGATCTCTCAAATTACACGCGTAACCCGCCGGTTTTACTTACAGACCTCGGGCCCTCGGTTTCATTACGCCTGTATTTTATGCGTTGTTTCCGATGACGAGTAAATTACACTTGTATGTTAATATAGGTTTGAAATAAACCAGAGCTCCCAAGTGCGGCCTTACCGTTTCATGCCGTCTCAGTTTCTCGAAGGTGCTCAGGGGTGTCCGATGATCCTGGCTTCCTGAATGAGCAGTGGGCGCTGTATCAGACCTCCGTAGGGCCCGCGAGGCCCTCTCCGTTGTCCATCGAGTTGTTGCGCTCGCCGTGGCACCGAGCATTGTTAACATGGTCAACGAACATGAGGATTCAGGAGATGACTTTATTTTGACTCGATGACACTAGGGACCCACTAGGGCCATAGCCGTACGTACGCAAGTGCCTCCTTATTATGTACGGCTATATTTTTTTGGCTTTCTCCTGGTTTCCTGACATCACGGTCCCACACCATTGTCAACCTATGTAGTCAATATAAACGAGACAATTGCACAAGGTGCGGCCGACAACTGGGACCAAGCAGCTCGAGCAGTATTTGTGTTTTTGAGGCGTGAGCACTGCAGAGTTTTTCTTGGCGATGATTTCGTTGTTGTTCAAAGGAGAGCAGGGTATTAACTGGGCAGGCTGTGGCCCGTCTAGCCCAGGCCAGATATCCAGCCCAGATACTAATTTTTTCAAGATGAAAATGGCTAGCCCAGCTATACATCTTTTGAGGAATACCCAGGCAAGGTCAACTTGTTATTCTCCACCCCGCTGGGCTGCAAATCTTTCCTAGGAGGGATCATTAGGCTTAACAGGAAAATGGGCTTTAAAAATAATAAATGGGATGTAATTATAAAAACTAGGCAGTAACTATAAAAAAATGCACCAAACAAGAAATTAGTTTATAAAATATTATTTATGGATTTTGAAAATCTTATAAATTTTCATTGTTGCGTGCGCAATGTTTCGTTGGATTTTTACGTAATACAAATTTATATTTAATCTGACTAGAAATTTCGGGATAAAAATATTTCGGATCCCATCAAAATGTGGGAAATTTTATTAAATTCTATCTTCAACGGTTGGTTGAAATTATTAATCGTTGTCCTAGCTAGAAAATGGGCTGTACTTTTAACAAACTGTAAATGGGTTGTTGTAAATTCCATTAGAATTCAAAAATGGGTTGTACATTCTTACAAAACGCATAAATGGGCTATAAGTTCTTTGCCACACACTTGTGGGCCTACTAAGTGACGCGTCCCCTAAAAAAAAGAAGTTGACGCGTATGCAAGGCTTTGTCAACTTATTATAGTCAACACACGGTTCTAGCAGCAGTGGCCGTTGGATGTCTATCCAACGGATGTCGTGCTTCTTCTTCAATCTCAGATATTCTTAGCTTCAGCCCAAAAACTGATTCCTCCCACGACATCCGGGCGCACTGCTTCGGAGGTCGACCAGGGCCTACTAAGTTGGAGCGTACCAAGGGCTTTATCAACTTAGTCAATATAAATGATTCTAGCTTCAGTGACCGTACGATGTCCATCCAACGGCCGTAGTGCTTCTTCAACCTCTGGTCTTCTTGGTCCAGCCGCCCAAAGTAGCGCCGGTCGTGCCGCGTGCTCCTGCCTCCCGTGGCCGGCTATGCTGCCGCGGAGGCCTCACCGCCCCCATACAACTCCCACCGCTGGCCAGGCCATCCCTCCACTCACCCACACCAACGGTGGAGATCCGCGGTACTCAACGAGGAAGACGAAGACGATGGCGTCGTTTCAGGCGTCCCGTGGGCGCGTGCTTCATCTTGGTGCTTCACGGCGTCAAGGCAGACCCGTTGGACAGGGCAGAGGGGCAAGGGGAGCACGGTCGCCGCGGTGGTTCTCGTCGGCGGTCTCGGGTGCGTACGGGAGAGAGAGCAGAGAATGGGGAAGGGGTCGGGAGAGAGTGAGAGAGAGCCAGGGGGCTGCGTGGCTCTCCGTGGCGTCGTCTAGGAGGGCCGGGGAAGCAGGAGGTGGCAAGGCCTTGGCGGCAAGGCTGTCAGGCACGCGCCCTTCCTCCTGGTAGAGGAGGAAGGCGACAGGAAGGAGGCGGTGGTGGGCTGGGCCGCTGGAGTGGGCCAGGTGGGCTGAGAGGTGAACACCAGGTAGTCCCTCTCTCTCTCTTTTTATTTGTGTTTTTTTCTATTTTGTTCTGTTTTGTTTTAGTTTAGTAAAATACTAAACCATTTTATAAAATCCTGAAAATAGTTATGTGGCTAGAACTAAAATATACCAAACCACATAAAATGTTCCAGAATTATTGAACATATATTATTTATATATCAAATATATATCCAATGCAAGTAGTTATTGAATTAATTCAAAGGCCCAAAATAAAATGTTTGATCACTCAAAAAATATTGGTTTCAATTTTATTCTTGCCCATATATTATAAAAGCTGAAAAGTAAAATATCAATGGAACATTTGAAGAAATTATTAAAAGTAGAACATATATATTAAATGATTCCTGGGGCTCTCCAATTCCCCAATTCAAATTTAAAGGAAATTTTGACATGATGCATGGATGCAAGAAAATCAAGCTAGGGCTGATCTGGGGCTGTGACAAAAGTAGTGCTAGTCCATACTCCCTCCTTTCCGGTTAATATGGATTAATCTTTTTTGCGGGTAAATGAGAGAGCTTTATTCATATATAAGCATTCTTAGGACGATCAGCCAAGACGCTGGTCACTAGGAAGCGAGGTACCCATAAAAAAGAAGTAGGAAGCGAGGTGTTTCATCAAGCTAGCTCTCGCCACATTCAAAGTGCAGCAAGCACGGTTCACGAAGATGCGCCGCAAGGTTTGTTGACCTGTTTACATGCTGAATAACAAAAAAAGAGGAAATATTACCGAGCGCTACTATTTGTAACAGGATATGAGCCAGAATTAAGCGAGAATTGTGGCGAGTGTTCCATGCAATGAACTTCCATTATTACATGCGAGAAACCTCGAAGAGAACCAAATGTGTTGAAGATTGCTTTATCACATTTTAAAATTATAATAAGAGTCTGACGCTCCTCCATCCGGTTCCTAGTACTAGTATAGTACGTACCTTTATAGACTATAGTAGTAGTACTAGTACTAGTAAACTTTGCGCTTGCTGTTTGCCTATTCGGGAAGTCGAACAATAGTAGCACTAGTAGTATAGTGTATGCTTACGGAAATCGACACGAATTAAGCTGTTGCACGCCCACCGCTCGAGCGAGGGAGAGCTTGCATTAGTCAAAAGTTTCTCCTTGTCCTGCGAGCCACCGCGCGCAAGCTTATCCCGTCCTGCAACCTTCTCCTCGTTCGGCAAGTTGACGGGACACAACAAAGGCCCTGTTTGGGTCCATGGTTAGAGTTAGTTTGGGTTAGTTTGTACTCAACTAACCCAAAAGTATCCAAACAGGAGGGTTAGTTTGGGTTAGAACCATCTAACCCATAAAAAAAATCTAACCCACCCAAGAGGTGCTTATTTGGGTTAGTTCTTCTCTTGAGCATTAAAAAACACATTTTTCTCTCGCTCTCGCCGCAGCAAATCCCTCGCCACTTCCTCAAAGCTTCTCGTCCTCTTCGTCCCTCCCTCTTGCAATGCCTGTGAAGGCGCCTCGCCGTATCCGCGCTCCATCTAACCCTGTCATCTAAACACCTCTTTGGCTAGAGTTAGTTCACGGTTAGTTCAGGGTTAGAATCTAACTCTAACCTCTAACTGAGTTAGAGTATCCAAACAAGACCAAAGTAATGCTAGTCCATACTGCCTCCTCTCCGGTTAATATGGCTAATTTCAAACGAGATAAATACACTGTCTGTCACTGTATATTTGTAAAAATACGGTCAGTGGACTTCATAATACGCTCATTGCACTCAATATATATATTTTCCGGTGTTTATACGGTCACTAGCTCACCCTGACTGAGTATGTGTGTGCATGCACGTGTAGGTTGAGCACTTAGTGTGACCGTGTGTGTTCCGTCGTGTGCTCGAGACATGCATGCATTAGGCGTCATGGCGCATTTTTATGCGTCCATGTATGCGTGTGGATTGCATACACGTAGGGGAGTACATGTAGGGGCCACTAAGGAGCAGTCAAATCACACAATAAGTTAGTCGGAAGAAGCAACCATCATTTCACTCTTGAATGACACGTACGCAATATAAAATGGTTGATATGGAGAGAAAAATAAAACCACTATATATACACTAGCAGGAGCCTAAGCTACAAGCCTGCTTGCTAAGGTTGCTCTCTTCACAAGCATAGAATGACGGGCCTGATACCGCAGCTGGGGGAAGGGAACAATGTTCTGCGTAGACGCGGTCGACATCGGCGAGGGAGAAAACCCACAGTCGGTGCGTACCAATCGGGGGTCACTGCGGTATGGGCCGATGCCACGTCCCAACCGCCCTTCTAGCTACAGCCTAACGTCCCAGGTAGTCCATCTTCCTTTTGGAGCCGGCTTGCTCCACTGCCGTATCTCCATCTCATGTCGATCTTTCTCTACTTCTACGGATTCTACTTGTGATGAGTTTATGTCTCATGAACTAGTGCCAGTACTATTATTCTAATCACACTTCTTTAATATCTTTGCCATCAGGGATGCTCAGGTCGATTTAAGTGGAACTGCACAAAAGCATCGTATGATCCGAGGGTGCCAGTCGTCTTTCCTTCGACAGGTTCTACTGGGCCAGGGAATTAAATCATGTTTAGGGTTTAGGGTTTAAGTCGTAGTGACCCCATCAATAGTTTTTCTTTCGTACACGCTCTCACAACTTTTTTCTTTAGTTGTGAAGTAAATATTGGCTATGATCATGAATCATTGAGATGCATCGACATGCGTGTTAGTTTTCCTTTGTATTTAATGGAATGTTGTAACGGGCAACCTTGGAATAGGAATGAAAATGGAGTGGAAAGTTTCCGTTTTCGGAGAAAAATGGAAACGGAGAGAAACCAACGTTTCGTTTTGTTGGATCGCGCCATCGAGCAAAACCAACATTTAAATCACGTCTGTCGTGTTCGTGTCTCACCCTCCTCCACGGCTCGACCCCACACGGTCGCTCGGCATGCCACTCACCGCAAACCGAGTATACGATAACTTTCCTGCCTGCTTGTCGATGGATCGCGCCATGGAGTACTACTAGCACTAATGGAAGAGATTGATAAATTGGGGGAGGACAGCTAGCTGTAGCACAGACTCCCAATAACTTTTTACATGCATGTTGTAGCCGGCTATTGCGACCTTTGAACGTGGAGCAGCCGCGTGCACCCGAAACCGGCGCGGGCGACGCTCTCTCGACCGGCGTGCCGCTTCAATGCCGGCGCTAGTGAGAGGTCGCGTCCGCTCTGGCCGGGCATGAATGCGGCACTGACCGTTTCGGGCGGGAAGCACGCGCGGGTGATGAAGAGGGTTCGGGTTGGTCAGGACTGGCCGTGGCAGCGGTCCGGACGTGCGCAAACAAGAGATGTTGTACGTTAATATTGTTGCGTATATAATTAACAACGTAAATAATGTGCCAGTTGGACAAATATGATTGGAGATGGAGATGGAAATGGAATTTTACGTAAACACGGATATGCATGTCTATGTCTATGTGTGTGTGCGCGACGACTCTCGCGACCTGGAAGTGGGGCGTGTTTTTGATCAAGTTTTCTTTCTTGGTATGTTAGAAAATCAGTTTGTCTAATTCACATCTAGATGTTATTTAAGGATATCACATCTAAGCTCCCAAAAGTATATAATCTAGCAACAAGAAACAAAAAAAACTAGGACAAAAAAATAGACCACAAATAGAGTGGACATCAACTTACACGTGACATAACTATGTCACATCTAGATGTGTCCTAGACAGACCCTTAAAAAATTGTCCGCCAGTTTTTGTTTCTTTTTTCCGGGAACGCGCGTATTCTATTTAAAACCACTGCTATGGAGAGATTTTTCTACTCCATTATAGCCTCTTGTTTGATAGAGTTTCTCGCGTCTCGCTCTCTCACCCTCTCCATATCAAAACAAGATGACAGTGTCCACTCTATCTCTCTCCTCACCGGTGGTCACAGATCCGGCCGAATCTCATCCGCTGCGGGAGGTGAGGAGGCGCAGCGTTGATGTTGTCTCCGTCGGCGACGGAGGGAGCTGATGCGCACCGTCCTCTCGGAGTCGGCGCTGGCGCGGACGAAGATCCTCCACGCCCTTGTTCGCTGTTGTCGTGTGGGCAGATCCCGCCCGCCCGCCTAAACGACATCTCGCCCACCTGAGCTCTAACTTCTTGTACTGGTCCAGCTCCCCAGGTTGCTGCGTGCGGGTTTGTCACGCCCAAGATGCGACCCTATCCTAAAGGAACTCGAAGGTCCCACCAAGGATAGAAGAGAATCTTGAAGACGCTTTTACAAGGTGGATATCATTACATCAACATTACATAATAGATGGGGATACATACAAAAGGCATACAATGCCGCACGAATACAACATCATCTTACATAAGAGCACCATCTGACTACGGATGAAACACAAACAAAAACTCAAACGACATCCACCACGCTAGCCCAGGCTGCCAACCTGGAACCTATCCCCTGATCGAAGAAGAAGCACAAGAAGAACTCCAAAACAAGCAAACATCGCTCTCGCGTCGTGATCATCGCATAACCTGTACCTGCAACTGTTGTTGTAGTAATCTGTGAGCCACGAGGACTCAGCAATCCCATTACCATGGGTATCAATACTAGCAAAGCTTAATGGGAAAGGAAGGGGTAAAGTGGTGAGGTTGCAGCAGCGACTAAGCATATAAGGTGGCTAACATACACAAATAAGAGCGAGAAGAGAGCAAACGGAATGGTTGTGAAGCTAGCATGATCAAGAGGTGATCTTGAACTCCTACTTACGTCAAACAAAACTCAAAACCGTGTTCACTTCCTGGACTCCGCCGAAAAGAGATCATCACGGCTACACACACGGTTGATGCGTTTTAATTCGAATCTGGTGTCAAGTTATCTACAACCGGACATTAACAAATTCCCATCTGCCACATAACCGCGGGCACGGCTCTCGAAAGTTTATACCCTGCAGGGGTGTCCCAACTTAGCCCATTATAAGCTCTCACGGTCAACGAAAGATATTCCTTATCCGGGAAGACCCGTTCGATCTCGAATCCCGGTTTACAAGACATTTCGACAATGGTAAAACAAGACCAGCAAAGCCGCCTGATGTGTTGACAATCCCGATAGGAGTCGCACATATCTCGTTCTCAGGACACACCGGATAAGCAAAGCGTACAGGTACCGACGTAACCCAAGTTGCCAAGGGATGATCCCGCACGGTGCTCTAGTTTGGACCAACACTTAGACAAGCATTGGCCCGGGGGGCTAAAATAAAGATGACCCTCGGGTTGGCCGACCCAAGGGAAAGGTATAGGTGGTGGTGAGGCAAATGGTAAAACCAATGTTGGGCCTTGCTGGAGGAGTCTTATTCAAAGCGAACTGTCAAGGGGGTCCCATAAATCACCCGACCGCGTTAGGGACGCAAAATCCGGGAACATAACACCGATATGACGGAAACTAGGTCGGCAAGAGTGGAACAAAACACTGTGCATAAGGCCGAGCCTTCCACCCTTTACCAAGTATACAGGTGCATTAATTAAATAAGAGATATTGTGATATCCCAACATAATCCTGTCCATCATGGAGCAATCTTCAACTTCACCTGCAACTAACAACGCTATAAGAAGGGCTAAGCAAAAGAGGTAACATAGCCAAGCAACGGTTTGCAAGGAAGGGTGAAAAGGTTGGAGGCTGACATGGCAAATTGGGAGGCTTGAAGACCAAGTGATAGGTAGCGCAGCATAGTAATAGAACGAAGCAACTAGCAAAGCAATGATAGTAATGAGATCCAAGGTGACGGTCATCTTGCCTGAAATCCCGCTAGGAAAAAGAATGAGTCCATGAAGAAGATGAAGCCACGAAGACGAACCAAGCGTAGACGAACGAATCCTCACGATCGCAACGAAACAGGAACTAACGAGGAGAAGCACATCCGGAAAGAAGCAAACAACATGGTAAACAACCATCACATAAACAAGGCATGATGAACAATCAAGCATGATGCATGTCTGGTTTAAATATGCATGGCATGGCAAAGTGCACAAACAAAACTACAAGTTAAGTGGAGCTCAACATGCAACGAGTTGCATATTGACGAAACTTCACAACAATTATTTAGTTCTCTCCCGTTTACACTACTCAAAAATATTAAATGTTGGTTAACATGGCAAGAGGTGAAGCATAATAAAACTACCTATCTAGGCAAGTTTAAATGAGGCCGGAACCACAAACAACAATTCCGGCAAATCCTCATGTCCATATTTCGAATTTGGTACTGTTCTGCCCTAAACCATATTTAAAATTGTTAAACGGGAAAATAAAGTGGACCATATTAAACTATGCATTTTTCCACCCCATTTACATATAAAGTTTATTTAAAACCGAACTACGGTTATTTAGCTATGAAATAAATCATTTTAGCATGTCATTTATGCACATTTAGTCAAACAACAATTTTAAACATCTTTAACAGGGATGAAAGTTGCATATTGTTAAAGAACATGAAAAACTGAGCAAGATGCATATTTGACATGTTTCATTTGGATGCATGGATATTTAGTTATGAGCATTTTAACATGATGGCATTTCGGTAAATATGCATGCACTGAAAAATGCTAAAATACACAGGGTGGAAAAACATGCACGGGCCCGAATCTGAGAAATTGGCAGTGGCCCAGGAGGATTTAGCCCAAGCAGCTGTGGGTGTGTGCAAAAGAAATTAAAAGAACAGAGCAAAAGAGGGGCGCCTGGGATTCGAACCCCAGACCCCTCGGATGGACACTGGTTGCGCTAGCCATTGGGCTAGCTATGTGTTCGTGATGCATATGGAGATCGACGCAAGATAACTGGCATCGCGACCAGGACCAAAACTGAAGGGCTGACCACTACAATGGATGAGTGTTTAAGGCACAAGGAGGGCTCGGTCCAAGATGAAACAGTTGTGCGTGTGAGCGAATTAGCAGAAACAACACAAAAAGAAAAAGGGGGGCGCTGGGCTTGAACCCAGGTCCTTTTGGATGGATGCATCGCGACTAGCCACTGCGCTAACTGCTCTGTTTATGACTAATCAGGGAGATCATCTCTTCTGAATAAACAAAAGGCAGGAGCCTTCTTCATGGATCACAGAAGAACTGGGTGACGACACCGGCAAGCAAGAGGGCGACCGTCGCGACCACAGGCCTACGGCGGGGGTGCGGAAAAGGGTGGGATGTGCGCATGTGTGGGTGCTTGTGCGAGGCCAAGCTTGGCTGGCTATGGTTTCAGGCTGGAAGAATGACGTCGTGTCACGCCCAATATGCGACCCTATCCAAAAGGAACTCGACGGTCCCACCAAAGATAGACCCGCATATTGGAACGCTTTTGCAAGGTGGATATCATTACATCAACATTACATAATAGATGGGGATACATACATAAGGCACAAATGCCACAAGAATACATCAATATCATATACAAGATCAACATCCGACTACGGATGAAACATAAACAGAAACTCCAACAATATCCACCCTGCTAGCCCAGGTTGCCGACCTGGAACCTATCCCCTGATCGAAGAAGCAGAAGAAGAACTCAACGCAAGCAAGCATCGCTCTCGCTCATGATCATCGCATAACATGTACCTGCAACTGGTGGTGTAGTAATCTGTGAGCCACGAGGACTCAGCAATCCCATTACCATGGGTATCAAGACTAGCAAAGCTCAAATGGGAAAGGACGGGGTAAAGTGGTGAGGTTGCAGCAGTGGCTAAGCATATATGGTGGCTAACATACGCAAATGAGAGCGAGAAGAGAAACACAGGAACGGTCGTCAACTAGTAATGATCAAGAAGTGATCCTGAACTCCTACTTACGCCGAGACATAACCCGTAAACCGTGTTCTCCTCTCGATCAACCCGAAAAGAGACACTCACGATTACGCACACGGTTGGTGTATTTTAGAAGATTTGCTTTAAGTTTACTACAACCGGATATTAACAAATTCCCATCTGCCACATAACCGCGGGCACGGCTCTCGAAAGTTTATACCCTGCAGGGGTGTCCCAACTTAGCCCATGATAAGCTCTCGCGATCAACGAAGGATATTCCTTCTCCCCAGGAAGACCCGATCAGTCTCGGAATCCCGGCTACAAGACATTTCGACAGCAATAAAACAAGACCAGCAAAGGCGCCCGGATGTGCCGACAAATCCTGATAGGAGCTGCACATATGTCTGTCTCAAGGCACACCGGATGAGCCAGACGTCGGGTTGGCATAAACCCTGATTGCCCAGGGGGCGCCGGACATCGCTCGGTTTGGACCAGCACTAGAAGGAGAACTGGCCCGGGGGCTAAAATAAAGATGACCCTTGGGCTCCGGAAACCCAAGGGAAAAGGGCATAGGTGAGGAAAATGGTAAAACCAATGTTGGGCCTTGCTGGAGGAGTCTTATTCAAAGTGAACTGTCAAGGGGGTCCCATAAATCACCCGACCGCGTTAGGGACGCAAAATCCGGGAACATAATACCGATATGACGGAAACTAGGGCGGCAAGAGTGGAACAAAACACTGTGCATAAGGCCGAGCCTTCCACCCTTTACCAAGTATATAGATGCATTAATTAAATAAGATATATTGTGATATCCCAACAAGTAAACATGTTCCAACAAGGAACAACATCTCCATGTTCCAACAAGGAACAAACTTCATCTTCACCTGCAACTAACAACGCTATAAGAGGGGCTGAGCAAAGCGGTAACATAGCCAAACAACGGTTTGCTAGGAAGGGTGAAAAAGGTTAGAGGCTGACATGGCAATTAGGTAGGCTTGAGCAGCAAGTCATAGGTAGCGCAGCATAGCGAAAGAACGAAGCAACTAGCATAGCAATGATAGTAGTGAGATCCAGGGTAGCGGTCATCTTGCCAGAAATCCCGCAAGGAAGAAGAACGAGTCCATGAAGAAGATGAAGCCACGAAGACGACCAAGCGTAGACGAACGAATCCTCACGATCGCAACGAAACGGGAACTAACAAGAAGAAGCACACCACAAAGTAAACACACCACACATGAACAAGGCATGATGCACAACAAGCATGATGTATGACAAAGCTACATGAAGCTACTCATGGCAGGAGATGATGCAAACAAGAACAACATATCAAAGCAAGTTTAAATGAGGCCGGAAACAACATAGAACAATTCCGGTAAGTCCTCATATGCAAATTTCGAAATTGGTCCAGATCTGAATAACTTTATGTTCAAGTTGTTAAACAGAAAGTTAAGATGCACCACGATGATCTACACGAAATTCTAGTCAACTTACATATAAAGTTCATTAGATTCGGAGCTACGGCCTAGAAGATATGAGCAAAACAAGTTAAACATGGCATTGGTGCAAAATGCACCCAAACATCAAGCAAACACCTCAAAACATGAATGCAACATGATAATATGAAACTAAATGCAAAATCAAGCAAGTTTCATATAAAGCACACTCAAAACGGAGCAACGGTTCAACACATACACACTATACAAGTTATAAGGACAAGCTGTCCAAAACAGCAACTAGGCATATTGCAAGCATCAAAACAATATGCTACAGCACCTCAATATGATAACAAAAGGCATGGGCATGATATAAAGCTAAAGCATGACAAAACATGAACACTTAGCTAACTCCGAAATTACTAGAACATGCTCAAAAGGACATGGCAAGATTGCATATAATAACAGTTTCAGACTTGGCAGAAATAACATCAGGTTGCAATGTTTAGAGCTATCAAACAACATGATACAGGAACTTATCATGACAAAAAAGGCATGGAATGAATATACTAAATGCATAGAACAAAAGTCCTTTATTGACCATAAGCCAAAAAGGATCAGAAAATATGATGGCACCCATGTAAACATAGCAAGTTATATTACAGATTTAAACATGGCAGGAACAACAATAAGTAGGCATATTGGTGAGCTTGAACCACTCACCACAGAGCAATACATGGCATGGCAAGGTAACCAACAGTAAGAAGACATGGCATAGAAGTTATAAATGGCAAGAACAACATCATAGCGTACAAGGATCAACTACAACAACCTTGGCAAAATTGAATAACATGTAAACAATCTGCCAGGAAACATTTTATAGCAAACGTTGAGCTCGATTGACTCAAGCTAGGGCACTCCATAATTGCAAACAAGGGCATGGATGGATAGATAAAGACATGTATAACAAATCATATATACTGACGTATCTCAAAATAGGCATGGATCTCTCGGTAGCATCAAGTTAACATGGCATAAAAATATCAGCAGAACAGGGGCTGAAATCAGCAACATCATGAAGCCTAGTTTGCATGCTTGTGCTAGTCACCACAAGGATCACAAAAATACATGGCATATACCCCTGTAAAGATGGCATGGCATATTACAAAACACATGTAGGATTCAAGTTCATAGGATGCACACATCAATCATGGCAAAAATGAAACAAGTGCATTTTCTGTTAAGAAACAGAAACTAACATCACATAGCCCTCTTCTAACAGCATTTCGGGCATCAATATGAGCACAAATGAAAATGATGCAATGAGATGAAATGATCTCCTCGTCGAGGCGAACAATTTCACATATTACACGCACGAAACGGAGCTATATGCAGAGAGTTATGATGCGATGAAAATGCAACAAAATATTAGCAGATAAATGACTTGGACGAAAATCGGGGGGGAAAGTCAACCGGGACGAGGTGGTGCGGGACGAGAAGATCCGGACTCGGGCGCCGGCGTTTGGTTCGGCGTGGTGGTGGATCTCATCCACCCCGGTGGATCTGGCCGGAGTGGACTCCGGCGAGGGCGGCGTGGCGGCTCCGGCGAGCTCCGTGCGGCGCGGAGCGACGAGGGGCGCGAGGCGCGGCAGGGAGGCCGGGCGGTTTCGGGCGGAGCGGGCGAGGGGCGAGGCCCAGCCGGAGATGGCCGGGCGGCGGAACCGGGCGCAGGGCGCGGCGAAGCCCGGCGGAAGGCGGGCGCGCGTTCGCCGGGCGCCGCCGGGCGGCCGGGCGCCGCCGGGCGGTCGGGTCGGGCGAGGCGGCGTTTCGGGCGCTGGAGGGCGCGCGACGAGGCGGGCGGAGGCCTTCCGCGAGGGGCGCTGGCGGCGCGGCACGGCCGGGCGACGAGGACCGGTCGGCGGCGCGGCAGAGCAACGGCGGCGGCGGGCGCCGCCGGGCGGACGGCACGGGCGGCGGCGACCGGCTCGCGGGCTCGCGGGTTTCGGCGGCCGCGTGGCCGCGGGCGGGGAACGGCGGTCGAGGCTAGGTGGCTGGCGCGGGTTGGTCGAGGGGGCGGCGGCGGACATGTCCTGGCGGATGGACATGTCCGCTCATGGAGGGAGGTTGGCTAGGGTTCATCTCGATTTTTCGGGAGGCACCTATAAATAGGTAGAGGGAGCTAGGAGAGTCCAAATGAGGTACGGTTTTCGGCCACGCGATCGTGATCGAACGACCGAGAGCATGGAGGGGAGTTTGCTGGGTTTTGGGCCACTTTAGAAGGGGTGTTGGGCTGCACACAAAGGAGGCTTTTGCGGTTACCCGGTTAACCGTTGGAGTACCAAACGACCTCCAAATGACCCGAAACTTGACAGGAGGTCTACCGGTGCTATACCAAGGCCGCTTGACAAATCTCGGTCCATTCCGAGACCATTTAATACCCACACACGAAAATAAACAAAAGGGGGCGCCGGGAGGCATATGAGTGCCGGATTGCAAAACGGACAACGGGGAAAATGCTCGGATGCATGAGACGAACACGTATGCCAATGCGATGCACATGATGACATGATATAAAATGCAGATGATGACATGGCAAAATGCAAAACGCAAGCACATGACATGGCAAAGACGGCGAATAACTGGCAGACACCTGGCGCATCGGATCCGGGGCGTTACAACACTCCTCCACTAACAAGAGATCTCGTCCCGAGATCTTAGGACCGAGACGGAAGGGAAAAGGGATGAGGTGAAACAAGAACTCAAGAGAAGAAGTAAAGAATCGAGAGCACACGAGAAGAAGAGAGGAACAACGAGAATGACGAGAATCAAAAGCTCACTGAATCAGATAGACTATGAAACAACTCGTTCTAACCGGAGTGGTTAGAATGAGAAAAGAAATGAATAAGACTGAAAGGATTTAGGCAGCACTCTGGCTAAAAATGTAAGGATTAGAACATGAACTTCAGAAGATGGAATGACACTTGACGAGATAAACAACGCAATGCCTCCGGAAGAATTGAAAAATGGAATGAAAAGAATTTAGAAGGAAGGTTTGAACTGAAGTTGTTGAGAAAATCAACAACGAAAGAATAAGCTTGTTGTGGACTTATGGAAAACATCTCAAATTATAAGGTGATAACCGACCACAAGCGGAAAAGATTGAATAGCTGAGAAGAACGAAGAAATGCAAAACTCCAATTCTAAAGAATACGGAGAATTAATTACACTTAGAGATGCAAGAAGAAAAGTTATTTGAATTCCACCAAAAAAACTTGATGAACTCTTGAAGAATGAATTAAATCATGACGGATCACCATGAAGGACTCCGATACAAAAGGATGATGGGATAAAATGAAGGATGAAAGAATAGATGAGCATTGCGATGATTTAGATGGCGGTTCCGACGAGATGGCCAAGTAAATTGAAATCCGGAAAAGAAAAGTTGAAAACACTTGGAACTAGAATTTATTCCTCAAGAACAAACTCTAAAGGAAGGGATTACTCGCTTGGATGAAATAAGAATAAGATTTATTGTATGCTTATCCTTCATCAAATTAAATTGACGACAAACAATGGATTCTGCAAACAACTTATTCTTCTTGAAAAAGAATTGATAAGTGACATATCACGAACTTGAGAAGGACTTCATGAATCACCGGGCAGAATTAGAGAAGCACGGAGATACTTGAGGGAATTAAAATGCAAGAGAACAAAGAGATCGTGAACTGACAGAAGAATACTTGAACGAAGCACCGGAAGAATATTGAAACGAACGAAGGGCACGGATATAGAGTAATTGGCGAACGACTTTGAAAAACTTAGAACGGAGAGATATTCCGAAAAGATGGCCTCCGGATCGGAACAGAAAAGCAACTCCTAAACTACTCCGGATGGGTAAGAAAAGAATCTCTGACAAATGGAATAATTCAAGAGGATAGCATGAAGCTAGAACCACGAATCTTCGGGAGAACGGACAAGATTTAGAGGAAAAACTCTTCTTCGGTCTTCAAGGACGCATTTATAAAACCACCAAAATTGTTGAGATACTCCTAGAATGAAAAGCGAAGAGGTTGAGCCAATAAAGAAAAGAATTTGAAAGATATATTGGGAAGGCGTCGATCGATGAAATTCATTCTTACGTCAAACTTGAAAAGCATTTGGAATAGCTCCGGGGAAATTAAAAGAGTCAGGTAAGATCCTGGGAAAGACCTGTGGGTTAGGGCCCGCTGAAGAGAAAAACACCGTTGGAAAGGGATGTTGAACAGATAGATGATGCACCGGAACAAAAATGAAATATTTGAATGAGGTGACAGCCTCGAATTAATTGGAACACAGACGAATCTCCTGAGATGTCTTCCGAACTCTGGAATGACAAACTGGCGAGAGGCGAACGAGCAAGTAAAATACTTGATCCGAGGGAAAGAATATAATCACTACCGAAAAACTTGAATTGAAACCACCGGAAAAAGAAAGGGATGAAGAATGACGAACAAGACGAGAATTCACCGGTTGAAATAATTGAGGGAAGACTGAAGAGGCTCCACACGAATGGAATTGATGGTCGGAAGAAACTCGAACTCCAGGAATAATAGGGTGGGAGGGCGGGAAAAACAAAGGCAACTTGGAAGGGGAACCGACGAATGACTTCAAGAGGAAACACCGGTTGAAATCATTAAGGAAAGAAAGCAAAGACTTCACACGAGTAGGATGGATACTCGATTACGGACTCTGGTTCCGAGAAGAAGAAGGGTGGGCGGGTGGGAACAAAACAAGGACAACTTCGGACAGGAAAACAACAACGAGAGAGAAAGAACTGACGACTGATCTTGCAGAAGACAACGAGGGTCGAATCCACTCGAAGAGAAATGCGCCGGATGAAAAGAGATGAGAACCAACGATCGAAAAACCAACTGCGTGAACCTAAAGAAAATTTGAAGGGGAAGAGAAGTAATTCAAAACACCTACGTCAAGATTCCTTACCAGAGCGTAGACAAGGCGGAGGAATAAAAAGAATTCCTACTCTCCGATATAACTAGACTCAAAATAGTTTTCTTCTAGACTCAACAACGGCCAAACTACACGATCAATCAAGGGGGCTCCTAAGGTCGGTCGAGGCTCTGATACCAACTTGTCACGCCCAATATGCGACCCTATCCAAAAGGAACTCGACGGTCCCACCAAGGATAGACCCGCATAATGGAACGCTTTTGCAAGGTGGATATCATTACATCAACATTACATAATAGATGGGGATACATACATAAGGCACAAATGCCACAAGAATACATCAATATCATATACAAGATCAACATCCGACTACGGATGAAACATAAACAGAAACTCCAACAATATCCACCCTGCTAGCCCAGGTTGCCGACCTGGAACCTATCCCCTGATCGAAGAAGCAGAAGAAGAACTCAACGCAAGCAAGCATCGCTCTCGCGTCATGATCATCGCATAACCTGTACCTGCAACTGGTGGTGTAGTAATCTGTGAGCCACGAGGACTCAGCAATCCCATTACCATGGGTATCAAGACTAGCAAAGCTCAAATGGGAAAGGACGGGGTAAAGTGGTGAGGTTGCAGCAGCGGCTAAGCATATATGGTGACTAACATACGCAAATGAGAGCGAGAAGAGAAACACAGGAACGGTCGTCAACTAGTAATGATCAAGAAGTGATCCTGAACTCCTACTTACGTCAGACATAACCCGTAAAACCGTGTTCTCCTCTCGATCAACCCGAAAAGAGACACTCACGTTACGCATTACGGTTGGTGTATTTTAGAAGATTTGCTTTAAGTTTACTACAACCGGATATTAACAAATTCCCATCTGCCACATAACCGCGGGCACGGATCTCGAAAGTTTATACCCTGTAGGGGTGTCCCAACTTAGCCCATGATAAGCTCTCGTGATCAACGAAGGATATTCCTTCTCCCCCGGAAGACCCGATCAGTCTCGGAATCCCGGCTACAAGACATTTTGACAAAGAATAAAACAAGACCAGCAAAGGCGCCCGGATGTGCCGACAAATCCTGATAGGAGCTGCACATATGTCGGTCTCAGGGCACACCGGATGAGCCAGACGTCGGGTTGGCATAAACCCTGATTGCCCAGGGGGCGCCGGACATCGCTCGGTTTGGACCAGCACTCGAAGGAGAACTGGCCCGAGGGCTAAAATAAAGATGACCCTTGGGCTCCGGAAACCCAAGGGAAAAAGGGCATAGGTGAGGCAAATGGTAAAACCAATGTTGGGCCTTGCCGGAGGAGTCTTATTCAAAGCGAACTGTCAAGGGGTCCCATAAATCACCCGACTGCGTTAGGGACGCAAAAATCCGGGAACATAACACCGATATGACGGAAACTAGGGCGGCAAGAGTGGAACAAAACACTGCATAAGGCCGAGCCTTCCACCCTTTACCAAGTATATAGATGCATTAATTAAATAAGATATATTGTGATATCCCAACAAGTAAACATGTTCCAACAAGGAACAACATCTCCATGTTCCAACAAGGAACAAACTTCATCTTCACCTGCAACTAACAACGCTATAAGAGGGGCTGAGCAAAGCGGTAACATAGCCAAACAACGGTTTGCTAGGAAGGGTGAAAAAGGTTAGAGGCTGACATGGCAATTAGGTAGGCTTGAGCAGCAAGTGATAGGTAGCGCAGCATAGCGAAAGAACGAAGCAACTAGCATAGCAATGATACTAGTGAGATCCAGGGTAGCGGTCATCTTGCCAGAAATCCCGCAAGGAAGAAGAACGAGTCCATGAAGAAGATGAAGCCACGAAGACGAACCAAGCGTAGACGAACGAATCCTCACGATCGCAACGAAACGGGAACTAACAAGAAGAAGCACACCACAAAGTAAACACACCACACATGAACAAGGCATGATGCACAACAAGCATGATGTATGACAAAGCTACATGAAGCTACTCATGGCAGGATATGATGCAAACAAGAACAACATATCAAAGCAAGTTTAAATGAGGCCGGAAACAACATAGAACAATTCCGGTAAGTCCTCATATGCAAATTTCGAAATTGGTCCAGATCTGAATAACTTCATGTTCAAGTTGTTAAACAGAAAGTTAAGATGCACCACGATGCTCTATACAAAATTCTAGTCAAGTTACATATAAAGTTCATTAGATTCGGAGCTACGGCCTAGAATATATGAGCAAAACAAGTTAAACATGGCATTGGTGCAAAATGCACCCAAACATCAAGCAAACACCTCAAAACATGAATGCAACATGATAATATGAAACTACATGCAAAATCAAGCAAGTTTCATATAAAGCACACTCAAAACGGAGCAACGGTTCAACACATACACACTATACAAGTTATAAGGACAAGCTGTCCAAAATAGCAACTAGGCATATTGCAAGCATCAAAACAATATGCTACAGCACCTCAATATGATAACAAAAGACATGGGCATGATATACAGGTAAAGCATGACAAAACATGAACACTGAGCTAACTCCAGAAATCACTCGAACATGCTTAAAAGGACATGGCAAGATTGCATATAATAACAGTTTCAGACTTTGCAGAAATAACATCAGGTTGCAATGTTTAGAGCTATCAAACAACATGTTACAGGAACTTATCGTGACAAACAAAGGCATGGCATGAATCTACTAAATGCATAGAACAAAAGTCCTTTACTGACCATAAGCCAAAAAGGACCAGAAAATATGATGCCACCCATGTAAACATAGCAAGTTATATTACAGATTTAAACATGGCAGGAACAACGATAAGTAGGCATGTTGGTGAGCTTGAACCACTCACCACAGAGCAATACATGGCATGGAAAGGTAACCAGCAGTACGAAGACATGGCATAGAAGCTATACATGGCAAGAACAACATCATAGCATACAAGGATCAACTACAACAACCTTGGCAAAATTGAATAACATGTAAACAATCTGCCAGGAAACATTTTATAGGAAAAGTTGAGCTCTATTGACTCAATCTAGGGCACTCCATAATTGTAAACAAGGGCATGGATGGATAGAGCAAGACATGTATAAAAAATCATCCTTACTGAAGTATCTCAAAATATGCATGGATCTCTCGGTAGCATCAAGTTAACATGGCATAAAAATATCAGCAGAACAGGGGCTGAAATCAGCAACATCACGAAGCCTAGTTTGCATGCTTGTGCTAGTCACCACAAGGATCACAAAAATACATGGAATACACCCCTGTAAAGATGGCATGGCATATTACAAAACACATGTAGGACTCAAGTTCATAGGATGCACACATCAATCATGACAAAAATGACAGAAGTGCATGTTCTGTTAAGAAACAGAAACTAACATCACATAGCCCTCTTCTAACAGCATTTCGGGCATCAAGATGAGCTCAAATGAAACTGGTGCATTTCGGACATATTACACGCACGAAACGGATCTATATGAAGAGAGTTATGATGCGATGATAATGCAATAAAATATTAGCAGATAAATGACTTAGACGAAAATCGGGGGGGAAAGTCAACCGGACGAGGTGGTGCGGGACGAGGAGATCCGGACTCGGGCGCCGGCATTTGGTTCGGCGTGGTGGTGGATCTCATTCACCCCGGTGGATCTGGCCGGAGTGGACTCCGGCGAGGGCGGCGTGGCGGCTCCGGCGAGCTCCGGGCGGCGCGGAGCGACGAGGGGGCGGCGGGGAGGCGCGGCAGAAGAGGCCGGGCGGCTCGGGCGGCGCGAGGGGGCGAGGCTCACCGGAGATGGCCGGGCGGCGAATCGGGCGCAGGGCGCGCGAAAGCCCGGGCGGAAGGCGGGCGCGTTCGCCGGGCGGCTCGGGTTTGGGGCGAGGCGGCGTTCGGGCGCTGGAGGCGCGCGCGCGACGAGGCGGCGTGAGGCCTTCCGGCGAGGCGCGCTGGCGGCGCTGGTCACGGCCGGGCGATTTACGACGGGCGGCGGCGCTGGCAGAAAGCAACGGCGGCGGCGGGCGCTGGTCGGCGGACGGGCACGGCCCTGCGGGCTCGCGATGGCGGCTCAAGGGCCGCGGTGGCCACGGGCGGGGAACGGCAGTGGAGGCCAGGTGGCGGGCGCGGGTTGGTCGAGGGGGCGGCGGCGGACATGTCCGGCGGCGGGATGGACATGTCCGGCGCGCGGAGGGGGAGGTTGGCTAGGGTTCATCTGCGATTTTTCGGGGGGAGGCACCTATAAATAGGTAGAGGGAGCTCGGAGAGTCCAAATGAGGTGCGGTTTTCGGCCACGCGATCGTGATCGAACGACCGAGAGCATGGAGGGGAGTTTGCTGGGTTTTGGGCCACTTTAGAAGGGGTGTTGGGCTGCACACAAAGGAGGCTTTTGCGGTTACCCGGTTAACCGTTGGAGTACCAAACGACCTCCAAATGACCCGAAACTTGACAAGCGGTCTATCGGTGCTATACCAAGGCCGCTTGACAAACCTTGGTCCATTCCGAGACCATTTAATACCCACACACGAAAAGAAGCAAAAGGGGGCGCCGGGAGGCATAGGAGTGCCGGATTGCAAAACGGACAACGGGGAAAATGCTCGGATGCATGAGACGAACACGTATGCCAATGCGATGCACATGATGACATGATATAAAATGCAGATGATGACATGGCAAAATGCAACACGCAAGCACATGACATGGCAAAGATGGCGAATAATCGCGGACACCGCGCGATCGGATCCGGGGCGTTACATCGTGGTGCGGGCGCAAGGGCGAGGTGCGAGTAGCAGCTAGGCAGGGCTGGACAAGTCCTCGAGGGTGCAAGCGAGCAGCTGCGGAGCGTGGGTTGCTGATCGCATGTGCGGGTGTCCAGGCACGAGCAGGAGTCCGTCTCGGACATGGAGAAGACGACGACCGAAGCCGCGCGGGTGGTGTTCCGCGGCTGCTGCGCGTGCAGCGCTTCGGTCTTGCGTGTGCGAGCGCGAACAGAGATGGTCGAGCAGGGAGTGGCACGACGAGGCGGCGTGTGCGAGAGAGGATCCAGAGCGGGGCGAAGCGCGAGGAACCACGGTGACTACCGCAATTCACGCAACAAAATTCAGAACTCGTAGGAGCACCGAGAACACGAAGATGGCATGGATCTAGCGACGACTCCGGCAATCGAATCGCGATGGAAAAGAGCAGGGTTGGAGTTGGGTATACCTAGTATACCTTTGACATGAGGATGCGGCCGGGGACGCAGAATATCAACGGAGAGGAGGCGAGGAACTTCGGTGGACTTGTTGTCCGTGAAGAAGACGAAGTAGAGGATGAAGAGGACGTCGGGGAAGGCGTCCTCGTGCTCGGATCAGCGTCAGAACGGACTCGGGGAGGCGCTGCGGTGCTCGGGGTCGATGAAGTGGAGGATGGCTATGCTCCTATGCCGGAGGGAAGCTCGTGGCCTCGCCGGCCATGGCTCCTGGAAGCAGCGGGGCAGGGCGCGAGTGGGGATTTGTGGAGAAGCGGCGGCGCAGAGGGAAGAGAGAAAAGGAGAGAAACCCTAGGGTGAGGCCCGGGGCGGCTTTATAGGGGAGCGGTACGTGCTGGCCTCGATGTCCGTGAAGCAGAGCTCACGGCATTGGCGCTCCTGAAGGCAGAGGAGGGAGACGGCGCTGTAGCGGAGCAGGTTGCCGTTCGGCTTGGCTGGGCCGGGGAAAGAAAGGCCCAGGTGGGCTGCGGGGAGTGAGTGCTGGTGGGCTGCGCTGTTGGCACTGCTGCTTCTCTTCTTCTCTTTTCTTCAGATAGAAAAGAAGATGTAAAAGCACAGGAATAAAAGAGGGGTGTATGAGAGATATAAGAATATCCCCACGACGCTGTAATTATGCAATAATTGAAATAATTGTTTTGGGAATTTTTAGAGAAAGAAAATTATCGCAAGTTTGAACTAAATTCAAACATGAGGCAATTTTGATTCCACCCAAATCAAGTCCAAAAGGGCTGAAAATTGGCAGAGAGGGTTTAGGCATGGTATAAGACTTATAGGCAAAAGATGAACATTAATGGAGAAGGGAAAAATGGTACTTGCAAAATAAAAAGAAAGGAGAAGGAAGGGAGAGGTGATGACGCATGGGCATGGTTTAAGATAGAGATGACAAGGAATGATGCTCACACACATCAACTAGAGCAACACACAACATGAAAGAATGCAACCCACATGATGAGCATGATGAAATGCAAAATGACAAGGGTACAATGCAATCAAGTGAGATGAGCATGGTGCAAGAAGCAAAATAAGACAAGTCACTCAACATGGTCATGTCATCAACGTAGAGGAATGAAATATGCAAAATAATTATGATAATGCAACAAACATAATGAACACACATCAACAACTAAAAGAAATGGAAGGGCAACTGAAGCATGGGTCTCGGGGCGTTACAACTCTCCTCCACTACCAAGAGATCTCGTCCCGAGATCTTAGGAACGAGACGGAAGAGAAAGAGGAAGAGGTGAAGTAAGAACACAAGAGAGAAGATGAACAAAGATGAGAGCACTCGGGTAGAAGGAGAAAAGGCGAATATGAAGAGAATGAAAAGCTCAAGAAAAGATAGATTCCAAACCACTCCGGTTAGGCAATGTAGAAAAAAGAATAGCACGAAAGAATTTGGGCAGCACTCCGGCTGAAAATGGAAGGGCTGGAGACATGAATTTCACAAGATGGAATGACACTTGGCGAGATAAACCAAGCAATGCCTCCGGAAGAATAGAGGAACGAAATGAACGGATATGAGCACGACAACGCCCACCACTTAATGAATTAGATAGCCTTCTTAGAAGGAAAGATTGAACGGAGTTGTTGAGAAAATCAACAATAAAAGAATAAGCTTCTTGTTGTGGACGTATGGGAAACATCTCAAAATTATGAGGTGATAGCCGACCACAAGCGGAAAAGAATGAATAGCCGAGGAGAACGAAGAAATGCAAAACTCCACTTCAAAAGAATACGGAGAATTACTTGCACCTCGAGAAGCAAGAAGAAGAAGATACTTGAACTCCACCAACAAGATCTTGATGAACTCTTGAAGAATGAATTTAATCATGAAGAACCACCATGAAGAACTCCGGTGACAAAAGATGATGAGATAGGAATAACGAATGAAAAAGAAGATTAAAGCTACTGACGATTTAGATGGGGGTTCAACGAAATGGCCGAGGAAATTTGAACTCCGGAAAAGAAAAGATGAAAACACTTGTAACTAGAATTTATTCATCAAGAACAAACTCCGAAGGAAGGGATTAATCACTTTGAGGAAATATGAATAAGATTTATTGTATGTTTATCCTTCATCAAATTAAATTGATGACAAGCAATGGATTTTTGCATACTACTTATTCTTCTTGAAAAAGGATTGAGAAGTGACATATCGCAAACTTGAGAAGGTCTTGATGAACCACCGGTAGGATTGAAAAGAACGAATGAATTAATATGATAATCAAAGAAAAATAATCTTGAACAAACCACCGTAAGAATTCAAAAATGGCTGATGAAAGAGAATGAATCACCGGGAAGAATTAGAAGAACAAATATGCTTGAGGGGATTTAGATACAAAAGAACAAAGAGATCATGAGCTGATTAAAGAACACTTGAACGAAGCTAATCGGGATAATTGGATAACGGTAGATGAAATGTGAGGACGAAGAATTCTTCCGAACGATGGCCTCCGGTGAAAAGAAATGGAAAAACAACTTCTGACATACTCCGGATGGTTAAGAAACGAATATCTAACAAATGGAATAATTCACGAGGATAACATGAAGCTAGAACCACGAAACTTCGAGAGAACGGACAAGATTTAAGAGGAAAAACTCTTCTTCGGTCTTCAAATGTTGAGAATGACGACGAGAAACACCACCAAAAATTGTTGAAATACTCCGAGAGAATGAAAAGCGAAGAGGTTGAGCCAACAATGAAAAGATTTGAAATCAATCTTGGAAAAGCATTTGACTGATGAAATTCATACTTACGTCATACTTCAAAAAGAATTTAAGAATAGCTCCGGAAAATCAGAAGAGTCGTAAGATCCAGGAAAGACCTGTGGGTTAGGGCCCGCTATAGAGAAAAACACCATTGGAAAAGATTGTTGAAGAGATAGATGATGCACCGGAACAATTGAAATATTTGAATGAGGTGATAATCTCAATTAATTGGAACATGAAGAATCTCTGAGATGTCTTGAACACTCCGGAAGGATAAATGGCGAGAGACGAATGAGCAGGGAAAACACTTGAGCTGAGGAAAAGAATATAATCACTACCGAAAATTTAGAATTGAATCCACCGGAGAAGAATTAGAGATGATGAATGTCAAACGAGACGAGAATTTACCGGTTGAAATAATTGAGGAAGACTGAAGAGGCTCCGCACGAATGAAATTGATGGTCGAAAGAGACTCAGACTCTGGGAAGAAGAGGGTGGGAGGGCAGGAAAACAAAGGCAACTTGGAAGTGGGAACCGACAAATATCTTGAAGAGAAAACCCCGGTTGAAATCATTGAGGAAAAAAGCAAAGACTTTGCACGAGTAGGATGGATACTCGATTACAGGCTCCGGCTTCAAGAAGAAAAGGTCTAGGCGGGTGGGAAAAACAAGGACAACTTCGGATGGGGAAACAACGTCGAAAAAGAAAGAACTGATGACTGATCTTGCAAAAGATGACGAGGATCGAAACCACTCGAAGAGAAGTGCGCCGGATTGAAAATAGGATGGACAACGAACAAAAACTAACGCATGATCCTAAAGAAAAAATTTGAAGGGGAAGAGGAGAAATTCAAAACACCTACGTCAAGATTCCTCACCAGAGCGACGAAGGGGCTGAGGATTAAAAAGAATTCCTACTCTCTGATATAACTAGACTCCGAAAAAGTTTTCTTCTAGACTCGACAATGGCCAAACTAGCCGATCAATCAAGGGGGCTCCTAAGGTCGGTCGAGGCTCTGATACCAACTTGTCACGCCCAAGATGCGACCCTATCCTAAGGAACTCGAAGGTCCCACCAAGGATAGAAGCGCATCTTGAAGACACTTTTGCAAGGTGGATATCATTACATCAACATTACATAATAGATGGGGATACATACAAAAGACATACAATGCCACACGAATACAACATCATCTTACATAAGAGCACCATCCAACTACGGATGAAACACAAACAGAAACTCAAACGACATCCACCCTGCTAGCCCAGGCTGCCGACCTGGAACCTATCCCCTGATCGAAGAAGAAGCAGAAGAAGAACTCCCAAACAAGCAAACATCGCTCTCGCATCGTGATCATCGCGTAACCTGTACCTGCAATTGTTGTTGTAGTAATCTGTGATCCACGAGGACTCAGCAATCCCATTACCATGGGTATCAAGACTAGCAAAGCTTAATGGGAAAGGAAGGGGTAAAGTGGTGAGGTTGCAGCAGCGACTAAGCATATATGGTGGCTAACATACGCAAATAAGAGCGAGAAGAGAGCAAACGGGACGGTCGTGAAGCTAGCAATGATCAAGAGGTGATCCTAAACTCCTACTTATGTCAAACATAACTCAAAACCGTGTTCACTTCCCGGACTCCGCCGAAAAGAGACCATCACGGCAACACACACGGTTGGTGCGTTTTAATTTGAATCTGGTGTCAAGTTATCTATAACCGGACATTACCAAATTCCCATCTGCCCCATAACCGCGGGCACGGCTCTCAAAAGTTTATACCCTGCAGGGGTGTCCCAACTTAGCCCATTATAAGCTCTCACAGTCAACGAAGGATATTCCTTCTCCCAGGAAGACCCGATCTGTCTCGGAATCCCGGTTTACAAGACATTTCGACAATGGTAAAACAAGACCAGCAAAGCCGCCCGATGTGTCGACAATCCCGATAGGAGTCGCACGTATCTCGTTCTCAGGACACACCGGATAAGCAAAGCGTACAGGTACCGACGTAACCCAAGTTGCCAAGGGATGGTCCCAAGACGGTGCTCTAGTTTGGACCAACACTTAGACAAGCATTGGCCCGGGGCTAAAATAAAGATGACCCTCGGGTTGGCCGACCCAAGGGAAAGGTATAGGTGGTGGTGAGGCAAATGGTAAAACCAAGGTTGGGCCTTCTTTGGAGGAGTTTTATTCAAAGCAAACTGTCAAGGGGGTCCCATAAATCACCCAACCGCGTAAGGAACGCAAAATCTGGGAACATAATACCGATATGACGGAAACTAGGGCGGCAAGAGTGGACAAAACACTAGGCATAAGGCCGAGCCTTCCACCCTTTACCAAGTATATAGGTGCATTAATTAAATAAGAGATATTGTGATATCCCAACATAAGCCTGTCCATCATGGAGCAATCTTCAACTTCACCTGCAACTAACAACACTATAAGAAGGGCTGAGCAAAAGCGGTAACATAGCCAAGCAACAGTTTGCTAGGAAGTGTGAAAAGGTTAGAGGCTGACATGGCAAATTGGGAGGCTTGAAGAACAAGTGATAGGTAGCGCAGCATAGCGATAGAACGAAGCAACTAGCAAAGCAATGATAGTAATGAGATCCAAGGTGACGGTCATCTTGCCTGAAATCCCGCTAGGAAGAAGAACGAGTCCATGAAGAAGATGAAGCCACGAAGACGAACCAAGCGTAGACGAACGAATCCTCACAATTGCAACAAAACAGGAACTAACGAGGAGAAGCACATCCGGAAAGAAGCAAACAACATGGTAAACAACCATCACATAAACAAGGCATGATGCACAATCAAGCATGATGCATGTCCGGTTTAAATATGCATGGCATGGCAAAGTGCACAAACAAAACTACAAGTTAAGTGGAGCTCAACATGCAACGAGTTGCATATTGGCGAAACTTCACAACAATTATTTAGTTAGCTCCCGTTTAAACTACTCAACAATATTAAATGTTGGTTAACATGGCAAGAGGTGAAGCATAATAAAACTACCTATCTAGGCAAGTTTAAATGAGGCCGGAACCACAAACAACAATTAGGAAAATCCTCATGTCCATATTTTGAATTTGGTACTGTTCTGCCCTAAACCATATTTTAAAATTGTTAAACAGGAAAATAAAGTGGACCATATTAAACTATGCATTTTTTTAACCCATTTACATATAAAGTTTATTTAAAACCAAGCTACGGTTATTTAGTTATGAAATAAATCATTTTAGCATGTCATTTATGCACATTTAGTCAAACAACAATTTTAAACATCTTTAACAGGGATGAAAGTTGCATATTGTTAAAGAACATGAAAACTGAGCAAGATGCATATATGACATGTTTCATTTGGATGCATGGATATTTAGTTATGAGCATTTTAAAATGATGGCATTTCGGTAAATATGCATGCACCGAAAAATGCTAAAATACATGTGGAAAAAAAAATGCACGGGCCCGAATCTGAGAAATTGGCGGTGGCTCAGAGGATTTAGCCCAAGCAGCTGTGGGTGTGTGCAAAAGAAATTAAAAGAACAGAGCAAAAGAGGGCGCCGGGATTCAACCCTGCACTTCTCGGATGGATGATCGGGTTGCGCTAGCCACCGGGCTAGCTATGTGTTCTTGATGCATATGGAGATCGACGTAAGATAACTGGCATCGCGACCAGGACCAAACCTGAAGGGCTGACCACTACACCGGATGAGTGTTTAAGGCACAAGGAGGGCTTGGTCCAAGATGAAACAGTTGTGCGTGTGAGCGAATTAGCAGAAACAACATAAAAAGAAAAATGGGGGGCGCTGGGCTTGAACCCAGGTCCTTTTGGATGGATGCATCGCTACTAGCCACTGCGCTAACTGCTCTGTTTATGACTAATCAGGGAGATCATCTCTTCTGAATAAAAAAAAGGCAGGAGCCTTCTTCATGGATCACAGAAGAACTGGGTGACGACACCGACGAGCAAGACGGCGACCGTTGTGACCACAGGCCTACGGCGGGGGTGCGGAAAAGAGTGGGATGTGCACATGTGTGGGTGCTTGTGCGAGGCCAAGCCTGACTGGCCATGGTTTCCGGCTGGAAGAATGATGCCGTGTGCGGGAGTGCGGTGAGGCGCGGCGAGCAGCGGCTAGGCAGGGGCTGGACAAGTCCCTGAGGGTGTGCAAGCAGAGCAGCTGCAGGAGCGTGGGTCGTAGACTGCATGTGTGCGGGTGTCCAGGCACGAGCAGGAGTCCATCTCGGACATGGAGAAGACGACGACCGAAGCCGCGCGGGTGGTGTTCCGCGGCTGCTGAGCGTGCAGCGCTTCGGTATTGCGTGTGCGAGCGCGAAAAGAGAGGGTCGAGCAGGGAGTGGCACGACGAGGCGGCGTGTGCGAGAGAGGATCCAGAGCGGGGCGAAGCGCGAGGAACCACGGTGACTACTGCAACTCACGCAAAAAATTCAGAACTCAGAGGGAGCACCGAGAACACGAAGATGGCATGGATCTAGCGACGACTCCGGCGATCGAATCGCGATGGAAAAGAGCAGGGTTGGAGTTGGGTATACCTAGTATACCTTTGACATGAGGATGCGGCCGGGGACGCGGAATATCAACGGAGAGGAGGCGAGGAACTCCGGTGGACTTGTTGTCCGTGAAGAAGACGAAGTAGAGGATGAAGAAGACGTCGGGGAAGGCGTCCTCGTGCTCGGATCGGCGTCAGAACGGACTCGGGGAGGCGCTGCGGCGCTCGGGGTCGACGAAGGGGAGGCAGGCTATGCTCCTATGCCGGAGGGAAGCTCGTGGCCTCCCCGGCCACGGCTCCTGGAAGCAGTGGGGCAGGGCGTGAGTGGGGATTTGTGGAGAGGTACCGGCGCAGAGGGAAGAGAGGGAAGCAGAGAAACCCTAGGGTGAGGCCCGGGGCGGCTTTATAGGGGAGCGGGACGTGCTGGCCTCGACGTCCGTGAAGTAGAGCTCACGGTGTTGGCGCTCCTGAAGGCAGAGGAGGGAGACGGCGCTGTAGCGGAGCAGGTTGCCGTTCGGCTCGGCTGGGCCGGGGAAAGAAAGGCCCAGGTGGGTTGCGGGGAGTGAGTGCTGGTGGGCTGCGCTGTTGCCACTGCTGCTTCTCTTCTTCTCTTTTCTTCAGATAGAAAAGAAGACAGAAAAGCACAGGAATAAAAGAGGGGTGTATGAGAGATATAAGAATATCCCCACGACGCTGTAATTATGCAATAATTGAAATAATTGTTTTGGGAATTTTTAGAGAAAGAAAATTATCGCAAGTTTGAACTAAATTCAAACTTGAGGCAATTTTGATTCCACCCAAATCAAGTCCAAAAGGGCTGAACATTGGCAGAGAGGGTTTAGGCATGGTATAAGATTTATAGGCAAAAGATGAACATTAATGGAGAAGGGAAAAATGGTACTTTCAAAATAAAAAGAAAGGAGAAGGAAGGGAGAGGTGATGACGCATGGGCATGGTTTGAGAGAGAGATGACAAGGAATGATGCTCACACACATCAACTAGAGCAACACACAACATGAAAGAATGCAACCAACATGATGAGCATGGTGAACTGCAAAATGACAAGGGTACAATGCAATCAAGTGAGATGAGCATGGTGCAAGAAGCAAAATAGGACAAGTCACTCAACATGGTCATGGCATCAACGTAGAGGAATGAAATATGCAAAATAATTATGATAATGCAACAAACATAATGAACACACATCAACAACTAAAATAAATGGAAGGGCAACTGAAGCGTGGGTCTCGGTGCGTTAGAGGGTTTTCTTCTATGCGACTACTCCCCAGCTCCCCATGCATAGTAGCTAGGGTTCGTCGGCTGGTCCAACTTCACCTACTAGTACTATTATAGAGGAAATGCCACTCGAAAAGTTGTCCTGATTTATGCCTAGGTGGAGGTATACATGTTGTTTCGACAAAAAGTACATGGTGGTTGTGCGGTCATTGTCCATATGGTGGTAGTACTATCACTGGTTAAATGAAGAAATGCTTTTTTCTCGGGTATCCTGGTTTAGTTCCCATCAAGATATAATTATGATGCTTACATTTGTTGGTGTACTTTTCATTAATTCTTATTGAAAATTGAGATGTCGTTGCTAACCCTTCTTTATATTTTTGGAAACAGCGATGCGTGTCTCCGTACCCGGGCATGTCTTCCTCAATTTTAGTGGAACTGCACAAAATTGGATGGCCATTGTTGTTCCGCCTCACTGTCCTCTGCCACATGGTTCTTCCTTCCTCGAGCTTGATTATTACTGAGAAGAAACAGACCACAGTGAGGATTTGTCGAACTTCATAGGTGCCTCACCCAAACTTGATGCCAAATGGATGATGCATCACCATGATGACCTATCGATGCTCATGGTTGCGCCTCATGGTTGCGTCTGCTGGTGAAGCTGATCGATGTTCAATGAAAAACAAGCTGTCTTCCATCGGTGCTCTTTGCTTGTTACGCACAAAGATGATATCCTTCGTCAGTTCACCTTGGTTGCGTTGGAGACGCAGTCGCAGTCGTCTTTCATGTTGGTGCAATTTTATCACACAATTGGCTATGAACCAAATGTTTCCTCGAAGAAGGATCGACGTTGGTACTAAGAGCATAAGTATTGTATTGATTTCTAAGCCTTCTCACAACTTTGTCTCCAGCTCCTGTAATTTATTTGTCCATCTATTAACTTTGATTTAAAAATGATGTGGACTAAAAACCGGATGGACGTAGTAGCCCTCCATTTTATTTACTCCGATATTAGATTTGATCAAGTCAAACTTTGTAATACTCTCAAACCTTTCCGATAATTGAAATTAAAATTCTTTATTTATACACACTCTCACACATTTCCGATAATTTGGCGCATGTGTGGTTGTTCACTTAAGGGAGGGTAGTGTACCACACGTGAAGGGAGTGAAGTGCGACCAGGACGGCGTGGGCGTGGATCGTTAGTTCATCGGAAGTAGTACCAGTTTTCTTCACTGTACATTAAATAAAGAGTTTCGTTTGATACTTACACAATTTAAAACGATTGTTATGGAGAGAATAAGAAAACCACTCCACTATATATTAGTCGTATACACACGAGAGTACTGTATGGACGCAACTTCATTGACTTAGTGCACCTGCCTTTGGGTTTATGACAGGTGGGCCCAAAATGTGGCTGGCTCACATATCATACAGCCAAAAGCAGATGCACTGAAGGCACCGGAGCTCAGTCTGTACTACATTAGTATATATATAAGCGGGAGCCTCAGCGCTTGTTCGCTAGGGTTTGCACTCTCCACACGCTCGCCGCAATACATATATGTTACACGCTGGAGGCTCAACGTTCATTTGCTAGGGTTTGCTATATTCACTGTCTCTCACCCTCTCTTCACCAGATCTAAACAAGACTGCTTTGGCCTCTTGTCTCTCTCTCCCCCCTCACAGCTGGTGAAGGAGGCGTCCGTATCCCTTCGCACCGGGAAGGGGAGGAGGTGCAGCGTTAACTCCATCGCCTTAGGCGAGGGAGGCAATAAACTGCCGGCTGCGTTGTTCTCTTTCACCCAGCACCTGTGCGGGAGGGCCACTGACCCCTTATTCCTTGCTGCCGTACGTAGTGTGGGCAGATCCGGCCTCCTGCCGCATGCCTTGCCACATCCCGACGACCCTAAGGTATAAGTTTCTTTGAAACCGTCGTTGCTCTAGCTGCATGTAGATCTTTTTCGATCTGTAGTCGAATCTAGCTCTTGGTTCAAAGAGCAAAGAAAGGTGCGGTGGGGTGGAGCATGAATCTAGGACGTGGTTCAATGAGGAAAGGAGGGAGGAAAAGTAGTATAGACTGGCTATCCACCCGCTTTGTTGGTTGAAAAGGGAAAAAGGGGGTAACCCAGTACACACGTTTGTAAGGAACCGATCTCTTTGTTGAAAAGGGAAAGAAACTGGGGGGTCGGGTAGTTTGTGCAGGACTAGATTTGCTGCCCTCACATAGGAAAAAAGTTCAAAGAGAACAAATATGGGACCAACACAGATATGCTGCTTGGCTACATACTCTGCACAAAAGGAGATCGAGATTTGTTTCCACTCTTCGTGGTGAGTTGTTTCAAATCTTGGTCTCAACCACATGATGTGCAGTGTGCTTTGAGATGTTGTGCTACTTTTTTTGGTACTGTTTTAAATAAATGTTGAATTGAAGCTATTGTATTGCTGTCTTTTCCCATTAAGTAGTGAAAAAAATGGGACCAACGCAGACATGATGCTTGTTGCTTTGTTACAACAAATTCAGCATCACCCCCTTTATAAGCCAAGAATTGATGCCACTCTCGAGAATTAACTCTGAATCTTATTTCAAAACTGCAACACTTGTTAGGGATTGGCAGGATTGCCATTTTGTGGCTGCATGTTTCATCCTCCTTTATTAGCCAGTAATTGATTCCTTTTTGCCTCTGTTTAAACAGGGATATCTATTCAACTTGTTGCTATTGCGACATTTTGCTTCGCTACGCGAAACACTTTGCTTGATTTCAGTGCAACTGCACAAAACGAGATTGGATTTCCTATTCGTGTTGGCAAATTCGTATTTTATCCTGGTGTTCTCATGAAAGGTTAGTACAGGCCTTCATCCACACGATTGTGCAGTGTGCTTTGAGATGTTGTGCTACTTGTATTGGTACTATTTTAAATAAATGTTGAATTGAAGCTATTGTATTTCTGTCTTTTCCCATTAAGTAGTGAACAAAAATGGGACCAACCCAGACATGATGCTTGTTGCTTTGTTACAACAAACTCTGCATCACCCCCTTTATAAGTAGATGGAAGCACATATTGTTGTTGCACCCACTCTCCCGTGGAACTGTTTATGCTTTTCGTTAATCTAATGCCCCTGGTAAAATTAAGCAATGTCACTCTCAGAATTAATTAACTACCGAATCTTAGTTCAAAACTGCAACACTTGTTAGGAATGGTACTATCCTGCTTTGTAGTTCTTTCTACATGTTTAACCAAGGTATTGTTAAGATAATGTCTCTTTAAAAATGAATCAGTTGCATTGTTTTAGGAATGGTACTTGTCTGCTTTGTCGTTCTTTATACATGTTAAAACAAGGCATTGTTAAGATAATGTCTCAGTCAATATGAATGAATCACACTGATGGAGAATTGCTACTCTCCTTTGTTTCCCATTAAGACAAGTCATCAACCGTTATTTCTCAGTAATTGTTTCCCTTATACCTATTGTTGCTTACAGGGATATCAAAATTAAAGCTCGGTTTTATTCCGACTTCGATTTTAGTTGAACTGCACAAAAGGAGCCAATGTGTCCAAGGCAAACTGCTGTATTCGGGGTCGCTTGGTCGTTCCACTTTGCAGAAAGAAGCAGTCACTGTTTGCGGTATATTACAGAAGGAATGACCGAGAAGCTTTACAGAGTATTATTAGACACCGGTGACATGACTAGTCTGCAGAGACCATTGGCAATTTAACAACACGTGGGGTGCCCTGGGCAAAAAGTGCCCAACAAAGTACAAGAAGCTACGACAGGAGACGATCATAGGCATTACATATTTTGAATGGGAAAAGCTTGTAAAAGTTTAATCATTGATGTTAGCAAGAAGATGTTAGTTTAATATATTGGAATTGGAAAACCTTGTCAAAATTTGCTAATTGATGTTAGCAACAAGACATGCATTTGATATTTTTTGAGTGGGACGCCCTTCTTTGTGAGCAGCGTCGAGTGTTTTTCCTATTCTTGTGTTAAGTTTAGAAGTAAATAGTTACTCTGTTGAGATATTCCTGTGTTAAGAGTTTGTTACGAATATTGTCTATCTAATGCCAGGCCTTGTGTTTGATTGCAAAGATGATCTTGGAATGTTGTGGCATGCGGCACCACGAGTTGTTCACCGTGCCTCCTGAGAATAATGCTTCGTATTGTTTTGCATGTCGATCTAATGCCAACGATTTGCTTGTTAAGAAGATCATCCTCTTACATTGTTTCCGTGTGTAAGAAGTTCATCGTCTGATGTTTCATTCATAGCCTATACGACATGTCGGGTAGGTTAGATGTGAAACCATATGATCTTCCGACCAACTCATGATATTAGGCCGTGATTGGATCGTCGTTTTCTAACCAAAACCGCTTGTCAAACTGATGCTTGTAAATTAAAGCAAATGGTCTCGGGCGAAGGCGCTTGGTTGGTCGATTTCGACTAGTAAAATATCGGAAGTACTTCACACACGAAAAAAACGGTGAACGACACTCGGACGATTGCTAATCCAGCCGTTAGCTGCTGTTTCAGCCTTGCCCATGGATGGCATGATACGCACGTCGTGCATGTATCGTCCGGTAATGTCGTCCATATAGCAGTGCTCGTAAAATATACACTGGTCTCTCAAATTACACGCGTAACCCGCCGGTTTTACTTACAGACCTCGGGCCCTCAGTTTCATTACGCCTGTATTTTATGCGTTGTTTCCAATGACGAGTAAATTACACTTGTATGTTAATATAGGTTTGAAATAAACCAGAGCTCCCAAGTGCGGCCTTACCGTTTCATGCCGTCTCAGTTTCTCGAAGGTGCTCAGGGGTGTCCGATGATCCTGGCTTCCTGAATGAGCGATGGTATGTATCAGACCTCCGTAGGGCCCGCGAGGCCCTCTCCGTTGTCCATCGAGTTGTTGCGCTCGCCGTGGCACCGAGCATTGTTAACATGGTCAACGAACATGAGGATTCAGGAGATGACTTTATTTTGACTCGATGACACTAGGGACCCACTAGGGCCATAGCCGTACGTACGCAAGTGCCTCCTTATTATGTACGGCTATATTTTTTTGGCTTTCTCCTGGTTTCCTGACATCACGGTCCCACACCATTGTCAACCTATGTAGTCAATATAAACGAGACAATTGCACAAGGTGCGGCCGACAACTGGGACCAAGCAGCTCGAGCGATTTGTGTTTTTGAGGCGTGAGCAACTGCAGAGTTTTTCTTGGCGATGATTTCGTTGTTGTTCAAAGGAGAGCAGGGTATTAATCGGGCAGGCTGTGGCCCGTCTAGCCCAGGCGGATATCCAGCCCAGATACTAATTTTTTCAAGATGAAAATGGCTAGCCCAGCTATACATCTTTTTGAGGAATACCCAGGCAAGGTCAACTTGTTATTCTCCACCCCGCTGGGCTGCAAATCTTTCCTAGGAGGGATCATTAGGCTTAACAGGAAAATGGGCTTTAAAAATAATAAATGGGATGTAATTATAAAAACTAGGCAGTAACTATAAAGAAATGCACCAAACACGAAATTAGTTTATAAAATATTATTTATGGATTTTGAAAATCTTATAAATTTTCATTGTTGCGCGCGCAATGTTTCGTTGGATTTTTACGTAATACAAATTTATATTTAATCTGACTAGAAATTTCGGGATAAAATATTTGGATCCCATCAAAATGTGGGAAATTTTATTAAATTCTATCTTCAACGGTTGGTTGAAATTATTAATCGTTGTCCTAGCTAGAAAATGGGCTGTACTTTTAACAAACTGTAAATGGGTTGTTGTAAATTCCATTAGAATTCAAAAATGGGTTGTACATTCTTACAAAACGCAAATGGGCTATAAGTTCTTTGCCACACACTTGTGGGCCTACTAAGTGGCGTCCCTAAAAAAAGAAGTTGACGCGTATGCAAGGCTTTGTCAACTTATTATAGTCAACACACGGTTCTAGTAGCGGTGGCGTTGGATGTCTATCCAACGGATGTCGTGCTTCTTCTTCAATCTCAGATATTCTTAGCTTCACCGCCCAAAACTGATTCCTCCCACGACATCCGGGCGCACCGTTTCGAGGCTGACTGTGGGCCTACTAAGTTGGAGCGTACCAAGGGCTTTGTCAACTTAGTCAATATAAATGATTCTAGCTTCAGTGACCGTACGATGTCCATCCAACGGCCGTAGTGCTTCTTCAACCTCTGGTCTTCTTGGTCCAGCCGCCCAAAGTAGCGCCGGTCGTGCCGCGTGCTCCTGCCTCCCGTGGCCGGCTATGCTGCCGCGGAGGCCTCACCGCCCCCATACTACTCCCACCGCTGGCCAGGCCATCCCTCCACTCACCCACACCCCCTATTATTCTGCGGCGACGGCAGCCTCACACCGCAGCTGAACTAGTGAACCCTCGTACTCCTCTCAGCGCGGGCTTCCACTGCTGCGTCTTCCCCGGCTCCGCGTCGTCCCCTTCCTTGGCGTCGCCGTCCTCCATCGCCTGTTGCTCTCGGTGCGGCATGGTCAATGTGGTCAATGACCGACTTCCATCGGAAGAGTACTGTCACTACAAAAAAAAGACACATCCGTGACATTTTGGGCGAGCAATTTTTTTTTCACATACATATGACACTTCTATGAAGATAATGGTGACAAAACCCGGTATCTTCATAGATGTGGTGGGCTCCTACTTCTATGACAAAAAATCATGATAGAAAATGGGCTTTTCGTCCTGGGCGGGCTGGAGACGTAGCTGCATGACATTCTTTGGGCCGTCCATGACAGAAAAAACCGTGGTAGAAGCGAGGGGGAGGAAAATTTCGGGGAGTTGCCTGTTACGGTGGGAGGTCGGCGGCCGAGCGATGCGTGTTTCTCTCGTACAGGTGCGAGGCGTTGGCTCTAACTGAACCCGGGCGAGGCGTTGGGCTCTAACTGAACCCGAGCGATTGCACCACAGGCTACATGTTACTGAACCAGAGCGATCGATTGATGGCTGTTAACTGAACCTGATGGAGCAATTCCTTTGCTACTACTGCTAACTGAAGCCGATCGAATGGATGAACAGTGAGCATTGCCAGGGGGGGGGGGGGGTTGGATGAACAGTGAGCGGTGGAGGGGTGGCTGTTGAGGGGTGGTTGAATAGGACCCCGTGGTGTGGAGGGCTGGATGAACAGTAGACGGTGGAGGGGTGCCCGTGGAGGGGTGGTTGAACAGTAGCCGATGGAGTAGCGCGCGGTGGAGGCTGGATGAACAGGAGCCCGTGGAGGCAGGAGGAGGTCGACGGTAGCCTGTGGAGGCTGGAGGAGGTCGACGGTGGAGATGAACAGTATCCTGTCGAGTCCCGTTTTGCAGTACGCCACACCCTCCCCTGCTTCGACCGTGAAGCGCTCCAACACATGTCTGCTTCCTTCATTTTGCGGTACGCCACACCCTCCCGATCAACAGGACCCCGTTTGACCGTAGGAGGTCCATTTCCTCCGCTTTATGCGGTACGCCACACCCTCTCGATCAACAGGACCCCCGTTTCGACCGTAGGAGGTCCGTTTCCTCCGTTTTGCGGTACGCCACACCCCTCCCGATCAACAGGACCCCCGCTTCGACTGTAGGAGGTCCGTTTCCTCCGTTTTGCACTACACCAGGCCTCGTTTCCATCGCTTGTTCCGTCCAAGCCGGTTGGCTCCCATGCATTCCGTTGCCTCCCGATGAACACGACGCATTTCGTTGCCTCCCCATGAACACGACGCATTCCATTGCCTCCCCATTAACACGACGCATTCCGTTGCCTCCCCATGAACACGACGCATTCCATTCCCTCCCCATGAACACGAGCCCTCACCGTATGTATGCGTGACTAGGCGTTCGAGACCCCGCTCGTATGTACCCATACGTGGCCGTATTTTCTTTCTTGCATCCTGGCCGCTGTACGTACGTGTACATGCTACGTCTCTACTACGACAAGTACGCGCCTCTACTACCACACGTGTGCGCCTCTACATCGACCAGTATATATGTACGTACACGTTCACGACCAGAATGACATCGCTACGTACGCTTCGACCAGTTGGGTCCCGACTGTCAGGTAGTTCCTTGCGTGCGAAAATGTAGCTGGTGGGTCCCAGCAGTCAGAGGGGCTTTTTTGCCCGGACGCACTTCCTTTGCGTGCGAAGATGTAGCTGGTGGGTCCCAGCAGTCAGGGGGGCAAATCATTTTTTTTTGCCCGGACGCACTTCCTTGCCTTCGAAGATGTAGCTGGTGGGTCCCAGAATGTGGGGCGAATCGCTTTTTTTGGCGGACGCACTTCCTTGCGTGTGAAGATGTAGCTGGTGGGTCCCTAAATTCTGGGGGGCGATTCGTTTTTTGTGCCCGGACGCACTTCCTTGCGTGCGAAGATGTAGCTAGTGGGTCCCAGCAGTCAGGGGGAAACTTTTTTCCGCGAATTACGGTGGCCCGTCCGGTGGCTCCCCGCTGTCAGATGGGAAGACACGGGAGTAGAGTCGCAGACGGAGAGGTGTACGAGGGTTAACTGGTTCTAGTGCGGTGTGGTTCGGCAGTCGGTGGAGAAGAACAGGAGTTGTGGAGGGGTGGATGGATGGCCTGGCCAACGGTGGAGTAGCGCTTCATAGCGAAGTGTGCTAAGCAGAGCTACTAGCATCAGGAGGCGGGAGGTGGTCCCGGCGGCGCTGGAGGAAGAAGACGAGAGATTGAAGATGGATGCCGGCCGTTGGATGTAAATCCAACGGCTAACATGTCAGAATCATTTGTTGACTAAATTGACAACGACTTGCGTTGGCTTCGACCTATTGGCCCACATTTCAGCCTCCAAAAATGTGGCACATATTCAACCCATTTTTCAGAATTTACTGATCTTTTGTTTTTCTTGCGGTAGAATTTACTGATCAATTTGATCTTTTTTTTGAATTAAAGCCATTAGTTGGGCTGGGTGAACAATTAATGTAGCTTTCATGTGGCCCATTTATTTTATTTCCTAAAAATTACAGGCCATTTGCACTTTATCTAGATACACGATTTTCGGGCTGATTCTAATTATAATGTTGGGTTGGGCCAGCAATGTTATCAAAAATAAAAAAGGGCTGAGCATTTTGTTATAAATATATTTAAATAATAAGTGATATTATTACATTCGTCCTTAAATCTTACCAAGCTTTTGTACACAATCACTAGGATTTTCGTGCCAAAACAATCCAGGATTTTATTTGTTAAGAAATTATTTTTATAAGTTAATAAGATGTGGGATATTGTTTTCTTACATATGTAAGTATCTGTTAAATATATGATGACAATAAAAATAATATATAATAACATATAAAATAATTTAAATATATATAATATAGTTAGAAGGGAAACATAAGTTTTACCTAGCGTTCCTATTCTTATATAGAAGAATAGAACAGACCTCTGCGTTTTCTTCAAAAAAATACATAAATTGGGCTGCCAAAAATAAAACCTCGGATGGGAGGTCCATAGGCCGGTCGATACATGACGGCCCTAAGAAAATACAAACAGGCCCTCCCATCCGAGGTCATGGGCTGCGCATGTTAAAAATGAAAGCCTAGACGGGGCAGCCCAAAACCACGTCCAACACTTGCCAAAACTTCGTCCCTCATTTTCTCTGTGTTTTGCACACTCAACATTGTGTGGGCATTTTGACTGTGCATCATATGAAGATGTGCTATGCATGAATGTTCATCAGCATGATCTTAACTGGCTGTTAGTTCCATTTTCGACCACGAATAAAACTTCCAACATGATGTTAACCCTGTTTGAAAAGGCCGTGTTAATATAAATGCTCTACCTCTGAAAGTTGCAGTTTCTTATCTGAATCTGAACTTGCAGTTTCTTATCTGAAACTGAAACTTGCAGTTTCTTCTCGTCTGCACTTTTATACTCCTATGAAACTACATTTTTTTAAGTGCTAAAAATAGATCTCTAGAATTCATAAAATTCTTCATATGCTCAATACTGCAAATCTGAAATTCAAAAGACATTCATATCTGAATGTACTCTCAAAATACACGACACAAAACACAATTCACAACCTGCAAATACTGACATCCCTAAGCTCCTCGTGACAATTCACAACATGCCCGACTATTGGGCTGGGGGGGCAGCCCCCTCCTATTCCTCGGCGGCAGACAGCCGCCCTGTGAGACAATGTGAACGGCGAGGGAGACGATGGCGGGGAAGCGTCGTCGGGCCAACTGCTTTTCTCCTTTTGCAGTTGGGTTCGGTCGACGAAGACTCCACCGGCTCGCTCTGGCAGGACACCCTCACAAATGGCACCCTGTAGATGCTCGATCCTTCAATCTCTGGTGGATGCTCATCTGGGATCGATACTCCCACCACCGCTCCCTCACGATCGGATTCGATGAATCTGTTTGCTCCATGGCCAGAGGAGCAGCTCTATGTACTCCGGCGCGACTCCCTCCGGGAGTATCGCCGCCTTTTTGCTCTGTTGCAGATATTTGGCCATGGATGTCGCCGTCGCCGCTAGTTTGTCCTTGTTGTCAAACCAAGACTGTATCTCCAACATCCTAGCTAGCTTCACAGGGTTGCCGTCTGCGATCCTCATGTATCGGTTGTACTCCTCCATCGATCTACTTCTCCATAGCACCTTCACTCGCCGGCGGTGGTTTTTGAATGGAAGAGGAGAGGAGCGGTGCTAGTTTTGGATTAGAATGGGAGAGGAGCGACGCTGGTTTTCGACTGGAACAGGAGAGGAGGCGCAGTGGTTTTGAAATGGAAGAGGAGAGGAGCGGCGCTAGATTTAGATTGGAACATGAGAGGAGCGGCGGTGGTTTAAGAGGAGAAGAGCGGCGCTGGTCTTCGAAGTATTTTTTGTTGTTTTATGATTTTGGGTCAAAGTTTGACCATGTACTGTATGTGACAAGCAAAATTTGAATGCATGCCACCAAAAATTGTATCGTTTGGTTCGTATCTGAATGTACTTTCAAATTATATTATTTTTGCAACGTATAACATATATTTTATGTGCGAAAATCATGGTCAATTACGAGCCAGAATAAAAGGGAGACTAGTTAATGTGGGGTCGCTTTCTTAATTGAAGGGTAAATTGATTTTGATTTTGATCCAGTCACAGCGCGCCCGCCCTCTCGCCCAATCCTAAATTGCTGCCGCACGCTCGTCTCCCTCTTCTCCATTGCAAAACCACCTCCTCTCCTCTCCATCATCTCCATTCCAAAACCACCGTCTCGCCTCTCCCTCTTCTGATCTTCTCCATTGCAAAACCGCCTCCTCTCCTCTCCATCATATCCATTCCAAAACCACCTCCTCTCCTCTCCATCATCTCCATTCCAAAACCACCGTCTCACCTCTCCCTCTTCTGATCTTCTCTCCATTGCAAAACCACCTCCTCTCCTCTCCATCATCTCCATTCCAAAACCACCTCCTCTCCTCTCCCTCTTCCAAATCTAGCACCAGACCACTCAGAACGACATCTATGGAGAGGATGTAGTAGCGAATCAGGAAGATCACCGGCGGCGACCAGGCAAAGTTAGCCAGGTTGAAGGAGATCCTTAGTTGGTTTGACAATGAGTGGGAGATTTCGAGGACGGTGCGGGCCATGTGGCAATGTATGCGAAAGAGCGAGACGGCGGCGATGAGGGCGGCGATGTACATGTACTCCTCGGCGGCAGTCGCGCCGCAGTCCTCCGAGTTCATCGAGTATCTCCTATGGGCGATGGAGCAGACAGATTCGCCCGAGGCGACAGTCAGGTGGAGGTCGTGGGCGTATAGGTCGAAGGTCGAGCACCCATAGGATAACGAATCGATCGAGTATGGTGTGCCGTTCGTGAGGGTGCAGAGCCAGCCGGAGCCATAGGTGTATTCGTTCTCCCACCACAAGAGGAGGCCGGATGGCACGACATCGCTTCCCCGACGTTCTCCATGGTTCCCTCGACGCTCGCCTCATTTCAACGGCGGCGGTAGGGTTTAAGGTAAGCTTCGCACTAACCTAATCTTCCACCTGCGCATGCTTACAATCAGTGTGACAGCTAATGAAAATCGTGCTTGCAATCAGTCTCCGAGTACTACGCCAATCACCCTAAAATAACTCTGGTCCTTTGGGTCAAAGTTGTGACACAGTGTACAAATAAAGAAAAATAGATTGGTGCTTCTTTCAGAAAAGAGTACTCCCTAGAAAACTGCCAATATAAGCTACTAGTATTTGGTTAGAGGATTTGCTGCCGAGAAAGATCCGTCCACGGAGAGCGCCACACATCCCACTGGTTGTGGTGGATGCTAATGCGTGCATGCAGCATGGTTGGTGTCGGTAATTTTTACTTGGCACACCTCGCACTCTGCATATATGCCGGTTCCCTACGTACATTTGTGCAGTTCCACCAAAATGCAGTTGAATTACCCTGTTTGCACAGATAATGAAAAATCATGATTACATTATAGTGGCACTAGTTGATGAAACACAAAAAATAAATAGAAGAAAATATTGCGATAGTATCATAGTATGCCATGCTGCGAGGGCGAGATGGGCCTCATGACGCCTCATACTGGCACGCCTCATATCGACATCGTCCCAAGTCTCCCGGATACACCTTACGCCATGATGAACATCGGTGTACATCAAGAGTACAAGGAGGCGCCTTTGAGACATTCAAATCTCTATTTTTGTACATATCAACTAAAATTAAGCACCCCAGTTTGTAAACGCTTAAACATTAACAATGGGACTAGTTGATGAAACATACTTTAACAAAGAGAAGCACTTTCTTTATCTACATTGGAAATGAAATGATAGAGATGACACTCGCTCTATTTTAACTGTATTATTACTTCATTTTATCGGTGACACTAGGGTCGAGCAGGTGGCAAACGAGGTGTCTTTGTGCGTCACAAGGATGGAGGCCGGGGATGCTTAGACTGGGATGCTGAAGCTGGCTCTTTCAGTCACCAACATGGATGATTCAATTCATGGGACCTTTTGGTGCAGTTCACCTAAAATGAAGCAATGTCCCGTGAGCTAGCAGCTTCTTCTTCAAAAAATTTAAGAAAAGGGCTCCAGCCCCAGTTCCATTTCAATCAGAAAACGAAACCCACAGAGCTTCTTCTTCATAAGTTGCAATAAAATTGAGCAACATCAAGGTTGGTTGTGAAGCTCCTGGAATGCTCAACTATAATTTGGATATCATTTGTGCAGTTCAACTAAGATCGAGCGTGAAATGTATATCTCTGTTTGCACAAAAGAGGTGGAAAGGAGGGTGACTAACAAGTGATGAAACATGCATCAAATGAAAAGAAGCATGTTCCTTATCTGAATGGCAATCCTACAAGGACAGTAGCAATTTCTAAAGCAGTGGCATTGCTAGATATTAGTGTGGGCATTAGGATTAACTATGACAACCGTTAAATACGACATTACTTTGGGCACGAGTGAGTAGGCGGACCAGGACAGTTGCATTTCTAACGAAAAGAACCAACTTATCTTAATGGGAAATTATAGCAGGACATGTAAAGAAGTGCCATTGATTCATATTACTGGAGGCATTACATTGAAAACAACATTGGTTTAACGTGTCCTTACTTTTAATAAAGGCGATCGCTACATTTTACCAGTGGCATTACATAAGAGTGGCTCGGGGCAACAAACATCAGAACGGGATATCTGGGTTGGTCCCATTTTTGTTCGGTATAGACACCTTATACTGTGTGAGGCTAGCAAATCTAGTGCTGGACTTACTGTATTGACTTGTCCCCCAGTCCCCACTTTCTTTCCTTTTTCAACCAATAGATCGGGTTTATATTGAGGTTGTACTGCGTTTTCCTTTATTTCCCTATTAGACCTAGAGACCAGTTGGATGGCCAGTCTCTGCTACTTTTGCCCCCATTATTTCCTCTTTCGACCAAGTCCTAGATTCAGGTAACAAATCCTCCCCACCCCCACCCCTTTCTTCCTTGTTTGAACCAAGTAGTACTAGATTCGAGTGGATGAACTAGTTTTACCTCTTAAACGTAAAAAATTAGGTGGTTTTCTAACACCGATCGATCCTATCTATGAGGGGCACGAGAAATAGTAAAAGTTCCAAATGCAGCGGCGTCGAGCTCATGAAGTAGAAACAAGGCCGGTTTCGAAGGAAGTTATACCTGATGGTCGCCGGGATGTTGCTAGGTGGGCGGCGGGAGGCCGGATCTGCCCACACTACAGCAGCGAGGAAGAAGGGATCAGAGGCCCTCCCTCGCCAGCGGTGCTTGGGAGAGAACAGCAAGGCAGGCTGATCGGGATGCACCTAGCAGTGGGTAAGAGCCGTCGCCAAGGACGACCGCGTGAACGTTGCACCTTCTCACCTTCCCCGGTGGAGAGGACCCGGCTGGATCTGTGACCAGGGTGAGCAGAGAGAGAGAGAGAGAGAGCGTGTGGCCACCGCTGTCGGTTTAGATCTGGAGAGGCCGAGACAGTGTGAAGAGAGCAACACTAGCAAGCAAGCGCGGAGGCTCCTGCCTATATAGTGGAGTAGTACTTAGTTTTCTTTTGTCTACCGGAGCCGGCTTGACCTCGTCAATGACTGTCGAGAAGTCTTCATGCACGTGGCCTAGAGGCGCAGTTGTCGTCATTTTGATCTGAAGCGCCGGATTATAACATATAACACGAAAAAATGCCACATGACAAGAAATCATAACCTCACTGCCCAAAGGAGACAACATGAATCCCGACGGACAAACTAGACGAGGAACAAAGCTCAAATTAAAGATAAACTCATAGAAAAGGGGTCCGTCGATAGATGTCCTAATTAACATAGCCGGCTTGACCTAGATGGTAGCCGAGTAGTCACTGTTCGTGCATGTGCCCCCAATGACTAGCCCAACTCAGTTATCGCTGTTTAACCCTCGCAGTGATCCGAAGCACATAACACATAATTTTGTGAGATGACAAGAAACCTTTTTTTAGATTTCTCGCCACAACTACAGCCATGTACAACACAGCCTGCACGATATGTAGACGATAGCAAATCCAGGCGTGTCTGCTAGAGTCTGGTCACATGCATGGACGAACTGATCTTCCGTGTCTTGCATGGATCGTCCAGGCACCAACGTAGTACAACACTTCTCTAGTACTATCGCTCGTCTCCCTCTTCTATTAAGTCACCCGACTTGCGGGGCCGGGGAGTGTGCCTATGGTCGGTTCTCAATTGCCGTCCCACATGTGTGTGCGAACGCAATATGACGTGCATTCCATTCAGAGAGCAGCGTGCCAGACCGACCGACCGTCTGGGGTGTCATGCAAACGCGAGGGCGTGCTGTATACTCCGTACATGTGTACCGCCGTTTTCTAGACGCTTTGCTCCATGGCGCGGGCCTAATCCATGGATACAAAATTAGTATACTGTATACTATTTAAAAGTCGAGGGAAGGCTTTTCCTGCCCGGTAGGCGGCGGGATAGTTCCGCCTAGTCGGTTCGACAGAGACGCGAGAAGACAAGGGAGTAGGCTGCTGCAAACGTAGGGCTGTGTGATTTGACAAATGAAGTTCTGGCTGGACAGGTGGGGCCCCGTGATTTGACTTGCCATTATCATTTTAACTCCGGCGCTATGACCGGCGTGAGTCTCCCGATTCCTGACCACCTCCATACAGGTGCCTCTCCCAATGCTCCACCATGTAGTAGTAGAGGCTGGCTCTTGCATGAGAGCCCACTTCTCCACTTTTTCCTTGCCTCTCTTTCCTCCACATATGCAAAAATGCCATGTAAAGCGCACTATTGTACTTACTTGCTCCTACAGGTGCTTAAGCTTGCCACATAGGCATAAAGTCTAATGTGGAAAGTTAATCAAGAAGAGAGAGACTAGTTTGGTGACCCAAGGAAGAAACGGTGCTAAGAGCGTGTACCTAGGTGAAAAGACAATTTTGAGTCTATAGCTAATTAAATGAAGCAAACTTAGCAACACCATTTCATTAGAAGAGATCACTCCTTGGCAAATGCAATAAATACTAGTACTCCCTGTGTCCCATTATATAAGAACGTTTCTGACACTACACTAGCTAGTGTCAAAAATGTTCTTATATTATGGGACGGAGGGAGTACGAAGAAAGAGATAGAGAGGAGTAAAAAAACACTTATAGCCAACCTTGTTGTAGTATGAGTGACTAAGTGATGACTATGTATGACATGCCAACATCAGATAGCCTAACGGACCATGTTAAATCTCTAAGGGCGCGGCGCGACGGTCGTGGTAGGCGCGACCACGATACGGGCTGCTGGCAGTCCTTGGATCTGAGATCAAACGGTCGCATGCTAAGTTGCTAAAAATTTGCAGAATAACCCTCCAGGATAGGATATTCACCCATTGGTCTAGAATCACGCCATGCAACCGTTCGATCTCAGATCCAAGGGCTCTTGGAAGCCCGCATCATGGGAGAATGGAAAGCCACTACCCTGCCATTCGCACGCTGGCAGTTCGCTCCTACTCTTTCCCGCACGTCCTTTAATACTACGGCGGTTCGCTCCTAGTCGTCCCGTCCATTCACATTACGGCAGTTCCACTGATCCTAATCCTCCTCCCAAATCCATGGCGTCCCAAATCTCCATGATCGGTAGTGAGTACAAGGTTAGAACCATCACCGGCGATGAGTTTGACGTCATCTACACCCGTACTTCCGCGACGGTGAAAGGATGCCTTTCTCGCTTCAGACGCATGTTCGAAAACTCACATGATGAGTGGGTCACTGGGCTAGATGTTGAGTACACCACAGTCTTGGGACGAGAGAAGGATCTAAAGGACGAAGAGAGGAAGAAGCCCGCCGTGATCTAGGTTTGCGTACATAACGTTTGCTTGGTCTACCACATATGCCATGCCGACGTTGAGTGCCAGGATTTTAGGAACTTCCTCGAGGATAAAACAGTCAAATTCGTTACTTCAGAATTTAAGAACGACAAAGAAGTCCTGCGTTGGATAGGCCTCGTTGTAGGCAACCCGTTCGACCTCCAGAAGAATCGGCTGGTGCCCTCTCGTCAGCCCTCAATGCTGACCCTGGCAGGAGCCATGGTTCATCCTTCGTACCGCAAACTAGAGAAACCTCATTACATGTTTCATCGTCATGGATGGCAGCGGAATGTACTAGATATAGACCACATCCAGTACACTGTGATGGATGGCTACCTTTGTTTCAATATCTACAAGGGTTGGATGAAGAGAAAAAGCCAAGTTGGCGGTTCAAGCAAAGAAGTATCGGCCAAGAGGAAGAGGGACAAGGACGAAGTCGAGGACGTGGACGAGGACTCCGAGTAAGGTGGAAGTGTCGTTGCTCATGGCGGTTCTAAATTTCTAATGCATTGTCTACCGAATTAGTTGCATAGTTTAATTTCAGGTGTGCTTAGTTTAATTTGAGGGGTGTGTTGTGCTGAGCCCCCAGCGGAACTATGTTATGTTTCTTCTCGTTACTTTAACTCTTCAGTATGTACATACTAGTACTAGTATTTCTTTACCATAATTAAGCACCCCAATTAAGCATGGACTAGCTTTTTTAATAGTACTATATGCATAATTTGGCGACGAATGCTCTCTATATGTACCACCTTTTTTTAAATTTCAATTTTTGCTCCATGGCGCACTCCATCGATAGTGGAGTACTACTGTAGAAAACTATACATTTTTTAAAAGGCTAGCGTACTGTTCATCACATATATATATATATATAGCCACTTAAATTCTCAACCTAGAACGACATGCATGCCATGTAGTAAACCGATCCAGAGGAAGTATAGTAAAAATGAAGTGATTTTACCAAGCGATCGGCGGGGGAGCATGGCCTGTCATGCGGTCCCACGTGTCATGTTGTACCAAGGCGATGCGCGTGTCCCTCTTGAGGCAGAAGCAATACTAGTACGTGGTTTGAGATGATGTCGAACCGAAATGTGAAATAATGGTTGCTTTGTCCGTCTGGGAAGGTGTGGCATTGTGATTTGACGTCTCATTGCTCATTACTAACACTGGGCGGTGCAGTGGGGTCGCCCCCGCTGTTCTGCAGTGTTATTTGGTGCTTGACACGTTGACCCGGTTGCACATGAGATGACCCACACATCCTTTGTCAAAATAAATAACACCCCGATCAATGCATTTCACTCTTCCGTGCAACGGACGGGCACTTTACTTGCTCCTACAGGTGCTTAAGCTTGCCACATAGGCATAAAGTCTGATGTGGCAAGTTAATCAAGAAGAGAAAGACTAGTTTGGTGACCCAAGGAAGAAACGGTGCTAAGCGCGTGTACCTACGTGAAAAGAAAATTTTGAGTCTATAGCTGATTAAATGAAGCAAACTTAGCAACACCATTTCATTGCAAGAGGTCACTCCTTGGCAAATGCAATAAATACTAGTACTCCCTGTGTCCCATAATATAAGAACGTTTTTGGCACTACACTAGTGTCAAAAACGTTCTTATATTATGGGACGGAGGAAGTACGAAGAAAGAGATAGAGAGGAGTAAAAGAAATACACTTATAGCCAACCTTATAGCCAACCTTGTTGTAGTATGAGTGACTAAGTGATGACTATGTATGACATGCCAACATCAGATAGCCTAACGCACCGTGTTAAATCTCCAAGGGAGCGACCGCGCGAGCGAGGCGACGGTCGTGGTAGGCGCGACCATAATACGGGTTGCGTGCAGCCCTTGGATCTGAGATCAAACGGTCGCATGCTAAGTTGCTGAAAATTTGCAGAATAACCCTCCAGGATAGGATATTCACCCATTGGTCTGGAATCACGCCATGCAACCGTTCGATCTCAGATCCAAGGGCTCTTGGAAGCCCGTATCATGGGAGAATGGAAAGCCACTACCCTACCGTTCGCACGCTGGCAGTTCGCTCCTACTCTTTCCCGCACGTCCTTTAATACTACGGCGGTTCGCTCCTAGTCGTCTCGTCCATTCACATTACGGCAGTTCCATCGATCCTAATCCTCCTCCCAAATCCATGGCGCCCCAAATCTCCATGATCGGTATCGAGTACAAGGTTAGAACCATCACCGGCGATGAGTTTGATGTCATCTACACCCGCATTTCATGACGGTGAAAGCATGCCTTTCTCGCTTCAGACGCATGTTCGAAAACTCACATGATGAGTGGGTCACTGGGCTAGATGTTGAGTACACCACAGTCGTGGGACGAGAGAAGGATCTAAAGGACGAAGAGAGGAAGAAGCCCACCGTGATCTAGGTTTGTGTACATAAGGTTTGCTTGGTCTACCACATATGCCATGCCGATGTTGAGTGCCAGGATTTTAGGAACTTCCTCGAGGACAAAACAGTCAAATTCGTTACTTCAGAATTTAAGAATGACAAAGAAGTCCTGCGTCGGATAGGCCTCGTTGTAGGCAACCCCTTCGACCTCCAGAAGAATCGGCTGGTGCCCTCTCGTCAGCCCTCAATGCTGACCCTGGCAGGAGCCATGGTTCATCCTTCGTACCGCAAACTGGAGAAACCTCATTACATGTTTCATCGTCATGGATGGTAGCGGAATGTACTAGATATAGACCACATCCAGTACGCTGCGATGGATGGCTACCTTTGTTTCAATATCTACAAGGGTTGGATGAAGAGCAACAGCCAAGTTGGCGGTTCAAGCAAAGAAGTATCGGCCAAGAGGAAGAGGGACAAGGACGATGTCGAGGACGTGGACGAGGACTCCGAGTAAGGTGGAAGTGTCGTTGCTCATGGCGGTTCTAAACTTCTAATGCAGTGTCTACCGAGTTAGTTGCATAGTTTAATTTCAGGTATGCTTAGTTTAATTTGAGGGGTGTGTTGTGCTGAGCCCCCAGCAGAACTATGTTATGTTTCTTCTCGTTACTTTAACTCTTCAGTATGTACATACTAGTACTAGTATTTCTTTAACAGAATTTAGCACCCCAATTAAGCATGGACTAGCTTTTTTAATAGTACTATATGAATAATTTGGTGACGAACACTCTCTATATGTACCACCTTTTTTTAAATTTCAATTTTTGCTCCATGGCGCACATCGATAGTGGAGTACTACTGTACAAAAGTATACATTTTTTAAAAGGCTAGCGTACTGTTCATCACACACACACACACACGCACACACACACACACACACACACACACACACACACATATATATATATATATATATATATATATAGCCAGTTATATTCTCAACCTAGAACGACGTGCATGCCATGTAGTAAACCGATCCGGAGGAAGTATAGTAAAAATGAGGTGATTTTACCAAGCGATCGGCGGGGGAGCATGGCCTGTCATGCGGTCCCACGTGTCATGATGTACCAAGGCGATGTGCGTGTCCTTCTTGAGGCAGAAGCAATACTAGTACGTGGTTTGAGATGATGTCAAACTGAAATGTGAAATAATGTTGCTTTGTCCGTCTGGGAAGGTGTGGCATTGTGATTTGACGTATCATTGCTCATTACTAACACTGGGCGATGCACGAGTGCGTCCCCTCGCTGTTCTGCACTGTTATTTGGTGCTTGACACGTCGACCCGGTTGCACATGAGATGACCCCCACATCCTTTGTCAAAATAAATAACACCCCGATCAATGCATTTAACTCTTCCGTGCAACGGACGGGCACTTTACTTGCTCCTACAGGTGCTTAAGCTTGCCACATAGGCATAAAGTCTGATGTGGCAAGTTAATCAAGAAGAGAGAGACTAGTTTGGTGACCCAAGGAAGAAACGGTGCTAAGCGCGTGTACCTACGTGAAAAGACAATTTTGAGTCTATAGCTAATTAAATGAAGCAAACTTAGCAACACCATTTCATTGGAAGAGGTCACTCCTTGGCAAATGCAATAAATACTAGTACTCCATGTGTCCCATAATATAAGAACGTTTTGGCACTACACTAGTGTCAAAAACATTCTTATATTATGGGACGGAGGAAGTACGAAGAAAGAGATAGAGAGGAGTAAAAGAAATACACTTATAGCCAACCTTATAGCCAACCTTGTTGTAGTATGAGTGACTAAGTGATGACTACGTATGACATGCCAACATCAGATAGCCTAACGCACCGTGTTAAATCTCCAAGGGCGCGACCGCGCGAGCGACGCGACGGTCATGGTAGGCACGACCATAATACGGGTTGCTGGCAGCCCTTGGATCTGAAATCAAACTGTCGCATGCTAAGTTGCTGAAAATTTGCAGAATAACCCTCCAGGATAGGATTTTCACCCATTGGTCTAGAATAACGCCATGCAACCGTTCGATCTCCGATCCAAGGGCTCTCGGAAGCCTGTATCATGGGAGAATGGAAAGCCACTACCCTGTCGTTCACACGCTGGTAGTTCGCTCCTACTCGTCCCCGTACGTCTTTTAATACTACGGCGGTTCACTCCTAGTCGTCCCGTCCATTCACATTACGGCAGTTCCACTAATCCTAACCCTCCTCCCATATCCATGGCGTCCCAAATCTCCCCGATCAGCGGTGAGTACAAGGTTAGAACAATCACCGGCGATGAGTTCGACGTCATCTACACCCGTTCTTCATGACGGTGAAAGGATGCCTTTCGCCTTCAGATGCATGTTGGAAGACTCAGATTATGAGTGGGTCGCCGGGCTAGATGTTGAGTACACCACAGTCGTGGGACGAGAGAAGGATCTAAAGGACAAAGATAGGAAGAAGCCCGACGTGATCCAGATTTGCGTGCATGACTTATGCTTGGTCTACCACATATGCCATGCCGACATTGAGTGTCGGGATTTTAAGGACTTCCTCGAGAGCAACCTAGTCAAATTCGTTACTGTAGACTTTGGTAACGACAAAGAAGTCCTGCGTTGGATAGGCCTCATTGTAGGTAACACCTTCGACCTCCAAAAGAATTGGCTGGTGTCCTCTCGTCAGCCTTCACGCCGACCTGGCAGGAGCCATGGTTCATCCTTCGTACGGTAAACTGGAGAAACCTCCATACATGTTTCATCGTCATGCATGGTAGCGGAATGTACTAGATATAGACCACATCCAGTACGATGCAATGGATGGCTACCTTTGTTTAAATATTTACAAGGGTTGGATGAAGAGTAATAGCCAAGTTGGCAGTTCAAGCAAAGAAGTATCGGCCAAGAGGAAGAGGGACAAGGACGAAGTCAAGGACGTGGACGAGGACTCCGAGTAAGGTGGCAGTGTCATTTCTCATTGTGGTTCTAATGCAGTGTCTACTGGAATAGTTGCAAAATTTAATTTCAGGTGTGCTTAATTTAATTTGAGGGGTGTGTTGTGCTGAGCCCCCAGCAGAACTATGTTTTGTTTCTTCTTGTTACTTTAACTCTTCAGTAAGTACATGCTAGTATTTCTTACATTTCATCTTTTAGTTGGTATAGTACTACCACTCGCTTATTCACATTATATACGTACAATATATATGGCCAACATCATATAGCCAGCAGTTTAGTTGTCAAAGAATTTCGTGGTGCTTAGTTTTGTCAAAGAATTTGTGGTGCTTAGTTTTATTTGAGGGGTGGGTTGTGCTGGACACCATTATTGTGACTAGCCTTTTTAATAGTACTATATGCATAATTTGGCATTTAACACTCTCTATATGTACCACCTTTTTTTTAATTTCAAGTTTTGCTCCATGGCGCAATCCATCGATGCTACTGTTGTACAAAAGTATACATTTTTTAAAAGGCTAGAGGGCGGGGTAGTCTAGCTTGGTCAGTTTCACGAGAGGTGAGGGCCTTTGTGATTTGACGGCTCATTACTGCTGGAAGGCGGGGCCTTGTGATTTCACTGCTCGTATAAATGCGCCGACGACCTGATCGAGGAGGAGCAAAGAACCGTGCGGTATACTCAAGTTTTCCACTTTGGAGTAATCGCGACGGAGGAGCACGAAACACGGCAGCCCAGTGCCATATGGTGATAAAAATGATCTAATTTGCTAGTCATCTAATTGTTAGCTTTATTCTATTCATTCCCTCAAAAAACAAAAACCATTGTTCTATTCATGCCTCGCAGAGAACATGACACGTGTGGCGAAACACCCGAAGCAAAAGATGAAACACAGCAGCAAAAGAATAAGGAAGATTATCACCCCAAATGATCTAATTCGCCGCGGAGTCGTAACTGCTTCTTCATCGCCTCCACGAACTCAATCTCCTTGCGCGTCTCCTCCGCCATCTTCTTCATTCTATCCATGACGCGGAATTTCTCGACGCGAGCCTTCATCATCTGTTCCACGACTGCATTACGTACCTTGACAGCAGCCGGGTGCTCGATGCGGAGCTTCGCCAACTCCTCCTTCTGTTCCATGACGAGGGCCTGCAGCATCTTCATCGAGGAACTACTATTCTCATGCAGCTTCTTCCAGCCGGCATTCTTCTCCTTCAACAGGTAGATCTCATGGCACAGCTTCACCTTGTCCTCCTGAAGTCGCAGGATTTCGTTGGTCGCCTTCTTCTCCGAGGCAATGCTCTTCTTCAGCAGCATCACCAAGCCGGCGGTCAACTCCCCCTGCTGATTGAGCTCAGCGGGCATGTCATCGAGGCTCTCCTTCAGCAACTCCGTCAAGCCTTGGATGAACTCCTTCTGCTTATTGAGGTTCTTATTGAGCTGATCGGGCATGCCGTCGAGGGATAATGACTCGAGCTCTGCTGGCTCGGCATGTTCGCCTCCGCGGCTAGGGCGCTCCTGGGAGCCATCGCCTACCCGTGACAGATCTTTTGAGGTCTCTGCGTGGCGGTGAGCCCTCTCTTTTTTTTTCGTAGCCTTGGTTGCCGCTCCCTTGTTATGAGTAGTTCTCGACGTAGAGCTCTGCTCACCGGCCATGGGAACGACAAACGAAGAAGAAGCACTTATGAGGAGGAAAGGTAGAGTAATTTTCGGTTAGGTAGTTCCCCTTTTATAACCAAAGTACTAGCACTAGTAGCCCTAATACCTGCATTGTGGGAACATGTTCAGGTTTGGTACGTAGTACTAGTAGGTGTGAGCAGGCTTTCGAATGTGATGGGAACAAGGTAAAGATTAATTGATGGTTTTGGTTTCGAGGCCCGAAACAGCTCCCGATGAGTTTAGCGGAACATAAATTTCAAGTACTACACTGCTCAAATGCGTAAATATTATGTTCTTGTCAAAATTGGCACAAAATACGAAGGAGACCAATGGAAGTACTACTAGCAACCCACGATTTAACTACTCGCATGCACGCAGTTAGTAATAATGTCTTTCTTCCGCCTCACGTCCACTCAATTTGCATGCACTGTATTAATTGACCATCAATGAAGTGAACGACTTTACACGCGTCAAATTATCACATGGGATGTATCTTGGTACAAAATTCCGTCCGCCCGTGTACCCATGTGGGCGTGCGAGGGAATGAGTGCGTGCGTAGCGTGCGTGCACATCTTCACTTCGTGCATGTACCGCCAGTATGGCTCAGGGAGGATGAGTACATTCTTCTGGAACCAGCAGCAAGTCACTGTGATCAATCCATGCAAGGAGGTCGCGACAACGCCTCCACATGTGCCACGTGGCTTCATGAACTGTAAGAGAGACACTGTGTAGCATGCCATTGGTATTCTAATTTACGTGTTTTGCACATACTCGAAGTACTAGTAATTTACACGTGCATTGCACGCATCAGATTTTGCAACCAAATTATGAATAAATACCACACTATAGCATGTAAGCTCTTAGTCATATATGCGTGATGTAGCCCTTCGTTTAATTCTTATAGTTCATCTCATTCAAAATCAAATTAGTTTTTATAAAAAATCTAAGAACGCGTGAATAGGAAAGACATGGGATTATAGTGGAATGAAATCTTGAATCCTACAGGATTGTACAAGTGTTTGATTGTGCATAGAAAAAACGCAGAATTCTTTCAAAGAGGTTTGAGTGGATGGGATGTTTCCTATGAAATCTAGTGCAAATGAATCATATGGAAAAATTCCTATGGTTTACAATCCTCTGAATCAAACAACCAAGATAGGAAAAATTCCTAATGATTAGAATCCTCCAAAATTCCTTTGAGAATCCTTTGAATCAAAGAAGCCCTTAATCTATTTTATGATTCATGGAATTGTGCGTTGTAAAGCATAAAGTAAAAAAATATAATGGCAATTCAACTAGAAAAAGTTTGGGCAGTTATGATACGGAAGATTCTAGAACAAAAGAGAACCACTATTCTTTTGAGGTTTGTGCATTATGCTTAAGTTCAACCATGGAGTCTGCTAGATTGTACATGTGGCAAAATCCGGTGGGGGGCTAGAAGATGGTGCGAGGGGCCGAGTGGAGTGAGACTATGAAGGAATGCACAAGTGCGAGATCGATATTTAGAGAGAGGGGGCGAACACGTGCGCTATTGCACGCAGTGGCGGAGCCATCAAAAATAAATGAGCTAGGGAGCCAAGCATTGCTAATCCTTTACGAGGAGGGTCAATTCATGAAATTAAACCTTTTTTAGCAGCAATTGTCTAATGATCACATTCATATTAGCCTCGATATATAGTGATGTTAGGGGGGGCAGGGCCCTTACTGCCCCCTGTCTTCGCCATTGTGCACGCATCTGAGAGATGAAGCGAAAGGCATGGATGATGAGAGGGGGACGTTGGATATATAATTAATGTGGGTGTATTAGCTATTTATGTTAATCCTATATAGAGAGGTATAGATTGATCGATGTGGACGTGGGGAGGTATAGATTGATCGATGTGGACGTGGGAAAGAGGGTGAGACCTCCTTTGGATATATCGATTGATCGGTTTGTGTGGAAAACTATGAAAGACCTAGCTATATACACACATACATAGAGGAACATTGATCGTTGCGCATGCACGCGTAAGAGATAAAGAATGCCCGGTATGATGGAGAGGGGGATGTGTGTGGGTGTGTGCCTTCATGGGAGACCGACCTAAAGAAAAAGATTTCATGTGTGCGATAGATAATCTTTGTTGGTAGTGTGTGTGCATGCATGCACGAGAGAAAGTTAGTGGTACAATTATAAAGAGAAGACTACTGTGTGGGTGTAAAAGAATAGATGAGGTCATAATTAATGTAAAGTTGAATTCAAATATTTGAATAAGAGATCCTGATGTTTGAAACCCATGCATGCATGAATATAACGGAGATCTGCGCGGTGTGGTTTGGAAACGAGCATGTTGTAATGTATGCACATTGAACAAGGTCAGACTGATTTGAATTTGAGATACCGATGGCAGACATCATTTGCCCATGTCGCATCCATGCATGTAATTGGAGATGATGGGTTGCTTTCTATACCCCTATATATATATTATATTATATATTTTTTTATATTTTGCGCGGGTAACTTTAACTTTGAAAGATGGTCATTGGATGAGGCGAATCCGATGGTCCAAAGATGGCAAATTTGAGCACTATTGGCCGTTGGATATCATCTAGATTCCATGAGATTTCGCCACATGTATAATCTAGAAGACTCCATGGTTGAACTTAAGCATAATGCACAAACATCAAAACACAAGCACTTCTTATTTGTTCTAGAATCTTCCGTATCAGAATTGCCCAAATGTTTTTCTACATGATTTGCCATTATTTGTTTTTACTTTATGTCTTACAATGCACAATTCCATGAATCTTAAAATAGATTAGCTTTCTTATAAAAACTAGATGATTTTGAATGAAATGAACTATAAGAATTAAACGAACATCCACATCATGCGTATATGACTCAAAGCTTGCATGCTATAATGTGGTATTTATTCATAATTTGGTTGCCAAATCTCATGCGTGCAATGCACGTGTACCTTACTCTAGTATAAATGGTGTTTGTGTGTGTGTTGTGCGTGTTGAGGTGCAAATTGTCTTTTTTTTGGGTACACGCTAAGCTTGTTCTTCCGAAATTTCAAGCCTCGCCTTGTTATGCTGAAAATTGAAGCTAGCGTCTCATCTCATCGTGTCTTGAAACTCCCGCCTCTTCAACCTGCGCCTTGTTAGCCCGAATTATTTAAGATATATCTTTGTCTCGTTGTGCTCTGACAACTCCCTCCATCTCAACCCGCGCCTTGCTATTCCAAAACTAAAACGCGCACGAAAACTCCCACCTCATGTGAAATCCCGACACACGAAATGCCCATGGTACCCCTGAACCAAAAGAACCACCTCAAATCGGTGGGGGGTACTTTCGTAACTTACCCCACATTTCGGACAAGCGCGTCTCTAAGCCATGGTTCCCCACTGCCATCCCATCCGCCCACCCATTCGTACACCACACCCTGCTCCGTCCGCCACCCAGCCGGAGCCTCTTCCCCGACGACGTCGTCCACAACAACACCTCGACGTCCCTCATCCACCGTACCGGATAATGATCCGTTGTCGATCTCATCGTCACGCCGGTTCAGCCACCCCTCCTCCACCTCCAAGGAGCTGCCCCGATGTTCCCCTCGTCTTTCGCGCCACCTCCATTCCCACACCGCTGTCTTCACCTGCACCACCGAAAGAGCATCATCATCACCGTTTCCTCGGATGAAGTTGCAGCCTAATCGGCGCCACCAAAGAGGTTGTACACTAATCGCCGCATTTTCTTCTTGATTTGAATTTTTTTTCAAAAAATAATACGTAATATGATCGAGAAGTTTGAAATATTTTTCAAAATTTCATCATAGTCATTAACATGAACAAAGTCCTAGACATCAATAAGGTATAACAGGATTGATATGCTAGATATATCAACAAGTGCCTGTGAAGTGAGCTATTGATAGGGTTGGATAGAACTCTGAAGTTAAGCGTGCTTGGGCTGGAGTAGTGTGAGGATGGGTGACCTTTCGGGAAGTTTGACCACGAAGTGCGATTTGACCTGAGATTAAGCATATTGACCCGAGATTAAGCCATAGTGAACTGAGATTAAGAAAAATTTGAAAAAAAAATTTAAAAAATTTTAAAAAAAAATTGAAAAAAAATGTTACTAATGGCGCACTTCTATGTGGTGCGCCCATATTCTACCAGATACTAATTGCGCACCGCTATGTAGTGCGCAATACTAATGGCGCACGGTGGGCGATACTAATGGCGCACAACATGGTGCGCCCTTAGTATCTGGTAGGTGGTGCGCCATTAGTAAAAAATACTAATGGCGTGCTATTAATGGCGCACCACAGATGCGCCATTAGTAGCCATATTAGGTGCACCATTAGTAGGGGTTTTTCTAGTAGTGGGCGCTCGGTCCCGAGCCGACACGGCGCGGCTCCATCCACGGCGGCGTCACCGGCCACTTCCTCCACGGCGTCCCTCCCTCGGCGGTGACGTCCACATCAGTAGGAGCTGCTGCTCTGCTATTGCTCTCGGTCCCCTACCTGGTATGCTCTTGTTATTGCTCTTGCTCGCGCTGCTGCTCTCGCTCTTGCTCTTGCTTGCGATGCTGCTCCGATTTGGCTACACTTCAGTCGACTGAATCGACTTTTGGGTCAATCGATTTCCAAGGGGTGGGCTCGCCGGGGTGAAGGAAGAACTAGCCGCAGCAGGGAGGGGGGCTCACCGGAGAGGTACCCCACTATCTATCTTAGGGTTCAGGATGGGGGCGGTGGTCGCCGGCGTTGGCGGGGCGGTGGCGTGGGGATCGCCGGAGAAAAAGCTCGGCACGGGGGGGCCTAGAGGGATGGCCGGGGCGGCGGCGGACCGGCGGTGGGGAGTGTTTTCGGGGCGGGCGGGGCGGCGCACCGCCGGCCACGGGCTGCGGGGTGCTGTTGTTTGTCCGGTGGTGGCTGGCGGCTCATGGGGGGTTGGAGGTTGAAGATGAACCATAGGCCCTTGATTTCGTATCCAACGGCTGCAAAATCGACTGACCAGAGATGAAAAAGTCAGTCGACCGACATGTAGCCTCACCTTGCTAGTGCATTCAGTTTTGACAGCAAAATTCAGTTTCGACAGCAAAATTCAGTTTCGACAGTTAGTTTCAGTTTCGACAGTTAAGTTCAGTTTCGACAGTTAAGTTCAGTTTCGACAGTTAAGTTCAGAGATGAGCAGCTGATGTATTTTACATCTAGCACTTTGTGGTTATGTATTTTACGTCATGTATTGGAGATGCTATTAGAATTCCACTCAGGTTAACGTTGCTCATTATCTCTCTTGTCCTGCTTCAGCCTCGGCGTCGTACAACTCACCGGAGCTGCTCCAATGACGAAACCCTCCATCACAGCGGAGCAGTACCTCCGGCTCTGTCGTGGAATTAACACGTCAGATGTCCTCATGAAAGGACTTAGTTGTGGAGCCATCGCAACGGGTTAGCTTGAAGGGGTTAAATCGGACAAGGGACACGGGAGTTTATACTAGTTCGGCCCCTTCGATGAAGGTAAAAGCCTACGTCTAGTTGTGATGGGATTGATTGCTTTTCGATGATCAGGGAGCAAAATACGCTTGCCTGAGTCTCGAGTTGTTGTCTTTTGTCCCTGTACTGCCGCCGGGTCGTCCCTTTATATACACAGGTTGACGCCCGGCCGGTCTATAGAGCCCCGAGGCCGACTCATACAAAGTGTCCAGCTCGGTCTCTCCTTTCCTAACTTATATTACAAGTTTACATAGTCATGGCGGTTTACCACTATGGGCCCTAATCCGCCTTTGGGCTTCGGGCTTCTAGGCTTCCTTCAGTAAAGCGCCATCTTCTGGATCTTCATGGGCTTCAACATAGTCAAGGGTGAACCGGCCCCTCCTGGCCGATTTACACTCAGTAGCTATATGCTCAACATTAGGCCCCAGATTGATTTGAATTTGTTCATGTCAATCTTCAATACTTCAAAGATATCTTGTAGGCATCTTCTTGTATTTTCATAAACCGCCATATTGTCTTCTCCTGTAACTTTTGTAAACCGCCGTGACATCATCTTCTGAACACAGCAACGGTCCATCATGACATCATCTCTGTATAAAAAGATTAAAAGGATTCCCTTCACTTAATGGTTATCTCGAAAATCGAGGCAACAGGCGCACTCATTCTGCCGTTTCAGGCTCCTTGATTCTCGCGCCTGCCGTTTTACTCTTTCCTCTATAAATAAGGCCCGAGGGCCCTTCTCTCTTTTCCCCTTCTGTGCCTTCTTCTTCCTCGCGACGCCCAAGCTCTGAAGCTCCGCCGCCGTTCGCGACCCTCGAGAACTGCACCGACAAAGGCCGCTGCATCAACCTGAAACGGACCAGAAACTCGTCACCCTCCTCCGCAGCAAATCTGCAGTGGTAAACTTCTTCTTTCCTTCATCTTTAGATCTGTTTTTAGGGTTTGCGAGCTCCTCTGTATAGTTCTTCATTCTTCTTCTGCGTCCTTCCTTCTGTCGTGGTAGCTTCGATCCAATAACAGTGTAGATCTCATGCGGTAGTTACTCCGCACCCGTTTTTAATGCTAGCAGATCGTCCTTTTTCTTCTGTAGAGTACACGAACTTCCCTGTTCTGCTTAGCACATTTAGAAATCATAGAAAAAATTGCTTTACGGATGTGTGGTAGATCCAAATAAATTTGATCATTGTGTGAAACCTGTTTGTGTCAACACTTAGCAGAAATTTTGAATCCTGGCCCGTCTGCCAGTGGGCGGTTTAATATTTGATAGTCAATCCACCATATGTCATTAGCCCTCTCTTAAACCGCCAACTGAACCTTGCACAGTATTTTTCTCCGGTTGAACACTGAATTGTACCCCTTAAACCGTAAATTGTAAAACCGGCACTTGTTTTTTCTTTCAGTTCCCTCCTTCCGGAATGACGAAACAATTCGCTGCATGCAATTGGGTTGTGTCCCGGATCACGGAGACACATATCAATAGTTATGTTACCACTGGTGCTTTAGCCTCAAAAAGGGCTCTCCACTGGTGAGTTCCGGAATCGGAATGTCCGCCTGAACCTCAAGAAGGAGAGGTGATTGTTTTTATGCAACACCTAGACCGGGGATTCAGTCCGCCCGGATCAAAAAATTTCTGGGATGTCCTCGCAAGCTTCCAACTCCATCCGCAAGATATTGGTCCAAACTCTGTGTCCAATATATGCAACTTTCAAGTTTTCTGCGAAGTTTACCTTCAAGAAGAGCCAACCGTGGAGCTGTTCCGGGACTTTTTTCATTTGAACCGCCGTACGGAATTCTCAGATGGCTCCAACACAGAGCTTGGCGGTGTTTCAATTCAGAAACGGAAACAAGTTGACTTCCCTCATGCAAAACATCATAGCCATCCTAAAGATTGGAATCAGACCTGGTTTTACTGCCGGAACACTGCCCCTGATGGAGAAAATCATTTGCCGGGTTATCGCCCTCACCGGCTTAGCAATGGCCACCCATTACCTTCACGCTTGACCGCCGTAGAACGGAAGAATTTTTCACGTCAACTCGCCAAGCTTAGGGCTCTGATGGCCAACGGTTTAACTGACATTGATCTTGTCCGCTGCTGGGTTTCTTGGGGTATTTTACCTTTAAGCCGCCGCCCCGGATTGATGCATAAGTACACTGGTGATGTCAAAGACCCTCAACGATATCATGAAATAGTAATGACCGATCTTGAAATCACTGAATCGGTGAAGAAAATGCTTGATGAATCGATCTCTGCATGCAGCCAAACCGGTTTGGCTCTATTTTGCGTCTCCAATAAACTGCCAGCGGTAAAGTTCATCTAAATACTTTACTGATTTGCTTCTGTATTGGCTGTGTACTAACCTTTCCTTGTCTTAATTTCAGGCTAACAGCTTTTTTGGAAACGGACTAAACCGGCCCGGGCTCCTCGTGTAAAAACCAAGGCCACCAAGAAAGCTGGCAAGAGGAAAACCACCGAGTCTTCTGACCCGCCAGAGGATGAGGAATCAGATACTGAGGTAGAACTTGACTCACTTGGTTCCTTTTTCGTACATCTTATTGACAATGACTATTCCCAGGATGATGCTGAGGCCAGCCATGCAGAACATGTTGAGGTAATCCTTCTTTCTTCCGATTCAGATCTTGAACCGGTTCAAAGAATTCGTCGCACAGTTCGGAAAGTAAAACAATCTCACCCCCTTGCTCCTTTGGATCCAAAATTTTCTTTGAAGACAGAGCAAGTTGAAGAACGTCGCACAACCCGGCATAGCGGTCAACAAATCACTTCATCCGGTTTAGCTGACACGCCAACCCGGAAACGTCGTCTAGAGGTGACTTTTTCTCTTGAAAAACGTTACCCTTTGAAAGGTTTCTTCCGCTGCCCTCTCAATCCGTCTGACCCGAATTACCAGGCTTCTTCCAACTCGTCTGGCGGTTCTTCAACCACTCAGCTGCCTCATCTCAAAGTCGTCGCTGGGTAAGTATATTACTCCTTAACTTGTTCCTTTTATTTGTCGGTTTACCATATTCTAACCTTTGATGTTGTAGTGCCAAGGCTCGATTAAGTAAGAAAGCAAAGCAGTGACCCTACTGTTGATGTTGACCCGGAGAAGACTCCAGAACATCATGGCAAAGACCCTAAAGTTGCCATAGACAGCTCTGCTGGGCAGAACCAAGATGGTGATGCTAACCCGCCAGAGGTTGAACCGAACATAGAAGTTGACACTTCACATCCTCCTGCTCCTCCAAGCCCAACAGTAGAACAACGGGGCTCAACTGCTGATCCGCCAAGACCAGTTACCAAACCGCCAAGCCCTGCTACCAAGGCGCCAAGTCCTGTTAAGAATATTGATTCCTCCAGTCCGGCCAAAGATGATGACGTTGTCGTTACTGGCACTGCATATACCCCCTGGTAATCCGGTTGCTCTATCAAAGCACACTGCCAAGGATGAATTTGCTGCTATGAGCAAGGGGAAGGGGAAGACTGATTTGTCAGCTTATGTCGATCTCTCTGCTCAAGACCTTCACTCCGGCTTCTTGAACCGGCTTTACACCAGCCGTGATTATGAAGCCGGTTTAGTAAACCTGATGAAGGAGCGCTACGAGGTAAACAACTTGATCTTTGCTCTGTACCTTCACTGTATTGTAGCCCCCAAGGGCCGGTTTGACTTTAAAAAGTCAAACCGTCACTTTGTATATTCCACACCGCACTTTATGAAATTTCCTTATGTATATCTGATCAAACACACATTAGCCCCCAAGTGCCATGATTAAAACTTGTATTAATCCTTGGGACTTCAATAATAAAAATGATCCGCATTAGCCCCCAAGTGCCAAGTGTATAACTGGTTATATGCTTGGGACTTTAACAAAGATATTGACATGCTCTTCTTACTGTTCTAGAGTGAGATAAATCAACAAGTCTCACAAATTGTTGACCTTCAAGAAAATCTGAAATCCCAACAAGCAGAAACCACCAAGGCCAAGGATGAGTTGAAAACTGCCTTAACTACCATGGAGCAGCTCAAAGAATGGTTTAAGTCTGAGCAGGCCAACTGGGATACCGAGAAGGCCGGATTGCTGAAGCGGGCGGAAAACGCTGAATCAGCTCTTAAACCGATGACGGAAGAGCTTACTGGTTTAAACCACCAAGTCAATGCCATGACGTCTGCAATATTTGGTAAGCACTGTTTTTCCAAGGCTTTATGAATATTTCGCTGTGAAATTTCTCCGGTTTAACATGATCTTCTTAAACCGATATAGGTAGTCGCATTGCTCATCTGGGTTCTGATATGCGGAAGAAACTCAAGGCCGAGTATACACTGGTTGAACAGCTGTATACCGGCGTTCAACGGGTGATCTGCGCCACTTCTTATGACAATGGGGCGCCAACACTGATCAAGGACACGCTGGACCAGCTATCTATGACGCCAGCACAAGTTGAAGAGTTGAAGCGATCCACGCCGGGCTGGTACTTTATTGGCACCGACTCGAGCCAAGGCATGGATAGCTGATCCGGATCCGGTGACATAGCCAAGGGCTTCCCTCAAAGGCACAAGAAAACGGCGAAGTGTTTGACAACGACGCTCTCAGACGGGTGACAAGGGAGATGCGTCCTCTGGCGAGTCGGTTGGTAGACGAGGCTAACCTGACGGTTCACCGATCCTTCTATGATGCAAATAATAGACGGGTTGAAGCTGTGATTCCTGAAGTGCAGAACCTTATTCCACAAATCCGTAAGCACACTTACGCCCCTGACGTTGATCCGGCTGAGCTTATAAGTGAAGAGACTGTCTTTCAGGCTTTAACCCGAATTGACTTGACCACCAATGACTTCCAGCCATTGGATGGGGAGGAGGAGGCTGAACCGACGCCAGATGACCCATATACTTCACATCAACCCGGCGATGAAGCTTAATCTGTCAATCCGGTTGATATGTCGAAACTCGTCTGCTAGAAACAATTCCATATTTTGGGCCTCTGAGTGCCTTGTAATAGGGTAGGAAAAACTTTTGTGATCTACTGCCATCGTGCAGTAGGAGATACTTTATATGATCCGCCATGACAATGTCAATTTTGGTTCAGGTATCATAATATGCAATTCCTGTGTCTGCATAAAAAGAAACGGGTCCTGGCGGTTTACCGCCGGACGGGTCATAATGCCCAAGAAAAGGCCTGACTGATAATCAAACCGTAAAAATATGAAATGATTCATACCTGTGATGTAAGATCCCTTTTTAGTTGGCTGGTCAACGTTGACTGTAATAAGGGTGAAAACCCACATCTGAAATTCTTGTATAACTCCATCATGTACTGATGTCGTATAGTAAGTCATACCGGGTGATGATTTACACCAGATAATCCAAGCTGGTGACTGGTAGTCAACGCCAGGCCGGTTTAATAAACTCCGGTTTAAGAATAAGGTATGTCCACGTGTAGTTGCAAACCAAGCCGGTTTAAAGAATACCGGGCTACTAAAATGACTGACCAAGCCAAGAAAATCGGTTTAACACAGACTTCAGCAAAAACACAAATAAAACCGTGTAGTCAAGGCTTTTGGGGGGCTGCCAGGCCCAAATTCGAGGCTTTTTGTGGGCTACCAGGCCACTGAGTTGAACCATTTAACAAGGCCTTTTAAGATGGACCTCCAACTAACCAATCACCATTTTAACTTTGACAAGTGCAGGGTCTCAATGAGAGTAACTGTCAGACGTTCGGAGGGCCGTGCTGGATTACTGGATAGGAGTGTCTTACTTGATGAAGGCAGGTTAACCCGGGGTTTTAGGTAAATATACCAGGCTTCCAAGCCGTGGGTCGATACCCAGCTACAAGGGTCCATTCAAACTCCTTGGTATTTGATCAAGGAGCCCCAAGTAACGTGATGAGCGGTGCTCATTAGGTGCCTATGTTTGAGCTGTGCATAGCTTCCAGACTCTCTTTGGCCCCTTGGGTGTGAAGCTCCCAAGCTTTGTGGCGTGATAGCCGGTTTAACAGGTAGTACTCCGCTTTGTCAGCTGATTCCCCCATGTAACTCAAAGGATATTTGAGAAAAAACTGCAGAGGCCCCGCTTAGAGCAAGGATGCTGATTTATTTATTGATCATAATATATACATCGTCGAAATATGTACATAAAAGAGCCTATGGCTCAAGTGTAATAAGGCCGGAGGAGAGCTATGTTCCACGGCCGCCGGGTCTCCTCCTCAGAGTTGCGTGAGTTGTCTCGAACGTCAATGAGGTAGTATGATCCGTTGTGCAGATTCTTGCTGACCACAAAGGGTCCTTCCCAATGCGAGGATAGCTTGTGCATGTCGGTTCCGATCTGGATGAGCCGGAGCACCAAGTCACCTTCTTGAAAGGTTCTTGTCTTAACCCGGTGCTGTGATAACGCTATAGATCTTGTTGATAAACCGCCGATCGGGCCAAAGCCATATCCCGTTTCTCATCTAACAGGTCCAGTGCCTCTTGGCGAGCTTGCTTATTGTCCGCTTCAACATAATTAGCAACCCGGGGCGAATCATGACGTATATCACTTGGGAGAACTGCCTCTGCCCCGTAAACCATAAAGAAAGGCGTGTAACCTGTTGACCGATTGGGGGTGGTGTTGATACTCCACAATACAGAAGGTAATTCTTCCACCCAACAACCCGGCGTCCACTTCAAGGGAATCATGAGCCGAGGTTTAAGACCCTTTAAAATTTCTTGATTAGCTCGCTCCGCTTGACCGTTGGATTGAGGGTGCACCACAGATGCTAGGTCAAGCCGGATGTGCTCTCTCGATGTAAATCCTCCATCTCACCTTTGGAAAGGTTGGTACCATTATCCGTGATGATACTGTGTGTGGAAAGCCAAACCGGAAGATAATCTTTTTGAGAAATTGAACCGCCGTAGCTGCATCACACTTGCTAACAGTTCGCTTCAACCCATTTGGTGAATTTATTGACCGCCACCAACAGTGGGTCTTCTTGTCCTGGGAACGTTTAAAGGGTCCCACCATATCAAGCCCCCAAGTAGCAAAAGGCCAAGTGATAGGAATCATCCGTAGTTCCTGAGCCGGAACATGAGCTCGGCGTGAAGATTTTTGACAAGCATCACATCGCTTTACCAGATCTTCCGCGACGCGATGAGTCATCAACCAAGAAAACCCATGACGAAAAGCTTTTGCAACCAGGGACTTTGAACCGGCATGATGACCACAATCCCGTTCATGAATTTCCCGCAGGATCTCTTGGCCTTCTTCCGGAGAAACACAACGCTGAAATACGCATGAAACGCTACAGCGGTGTAACTCGCAATTGTGAATAACCATGGACTTCGATCGCCGGACTATCTGTCGGGCCAGGACTTTGTCATTTGGTAGCTCGCCCCGGCTCATATATGCCAGATATGGAGCCGTCCAATCCGGCACAACGTGTAAAACGGCCACCAACTGAGCCTCCGGATCAGGAACAGCCAAATCCTCTTCTGTGGGCAACTAAAAAGGTGTTAGGAGGTACCGGTTTACGCTGAGATCCAAGCCGGCTCAAAGCGTCTGCTGCTTCGTTTTTGCGCCGATCAATATGCTCAACCTGATACCCTTTGAAATGACCCGCCACAATATCTACCTCACGCCTGTAAGCCGCCATGAGTGGATCCTTAGAATCCCAAGTACCAGAAACTTGCTGAGCCACCAGATCAGAATCTCCAAAACAACGAACTCCACTTAAGTTCATCTCCTTGGCCACACGGAAACCATGGAGTAAAGCTTCATACTCAGCTGCATTGTTAGTACAAGGAAACATCAAGCGGAGGACTTAGAAAATTTTATCACCTCGAGGGGAAGTAAGGACAACTCCAGCCCCCGAGCCTTCCAACTGCCTGGATCCATCAAAATGAATAGTCCAGTATGTATTATCCGGTTTATCTTCTGGTGCTTGCAACTCAGTCCAGTCATTGATAAAATCCACAAGGGCCTGAGACTTGATGGCTGTTCGAGGTACATAATTTAAACCGTGTGGACCAAGCTCGATTGCCCACTTTGCAACCCGGCCAGTTGCTTCCCTGTTTTGAATGATATCGCCCAAAGGAGTAGAACTAACCACTGTGATGGGATGGCCTTGAAAATATTGCTTAAGCTTTCGACTGGCCATAAAAACCCCATACACCAACTTCTGCCAATGTTGATAGCGTTGTTTTGACTCGATCAGAACTTCACTGATATAATAAACAGGTCGCTTAACCGGATATTCCTTCCCAGCTTCTTTACGCTCAACCACAGTTGCCACACTGACCGCTCGGGCATTGGCGGCCACATATAACAGCAAAGGCTCATTATCAACTGGGGCTGCAAGAACCGATGGTTCAACCAACTGCCGCTTTAGCTCCTCAAAAGCCGCATTGGCTGTGTCACTCCAGACAAAATCATCCGTCTTCTTCAACATCTGATACAAAGGAATGGCCTTCTCACCCAGACGACTGATAAACCGGCTAAGGGCTGCAATCCGACCTGCGAGACGCTGAACATCATTGATACACTTCGGCTTGTCCAGGGATGTGATTGCCTTAATCTTTTTCGGATTAGCCTCAATGCCCCTGTTGGACACCAGAAAGCCAAGAAGCTTGCCTGCCGGAACACCAAAGACACATTTATCCGAATTAAGCATCATCTTGTAAACCCGAAGATTGTCAAACGTCTCCTTGAGATCAGCTATCAATGTCCCCTTTTCCCTGGATTTTACCACAATGTCATCCACATAGGCATGAACATTATGCCCAATCTACGTGTGAATACAATTTTGCACACAACGCTGATAAGTTGCCTGAGCACTCTTGAGCCCAAAGGGCATAGAAACATAGCAGAAGGCTCCAAAGGGAGTGATGAAGGTTGTCTTCTCCTGGTCCTTAACTGCCATCTTGATCTGATGATATCTTGAATAAGCATCCAAAAAACTCAGGCGCTCACAACCCGTTGTCGCATCAATGATCTGATCAATACGCGGGAGAGCAAAGGGATCGGCCGGGCAAGCCTTGTTCAAGTCCGTGTAGTCCACACACATACGCCAAGTGCCATTTTTCTTAAGAACCAGCACCGGATTAGCCAACCATTCAGGATGAAACACTTCAACGATAAACCCAGCAGCCAACAGCCGGGCTACCTCCTCACCAATTGCCTTGCGTCTCTCTTCATTAAAGCGACAAGAAATTGCTTGACCGGTTTAAACTTCGGATCAATATTAAGAGTGTGCTCAGCGAGTTCCCTCGGTACACCTGGCATGTCAGAAGGCTTCCATGCAAAAATGTCCCGGTTCTCACGGATGAACTCGATGAGCGCGCTTTCCTATTTTGGATCCAGATTGGTGCTGATGCCAAACTGCTTGGATGAATCGCCAGGTACGAAATCAACAAGTTTAGTCTCGTCAGCCGGTTTGAAATGCAGGGTTGGGTCATGCTCAGTGGTGGGCTTCTTCAGAGGGGTCATATCCACCGGATCAACATTCTCCTTGTAAAACTTTAACTCCTCTGTAGCACAAACCGACTCAGCATAAGCCGCATCACTTTCCTCGCGATCCAAAGCAATTTTTAGACTTCCATGAACCGTGATGGTCCCTTTATGACCCGGCATCTTGAGCTGCAAGTAAATATAACAAGGCCTCGCCATGAATTTTGCATAAGCCGGTCGCCCAAACAGTGTGTGATACGGGCTCTAGATTCTCACCACCTCAAAGGTCAATGTCTCAGACCGGGAATCATGTTCATCACCGAACACAACTTCCAAAGCAATCTTACCTACTGGATATGCCGATTTACCTGGTACCACACCATGAAAAACATTATTGGACGGTTTAAGATTCTTATCTGTCAACACCATGCGGCAGAATGTCTCATAATACAGAATATTGATACTGCTTCCTCCATCCATGAGTACTTTGGTGAACTTATAACCTCCCACCTGAGGCGCCACCACCAGAGCTAGTTGACCCGGATTGTCAACCCGGGGCGGATGATCCTCCCTACCCCACACAATAGGTTGTTCCGACCACCGCAGATAACGTGGAACTGCCGGTTCAACAGCATTGACTGCCCTCTTGTGAAGCTTCTGATCACGCTTGCACAGACTAGTGGTGAACACATGATATTCCCCCCCCCATTCAACTGCTTTGGGTGACTCTGGTAACCCGACTGCTGCTGATTCCCTTGATTATTCTGCTGGTTATTACCACCTTGGTTGTTCTGGTTGCCATGATTATTCTGAAACCAAGAGCTTGAACCGCCACCACCATGAAACCCTGGACCTGGACCGCCCGACGGACCCTGATCATACCGGAAAAGATCAGAGTTTTTGAACTCCTTCATAATGTTACAATCCTTACAGAGATGCGCTATGGAGCCTCCTTGGTCCCATGCTTTGGATAGGGCTGATTCAACAAGCGCCCAGATTCATCGCCCCACCGCCGGGCGGTTTACCTTACGACGCTGCACATTAGCGTTAGCCACAAAATCTGAATCCGCTTTACGCTTACCATTATTCCCATGGCCTCCTTGGTTGTGTTGTTGTCCCTTCGCACTGCCATTCTTCTTTCCCTTCTCCGGTTTCTCATTATCAGAATCGGGATCCTTGGTATTATCAAAATCGACATATTTTACCAAGGCTGCCATGAGGGTTCCCATGTCGTTGCAGTGGCGCTTGAGCCGTCCCAACTTCATCTTCAGTGACTTAAACCGGCAATTGCGCTCCAGTGTGATAATCGCTTGGCCAGTGTTAATCCGGTCGGACGAGTGCAAAACTTCTGAAACCGGCGCACCCAATGAGTTGTGGACTCGTTCTCTCCCTGAACACAAGCGTCCAGATCCACAATGGACATGGGTTGCTTGCACGTGTCTTTAAAATTGGCTATAAACCGGGCCTTCAACTGATCCCATGACTCGACGGAATTAGCTGGTAGATTTTTCAACCAAGTACGGGTTGTTCCTTCCAACATCATCGTGAAGTACTTTGCACAAGCTGCTTCATCTAAATCCAGCATCTCCATCGCCATCTCGTAACTCTCGACCCATGCCTCAGGTGGCTGATCCGCCGTGTAATTAGGCACTTTGCGTGGACCCTTGAAATCCTTGGGCAGATGCACATTACGGAGAGCCGGAATAAGGCACGACACTCCCCAGGAACTGAAAGCAAGCCCGGTGCCTCTGTCAACCGACGCTGCTGGCTGAACCGGGGCGGGTTGATGACGACCCAAAGCGGCATCCCTTCGTGCCCTGCCATGATCCACCGCATCTTGAGCATTGCGATGTCAGCGCCGCTAGACACCTCCGGTTCATCCATACGCCTGCTATAACTTGGGCTCGGAAGAGGGGTTGAATGAATTCTATCCCGGCTATATGAATACGCCTGCTGCTGCACCACGGCGGTTTGAAGAAGGTCTCTCGCCCGACGCGTCTCAACTACTACTATTGAATCGCCCTCCATCGGAATGGCTGCCAAACCTGAGGCCGCGGCAATCGTGTTATCCAGAGGGCTCAAGAAGTGACCCGGTGGTGTAGGAACGTACTGCGGCGGGTTATCTGTCTGTCGAGGTGGCTCCGTTGCTCGTTGCTGATCCGGAGCTGTCCTAGGCGCCTCAGTCCGGTTTGCAGCTGCCAGATTGCTCGTCCCAGCGCCTGGCGTCTGAAAGAGATTTAACCCTTCATAAACCGGCGGCAGATGTGACCGGTACTTCCTTTGCATTACATCCTCTGATGCGGTCCGATCTAGCAAGAGCTGGTAATTCTGCGCCTGTATCCGCTGTGATTGGGCATCCAAAGCGGCCCGTTCTTCAGCCATCCTAGTATCCTCATCTGCCAGGTCCTCCTTAGCCTGTGCTATTTGGTCCTTGAGTTTCGCCACATCCGCATTGTGCTGATCCCACGTCTCCGGAGTGACTATCACGGTTAACAAGGTCGCCCAGGCGTCCATCAAACCGGAGAGGACTTGCGCCGGTCGGCGAGCTGAGGCACCTGCTGTGGCTGCTGATCCGGTATTCATCGCTGCGGTAGATGAAGACTGCAACGTGCGCTGCGTTCCGGCCATGTAAACAGCAACCCGAATTGGCGGTTCAAGGAGGCCCGGAATACTGTTGCCATCGGAATATCCTTCGAACACCTTGCTATGTATCTGGTACAAGGACTCGGTTTCGCAAGTAGATGACTCACCGTCGGAATATATGGCTGTCTCGCCTTCAAACACCGGTTTAGATCCGATCCAATGGACACATCCTACAAACGCACGCTTCACGGCGGGCTTGACCCGGGCTGGACACGCACGCTGAGCCGTCTTGACGAGGTCGGTGCAGATGTCTGGCTCAAGGCCCGGTTCGCCGATCTTGCTGATGAAGACATGAATTCCGCCGAAGGGGACCCGGTACCCGTACTCGATCGAGCCGGCCTCGGGGCCCCATCCTTCGTCGTCGATGTAGAGCTTGCCGCAATGACTTTTGGTCATTCGGCCGATCACGTACCCCTTAAGTCCTTCAGAGCAGCCCTTCAAGAACTCGACACCATCGTGCGATAGCCCCACGGTGGGCGCTAACTGTCGTGGAATTAACACGTCAGATGTCCTCATGAAAGGACTTAGTCGTGGAGCCATCGCAACGGGTTAGCTTGAAGGTGTTAAACCGGACAAGGGACACGGGAGTTTATACTAGTTCGGCCCCTTCGATGAAGGTAAAAGCCTACGTCTAGTTGTGATGGGATTGATTGGGTTTCGATGATCAGGGAGCGAAATACGCTTGCCTGAGTCTCGAGTTGTTGTCTGTTGTCCCCGAACCGCCGCCGGGTCGTCTCTTTATATACACAGGTTGACGCCCGGCCGGTCTACAGAGCCCCGAGGCCGACTCATACAAAGTGTCCGGCTCGGTCTCTCCTTTCCTAACTTATATTACAAGTTTACATAGTCATGGCAGTTTACCACTATGGGCCCTAATCCGCCTTTGGGCTTCGGGCTTCTAGTTTGTAACATCCCAAATTTTGGAATGTTAATATAATTAATTGAATTGTTTGTTTGTTTGCTTGAGTGAATTAAACTTGAGTGAAATTTGAACCTTTTCAAAAAAACTTTTGAATGAGAGGGAATAAAATGACTTTCCCTTCTCCGGTAAATTCAAATTCATCCTATTAAAATCAATGAGAGAAGATGACATGACTTCTTCAACTATAAAGAATTTGAACGGAGTTTTGCAATTTAATTCTTTTAAATATTTGCACTTGCTTCTCTATTTTTCTTCCCCGAGAAATACCCGAAAATAAATTCTTGCAAGCAAGAAAGAGCGGAGGAAAATGACCCTCCAAATTCAGGGGCATTTTTGAAAATATTTGAGCCAAGAAAAACCAAAGTTTTTATTTAAAAATTATTTGCAAAAAGAAATAAAGCCTTTAGGGATTTCCTGAAAAACATTTTTTTAGTTTTTATTTTGGCCGTGGAATAATGCTCATCATCTACATATTATTTTTCTGATAATTTTAGTATATAAAAACTCTTTATTCCAAATTGATTTGATTTGCTTTTTATTGTTTTAGTTTCCTAATTTTAAAAATAGGATTGGAATCGCTTTTATTAGGAAAAACCTGCTGGCCCATTAAGCACTTTCCTATTCTAGCCCAACAAGAGATCATCTCCTTCCTCTGTTTCCTCTCACGTTACACAAGCTTTCCATATCCATGGAGACAGGAATCTCCACCTTCCCGATCTCCTCGTCTTTCCATCCCAGCGCCTCCCAAGACCGCCTATAAAACCCCCTCCTCTCCTCATTCCATTTTTCCCATCACCACGCCTCCCTGCCCGTAGCCACCTCGCCACCGTCCTCCTTTTCCTGCCTAGAAACGCCACAGGAGCTCTCCTGGAACCTCCCCATCGCCCAGCGCCACCTCCCCAGCGCCGACCCCTCCTCCGCCACCCCCACCCTACTTGGCGACCTCGCCCCCTCGCCGAGCAGCCCTCCACATCGCCGTCTCCTTCCTGCCATCTCTGCCTCACGACAGGTAACTCCGTTTTCGTTTTCAGATTTATTCCCGTAACAGATTTAGTTCCGTTCTTGTTTAGCTTATAACTTTTGATCTAGAAGTCCAATGATGCTGATTCTTTTTGCGTTAGATCACAATTTTCTTGTAGTTTCCAAAAATATATAGTTTGTCTATGTTTGGATTTATAAAAATTGAGTTAGCTCAGATTTGAATTAAAGCTTGTTTTGCTTATTCCGGGAGTTTCATAATAGATTTTTATTTAATTCTTTTTGCTCCTAGTTGCTTAATGAAATATTTTCTGTTTAGTTAACATAAAACCATGATTAGGTGATGTTAAGAAATTTTTGTTATATAAAACTATTTTTGTTGTTATTTGAAGTAGGAAAACTTTGAGTTGTTTTTTCTTTAAAGCTTTCCTTTGGGTTTTGCTTTGTTGGTTTTTGTGTGTTACTTTGTTATGTTATTGTGTTAAGTGATTTTATGCTATGTGCTTATTATAGTTATTGTTTGCCTCGGTAGAATTTCCGGAGTGCGAAGTTTGCTACTCTGAAACCCTAGTTTTCAAGATCGTCAACCGTGCAAGTTCACTTTGACCATGCTTTCTTACCTATGTTTTATTGCATTTAGTGGCACCTTTGCAACCACCCCTCAGTAGTGTTATTGAAGTTCATGTAGTTGGGTAGTATGCATGAGGTAGGAACCCATCACCCTATTACCAAGCCCGGGACGATATTTTATTTAATGCTACGTTATAGTAGACGGGGTTTGGTATGAGTACTCGGGAGTGGTGTGAGAATGGAGGATTCTACGTCAATGACGACAACTCCATGATGGAATCTGCAAGGACTGCATCTTCAAGGCCTCAAGACTTCAAGGCTCAAGACAAGAATTCAATACACACCACTGGGTGAAGGATTTGCTGACGGGCACCTGGAGAAACCAGTGGTTGGCCGGGATGCATGGAGAAGCGCCATGACATCTTGCGGAAAGCTTCACCCAGACTCAAAGAGACGGAAGAATACTTCATGCCCGAAGCTTACATGCAACCGCAAGTCATTATGGGCTCTAGCTTGGTTGACCTTAGTTGTGACTCTGGCTGGGACGGTACTAGCAGATGTAGAACTATGGTAGGATGGGATGAGTGCGGACGGTGGTCGAGAGGAACTCTTGAAGACCATGTTTCGGTCATCTTGTTCTCAAACACCATGAAGTGCGAGAACGTAAAGAGAGGGATCGAATCTTGCGGGTAAAGTGTACAAACCTCTGCAGAGGGTTTAAACCTAATCGATTAGCCGTGTCCCCGGTTACGGACAATTTGAGCCTCTGGACTTGGATCTATTTCGGAACTCTCAACACCGGATTGATAACTTAATTGTGGGCAACTTATGATGATTTGGGCTATGAGACATCGGTTGGCGGAACCATGTCATGACAGAAAAACTCCATAGTACAGGCTTCATTTTATTCCTTTGATGTAGGTGAAATAAAACCAGCTTTTACGCAAACAAAATTCAGATACAGAGCCATAAAGCCATAATGCATATAGTATAGTTTATCATCTGTTTTCTCTTATTGTGATCTTGCCGGTACATTCAATGTCTTGACCTACACGGCTGCAACGTATCATGTTGCAGATATTTACTCGACGCAGTAAGAGTTACGATCTGAGGTTACGGTCTACACTCAACCTGCCGATGGCGTTGATGGGACTCCACACCCGTTTGATTGTTTCCGCTGATTATTATGAGGTATATATCATTTTACGTTATTTATACATGTGATTGCACTTTGATATATATATACATTGATGTACTGTGTGTGCCAGCATACTGATCCAGGAATGGCACAGTAACACAGAGGCTTGACCGTCTGAGGTCGGGTCGCTACAGAGATGGTATCAGAGCACATGTTGACTGTAGGACGTGACCCTAGAAATCGGAAAGCCCCTAGGACAGGATATCTCAAAAACTTTATTTTCAAAAAGACTCCTACTTCTCATCTTTTCTGATTTTATCAAATAGACACTCTCACCTCAAATAGTTAGAATATACCCCTTTCCCTTTTGACCACATGAAGGATCAACTGAAGACGCTCCAAGGAGGATTAGATAACGGAGAACTGATGACCACTTCAGAGTAAAGAGGATTTCACCATGTATTAGAAGAATTGAAGCTACAACAGTTGAAGACTACAATGACTTTAAGGATCTGAAGAATTATTTGACCTTTAGCAGACCAAACCCCTGTTATACACCTACGTTAAATGCGATGATTTGTGAGCTGTCATTTGTTTGATGTTTTCCGACAGCCACAAAGTAAAACTTATTCCTCAAAAAAAAACTATTGTCTGCATTGTGTGTATATCCCTCCCCACCTCTCTCATCTCACCCTAAAACCCTTGAACCCCATAGATGATGAATGAAGTTGGACTGATATTCTTCGATCAAGACTCAGCCCGAGGCGAGCTATGGATGCGTAACATGGAAAATCACTTCGGGAGCAATTTGGTTTCAAGGAAGTATGAGGTTCAATATGCTCTTCAATACTTTACGTAAAGTGCAGTAACCTGGTGGAACATGCATCAAGCCATACAGAGGATTTAATGGAGCAAGAACTTGGGAGGAGTTCAAGAAGACCTGTTGAAATCACGTCTTATCCGGAAACACAATGATGCACCAAGAAGTAAACCTTGTGCCTGCAAGATTTATGGAGAAATAGGACACACCAGGGAGGAACACAAAGGTGGATGCCCTCATTGTGAGGAGAAACACCCGGTGAGGAATGCCCAACTAGCTGTGACTTGCTTCCTGTGAAGGAACCACCCACTACCGGTGCGGTGTCACATTTACTCCACGGTGCAACAAACTATTCCAAGTGAAGATGGAATGAAAGAAGCCCTCAAGGAAAATCTAGAAGAACCAAGAATGATCGAAAGTGTTGAAGACCTGGATGGAGAAGGTCTCAACAGATTTTACTCCAATGCACGCTATTCATGTGGAGAAGAAGGACATTTTTCCGATTGCACCAAGGAAAGAAAGGAGTATCCAGGATATTTCCGACAATGAAGTGAAGTTTGACCCCCGGGAGATAGAAACTCTGATCATTACAGAGAAATCCAGGAAGAGAAAAGGAAGGCAACCCGAGAACAACACAATTTTTGCAGAGAAGGACTTGAGTCATATCACCTGTTACAGGTGCAAGGATTTAGGTCATTACGCTAGTAAATGCCCAGAAAAGAAGCCAAGAATCCAAGGAGCCCGCATAATCACAAAGAAACCCCGAGACATGTCAGAAGTCATTTGTTTTCGCCAAGAAGGAGGCAGGACATTATGCTATTAAATGTCGGCAAGATGAAAGCTGGAGTTGAGTAGTTGGAATTTTGATATGGATAATAAGAGTAGTAGAAAGCAATTTCATTTTCATGAGCTCGATGAGTTGAGTTATGTAATAGATTACTCGAGATTGTAATAGTTCATGACTCAATAAAGTTGTAATGTCACATGCTTTGAAAGGCTTTAAGGAGTTGTTATATTTCATCTTGGGAATTAATAATCTGGATGAACATGGAAGAAAGTGAGTTGTGATGCATAAACGGAAATTGGAAATTGAGTTTGAAGTTTTGTTTGGATGATATGAATGTGTGCCCTGTGGAGATATGTACCTTATTACGAGCATCATTTCGATTCACAATCGCAGATGACGACCCTTTATGAGTCTTTCCTTAAAGGCCGGAAACTATCATGACCGACGAGTGATCATGATTACGAAGATCCTGAAGGACATGATGAAGCATATTCACCTTGAAGGAGATGCAGTCTACAAAGGCTACCCTTCATGCAAAAGGGAGTGGAACTTTGGTATGTGGAGGTACACCTCCACCATTTGAAAGGAGTTTGCCCAAAGATGAGGGGCAGTACTTTTTCATTTCACGGGTGCCTCAAGCAACTTTCTTCGATGCTGTTCGTGAAGCAGCCATGGAAGCCATACGCCAGATCGGAGAAATACTTGAAGCAAGACTCCATTATACTCAGGAATACCTAAGCGAAGTACATACGGAGATGATGGAGGTGAAGCTCAAGGCCACCACGATGAAATGTAAGATTGAAGATTTCAAGGCACATGTCGCACAATTCCAAGGGATCAAGAATCCTCGAGGAGGATAAATAAATTAAGTTGAAGTAATGTCTGACCATACCAAATCATGTGGGTGGCAGCATTTGTAACAAGTACTTTTTGGAATTTGGATTTACGAAAATGTTTAAGGATGTAATGAAAGATTGATATGAAAATAATGAGATTTTATGGATAAACTTGTGCATTCTTTTGGTCATAGTACTCTGTAAAGCCACAAGATCAATGAAGAAAGAAATGTGTTATTCATGACGGTCCATAGAAGGAAGCTGAACAAAATAAGTTGGAGTTTTTGGTATGAAGAAACAGAGTACTACTGGATTCAAAGGAGGTGTAACAAGAGAGAGTTACTCCAAGGATGAGTTAAAGCTGCACTAGTGTTGAAGTGGGCCATAACCCACAGGCCCAGGATTTTGAGAAAGAACCGTTGTAGCCTTGATAAAGGAATAAATTTGGAAGAATCTGTGATCCAATCAGCCTACGTTTCGTAGGAGGTTACGCAAAACACGAGAGTGGTGAAGTAACGATAGATGTTTTGTTTGGCATGCAGAAACCATGGATTTATACGAACTCAGTTCGAGAACAAGAGAAATTCTACAATGCTTGTGAGTATGCCCAAGTGTTAAAATACGTGATTCGATATTTACATATGTGGTAATGATTCAAGTACGGGATGGATTGGCCCACATACCGGAGACTTCTATCATGAACTATCATATGTTGATGGAAAATCAGAGAGCCTTGAAAACCTTAGAAGAGTGTCGACGCGATAAGCCATAAAACCATAAAATGGTAGGACGATGGAACCCCATTACAGGCAACCGCTACAAACGTAGGTTATACGGTGAGGTTCAACCTGCACCCGCTTTCTGCAGGAGAAAACCATAAATTGTAGACCACCATGAGTGTTTCGATAGTTGTTTAGAATGGACACAGACCCATCAGCTAAGAAGATCCGGTCTGGACGAACTTCAACTTTGACGATCCGACCCAAGCTTTTGAGGAAAACTCTATGCTTCTGACAGAAGAGCTTTAATGAAGGAGCTATTGTAAGATATGTGAAGAGACATACATTGTCAGCCCTCCAGAGGAAATAACTGAGTTTATTGGAACCATGACCTTGTTTTTAAGTGTGGTAGCACCCCTGACCTTTCTGACCAAGACATTTGCTAGAAGACCCCAACCCCTAACCTTTTCTTGTTAGTTTCTTCTTGAATCTCGAGGACGAGATTCATTTTAAGTGTGGTAGGTTTGTAACATCCCAAATTTTGGAATGTTAATATAATTAATTGAATTGTTTGTTTGTTTGCTTGAGTGAATTAAACTTGAGTGAAATTTGAACCTTTTCAAAAAACTTTTGAATGAGAGGGAATAAAATGACTTTCCCTTCTCCGTAAATTCAAATTCATCCTATTAAAATCAATGAGAGAAGATGACATGACTTCTTCAACTATAAAGAATTTGAATGGAGTTTTGCAATTTAATTCTTTCAAATATTTGCACTTGCTTCTCTATTTTTCTTCCCCGAGAAATACCCCGAAAAATAAATTCTTGCAAGCAAGAAAGAGCGGAGGAAAATGACCCTCCAAAAGCAAGGGCATTTTTGAAAATATTTGAGCCAAGAAAAACCAAAGTTTTTATTTAAAAATTATTTGCAAAAAGAAATAAAGCCTTTAGGGATTTTCTGAAAAACATTTTTTTAGTTTTTATTTTTGCCGTGGAATAATGCTCATCATCTACATTTTATTTTTCTGATAATTTTAGTATATAAAAACTCTTTATTCCGAATTGATTTGATTTCCTTTTTATTGTTTTAGTTTCCTAATTTTAAAAATAGGAATGGAATCGTTTTTATTAGGAAAACCTGCTGGCCCATTAAGCACTTTCCTATTCTAGCCCAACAAGAGAACATCTCCTTCCTCTGCTTTCCTCTCACGTTACACAAGCTTTCCATATCCATGGAGACAGAATCTCCACCTTCCCGATCTCCCTCGTCTTTCCATCCCAGCGCCTCCCGAGACCGCCTATAAAACCCCTCCCTCTCCTCATTCCATTTTTCCCATCACAACGCCTCCCTGCCCGTAGCCACCTCGCCACCGTCCTCCTTTTCCTGCCTAGAACGCAGCTGCTTGGGAGCTCTCCTGGAACCTCCCATCGCCCAGCGCCACCTCCCAAGCGCCGACCCTCCTCCGCCACCCCCACCTCGCCCGGCGACCTCGCCCGAGCAGCCCTCCACATCGCCGTCTCCTTCCTGCCATCTCTGCCTCACGCATGGTAACTCCGTTGTTTTCAGATTTATTCCTGTAACAGATTTAGTTCCGTTCTTGTTTAGCTTATAACTTTTGATCTAGAAGTCCAATGATGCTGATTCTTTTTGCGTTAGATCACAATTTTCTTTTAGTTTCCAAAAATATATAATTTGTCTATGTTTGGATTTATAAAAATTGAGTTAGATCAGATTTGAATTAAAGCTTGTTTTGCTTATTCTGGGAGTTTCATAATAGATTTTTATTTAATTCTTTTTGCTCCTAGTTGCTTAATGAAATATTTTCTGTTTAGTTAACATAAAACCATGATTAGGTGATGTTAAGAAATTTTTGTTATATAAAACTATTTTTGTTGTTATTTGAAGTAGGAAAACTTTGAGTTGTTTTTCTTTAAAGCTTTCCCTTTGGGTTTTGCTTTGTTGGTTTTGGTGTGTTACTTTGTTATGTTATTGTGTTAAGTGATGTTATGCTATGTGCTTATTATAGTTATTGTTTGCCTCGGTAGAGTTTCCGGAGTGCGAAGATTGCTACTACGAAACCCTAGTTTTCGAAGATCGTCAACCAGGCAAGTTCACTTTGACCATGCTTTCTTACCTATGTTTTATTGCATTTAGTGGCACCTTTGCAACCACCCCTCAGTAGTGTTATTGAAGTTCTTGTAGTTGGGTAGTATGCATGAGGTAGGAACCCATCACCCTGTTACCAAGCCCGGGACGATATTTTATTTAATGCTACGTTATAGTAGACGGGGTTTGGTATGAGTACTCGGGAGTGGTGTGAGAATGGAGGATTCTACGTCAATGACGACAACTCCATGATGGAATCTGCAAGGACTGCATCTTCAAGGCCTCAAGACTTCAAGGCTCAAGACAAGAATTCAATACACACTACTGGGTGAAGGACGGTTGACGGGCACCCTGGAGAAACCAGTGGTTGGCCGGGATGCATGGAGAAGCGCCATGACATCTTGCGGAAAGCTTCACCCAGACTCAAAGAGACGGAAGAATACTTCATGACCGGAAGCTTACCTGTGCAACCGCAAGTCAATATGGGCTCGCTTGGTTGACCTTAGTTGTGACTCTGGCTGGGACGGTACTAGCAGATGTAGAACTACGGTAGGATGGGATGAGTACCGACAGTGGTCAGAGGAACTCTTCGGAAGACCATGTTTCGGTCATCTTGTTCTCAAACACCCTGAAGTGCGAGAACGTAAAGAGAGGGATCGAATCTTGCGGGTAAAGTGTACAAACCTCTGCAGAGGGTTTAAACCTAATCGATTAGCCGTGTCCCCGGTTACGGACAATTTGAGCCTCTGGACTTGGATCTATTTCGGAACTCTCAACACCGGATTGATAACTTAATTGTGGGCAACTTATGATGATTTGGGCTATGAGACATCGGTTGGCGGAACCATGTCATGACAGAAAAACTCCATAGTACATGCTTCATTTTATTCCTTTGATGTAGGTGAAATAAAACCAGCTTTTACGCAAACAAAATTCAGATACAGAGCCATAAAGCCATAATGCATATAGTATAGTTTATCATCTGTTTTCACTTATTGTGATCTTGCCGGTACATTCAATGTACTGACCTACACGGCTGCAACGTATCATGTTGCAGATATTTACTCGACGAGTAAGAGTTATGATCTGAGGTTACGGTCTACACTCAACCTGCCGATGGCGTTGATGGGACTCCACACCCGTTTGATTGTTTCCGCTGATTATTATGAGGTATATATCATTTTACGTTATTTATACATGTGCTTGCACTTTGATATATATATATATATACATTGATGTACTGTGTGTGCCAGCATACTGATCCAGGGATGGCACAGTAACATAGAGGCTTGACCGTCTGAGGTCGGGTCGCTACATAGGCTTCCTTCAGTAAAGCGCCATCTTCTGGATCTTCATGGGCTTCAACATAGTCGAGGGTGAACCGGGCCCTCCTGGCCGGTTTACACTCAGTAGCTATATCCTCAACAGGCTCCATCTCCAGACACCTAAGATCTTCTTCCCCTCCTCCGAGAGCAAGTCAGCCGGAGCATCCTCACCGGCCAACCCAATCACGCTGAGATCGACATGGCTTCGCCAAAGAGGTTGTACACTTGTTGCATCTCTTTTTACTCTACATGTTATATATATTGTCCACTGAGCACTCGTAGTAACGGGAAATACGATTATTTTATCCTACTATATGACAAGCAGTGAGGTACTGTCGGTGTACTAGAGTAGGGGTACCCTAGTATCCCGAACTCGTGCACGGGCAGTTCGAGCACCCCGCGGCAGGGCTGGCCTGGTGACCGCCAAGGTCCTCCGCGGCTCCTTTGGAGCCATTCAAGAACAAAGTATTCAAGGCCCCGGCAAGAAGAGTTTGCCGGGAAGGCCACTCAAGGCACAAGACCCCGGCAAGAAGAGCTTGCCGGGAAGGCTTGGTGAGCGACAAGCTCTCAAGCGCGACAAGGATTCGGCCGCGGCAAGGTGCTTGCCGCGGCAGGCAACCTCTCTTCATCTCCGCTCCAGCTCATCTACCAATGTGTCTCCATGGGGCCAATCCAGGCGTGCGTGTCAAGAGGCTGTGCAGCCAGCGGGAAGCAGCGATAAGCGGCGCTGACAAGCTTACCATCGTGGCAAATGGTGGTGCACTTGACGGTCCCTGTTGCACTGTTCAGGCGACAGGGACGGGCATTAATTGATCTTGTCCCTTGCCGTCAGAGTTAGGTATAATGCACTGTACACTGTACAAGTCGGTGTACCAACTACTGTTTTTCCATTTGTACCCTCATCCGCGTTGCCACCTATGGTGACCACTTGTGCCTATAAAAGGAGGCCCATGTGCAACGTAGAAAGGGTTCGGCTCGGTTCGGTTCATTCGACTCATTCGAGACCACACTCACTCAGGCTAGGTTTTGTAGCTCTCATTGCTCCCTAGCAAAAACACAATACAATCAACCAAGCAGCAGTAGGAGTATTATCTCTCTGGAGACTCCGAAGCTGGGTAAAACTGCTCGTGTGCATCGCCTCGATCTGCTCTTTGTGCAATCTCCGCCCCCCGCCAAACCACAAGGGACTCGGTCCCATAGGTGTTCGTGGGTCACGATCAGCTTCCCCGACATTTTTGGCGCCCCAGGTAGGGGTGCGTCGAGGCTGTGTGAACCTGATCCGGCGTTCACACGAGCAACAATCTTCATCATCTTCATCAACATGCCACCGAAGAAGAAGGCTTCGGCGGCAGCAGAGCCGTCCGCGTCAAACCCACCACCACCGGAGCTGACGAGTGGTGGGGAAGACGCTGGCGGAGGAACGGGCGTCGTCAAGGGAGCCCACGACGCTGCCAAGTCCAAGGACAAGGCGGCGCAGGCTTCGGCGTCCGGATACGCACCGCGTCCATCTCAGGAGGAGCGGGACCGACAGCGTCATGGTGCTCGCAGCGCCATACGCTCGTTGGATCAAGGCCAAACTGGAGGATCCCGAAGCCCTCGGGGCCAGCATGCACGCCTTGACATCTTGGTGACGAAGCGAGTACGATCGCCCGGGCGGGATGCTGCTCCTCCTAACTTGGTTAGGAGTCCGAGCACATCCCGTTCCTCGCACCGTACGCCATTTATACCCACCACTCCAGCAGAAGCCTTGGCGAGAGCCCAACTGCTTCTAGACTACCCTCCAACGGCCGACAAGGTCGACGAATGGAGGGCCACCATCCAGAGTCTCATCGGCTTTGCCAACGGCGACGTTCCGCGGCAACCAACTGCGTCCTTGCCGCGGCGAGACGACAAAGCACGAGCCGGAGGCGACGAGACCTGCGGGGGTGCAACCACCATGCACTCCCCTTCCCGAAGGCGAAGATCACCAGCTCCTCGGATCCACCTCGACAGCGATTCCACCGCATCGTCGGATCCACGAGCTCGCCGTGATCAGTGCCAAGTTCTTCAAGAACGGCAACAAGAAGACGCTCGAACCCGCATCGAGCGCCGAAGAGAAGCGCGGCGTCAATCCGACCAACGCGCCGGGCCCGCTGTTGACATGCATGCGCCAGGGGAACCAGGTGACTTGCCGTACGCGGTAGGTTGCCCTGCGTTCACTCGTGAGCTGCGGCAAGTCCAGTGGCCCGACAAGAAAAACTTCAAGCCAGATGTGCCAGAGAAGTATGATGGCAGGACGCATCCATCGGAGTTCCTCAGCATCTACACCATCGCGGTGCAGGCTGCGGGGGGACGAGACGACAAGATTCTCACCAACTACTTCCCGCTGGTGCTTAAGCCAAATGTCAGATCTTGGCTCATGCACTTGCCGGACAGCTCCATATCTTCTTGGGCAGATTTGTGCCATCAGTTTGTCGGCGCCTTCACAGGCTGCCACAAGCCTCATGGCCAAGAGAGTGACCTTCACCTGCTTGCCCAGAAGGAGGGAGAGTCCCTGCGCAAGTTCATCCAGAGATTCAGACGCGTGCACTACAACATCCCAGATGTCCACCCTGCCGCGGTGATCAGCGCATTTCATCAGAATGTGCGGAACCGCAGGATGAGGGAGGAGATGGCGATGTGCAAAGTCAAGGACGTCAGTGAGCTATATGCCCTGGCCGACAAGTGTGCACGTGCTGAGGAAGGGAGGAGACTCCCAGGAGAGAATGTTGAAGTAGGATCTGACAGTGAGGAGACCGCCCCGGCAAAGAAGAGTCGGCGGCGGAACAACAGGAAGAAGAAGAGCAAAGAGGTACTAGTTGTCGAGCAGTCCGGCAACGGAGGTGGCGCCAAGAAGGCCAAGGTTGGTGGCTCCGGCAAGGAGGTTGCCTCTGACACCGACCGCCAAGCTGTGGCGGCCGCCGACAAGCAGGACAGCTCCAACAAATAGTACTGCAAGATTCACCGCACCAAGGGCCACGACCTCCAGAGCTGCAAGAAAGTCGAGCAGCTTGTTGAGCAGCAGAGGGCTGAGTACAAGCGGCGAGACAAGGAGAAGGCCCAGGAAGGTGCTACGGCAGCTAGCAAGAAGCGACCCCGCCGAGGAGGACGCCGCGGCAAGGCCAAGCAGCGGCAAGGAGACATACCTCCCCGTGGCCGCGACAAGGATGAAGACGACGATGACGATGAAGATATGGAAGACGATGAAGCTGATGAGCAGGAGTTTCAGAAAGCAACGGAGGTCCTCTGTGTTGACGGTGGTGCTTCTCTGCATACCTCGCACCGCCAACTCAAGCAATGGATGCGGGAGGTTAATGCAGCAGAACCATCCATAGAGTCACGCAAACCTTTGAAGTGGTCCAGCACGCCCATCATCTTTGATATTGAGGACCACCCTGATCGCATAACTGCGGTCGGGTGCTTGCCGATGTTGGTCTCACCAACTATCCGCAACCTCAAGGTCACTAAGATGTTGGTTGACGGCGGGGCCGGCTTGAATCTGATCTCCTCTGCAGTGCTCCAGAAGCTTCAGATCCCTGACAGCGAGCTCAAAGAGACTGGCACTTTCCAAGGAATCAACCCAGGAACGAGCAAGCCGAAAGGGAAGATCACATTGCCGGTAACATTTGGCAGCGAGCTGAACTTCAGGACTGAGAGGGTCACGTTCGACGTCGCTGATTTTCCATTGCCCTACAATGGAATACTTAGCCGTCCGGCACTCGCCAAGTTCGTGGCAGCCTCTCACTATGCATACAACCTACTCAAGATGCCAGGCCCGATAAGCGTCATCTCTGTCCCTGGCGACAAGAAAGATGCTCTTATCTGCGCCGACAAGATTTACCGGGATGCAGCAGCTACGACAGATAGCAAATCACTTGTCGCTGAAGCTCCCAGGGGGAAGAAGAAGACCACCTTGTCCGGCAAGAACTCTGATGCCCTCTCCGGCAAGCGCACCTCTTCGGAGTGCTGCGCTACCGTCGAGGACGCACCATCGAGCTCCACCGGCAAGTGCAAAAAGATGATGGCAGCTCCACCGAAGACCAAGAAGGTGCCCGCCAAGGAGGACGGCACTGGTGGTACCTTCACCATCAGTGCCACGCTTGACCCTAAATAGGAAGGCACGCTCGTTGCTTTCCTGCGGGCGAATGTCGACGTGTTTGCATGGCAACCGTCTGACATCCCCGGTGTTCCCAGGGAAGTGATTGAGCACCACCTAGCTGTCTGTCCTCATGCGCGGCCCGTCAAGCAAAAAGTCGGGAAGCAGGCAGTGGAGCGCCAAGAATTCATAGCAGAAGAGATCAAGAAGTTGGAAGCAGCAGGCCTTGTCAGAGGAGTGCTCCATCCCACGTGGTTGGCCAATCCAGTAGTTGTACGAAAGGCAAATGGGAAATGGAGACTCTGTATCGACTTCACAGATGTTAATAAAGCTTGTCCCAAAGACCCATTTCCCTTGCCGCGTATCGACCAGATTGTTGACTCCACGGCTGGATGTGATTTGCTTTCATTTCTTGATGCATACTCCGGATATCATCAGATCTTCATGGCAGAAGAGGATGAAGAGAAAACCGCATTCATTACCCCATGTGGCACATACTGCTTTATACGGATGCCTTTTGGGTTGAAGAATGCTGGTTCAACATTTGCAAGAGTAGTCCATGACGCTTTTGAGCCGCAAATGCACAGAAATGTAGAAGCCTACATGGATGACATAGTGGTCAAGAGCAAGGACAAAGCGACCCTGGTTCAAGATTTGGACGAGACCTTTGCAAATATGCGCAAGATCAACCTCAAGCGCAATCCCGAGAAGTGTGTGTTTGGAGTTCCTTCCGGCAAGCTTCTCGGGTTCTTTGTGTCTCAGCGGGGAATTGAAGCCAATCCCGACAAGATCAAGGCCATTGAGCGCATCAAGCACCAAAGCGCGTCAAGGATGTAAGAAGGCTTGCCGGTTGCGTGGCTGCTCTCAAGAGGTTTATCTCTAGGTCACTGAGCGCATACCGCCATTTTTCAAGATTTTGAAAAGGCAGGTCCAATGAAATGGACTCGAAGCGAGGCTGCATTGCAGACTTAAAGAGGTACCTGTCCTCCACTCCAATACTTGTCGCACCTAAGCCACAAGAGAAGTTGTTGCTGTATATAGCGGCAACCAATCAAGTGGTTAGTGCTGCGTTAGTAGCGGAAAGGGAGGCAGATGATGAGCCGGCAACCGAGGCAGATGCATCCGGCGACAAGCAGAGGGCTTCGCCGTCAAGCTCTGGTCCCAACAAGGACGGATCTGTGCAGGATTGCGAGAAGATGCAGAAAAGGATGGTGCAGCGCCCAGTCTACTTTGTTAGTTCTCTTCTGCAGGGGGCTAGGTCAAGGTATTCTGGTGTGAAGAAATTGCTTTTCGGCCTCCTCATGGCCTCGAGAAAGCTGCGCCATTACTTCCAAGCGCATGAGATCATAGTTGTCACTCGTTTTCCGCTGAAGAGGATATTGCAAAATCCAGAAGCAACAGGCAGGATTGTCGAGTGGGCACTGGAACTGTCAAGCTTTGGCCTCAAGTTTGAAAGCACTTCAACTATCCAAAGCAGAGCACTGGCAGAGTTCATAGCAGAATGGACGCCAACACAAGATGAAGAAATTCCAGAGACGAGCATCCCCGTCAAGGAAGCAAGTAAAGAGTGGCTGATGTACTTTGACGGTGCCTTCTCGCTGCAAGGCGCCGGTGCCGGCGTACTGCTTATCGCACCCACCGGAGAGCACCTCAAGTACATAGTCCAAATGCACTTTCCCAAAGAGCAAGCAACAAATAATACTGCAGAGTATGAAGGTTTGCTTGCCGGACTCAGAATAGCATTACACCTTGGGATCAGGAAGCTTATTGTCAGGGGTGACTCGCAGCTTGTCGTCCGCCAAGTAAACAAAGATTATCAGAGCCCGTTGATGGAAGCCTACGTTGATAAAGTGAGAAAGCTAGAGGAACACTTTGATGGCCTGCAAATGGAATACGTTCCAAGAGCTCAGAACGATATTGCTGATGGCCTGTCAAAGTGCGCCGCACTCAAGTTACCTGTGGAACCAGGAATTTTTGTGCTCAAGCTGACTCAACCAACTGTAACACCACCAACCGGACAGAGCAAGAAGAGAAAGTTGGTTTCCGGTGACTACTTTCCGGCAGAGCTCCCAGAAGCCGCCGCCAAGAAGGTCCCCAAAATCAACACAGATATCGCTGAGGAGCAGTCTGCTCCGACAAGCCCAAGGGTTTGTTTCGTTGAAGCAGACGCTCCCGACAAGTTTTGCTCCGGCAGGCTTGCCGGGGATCATCAAGCTCCGGCTGAACTGCAGGTTCTTGCCGTAGAAGCTGATGTTCCCGCAGCGGCAGATGTGCCATTAGTCCTTGTTGTCGAGCCGCAAGCTCCGACATGGGCGCAGCAGATCGTCCATTTCCTTCGCATGTGAGAACTTCCCAAGAGCAAGAAGAAGCGGAAAGAGTAGCCCGACAGGTCTAGTATGTACCAGTTTGTCGACGACACTGCATGTAAGAAGACTCAACGGTGTGAAATTGAAGTGTATTCACCGGAAGATGGATGTAAGTTGGCGAAAATACATGGAGGCATATGTGGTCACCACATTGGCGCAAGAGCACTTGCCGGCAAGGCTTTCCGGCAAGGTTTCTTCTGGCCGACAGCCCTCCAGGATGCAACTACACAAGTAACCAAGTGTGAAGCATGCCAGTTCCATTCAAAGCAGATACACCAGCCAGCTCAAGCTCTCCAGACGATTCCTTTATCCTGGCCATTTTCGATGCTGGGGCTCGACATCCTCGGCCCCTTTCCCCGAAGCTGTCGGGGCTTTGAGTACTTGTACGTTGCAATCAACAAGTTCACAAAGTGGCCGGAAGTGGAAGCAGTGAGAAAGGTGACAAGACAGCCAGTCAAGTTCTTCAAAGTCAATTGTTTGCCGCTTTTGGGATTCCTAACCGGATCATCACCGACAACGGCACACAATTCACGAGTCGCACCTTCATACAGTACGTCCAAGATCTTGGCGCCAAGGTCTGCTTTGCTTCTGTTGCTCATCCGAGAAGCAACGGTCAAGCAGAGAGGGCAAATGCTGAAGTGCTGCGAGGACTCAAGACCAGAACTTTTGACAGGCTGTGCAAGTGCGGAAGAAACTGGATTGAGGAGCTGCCGGTGGTTCTTTGGTCGATCAGACGACGCCAAATCGAGCCACCGCCGGACACCTTTCGCTCTAATCTATGGAGCAGAGGCAGTTCTCCCCACGGAACTCAGATACAGGTCGCCTCAGTACTCGCTTATGATGAGCTTGAGCAAGAGCAGCTGCGACAAGATGACGCTGCTCCTCGAGGAGGATCGTCTTCAGTCGCTTTGTACGAGCTGCTCGTTACCAAAGAAGCTTTGCGCCGCTACCATAGCCGCAAAGTTAGTGCCAGAAGCTTCGAGGAAGGCGACCTTGTTCTTCGGCGCGTTCAGTCCGCCAAGAATTCCAACAAGTTGACGCCGAAGTGGGAAGGCCCTTATCGGGTGAAACGAGTCACTAGGCATGGCGCTGTCCGCCTAGAGACCGAAGATGGCGTTCCGGTGAGCAACTCCTGGAACATAGAGCATCTTCGTAAGTTTTACCCATAGGGCGCGGTTGCCGGAACCCGTTCCGGCAACCACCCTTTTGTACAAGTCTTGCCGATGTTGCATGTAATCCTTTGTACAAAGCCGGGCGCAGACCCCGTGCATCAGTAAAGCTCATGTGTTGCGCACAACTTGTCAATTTCATGCTTTCATCATTATTTTGCATGTGTTATCTGACATTTTGTGCAGCATCCACACCCGGTAAGCGATAACGAGCCACACGGCTCCATAACTTTATTTTCTCTTCTTTCTTCTCAAAAGAAAGGAAGGTTCATCCACCCACAAGTTAGTCGGGGGGGGGAGGAGAAGATAATGGTGTGGGCCACCAAGTGTCGCTCGAGGAAGTATCGCCTTGCCGGGAAGCAAACGACAGAAAAGCTAAGTTGCTAAAGTTTAAGTTGCTAAAGTTTAAGCAATCAGTTTTTAAATCCTTAAAGTTATCTTCCTCGAACGATAGTACTTTGTATGGAAAACCAGTGCGCGGAGGAACCAACTCGTAGCTGGTCGCGCCCTTACTTTGTTTCGAGTCGGCTCAACAACTTAAGTGAGCTACAACTAGTTGCGACAAGGTTGCTTGTCGGAGGCGGCACCGCCTTGACTCTTGACGTTCGCACTCAGCTTCATGACAAAGGTGCCCGCACCGACAAGTTCCTTAAAAGCGTAGCGCACAAGCATGCAAGGGAAGGAATCGAGTAAAGGAAATAACATTGCAATCGTTGCCTAAGATAGAGTATATTACAAAAATAACTTGTCGCAGATCTAATAAATTATTCTCCTAAACATAATCTGCAGCGACAAGGGAAAGATAAACTTGGCGGCCTAGTCCACGCGGTCGCCATCAACTCTCTTGACTCTGCTCATGTAACGCCCTCGATGCGGCTATATCTCCCACGTGTCGAAGCACGACTTAGAGGCATAACCGCATTGAAAGCAATGTCGCAAGTGAGGTAATCTTCACACAACCCATGTATTACATAAGGGAAAAAGATACATAGTTGGCTTACAATCGCCACTTCACACAATACATGAGTAAAACATTTCATCATACAGATACAATCAAGGTCCGACTACGGAACCAAAATAAAAGAAGACTACCCCAAATGCTACACAGATCCCCGATCGTCCCAACTGGGCTCCACTACTGATCAGCTGAAACGAAACAACACAATGCACAAAGTCTTCATCGAGCTCCTCCTTGAGCTCAGGTGCATCACCTGCACGGTTTCATCGGCACCTGCAAACTGGTTTTGGAAGTAACTGTGAGTCACGGGGACTCAGCAATCTCACACCCGCGAGATCAAGACTATTTAAGCTTAAAGGTAGGACAGGGTAGAGAGGTGGAGCTGCAGCAAGCGACTAGCACATATGGTGGCTAACATACGCAAAAGAGAGCGAGAAGAGGAGGCAAAGCACTCGAACAACTATGATCAAGAAGTGATCCTGAAACTACTTACGCCAAACATAACTCCAACACCGTGTTCACTTCCGGACTCCGAGAAGAGACCATCACGGTTACACACGCGGTTGGTGTATTTTAATTGAGATCCACTTCGGGTTTTCTACAACCGGACATTAACAAATTCCCATCTGCCACATAACCGCGGGCACGACTTTCGAAAGATAATACCCTGCAGGGGTGTCCCAACTTAGCCCATGATAAGCTCTCGCGATCAACGAAGGATATTCCTTCTCCCCGGGAAGACCCGATCGGTCTCGGAATCCGGCTACAAGACATTTCACAGCAATAAAACAAGACCAGCAAAGCCGCCCGGATGTGCCGACAAATCCTGATAGGAGCTGCACATATCTCGGTCTCAGGGCACACTCGGATGAGCAGTCCATACAACTAAAACCAGACCTCAAGTTGCCTTGAGGGGGCGCTGCACAGCACTCTAGTTCGGGCCAGCACTCGAAGGAGCACTGGTCCGGGGGGGCTAAAATAAAGATGACCCTCGGGCTCCGGAAACCCAAGGGAAAAGGGGCATAGGTGAGGCAAATGGTAAAACCAAAGTTGGGCCTTGCTGGAAAAGTCTTATTCAAAGCGAACTGTCAAGGGGGTCCCATAAATCACCCGACCGCGTTAGGGACGCAAAATCCGGGAACATAACACCGATATGACGGAAACTAGGGCGGCAAGAGTGGAACAAAACACTGTGCATAAGGCCGAGCCTTCAACCCTTTACCAAGTATATAGAAGCGTTAATTAAATAAGATATATAGTGATATCCCAACAATTAATCATGTTCCAACAAGGAACAAAATCACAATGTTCCAACAAGGAAAAAACTTCATCTTCACCGCAACTAACAACGCTTATAGGAGGGGCTGAGCAAAGCGGTAACATAGCCAAACAACGGTTTGCTAGGAAGGGTGAAAAGGTTAGAGGCTGACATGGTAATATGGGAGGCATGATATAGCAAGTGGTAGGCATCGCAGCATGGGCATAGCAAAAGAGCGAGCAACTAGCAAGCAAAGATAGTAGTGATTTCGAGGGTATGGTCATCTTGCCTGAAATCCCGCAAGGAAGAAGAACGAGTCCATGAAGAAGACAAACGGATGTAGTCGAACGAATCCTCACAACTCCGGAACGAAACCGAAGCTAATGAGAGAAGCAACCCGGAAAGAAACAAACAACATGGTAAACACACAATCATAAACATGGCATGATGCACAATCAAGTATGATGCATGTCCGGTTTAATGAGGCATGGCATGACAATATGCACAAACAACACTACAAGTTAAGTGGAGCTCAATATGCAACGAGTTGCATATTGACGAACACCACAACACTTATTTAGTTCTCTCCGATTAGGTACTCAACAATATTAGATGTTATTAAACATGGCAAGAGGTGAAGCATAATGAAACTACCTATCTAGGCAAGTTTAAATGAGGCCGGAAACAACGAACTACAATTCCGGAAAATCCCCATATGCAAAATTATGGATTCGGTACTGATCTGACCTAAAGCATATTTTAATGTTGTTAAACATGCAAAGTAAAGCTACCATGTTAATCTATGCATTTTTCTACCCCATTTACATATATAATTTATTTAAATCCGAGTTACGGTTATTTAGTTATGAAATAAATCATTTTAGCATGGCATTTAAGCAAATTAAAGCAAACAACAATTATAACAATTTAAATGTTGTTATCATGATGCGGATGACATGTGCAAGTTTTATGCAATTTTATGAAAATGTTGACAAGAGCATGTTACGAGGCATTATGTCACCGTGGTGGAAGAAAGGGGTGCCACGGCAACGAATCCGAAAATGGTGCCACGGCAACATATCGGTTCCGGTAGCTCACGGAGATACCGGTGCAAAAGGAAGTGTGGACGTGAGCGAGTCATGCAAGATGGTGGGGTGATCCCGATTACCGGGTTCCCACGGAACGGTGGCATGGCAAAAGAGGGGCATCGCAAGGATGATTCGAACACGGTGCAAAACTCGAGCATCTCATACAACTCATGCATTCGATCACGGGCGGCATCTCGGGGTTATACCTTCGAGCGAGCAATCGGGACGGGTCGAAGTTTCAGAGAGGAAGTAGACGTTCACGGGTCGTCGAGGGAAGTAGAGGAAGTAGTCGTTCTCGCGATGATCGCTGAGGGAAGTAGTGGTACACGGCGACGGTAGAGGAAGTAGTGTTTCACGTTCGTTTTGAAGAGGTACTTGACGGGTCCGAATCCCTTCGGGGTTGTCGTGGTACTTGCGATCTCGGCGATGGTAGTTGTACATCTCGATTTTGGCGACGGTAGTCGTACACGGTTTGTAGACGTTCATGTTCGATGGTAGTGGTACATCTCGTCATCGGAAGTAGTTGTTCATGTCCCGTGGATGTTCGGGGTCCACGGGGTCTTCGAGGGTCGACGGTAGTGGTACACGTCATCGGGGTACTTGTCGGATCCGGTCTTGGCGATTCAGGTTTCCGTAGGGGTACTTGTCGATATCCGAGACGGTCTTGCGTATCCGAAGGGGTACTGGCAGTTTGTGAAGTCGATCTTGACGGAACCGAATGTCCCCGAGGGTAGTCGTGGTACTTGTCGCATCCACGTGTAGTAGAACTTCACGGCCTCGTTGACCTGGTACTTGGCGAAAAATCCTGGAGACGATGCGTCCGCGTACGGTCCTTGGCGGCGTTCTTGCTGGTCCAAAAGAAGCAAGACCGAAGGCCGGCGGCAGGGATTTGGCGCTGGTCGATGCGGACGGCGGAGATGCGTCCTCCTCCCCGCCGAACGGGCAGAGGCGGGGCAGGGGGCTCATCCGTCCCCGGCGGTGGGACTCCATGGGGCGGCGGCCATGGCGTCGGGCAGGGCCTCCCGAGGTGGTGCAGGAGGCGCGCCATGGCAGGCTCAGCGAATCTGGGCTGGGCGGCGCGTGAGGAGGGCGACAGGCGAGGGGGGCGCCGGAGTTGGGACGGCGGCGGCTTGAGAAGACCGGCGCGGGCGCGGTGGTCGAGCGACCGGAGGGCGACGGGCATGGGGACGCTGGGAGGAGAAGAGAGGCGGCGAGGGAGAAAGCGAGGGAGATGGGATCGGAGGAGGCCGAGGGAGATCGGGATCACCGAGCGAGGGAGGAGCGAGGGGATCGGCGTGGCGCTCCTGGGCGAGTCTGATCGGGAGGAGGGGAGGGAGAGAGATGGGGAAATCGGGCAGGGAGGCGTGCGGCGCTGGAGGGAGGGAACGAGAGGAGGAGAGTGAGGGATCGAGAGAGAGCGCTGGGAGGCTAGGGTTAGGCGCGGCTGGGCCTCAAGGGGTTTGGTGGGCCGGCCTGGCCCAGTGGAGAAGAAGTGGCCCGAAGGCCTGGCTGGGCAGCTGGGCTGGCTCTCTTCTCTCTCTCTCTCTTATATTTAACAGAAAATAAATAAAGAGAGACAAAAAGAACGAGAGGGTTAGGGAAAGAATTTGGGAACGAGGACAATTTTCCCGGACTCATAAAAATATGAGGAATTTAACACAAATGGCCCGAGGATTTTTGGTGGAACTCCGGAAAATGATGAAATAATATTAGCAAGGTTTTGAGGTCAACTCGGAGCAGAAAAGGCATGGGATTTATTTTTGCAAGTGGGTTATGGTGATTCCAAAAAATGGAATATTTATTATAGCTCACTAATAATATTGGGAGGGTATGTTATAAAGAGAAATCACCATGGTGAATATCCCTCGATTTAAATGGATCGAAAACTCCATACAATTTATTTAGTTGAGTTTTAAAAATTAATGATATGATGGCATGATGAGATGATGCAATGCAAAAACAAAACCAACCGCACGACAAAACTCGGAAACCCTGGAAGGCAACTGAAGCTCCGGTCTTGGGGCGTCACAACACTCCACCACTACGAGAGGATCTCGTCCCGAGATCTAGGATGGCACCGGAGAAAAGCGAAAGAGGAAGAGGTAAAACAAAGTTGCTTCTCCGACAAACGAGTGAAACCAAAGAACCTTGAGAGGTTGAACAAAATGAAAGAAAGAAAACAATGAAGATGAAGAAAGTTGAAAACACTCTGTTAGAAAAGAGGAACAAGGGATATGACGAGAACCAAGAGGTTTAGTGATAAGATAGATACTGAAACCACTCCGGTTAAAACTAGATAGACAAGGAATAAGATTGATAAAATTTGGGCAGCACTCCGACTGAAAGAAGAAGGAAAACTTGATAAGATGAAAAGAACTTGAAGAGAAGACACAACACTCCGGTTAAATGGATAATGCAAGAAAAAGAACATGATCTTTACAAAACGAGGTGATGGGTGAAGAGAGCAACATCACAATGCCTCCGGTAGAAATGAAAGAATAGAATCTTGATTGTTGGGATAAAGGGATGGAGAAGAAAATGACAACTTCTACCACAAATGAATTTGAATGAAGCATCCTTACAAACAAGGATAGAACGGAGTTGTTTGAAAAAAACAACAACGGTAAGAATAAGCTTGTAGTGGGCTTATGAAAAACATCTCAAAATTATGAGGTGAGCTTCTGCCACCAACGGAAACAATTGATTGGATTTATATCAACAAGGAGACGAGAAACTTATTTCACCGAGAGGACAAATGAAGAACTTGGGTCCTTTATAAGCACCATAAATAGCAACATTCCCAATGGAAGGCTTTTAGGTGAAATCTATATCAAGATACTTCAATGAAGAGATTGATGGACTTAAATATCTCATGAACAAAGATAAAATGATGGATTTAAATATGTCACTCTTGAAAATCTGTGAATCATGAAACGCGAAGGATAATTATCAACAATGACATCACACCATCTCAAAAGATAAGATAGAGAGAATTGCACTTTGGAATGCAAGATGAAGAATGCTTGAGCGCCTGAAAACGAAACATGTGTTGGAACCATGTTTATTTTGAAGTATGGCTTGACGGATCTTAACTCCGAGAGAAATCCTAATGAACAATTGAAGAATGAGAAGAATCCTTGAGGAAGCACCATGTAGAGCCTCCATGATGAACTCCGGTAACCAAAAGGGTGATAGAAAGAAAGAGAAGTTGACAACACAAGGTGAAGCCTTGCAGTGATAAGATGAAGCTTTGAAACGATATAACCGAGAAAACTTGGAACTCCGGAAAGAAAGATGAACAAATGAAATCAAGAATTTTGATGAACCTCCGGAATAAGGAATTGAATTTACTCGATGGAACAAGAATAAGAATTACATTATGTTCTTCACCAATTAAATTGATGACAAGCAATGGATTAGGCATACTACTTATTCTCGTAGAAAGGATTAAGATAGATATGGCGCAAACTTGGGAAGGTCTTCAACAATTCACCGGTAGGATTCGGAAGAACGAATGAATTGACACGATAATAAAGGAAATGAAATCTTGAACGAACCACCGTAAGAATTGAAAATGAAAGTAGCAAAGGCACAATTCACCGGGAAGAATTTGGAAAACGAATGAGGATATTTGAGGGGATTTAGATACAAGTGAACGAATAGATGACGAGCTGATTGGAGAATACTTGAATGATGCACCGGTAAGATTTGGAGAACAAGAGCTGAAAGCTGGAATGAATAATTCTGAGATGATGGGCTCCGAAGAATCAAACTGAAAAGACTCCTGAATTGCTCCGGATGGGTGAAAATAATTCTCACAATCGGAAACAATTATGAGAGGATGGCATCAAACTAGACCCATGAATCTTGAAGAGAATGGAGCAAGATTTAAGAGAAACTCTTCTTTGGTCTTCACATCGAAGAATGACGATGAGAAACACCACCATGAATAGTTGAGACACTCCGGAATGAAAATTAGAAAGGTTGAACCCACAATGAAAATAATTTGAAAGATCTTGGAGAAAGACATTTGACTGATGATAATTCATCCTTACATCAAACTTTGCAAAGAATTTGAGAATAACTCCGGAAAAATTAGAAGAGTCAGGTAAGATCCTGGGAAAAGACCTGTGGGTTAGGGCCCACTCAAAAGAACCATCGTTGAGCAATTGCTTGAAATAGATATTGCACCGGTAGAATTAAATGGCTTGAATGAGATAGCATCCTCAAAAGAACTTGAGTGAATTGAGAATGGAAACTAGAATCTTCTGAGATATCTTCAACACTCCGGAACAATTGAATAGCGAGAAGTGGATGATTAAGAGATGCACCGACATGAGAAAGCATTTGAAATGATGAAAAGAATACGATCAACACTGAAAACTTGACTTAAATCCACCGGAGAAGAAAATTAGAATGGAACAATGATAAGGTTAAAGCTTCCTTAGCGTCTTCATGAGAAATCACCGGATAAAACATTAAAGGAAAAGAATGAAGAAACTTCACTCAATAAAATGGATACTTGGTTAAGAAATCTGAGTCCTTGAAGAAAAAGGGTGGGAGGGCGGGAAAACAAACAACTTGGGTCAGATGAAACGAACACTGTTGAGAAAAAGGTTAGAATTGATCTTGCGAATGTTGGAATGATCGGATCCACTTGAAGAGAAGCACGCCGGTTGAGAAAAGAATTGACATGACAAACTCAGTGATCAAGAAGGATTAGTATTCACATAGCAATATGAGAACACCATTTAGAAAGGTATGGAATCAACACTTGGCATTGAAGCAACTTGAATACCACAAAACGGAACAAAAACAAAGGATTGGCTTCAAGAATAAGCCGGAACAAATACATATGATAGAGATTTACCCAGTCTCATATCATGCATCTGTCGAAAAGATATTCTAGGAGTTACTTGAATTCCCACCTATAAACTCCCGAAACTTTCTGGTTATGCAATCTGGTGTTGGGGATACAGGGGACACAAAATATATCACCCAAACTAACAATACCTAGATCCAGCTGTATCCATCCTTCAACACATAACCGAAACCTTCGAAATCGTGTCCCTCGACCTTGAAAAACATCCGTTATACAAGTCATGGCAATACTCCACTTTTCGCCACAAGATTGGGCTATCAGGGTTATCTCACCAACAACTGCACAAAAGAGATTTCGATGTCGGTAAAACTCAGGTATTCCAGAACTGCAATGATAAAATTGTGACGACAACACCTTAGAGCTCAACTCCCCGGGACACTCCCACAACCCCTAAATGTCAGGAGGCACCAAGAACAATGTTCTCGTCACAAAACCATCGGAACGATTCCAAGATACCCGCGTGATCCTAAAAAATTTTTAGTGAAATTTGAGGAGAGAAAAGTCAAAACTCTACGTCAGGATACCTCACCAGAGCGACGAAGGGACTGAGGAGTAAAAAGAATCCTACTCTCCGATATATAATCCTAAGACTCAAAACATTTTCCGTTCTAGACTCAACAGCGCCAGCAAACAATCACGTAGGGGGCTCCTAAGTCGGGGAAGGCTCTGATTACCAACTTGTAACGCCCTCGATGCGGCTATATCTCCCACGTGTCGAAGCACGACTTAGAGGCATAACCGCATTGAAAGCAATGTCGCAAGTGAGGTAATCTTCACACAAACCATGTATTACATAAGGGAAAAAGATACATAGTTGGCTTACAATCTCCACTTCACACAATACATGAGTAAAACATTTCATCATACAGATACAATCAAGGTCCGACTACGGAACCAAAATAAAAGAAGACTACCCCAAATGCTACACAGATCCCCGATCGTCCCAACTGGGCTCCACTACTGATCAGCTTAAACGAAACAACACAATGCACAAAGTCTTCATCGAGCTCCTCCTTGAGCTCAGGTGCATCACCTGCACGGTTTCATCGGCACCTGCAAACTGGTTTTGGAAGTAACTGTGAGTCACGGGACTCGCAATCTCACACCCGAGATCAAGACTATTTAAGCTTAAAGGTAGGACAGGGTAGAGAGGTGGAGCTGCAGCAAGCGACTAGCACATATGGTGGCTAACATACGCAAAAGAGAGCGAGAAGAGGAGGCAAAGCACGGTCGAACAACTATGATCAAGAAGTGATCCTGAAACTACTTACGTCAAACATAACTCCAACACCGTGTTCACTTCCCGGACTCCGCCGAGAAGAGACCATCACGGTTACACACGCGGTTGGTGTATTTTAATTGAGATCCACTTCGGGTTTTCTACAACCGGACATTAACAAATTCCCATCTGCCACATAACCGCGGGCACGGCTTTCGAAAGATAATACCCTGCAGGGGTGTCCCAACTTAGCCCATGATAAGCTCTCGCGATCAACGAAGGATATTCCTTCTCCCGGAAGACCCGATCAGTCTCGGAATCCGGCTACAAGACATTTCACAGCAATAAAACAAGACCAGCAAAGCCGCCGGATGTGCCGACAAATCCTGATAGGAGCTGCACATATCTCGGTCTCGGGCACACTCGGATGAGCAGTCCATACAACTAAAACCAGACCTCAAGTTGCCTTGAGGGGCGCTGCACAAGACTCTAGTTCGGGCCAAGACACTCGAAGGAGCACTGGTCCGGGGGCTAAAATAAAGATGACCCTCGGGCTCCTAAAACCCAAGGGAAAAGGGGCATAGGTGAGGCAAATGGTAAAACCAAAGTTGGGCCTTCTGGAAAAGTCCTATTCAAAGCGAACTGTCAAGGGGTCCCATAAATCACCCGACCGCGTTAGGGACGCAAAATCCGGGAACATAACACCGATATGACGGAAACTAGGGCAGCAAGAGTGGAACAAAACACTGTGCATAAGGCCGAGCCTTCCACCCTTTACCAAGTATATAGAAGTTAATTAAATAAGATATATTGTGATATCCCAACAAGTAATCATGTTCCAACAAGGAACAACATCTCCATGTTCCAACAAGGAACAAACTTCATCTTCACCGCAACTAACAACGCTATAGGAGGGGCTGAGCAAAGCGGTAACATAGCCAAACAACGGTTTGCTAGGAAGGGTGAAAAGGTTAGAGGCTGACATGGTAATATGGGAGGCATGATATAGCAAGTGGTAGGCATCGCAGCATGGGCATAGCAAAAGAGCGAGCAACTAGAAAGCAAAGATAGTAGTGATTTCGAGGGTATGGTCATCTTGCCTGAAATCCCGCAAGGAAGAAGAACGAGTCCATGAAGAAGACAAACGGATGTAGTCGAACGAATCCTCACAACTCCGGAACGAAACCGAAGCTCACGAGAGAAGCAACCCGGAAAGAAACAAACAACATGGTAAACACACAATCATAAACATGGCATGATGCACAATCAAGTATGATGCATGTCCGGTTTAATGAGGCATGGCATGACAATATGCACAAACAACACTACAAGTTAAGTGGAGCTCAATATGCAACGAGTTGCATATTGACGGAACACCACAACACTTATTTAGTTCTCTCCCGATTAGGTACTCAACAATATTAGATGTTATTAAACATGGCAAGAGGTGAAGCATAATGAAACTACCTATCTAGGCAAGTTTAAATGAGGCCGGAAACAACGAACAACAATTCCGGAAAATCCCCATATGCAAAATTATGGATTCGGTACTGATCTGACCTAAAGCATATTTTAATGTTGTTAAACATGCAAAGTAAAGCTACCATGTTAATCTATGCATTTTTCTACCCCATTTACATATATAATTTATTTAAATCCGAGTTACGGTTATTTAGTTATGAATAAATCATTTTAGCATGGCATTTAAGCAAATTAAAGCAAACAACAATTATAACCATTTAAATGTTGTTATCATGATGCGGATGACATGTGCAAGTTCTATGCAATTTTATGAAAATGTTGACAAGAGCATGTTACGAGGCATTATGTCACCGTGGTGGAAGAAAGGGGTGCCACGGCAACAAATCCGAAAATGGTGCCACGGCAACATATCGGTTCCGGTAGCTCACGGAGATACCGGTGCAAAAGGAAGTGTGGACGTGAGCGAGTCATGCAAGATGGTGGGGTGATCCCGATTACCGGGTTCCCACGGAACGGTGGCATGGCAAAAGAGGGGCATCGCAAGGATGATTCGAACACGGTGCAAAACTCGAGCATCTCATACAACTCATGCATTCGATCACGGGCGGCATCTCGGGGTTATACCTTCGGAGCGAGCAATCGGGACGGGTCGAGTTTCGTAGAGGGAAGTAGACGTTCACGGGTCGTCGAGGGAAGTAGAGGAAGTAGTCGTTCTCGCGATGATCGCTGAGGGAAGTAGTGGTACACGGCGACGGTAGAGGAAGTAGTGTTTCACGTTCGTTTTCGAAGAGGTACTTGACGGGTCCGAATCCCTTCGGGGTTGTCGTGGTACTTGCGATCTCGGCGATGGTAGTTGTACATCTCGATTTTGGCGACGGTAGTCGTACACGGTTTGTAGACGTTCATGTTCGATGGTAGTGGTACATCTCGTCATCGGAAGTAGTTGTTCATGTCCCGTGGATGTTCGGGGTCCACGGGGTCTTCGAGGGTCGACGGTAGTGGTACACGTCATCGGGGTACTTGTCGGATCCGGTCTTGGCGATTCAGGTTTCCGTAGGGGTACTTGTCGATATCCGAGACGGTCTTGCGTATCCGAAGGGTACCGGCAGTTTGTGAAGTCGATCTTGACGGAACCGAATGTCCCCGAGGGTAGTCGTGGTACTTGTCGCATCCACGTGTAGTAGAACTTCACGGCCTCGTTGACCTGGTACTTGGCGAAAAATCTCGGAGACGATCGCGTCACAGACGGTCCTTGGCGGCGTTCTTGCTGGTCCAAAAGAAGCAAGACCGAAGGCGGCGGCAGGGATTTGGCGCTGGTCGATGCGGACGAGCGGAGATAAGGCCCTCCTCCACCTGCCGAACGGGCAGCAGGCGGGCAGGGGCTCATCTGGTCCCCGGCCGGTGGGACTCCATGGGGCGGCGGCCATGGCGTCGGGCAGGGCCTCCCGAGGTGGTGCAGGGAGGCGCGGCCATGGCGAGGCTCGGCGAATCCGGGCCGGGCGGCGCGCGTGACGACGGAGGGCGGCGCGAGGCAGGGGGGCGCCGGAGTTGGGACGGCGGCGGCTTGAGAAGACCGGGCTGGGCGCTGTGGTCGAGCGACCGGAGGGCGACGGGGCATGGGGACGCGGGGGAGGAGAAGAGAGGCGGCGAGGGAGAAAGCGAGGGAGATGGGATCGGGAGGAGGCCGAGGGGAGATCGGGATCGGCTGAGCGAGGGAGGAGCGAGGGGATCGAGCGCGGGCGGCGCTCCCTGGCGATGCGGTCGGGAGGAGGGGAGGGAGAGAGATGGGGAAATCGGGCAGGGAGGCGTGCGGCGCTGGAGGGAGGGAACGAGAGGAGGAGAGTGAGGGATCGAGAGAGAGCGCTGGGAGGCTAGGGTTAGGCGCGGCTGGGCCTCAAGGGGTTTGGTGGGCGGCTGGCCCGATGGAGAAGAAGTGGCCCGAAGGCCTGGCTGGGCAGCTGGGCTGGCTCTCTTCTCTCTCTCTCTTATATTTAACAGAAAATAAATAAAGAGAGACAAAAAGAACGAGAGGGTTAGGGAAAGAATTTGGGAACGAGGACAATTTTCCCGGACTCATAAAAATATGAGGAATTTAACAAAAATGGCCCAAGGATTTTTGGTGGAACTCCGGAAAATGATGAAATAATATTGGCAAGGTTTTGAGGTCAACTCGGAGCAGAAAAGGCATGGGATTTATTTTTGCAAGTGGGTTATGGTGATTCCAAAAAATGGAATATTTATTATAGCTCCCTAATAATATTGGGAGGGTATGTTATAAAGAGAAATCACCATGGTGAATATCCCTCGATTTAAATGGATCGAAAACTCCATACAAATTTATTTAGTTGAGTTTTTAAAATTAATGATATGATGGCATGATGAGATGATGCAATGCAAAAACAAAACCAACCGCACGACAAAACTCGGAAACCCTGGAAGGCAACTGAAGCTCCGGTCTTGGGGCGTCACAGCTCACCCTGTCCACAATGGGTGCGACAAGGGCCTTGAGCGCTTCAACGTCAGCAGTCGGTGGCAGGGACTTGAGGACGTTGGCGAAGCTGACGCCTGGGTTGCGGAAGGCCACCTTCATCAGCACCTTCTGAAGAGCCCCGGCACAGATCTGGCGCGACTCGTCGGCCAGCTGCTTTGGGATCTCTTCCCGGAGCCGCTGGAGACCCGTCAGCACGCCCTTGAAGAACAGGCTGAGCTTGGCGCTGGGTTGAAGGCGCTCGTCGGTGGAGTACCCGAGATCCACCATCCACAGCTCCATCAGCTCATTGTTGATGGCGGCGGCAGTATCTACAAGACTCTCCGTCCAGTGCATCACATTATCTCTGAAGGTATCCTGGGCGGTCACAGCATTCGCCAGCAGCTCTTCGTTGGCCTTGATCTTCTCCAACAAACCCACTTCCCGCTCCTTGGCGCCGTCCAGCGTCTCCGTCAAGGTGGACAGCTTCAGCTCAAGATCCGCCTTGGAGTCCTTGCCGGAGTCGAGCTCTTTGATCTTCTCAGCGAAACGACCCTGCAACTCACCAAGAGTATAGGCGTCCTTCTCGCGCTCGCGCTTCAGCCCGGTGACCTCCTTGCCGCTCCTCTGGAAGGTGGCCTCCAGCTGTGCCACCCTCGTCTCCAAATCCTTCTTGGCGGCCTCAGCAGCTGCGGCGTCGTCCTTTGCCTCCTTGAGTGCTCCGCCAATTGATTGCTCGCGCGCGGCAAGATCTTCCTCATAGCTATCGAGGTTGATCTTCCGCTGCGCCAGCTCACCTTCTTGCGCAGAGAGCTTCTCGCCGGCAAGCCTTTGCTGCTCCTCGACCTCGGCCTTCTCCAGGATGAAGGCCGTGCGCTCCTCAGCAAGTTGCTCCCGCGCTTCTGCTACGTCCCGGAGAGTTTGTTTGTTGGCTCGCCGGAGCTCTTCTGCACGCTTCTCCATATCAGCTCCCGCCCTCGCGACAAGTGCTTCCCACGTCTCCAGCTTAGCTTGTCGGGCGCGGTAGAGCGACAACAGCTTCTTCAGCAGCTGCTCTTACTCAGACTCGCCACTGCTGCTGCTTGGCGCGTCAACCAGTGACAGCCCCGCGGAGGCAAGCAGCTCCACGTCGAAGGTCTCTCCTTCGACCGGCGCCCTGGAGCTCGATGCCCATGGAAGCTTGATGAAGACACCGTCACCGGCCTTCAGATAGGCGCCGGGCTGGGGCTCTTCGGAGTCTGGTGCTGCATCGGTGGCGGAGGGATCAGCGGTCGGCGTAGCGCCTGGCGCTCCTGCGGCCTCAGGGTCGTCAGTACAATCACCAGACCCCTCCCCAGCCTCTGCACCAGCAGCCTTGGCGGCCTCCTCGCCGGCGGACCCATCGGCGTCGGCCTCCTCCTCCACGTTGGCGGCGTCGTCATTGTTACTGCGAGCGTCCTCCTCGTCGGCAACCTCGGTATCCATCGGCTCTCCGACGGATGGATCTGACGATCAGAAAAAGAAAGAACAGTCAAGCCAAATGTTCGAAAAGAAGAACAGAAGAAAGAAGAACCCAAGGGAAATTTTCATGCAAGGAGGTTACCTGCAATGGGATCTGTGGCCGCGGTCTCCACCACCGGAGGATCGCCGGCGCTGCCTCTTGTCGGGGAGACTTCCCTTATCGGAGAAGCCTCCCTTGCCGGAGAGCGCTCCCTTGCCGGAGAATTCTCCCTTGCCGGCGTGGTTGAAGCAGACAGAACTTCGGGAGTGACTTCCGGGGCCTCCTGATGAGGCTGCTCTGGTCCTACACAAATGAACAAGTCAGATATCAGTGAAAAAGGAGCACCCATGCACACCTAACCGTAAGAAATAAACCAAATACTTACGCTGGGGCTGTCTTTGGGGGCTGCTCGAGGAAGGTTGCGGATCCGGCAACGGGGTCTCAGACGTGCCTCCTGTCGCCACGGGAGATTCGTCTTCGATGACCACCACCGGAGTCTTGGCTCTCTTCGACGCCCTCTGAGCCAGCGTCCTGAAAAAGGAAAGAGCTCAGAATAAAGCAAGTCAGATACAAGACAAAGCAGCAAATTGAAGAATTACAAGTAGCAGCGACAAGATCTTACTCTTCTTCTTCTTCCTCGGAGCTGAGAGCAGAGAAGTCAAATTCCGCTCTGGTGCGACGAGCTGGAGGAGTAGGATCCCTCGGACGTTTGGCGGGTGCGGGAGCCGTGGTTCCCGAAGACCCCGCTCCAGTTGCTGTGGCGGCATGGGGCGCTCCCGCGGCAACAGAGCTTGTCGCGGTAGAGCGCGTCGCGCGGCGAGACGGCTGTTGGCCCGTCTGCCGCCCCGCCACTTCTCCGGTCTTGCGGAGGCGCCTTCTCGGCTGGGCCGCGGGCTCCTCCCATGGCAAGCTACTTGAAGGCGGAGGGGAGGCGCCCCCGGCAGGCTCATTCGGCTCAGCGTCGGGCTCGGCCTGCTCCTCCTCGCCGGCAAACTCCTCTTGATCAGCAAGGCTTGCGGCCTCGGCTGCCTCTGCCTCCTCCACGGTGAACCCAAACACGCCAGCGGCGGCAGCAGCTGCCGCCTCCTCCAACCTTGTGGCAATGCGCGCCATCTCTTGGTCGGTGGTATCGCGGGTGAGCCACTTCTGCTCGTCGGCGCGGATCGGCACTTCTTCCAAGTCGTCGAAGAACTGCTGCACGATGTCGTCGGCGGGCTCTTGCCAAGTTGGAATGATCCCATGGGAATCGCACAACGGCATCATCGTGCGGATGCGGTCAAGCGACGAGTTGTTGCACAAAGGCACGACCCCCCTCGGCAACATAAACCACTCGGGGTGATCTGCATCGTGCTTGAACAGCTCCCGCAGCATGGCATCCAGCTCCAAGACAGTGAAGTTCCAGTTGAGGCCCGGGCGCAGCCTCATGATATCCGCCGCGTTTTGGAACTCCCAAGCAGGCCTCCTCCTCTCCTGTAAGGGCGCAATGCGGCGGCGAAGGAAATCCGCGCCAACAACGCCTACAGTGAGCCCGGCATACCTGAGGCGCAAGATCCGGGTCACGGCAATCTTCAACTTGGCATCCTCCGGTGCCAAGTTGCTCCAATCGTTGCCGCGCGCTATGGGAGTTTGGCGCAGGGCAGTAAAGGGCTGCGGGTTCTCCTCTATGATCCAACACCAATCGGCTCTCCACTCCTCCCACTTGCTATGGAGCTCTCCTTCCAGATATGCTTCCTTCTTGCCGATCCTGGATATCCAAGCAATCCCTCCAGCAAGCGGCTCTCCTCTCTCAACGCGAGGCATGAAGTAGTGGCGAAAAAGTGCTACATTTGGGTGGATCCCGACAAAGTTCTCGTAGAGGTGTGCGAAAACCGCCATGGTCAGGACAGCGTTGGGGTGAAATCAAGGAGGCGGAGGCCGTATGTGTTCATGACGTCGCAAAAGAATTCGGAAAAAGGCGGGCAGAGCCCGCAGTAGAAGAAAAGCGCGAAGAAGGGGTACCCGACGGAAACCTTCTCGGATGTGGCGGCGGAGATCACCCTCGTGCGCGGGTGCGCCCGCGTCTCCGTCGACCAGAAGAGGTAATACAACTCCCGCAGCTCCTTTGCGTCGAGCAGGGGGTCGAAGGTGGCCCGTTCCTTCCGCAGCGCCGCGAGCCGCTGCACCTCGGCCGATTTCACCCCTTTGCCCTTGTCGGCTTTCGGAGCCATGGCGGAGGTGGTGAAGGAATCCGACGGTGTTGGTGGCGCTGGTGGCGGAGGGGAGCGGAGCGTCGCTCTCTCTGGACTGGAGAAGAAGGGGGGAGCGGCGGTGGTTTTCTTGATGTGATAGCAATGGCAAGGTGGGCATCTTGCCCCTGTTTCCCCTGCTTATAAGGGGGGAGAGGGGGCGGACGTTCCGCTTTTCCAATTAAAGAAAGCCCCCACGATCTCTCCCACGACGCCACGTTCGGTGCGTGCTGTTCATGGGAGACGTGGTGGGTCTGGAGCGAGTAACGGCGCGATATAGGCCACAAGGCGTGCAGTAATCGCTTTTGGGCCTAGCCCAATGAGCTCGGCGCAGGTGGCTCCAGCCCGAGGCTCTGCCGGTGTACTAGAGTAGGGGTACCCTAGTATCCCGAACTTCGTGCACGGGCAGTTGCAAGACACTGGCGAGGCTGGCCTGGTGACCGCCAAGGTCCTCCGCGGCTCCTTTGGAGCCATTCAAGAACAAAGTATTCAAGGCCCCGGCAAGAGGAGTTTGCCGGGAAGGCCACTCAAGGCACAAGACCCCGGCAAGAAGAGCTTGCCGGGAAGGCTTGGTGAGCGACAAGCTCTCAAGCGCGACAAGGATTCGGCCGCGGCAAGGTGCTTGCCGCGGCAGGCAACCTCTCTTCATCTCCGCTCCAGCTCATCTACCAACGTGTCGCCATGGGGCCATTCCAGGCGTGCGTGTCAAGAGGCTGTGCAGCCAGCGGGGAGCAGCGATAAGCGGCCGACAAGCTTACCATCATGGCAAGCGGTGGTGCACTTGACGGTCCTGTTGCCTTTCAGCGACGAGGACGGGCATTTATTGATCTTGTCCCTTGCCGTCAGAGTTAGGTATAATGCACTGTACACTGTACAAGTCGGTGTACCAACTACTTTTTTTCCATTTGTACCCTCATCTGCGTTGCCACCTGTGGTGACCCCTTGTGCCTATAAAAGGAGGCCCATGTGCAACGTAGAAAGGGTTCGGCTCGGTTCCGTTCATTCGACTCATTCGAGACCACACTCACTCAGGCTAGGTTTTGTAGCTCTCATTGCTCCCTAGCAAAAACACAATACAATCAACCAAGCAGCAGTAGGAGTATTATCTCTCCGGAGAGCTCCGAAGCTGGGTAAAACTGCTCTGTGCATCGCCTCGATCTGCTCTTTGTGCAATCTCCGCCCCCGCCAAACCACAAGGGACTCGGTCCCATAGGTGTTCGTGGGTCACGATCAGCTTCCCCGACAGGTACCAGGCAAATTAGCTATCCGTGATGGACTCTCTTGAACGCCATCATTATTTATCTCTGCGCGTTTGAGCTGTGCATTTGTCGATGGGCCTGGGAGTTGAGCTAGTATGGCAGTGGCCTGGGTCCAAAGTAATAGAAGTAGCACAAAAACATTTTTTAGTGTAGGATTTTCCTTGCTCAAGCCTGCCTACTAGAATCGTCGGTGCTTGAAAGGAAAAGTGAATGAAAAACATAGGAATTGGAAAGTTTCCTATGGTACTACTTTTCATGAATTTGGTGCAAAGGAATGGAGCAAAGGAAAACAGAGGATTTGTTCCTTTAGTGTCTCCTTGAAAGACAAACCGTAGGAATTCTAATTTCCACTTCTCCTCCTTTTCATATTCCTATTCATCAAGCACAAGACTAAGAGATAGTAGCATAATAACATTATAACCGTACATTTTCTTGTGGTTTGACTTAATCTCACCATGATTTTTTGCATCCTGTGATCTTCCAATTGTTGTGAATCAAACACCCAGATTGGCAGAAATCCTGTGTTTTTAAATTCTCTGTTTTGCACGTGCATTCCTATCCTATTCCTATCTATTTCCTATCCCTGCATTGTTAGAATCCTCAAATTCAAACAAGCCCTTACTCAATTACTTCTGTTACAGATATGTGTCAAAGAAAACCTTGTGTTGTTTGTCCTGCTCTGTGGTACTGTGTTCCACCCATTTCGGCTGCTCCAACGATGGAAGGGTTCACCACAGCAGGAATCCGCTCTCCAGACTATCTTTCGCCGCCTCAGATCTTCTTCCCCGCCGCCGGTAGCCACGACAACTGCATTCCATCATCAACTGAGTAGATGACCTTGAGGACTACACGGGTTCGCAAGAGAGGTCGCACTCTTCCGTGTCTGCTTACGTTATGCGTCGATTAATATGATGGCATGCTACATTATTGTCGTGTTCACCTATTAGACTCCGAGTCAGGTCCAAACTATTATGCGTCGATTAATATGATGGCATGCTACTTGAGTTTTTAAATGGTTGTGGGGTACATATTGGGGCAGCAATCAGTACTATCTGTCTACTATCTGGTTAATCTCTGGTGTCTACTATGAGTTTCATGTTGGGTGCAAACAAACATTAAAGAAGCCATTATCTGTATTTTTTAACTAAAGCTATTATCTGCCTGCTATCATTGGTTTTGGGTCTACCCACAGTTTGCTACCACCACTCTGGATTTGTGCATGCAGTCCTTACATAATCTCACTATGTTTTATTCCTATGCATGCCAGTTATTGTACACAATGGAACTGATCATGTAGAGCAAAAGAGATGAGCCTTGCGTGGCAATAAAATTTCATGCAGACGTCGTTCCATGGTGGGCGCAAAGGCAGGCTCCTCCACCCATTTCGGATCGTAATCAAGAGGAAGATAACTCCTATTTACCCCATGAGGACTTCACTTTAACTTGGCATGCTGATGTTGGTAATATCATGCATATGGTGCCTTGCATTGCTTACTGTATACACTAAAGATGTCATCTGCTTAGTTTAGACATGCTTTATGTCAATGCCATCTGTTTACTTTCTTTATCGTATATGTGAATCATGCAATGCCATCCTGTCTAGCCAGGCATCATATATGTGAATTTTGCAATGCCACCCTGGTTAGCCAGTCATCTTATATGTGAATTATATCATGCCATCATTTTTTATTATGTGTTAAATTTGTCAACAATTTTAGTATATTCAATTACTCTTCCTGTGCATCAGCCATTCGGCACGGTCATGGAAAAATCTGGAGTGGAAACAAGGTCTTCAGAGCAGACAATGCTATCTGACGAAGTGAAAGTGCGTTATATCGACTAGAGGGGGGGTGAATAGGCGATTTTTATGAATTCTTCACTGAGGAATTTGCCGGTGAGGAAATTCCTTAGCGAAGAAATACTTGCAGCGGAATAAGTACTCAGAAGTAAGCGTAACAGATTACAAGCACAGTCATCATGATGAAATGAAGACAATCACAGAATGAAAAGCGTAATCACAGGATAACACAAGATGAAGACAAACAGATCAAGAAATTGAGTTGAGGAAATTGAGAAAGTCTTGATCAAAGTCTTCAAACACAGATATGAACAAACACTCAACACGATAATGAGGAAATGAAAGGGTTGAGGAAATAGAACCAGTTAGGTTGGTGAAGACAATGATTTGGTAGACCAGTTCCAAGCTGTTGTCTCGGTTATGTACGTCTGGTTGGAGCGGCTGAGTATTTAAACTCGAGGACACACAGTCCGGACACCCGGTCGTCGAAAGCACGCAGCTCAGGACACCCAGTCCTCACCGTATTCTCCTTGAACTAAGGTCACACAGACCTCGTCCAATCACTCGTGGTAAGTCTTGAGCGACTTCCAAACCTTCACATACTTGGTCACTCGGCGATCCACAATTCCTCTTGGATGCTCTAGACCTTGACGCCTAACCGTCTGGAAGAAGCACAGATCTTCAAAGGTAACAAGCGTCGGATCCACGCAGGATCAATTTCTTGATGATGCTCAATCACTTTGGGTTTGTAGGGTTTGGTTTTGGGTTTTTCCTCACTTGATGATTTTCGCTCAAAGTCCTCGGAGGATGGGTTGCTCTCAAATGACAAGTGTCAAGTTCTCGCGGAGCAGCCAACCAACTAGTGGTTGTAGGGGGCGGCTATTTATAGCCTAGGGAGCAGCCCGACATGATAAGACATAAATGCCCTTCAATGATATGACCGTTAGGTGGATAAGATATTTTGGGGACAGCTGGCGCGCCAAGAAGACAAGAACGGTCGGAAATTTGAACATCAAATTCCTCGGGGCTATCATGTTCCTCACTGTGTAGGCAATTCACTTTGGCGAATTCCTAACTCCTCGGTCAGAACAAATTCCTCGGCGACCGGAAAGAGCTTCGTCTACATCCTTTGAAGAAATTGACTGAATTGTATGAGATTTCAAAAGCTTCACTCGAAGGGTTTGGTAGGTGTAGGATTTTGAGTTGAGCATCAATTGTAAATTTTTACTTAGTATTTCCTCGACCCCATTTAACAGTACGGTGTTTCCTATGACTCAAGAAAGAGAAAATGAAACTATTAAAACAAAAGTCTTCACGCTTCATGTTCCTCAAATGAATACCAAGTCTTCAAGGTCACACCAATTTCTTCACTTTCAAAGTCTTCAGAAAGTCTTCAGAATATCAAAGTCTTCAGTTGAAGAACTTCATTTTTAGGGTCGACTTTCTCTGTAAATATCAAACTCCTCATAGACTTATAGACCTGTGTACACTCACAAACGCATTAGTTACTTAACCTATAAGTCTTCAATACACCAAAATCACTAAGGGGCACTAGATGCACTTACAATCTCCCCCTTTTTGGTGATTGATGACAACATAGGTTAAGTTTTCAACGGGGATAAACATATGAAGTGTAAATACTGATAATGAGGAATTTGATTGCAAGATATAGAAGAACTCCCCCTGAAGATGTGCATAGTGAGGAATTTGCTTTTGAGGCAATGCACATTTGAAGAAATGAATCATGGAGATCTCCCCCTATATCTTGTAATTCATACACGCATTTAACATATAGTATGAAGAATTTGAAATGCATGATGAAATATGGTGCTTGATGTTATGCAATGTAACGCATCAAGAGTATCAGAGCCCAAAGGCTAAATCGATTAGCTTTGAAGATTTTCAACGAGCTCACGAGAATCAGAGCATAACTACTGTAATCAGAGCATAGAGCAAGAGCGTAATGCATCAAAAGTATCAAAGCACCATCGGGTTTAAGATTACAACTCGATCCAATAAAAGGTTTCAGAAGAACGAGAGTTGTAACTTAATAAAATACTGTATATAGACAAAAACTAGACCCGCTTGAAGACTAACTCAAATTTCTCCCACTTTGTCATCAAATGACCAAAAGGATCGAAACTGAGGACTAACGCTCTTGAAGAATTTCAAGTTGAAGACGGAGCGCCAGCATTGTTGGGGTCGGTTGTTGAAGTAGGACCAGCAGCAGTGTCTTCCAAATCTTCATTTTCATCGATTGTCGCGAGATGAAGAATAGGAGCTGGCCACCAAGGAAGGAACTTTGACCTTCTTGAATTTCTTCGGAGGAGGTGCAGACCAGTCAAATTCTTCCTTGAGTCCCATTGAAGTCAGTTCTTCTTCACTGTAGACATGTGAAAGAACAGCCCAGGTGCGCTTGAAGGTTTCATGAAGGTAGTAGTGGTTTTTCTTCACTGCATTGTGTGTTGAGGTCATGTTGTAAAGAAGAGTACCAAACTGACGCTTGACCCACTTATGATTGTGATCAACCTTCCGATGAAGGCGAGGAGTAATTCACGATCGATCATCACCACAGGTGCGATAGCTTGAGGACTTTGCTTGACTGAGGTATTTGCTGCTGAGTCATGTGTGGCAGAGTCATCATTGGTGGAGTAGGATGCTGCTTTACGAAACTGTCCATCCAATGGACGAATGCCTTCATCTATCACATCAGTGGCCTTGCCCTTGTCATTAGCTGAGGTAATTGTCCGTTTGAGGACTTCAATCAGGGGCAAGTAGCTGCAGTGGTTCAAAGTATCAGCCTTGTAATTTAGTGAAGATTTTGACCTGATGAATCTCATAATCCAAGGCGCATAAGGCTTCAGCTCAAAGGGTGACATGGCAATGTTAGCCAGAGTCCTCATGAAGAAATCATGGAAATTGACGGGAACGCCATGGATGATGTTGAAAAGCATATTCTTCATGATGCCAACGACTTCTTCATCGTTCGAGTCGTTGGCCTTTGATAGGACTCATAGTCTTCGTCAAAATTCGATAGACTGTCCGAGGCACATATAATAATTCCTTGACGAGGAATTTGGTTCTTGGGGCCTGCCTTGGCTTCAAAGGCTTCATCAGCACTTGCATATAGTGATTTGAAAGTTCTTTTTCTTCATAGATACGTCATGCACTATCAAGTGGAGGACTGAGTGGTAGGGCACGAAGCAATTTACTTGCTGGTGCCTTGTAGTGAGTGTTTTCAGTCATCCAATCTAAGACCCATGAATTTACGTCTTCAGCGTCTCCGGTGATGTGCAGGGTTGCATAGAACTGAAGAATTAGCTCTTCATTCCAATCACAAATATCGGTCAGAAGTTTAGAAGTCTGCGTCGTGAAGAACAACGAGGACTGGCTCAAAGCACAGCGGCGACTCCATATCCACATGAGGAATATGAGCATGATCGAAGATTTTATCCTTGTTGAAAAGCACTGAGGAATAGAAGTTGGCTTGGCTGGCAGTCCAGAAGCGCCTCTTCCTAATTCGAGCAGAATCACAAGGATTATATTCAGTGAAGAACACGTGCTCGGCAAAGAAATCTTCAGCCTTGAACTTTTGCTTGGTTGAGAACGGATTCTTTTGCTTGGGCAGAGGGGTGTCAGTGAGTTGCATCACCACCTCGGGAATCACAAGTTCAGGTTCTTCAGCCTGAGGAATTCCTTGTTCCTCAACAGGTGCAGTCTGAGGATTAGCAGCAGCAGCAGTTTCATCAGCACTAGCGGCTGGAATTTCTTCATGCACAGAACCAGTGGGTTGATTTTCTTCAGAGTCCATTTGGACTGTTTGAGCAGGAGAGTGAGGAACTTGTTGGAGCGGGGTGAAGAGAGGAGTATTGGGATGCAGACTTTCCCAAAAGTCATCATTTATCACTGGAGTGGTGCATCCAATATCCACATCTTCATTTTCAATTTCCTCAGCACCAGCTTGAGGAATTTCATAGTCTGATGAGGAAATAACTGGGGTTGAAGGGATTGCTTCCACTTCAATTTCTTCATCAATTTTCTCGATGAAGCCGTGATTGATGTTCTTCATCGGATCCGATTGGGATCTCATAGTCTTCTCCAAAAGGAACAACTTCCTTTGATGGTATGGAGGAAATTGGAACAGCATCAATTGGGTTTTCAAATGAGCTGGTCATTGGCTTCATTTTCTTCGCGTAGAAGAATCGGCGCAGTGATGCTTTCCTTTTCTTCACAAAGAGCTCTGCTCGCAGCCTTGGTTTTCTTCACATCAGAGGCAGATGGAAGAATTGGTGTTGGAGTTGGCGCAGGAGGAGCTGAGGAATTTGGTGCAGTTTCTTCAGGAGCAACTGATGCAGTTCCCCTGTCGTGAGCAATTTCTTCAGGCGCACCACTAGAGGGTGCCCTGGCAGTTTCTTCAGCGGCTGGAATGGGATCATCAGCCCTGGAATCAGCATTTTCTTCAGCAGGCTGAACGTCATCAGCGGTGCTGGCATTTTCTTCAGTAGGCTGAGCAGAGGCTCCAGCCTGAGGAATTTCATGTTGCACTGGGGTAGCAACACTTGTGAATTTCTTCGTCAGGTTGACGAATCTGGTCTTGGCTCCTTGCCAATCAGCATAGTAGGAATCGAAGTTTTCTTTGAGGTCTTGAATCTCAGTTTGGACCTTGAGAAGCTCCTCAGGTGTCATCTTGACAACGTTTTTCTTCAGGAACTTCTCCTTCCTGTATTGAGCCTTTTTGATTTCCCTCTACTTCTCAAACTTCCATTTTTCTTCAGCGATGAAGTGAGTCGGCGCATGACTTTGACCAGTGTCGGATGAAGATCAGGCAGAGGGGTATTGGGATCATTGTGCCAGAGATCAATAAAGTCGAGGACTTTCTTCGGATCCAATAGTAGTGGCACAGATGTACCTTTGTCTCTAGCGGCCTTCACTTGACGGTCTCTGATGATTTCTACGAGTTCTTCATCAGATGCCTCATCGTCATATGGTACATGAAATACAACTTGTTTCGTCCTTGGACTAGGCCGTGGACCTCGTCCAGCTGTTGCTTTGGTCTTCAGCTGAGTCGGGCCAGATGAGGAAATTGGAGCAGCTGAGGAACTTGCGAAATGCTCGAGGCAATTGAGAAACCAGTGGTCCTTTGACAAGTAGCTAGGTGCACAGAGGCCTGAAGGTTTTAGCGAGCTGTTGAGGACTTTGGTGGAGCAGCAGCAGTGTGAGGAATTTGCTTGGAAGGTGCTGCTGAGGAACTTGGCCGTGAGGGCGCAGATGATGAAGCACTTGGCTTATTAGCAGGCTTCTTTTGCATTGATTTCCTCGGTTTGACCAAGACCTAAGTGGCAGTAGCAGCAGCAGAATCTTCATTGAATTTCTTCACTGCTTCCTTTGCTTGCTTTGCCAACTTTGCTTGACGTTTAGCCCATTCATCAGGAAAGTCCTCACCGCGTTTGATGCTAGTGGGATCAGCTATTTGGCGGTGCCAAAGGAGCTCTTGGGCATGGAGGATTTAGAGCGAATTTCTTCATGTACTTAGGAGTTACATATCTATATTCCTTCCATTCCCGTGCCCATCTCCGTTCAATCTTCTGAATACGCACCTTGCGTTGATTTTTGCTTTCTTCATCCGGAGTGCAATAGTCAGCATATATTTCCTCAGGGATTTCAAACGCTATCATAACCTCAGGTTTCTTTCCTCCCTTCTGCGGCTTCTTGCAAATACGCCATTTTCTTGATTGAGGAAATTGAACAATTGAGTTCTCTGAAGAAGTGTGCAGTTTTTCTTCGAGGAACGCTGCAAATGAGTTAAGTTGATGAGAACCTAGTGATTCAGCGGCGGACATTTGTACCTGTGAACAGAGTATAGGTGCGAGGAATTTGGAGAGGTCATATGCGTTCTCAGAAGGTTTTTCAAAAAGAACAAGTTTTGAGGATTTTGACCAGATGAGCCTTGAAGAATTTCACTAAGCGATCTTTGTCTTAGGTTCCAGAGTTGTATAGATCGAGGATCCACACAATTGAGGAATCTTGAAGAAAATCATTGCTTAGAGAAACGAATCAAGAGATTTGAGGTGTTCATATGTGTGACGAATTTGAAGAATAAACACCTTTGAAGAATTTGAAGAAGATTTGAGAATCAAAGCGAGTAATAAAAGTTACTTTTAATTTACCCGAAGTGAAGAACACGACGAACTAAGAAGAACAGTTGGGAAGTTCGTCCGTTCAGATCTTCCACGCCCTAACTTGGCAGAGGAAATCAGCTACGGCGACGGCGGAGTGAAGATTTTCCACGGTCGGCGCGAGTACGTCGACGAAGAGGTCAAGGCAGTGAAGCTTTTCCTCACCGGCGACGATGGAGTAGCGGCGGCGCTAGGGTTTGACGAGCTCGAGCGGGAGAGAGAGGTCGAGTGAAGTAAAAGAGTGAGGAAGGGAGAGAGGGGTATTTATAGACACAGTGAAAAACGGATCGCCCGAAGATTTAGGACGAACATGCCCCTGACCGCTTCCCTTCTCACGACATGTGTCACCCACGTACTGTGTAGTGGAGATCGCATACGATCGTGGGTGAGTAAAGTAATGCATCATGGGATTCGGAACGGTTTGAGCGATAAAAATGAAGGCTTGAATAAGATTCGTTTTAAAAGTTCCGTTTCAATTTCTTCAGCTGTCAGGACACAGTGAAGATTTTGAACGAGTTTCAAAGTAGAACGCACATGAAGAATTTGTGAATGGATTGGGTTGAGTATAGCATAGAGGGGAAGGGTCCGATCACATTCACTTAGCGTAAAAAGCGACTTGAAGAAATAGCCATAAGTGAATCTTGTAGAGGACATAAACCCATATATATATATATATATATATATATATATATATATATATATATATATATATAGCCAATGAAGAAAAGGCGACGGACATAGTGAAGATTTTGCAAAGTTGAAGAATTTGAAAAAGCGAAGAATTTCAAAAGCGAGGAAAAACTCAAATTGAAGATTTTCAACTTTGGTGGTGGCGTGACCCACCGTATAAGAATGATGATTTCAGACACGCGTACAATTGTCGTAGGGTTACGAGAATCAAATTCTTCATTAATTTCTTCACACTAAGAGTGTTATTCTTCATTGATTGAAGAAAAACATTTCTTCATGTGTTGCACATCTAAGTCATCAATTTTGCATAAGTGTTAGGATGTGTGTCCTTTAAAGAACATTCGAAGATTCTAAGATATTTAGCTCACACCGCAACTTGCTAAATCTCTTCTCATCCAAGGGCTTAGTGAAGATATCAGCTAGCTGTTCTTCAGTCTTCACGTGCTCGATGGAGATGTCGCCCTTCAACACATGATCACGAAGAAAATGATGACGAATTTGAATGTGCTTTGTCTTCGAGTGCTGAACTGGGTTGTGAGCAATCTTGATGGCACTCTCATTGTCACAATAGAGAGGCACATTTTTCACGTTGATGCCGTAGTCCTTGAGGGTTTGCTTCATCCATAGTAATTGAGCACAACACGAGCCAGCAGCAATGTATTCAGCTTCCGCGATGGACGGTGATACGCAGTTCTGCTTTCTTCGAGGACCAATGGACCAAAGATCGTCCGAGGAAATGACAAGTACCAGATGTTGACTTGCGGTCCACACGATCACCAAAGCATAGTCGAGTCGAATATCCAATGAGATCAAAAGTAGAGCCCTTAGGGTACCATAATCCTAGTGTTGGTGTGTGAGCTAGATATCGAAGAATATGCTTCACAGCCTTATGGTGTGATTCCTTTGGTGTAGCTTGAAATCGGGCACACATGCAAACATGTCACAGCCCCAGATCAGCCCTAGAGCTTGCTTGTAACCAGTGGCATTGCATCCATGCATCATGTTTAATTTTCATGAAAATTTGAAATGGGGATGACCAAGCCCTAGCACCAAAAACAATTCAAACAGGTTCAACTAAGAAATATTTTTCAATGAACCAAATGGACTCCAAAAATGTTCACCATTTTTGGAAAAATGCTGGAAACAGTAACCAGAGATGTTGCACATTTTCCATGACATTTGGACTTCTGAATTAATTCATATGGTATTTGCATTTGGGCATTTAAATACTATAAAATATTTTAAATGCTCAAATAATCATAAACTGAAATGTTTGTTGTTGGAAATATTCCAAACAGTGACATTGACCAGTTTCATGATTTTGGAAATGTCCTGGCATTTTTATTAAAGCCAAACATAATTACAGAAAATAGAAAATGGAAATAAAAGAGAGAGACAGAGAGAATATCTTACCTGGCACAGGCCATTGACCTTCCCCCCCCTGGCTGGCCCGGCTCCTCCGGTGGTGGCCCGACCCACCATCGCAAACCCCCCCCTCACCCGTCGTCTACCTGCGCCTCTTGGCAGAGGCGTGTCACTCCCTGCAGCGCCCGTGCGCCACCTCCTGCTTCGTGCTGGCGGCCTCCCCGACCTCCTCGCGGCGCCATGGAGACAGCCACGCGCCCCCCCAGGCCTCTCACTCTCTCCCCGAGCTTCTCCCCCTCCTCTGTCTCGTTCTCTCGCACCACCGAACGCACCGCCGTCGACGCCGATCGCCGTACCCGCGGACACCGCCACCCCCTCTCCTCCCCGACATGCCCCCGAGATCCGCCTAGTCTCTCTCCCCCTCTTCACCGAGCCTCCCGACACCGGAGCGCCCCGAGGCGCCGCCCCGCCACTTTTCCCCTTCTCGGACCCGCCGGACTCCATCGACGAATTCGCCGCCTTCCGGCCGCCGAGCACGCTGAGAGCACTGACGACCTCACCGTGAGCTCCTCTACCCAACCCCTCTCTCCCGTCTGTCGATTTTCTCCTCTAGCGCCTTTGGCCACCCCGGCCGAAGCTCGCCGCCGTTGCGCTTCGTCGCCGCCGTGGCTAGAGCCTACCTCCGCCGCGTCTGAGAGCGTCACCGTGCTCAGCACGTTTGCAGGAGCACCCAGCACCCTCCACACCTCCTGCCGTGCCTCCTAGCGACGTGCCCGAGCTCCCCCGAGCTCCGGCCGCCGCCAAACACGACGCCGTCGCCAACTCCGGCGACCCTGCTACCTGCCTCTGTTGGATGCGCGGGAGGAAGAACTCCCGGTGCCCTACGCGCGTTTTTAGCCACCGAGGAGCAACCCGCAGCGCTCCACCGCGTTCGCCGTCGCCGGCGTCAAGCCGCCGGTGGATTAGCCCCGGTTGACCAGGGGTTTGACTTCCCCCAGGGTCACTGACGTGTGGGCCCGGCCACTAACTAAACAGGGTTAACACTAACCGATATTAGTTAGTTAAACTAACTACTGACCAGTGGGTCCCAGCGTCAGATTTGACCTGGACAGCGACCCAGTTGACTTGCTGACGTCACGCCTATGTCATGCTGACGCAATAATGATTTCTGGAATTATTTTAATTCAGGAAATTCCAGAAAATGCCCTAAACTTCAATAAATCATAGAAATTCAACCGTAACTCGGATTGAAATAATTTATATATGAGAAATGATCAGAAAAATATGAAGAATCTGTTTATGGCACTTTCATGCATGTTTAAACAAGTTAACCTCACTGAATAGGATGAATCATGATTAGGGTAAATTATGAACTAGCATTTGGAGTTGGAGATTAACCTTGTTTGAGTTCCCCTTCAATTAACTTGACTAGATATTGCATTAGGTGAATTCAGTACCTTAATATGACATGTCATTCATGTGAATGTGCATTGCATTGATTGTGTTCTCTCTTGTTTGCGATAATTGTCCCCTCTCGGTAGACGGCGTTAAGCGATTATTCAATGACACCGATGAAGAGCTATATTATCTTCAGAAGTGCCAGGCAAGCAAAACCCCCTTGTTCATTCCGATACAATCCCACTCTCTCGCTCCTGCTCTATTTTACTGCATTAGGACAACAACGACTCCTGTGTTACTTGCTGCGGTAGCTGAACCCCTTCATCCTCTGCATGACCTGTCATTCCACAGTAAATAGATGAAACCCACTAGCATGAGTAGGAGTTGTTTGAGCCATGTTGTGCCTACTCATTTATGCTTGTTGTCATGCCCGCTCTTTGCTTAGAGTTGAGTCGGGTCTGATTCATCGGGAATGAATTGGAATTGTTATGAACATGTCCTACTGTGTGTGTGAGCTAAGTGTGTGAACACGATTTGGTAAAGGTAGCGGTGAGAGGCCATGTAGGAGTACATTGTGGGTTGTCTCATTGTAGCCATCCTTAGGAACTGAGTTTTGTGTTTGTGATCCATGAAACAGTTACTACCATGCATTGGGCCCGAAACCAATGGGCCCTCTCGGCTTCTTAACCACCCTTGTTCTTAGTCGGGGAGTTGCAAGTAGTTTCTGGTGTTTGTAGCATCTTTGGGGGCATTGCATGGCTGACCTTAGGGGTGGGTTGTGTTGCGGTAGGCACCGTGGCCCGGTGTACCGAGTGCCCGTTTGGTATCTCGGGAACCCTGCACACATCGTTCGGGGCTGTATGGGAAACTTCGGCCGGACTCCCTGCGGATGGAACCGAATAGGCGATAAACCTGGACTAGGGACTTGAGTGTTTAGGTAGGCCGTGGCCGACACCCACGTTGGGCTTCCGCTTGAAGGTTGCCGAGTACATGTCGATGTAAACGGCGGTAAGTGGTGAGCGTGTGTGAAGAAGTACACCCTGCAGGGTTTAATATGATCTATTCGAATAGCCGTGTCCACGGAAAAGGACTTCTGGGTTGCCTATATCAGTTCATAGACAAGTGAAAGTGGATACTCTAAATGCGCAAGATAAGCGTGAGTGCTATGGATGGCGTCCTCGTAGGAAGACGGGATCGGGTCCATAGTGGTGTATTGATATGGTGAATATGTGGACTCGTGTGCGCCACCTCAAAGAGTTACTTGCAGTCGTAGTTCAGGATAGCCACCGAGTCAAAGCTGGCTTGCTGCAGTCAAACTCCACCAGCCCCTTTTGATAATGATGCATATGTAGTTAGATCTGATGTAAGTCTTGCTGAGTACAATTGTACTCACGTTTGCTTATTTTATGTTTTGCAGAGAGCGTCGGTCTCGCTAGTAGTTCCATGTGGACTTGACGTTTAGCTTGTTACCTCAGCTACGATCTTGTGCCCTCGGCAGATCTGGTAGATAGTCGGGCTTCTCGGCCTTTTCATTTATAGTTCTACGTACTCGAGACATGATTAGCTTCCGCTTGTGCTTTGACTTGTATGCTCACGAGTGTTGGGTCATGAGACCCATGTTTGTAATCTCTCGCTCCTCGGAGCCTAATGAATAAATATTTGAGTCGTAGAGTTATGTTGTGATGCCATGTTGTATCTACACATATTGAGCATATTGTGTGTATGTTTGAAATGCTTGGTATGTGTGGGATCCGACAAACTAGTTGTTTATCCTTGGCAGCCTCTCATATGGGGAAATGTAGTCTCGTGCCCCGAGCGATAGTAGTCCGCTTCTGACCCGGTTCACCGGAGTCCTGCTAGCCCGGCACTACTGCTTGGACACTTGACTGGCGGCATGTGTTTCACTTCGTTCCTATGTCCGTTCCCTTCGGGAAATGTCACGCGGTGATATTCGGAGTCTGCCTAGCCTGCTACAGCCTCGGGATACCGGAGTCCTGTTAGCCGATTACAGCCTGAATATATACGTTGATGACCGACATGCTCGATGTGATTCATGTATGCCTGTCCCCATGGGTTAGTGCCGCTTTGGGTTCACGACTAGCCATGTCGGCCCGGGTTCTTTGTCATATGGATGCTAGCGACACTATCATATCGTGAGCCAAAAGACGCATAAGCGGTCTCGGGCCATGGTAAGGCGACAGGTGGGAATACCGTGCGTGAGGCCGCAAAGTGATATGATGTGTTACATGCTAGATCGGTGTGACTTAGGATCGGGTCCTGACAGCGTTGGTATCGAGCTTTGTTGCTGTAGGATTACCAAGCCAAACTGGTCAAGTTGTGTCTAGAAATGCTTTAGTTATGTAAGGGAATTGATTGTGGAAGGAACGTAAGGCTCTTTTTACTCCTTATACCTCATGGCCTTACGATCCGAGTCATCCTCTTCTCTTCTACGGGGTTTAAGAACTAGGCTTCTCATCTATCTATCAGGATGACGTGTTACTAATCCATAGACCTTTAAGATTGTTGGTTTTAATCCCCAGTTCAGTTCTACTATTTCCGAATGATAATTGTTGATCTCAGAATCTTGTTATGATGTTGTTGAGTGGTTATGCCACCATTTTTGCAGGATGTCTCAAATCATTTTGAGCATTTACAGCCGTTATGCTGTCCGAGTCATCCCAGGTCTCTAAATAGTCTGATGCATTTGCAATCCCTTCCTCCCGTTTTTGATGCCCTTTTGGTCAGAATAAGCACACTAACCGGTGCGTTGAGGTAATTTATTGCCTTGACATATATGTTGGAACTGTTATTATGACCTTAGGTGTTTAGGAAGTCACCTAGCAATTTAGCAATGCTTTTGTGTCCCCGGTGTGATGATTCTGGCCATTATTCTTGAAAGCATCCCGTGATGCCATTTAGTAGTAGGTATTCTACTCCTGGGTTTCTGAACCGAGATTCATCCTACTTCATGTTGTTAGTATTTGCTAGTGCCTTTAGGATATTAGTAACCTTGCATTAGTCCTCGAGGTGCATGGTATATCCTTCTTCCAAATACCATGAACCACTTATGGCAGAAGTTTGTTGAACCAAAAGATCACAATAAGAGTGCTCTTGAGGAGTTCTCCATTCATAATTGTGACTCTGCCAATTCTACCTTTCTGCATGGGTTATCCGGAAGAAATGTTGAGCTTCGTTCGACATACTAATCTGTGCATCCACAACTCAGAAAATTATATGTTCCTCTGAGTTGCTCTCTTCAGTTGTATTCCGACCTTCTTCTATCAATTGATAGCCAGGAGTAGTCGTGCATTCGTCATCAATGCCTATTATCCTTGTAGTCCGACAAGCCATTCTATTCTGGAATGACTAGGAGAAACAAACTCCAGTACCTCATCCATATCTACGGTTGGGTCAAAGTAGTTGTATTCCGCAGATCAAGTGCCAATCCAGCTTTTGATTCTGTTCCACCTTGAGTGTTACCATCTTTATGTCAAGAATGTCATGAGAATTGCACCTCCTCTTATGCATTCTTGATGCAGTGATATTTCTCACCATCATCATTCATTCCTCGGTCTTCGTGTTGTTGTGACCGGAATGCCGACAAGTGAATTGTGATGTGTGAAATCAATACTCCGAGCAACTCGTTGCTTAGTAACTAATGGACAATATCCTCATTCTTAGCGTGTTGATTATTGAATCATCATCCTAAGATCGATCGTGCTACCTAGTCCTTATTTCTGGTGCACACTTCGATTGATGGGTTAGGATCTTATCAAGTCCTCACATATTGAATCATATCGTCTTGCCTCAAAGCAAGATTGTTCTCGAGCTTAGTAACATACCGGTGGTTCGTGACTTTCCAAATATCCTCTTGGAAGTGTTACCGGGTTGTTTCCTGACTGTTATGTTGAGCTCGTGATCAAGTTGGTTTCTTGTGAACCACCCTTCTCCAAGAATCTGTGTTGGATATCCCTGAGCTAGTTGGTTAAGCTAGACAACAACTTGGAGAGTTGGAGGATAAAAGCTTGCCTAACTTAGTTCGATCCAAAGGGATATTCTTGTGTAGTGTGTGTTGAAGAAAGATGATATCTTCATCGTTTGGTCCCTCGTGCTCGATTCTTGGACCTATTGTCTTATCAATCCTTTGACTTGAGTAGGGGCTATTGTCAAGTCAAATCAGAACCAACGATATTCGTGATGTTGTCTTACTCGTGGTTGATCCCTCGAGCATACACCACTACATCTTTGGTCTGACCAATGCTATCAACGTGTTCACATGATGGTGGAAGTCCAGTGATATGGAAATTCCGATGAGTTCTTTATTGAGCCCATCAGTAGCATTTTGTCTCCCCCATGAGTCATGTTGAACATCAACCTAGTGTTGGAAACTTGTGTAAGCATTTCTTCGTGTTCCGTTCATGGAGCTTATGCTTGGATAGAAAGAGTGACTTCCTCGCATTCATGTGCCTTAGGTGTAAGTTGCCGCCATGAATTTGAGAAAGGTTTGTTTTGTTTCTTTGGAATCGTCCCAAGTCAGTCATGCACGTGCGAAGTATTCTATGGCATGATAGACTGATCATCTTCATTTCATATGAATTCCATAGCACACCAAGCCACTGATTGATTTGTTCAAGGAAAAGGAATTGTTGTGTAAATCCTAGGTCATGCACAAGACTTCGTTATCCTCGATGATGGTTCCCAACCTGAACTCGGTAGTGTTTCATTATAAGACTACTACGTGATCATGTTTGTCTTGGACAGCGTGTTCACAGGCTTGTAGCAGAACCAGCTCATGTCTTGGAGCTTGCTATCGTAGTTCTTATCCCGAGAATCTCATAGCGTCATCTCGTCGGTTTGTGTTGCAACCCTGTTTTTCAGACATGCTGAGTCTGAAGTATCCTATCCCCAATCGGATCTGAATCTCCGGCAGATATGATGGTTGGAACATTCCAACAGTTGCATTTCGTTCCCAGCTTGCACCGTCCTTGTGCCATTTCACTATGGGCTGCTTTCTTAGTAATTCTTGCCTAGGATCATCCTCAAAAGTGGACTTACCATGGGTCCCATCCATCTCCGATGATAAGCAAAAATCATCCATTGCGTTGTCTTCAACAAGGTAGTCCACATCATCCATTCTAGTCCGGGTGTACCATTCCTTTGCACTCCGCCAAACGATCATTGTGAATTGCCTTAGGCTAGTATGAAGAGTTTCAATGATCTCTGAATCAAAAGTAATTCTTTTTGCCACTTAATGGAATAGCTCTTTGCGTCACCTTTCCAAGGTGTCCCGTTATGGAGTCATGGCAATCATCCCCTTGTTACTTTGAAACCATGCACCATTTTACTTAAGCGAGGAATTGTTGCCACTAATCAAACCTCGTCGTTGTTCTTCCATCCCTCTCCATGCGTTTTGTGTCTCAACTCGAGATATGTCACCGTCTCAGTCCGTGAGTCGATCATGTTTACTTGATCTTCGTGAAGATCGAATCATGTAGGGTTTCCCCTTCTTTACATTGTCGTGTCGGTGAAGATCTCGAAGGCGTCAAGACTAAGATGATGGAATGAATCAACATCTTGAGAAGGGCAAATGGATCATGAAGATTGTGATAGTTTGTGACTTCCCTTTTCCTCTTACCTCACGTCTTGAATCTCGGGCGAGATTCTTGTTTAGTGGGGGTGAGTATCTGACCCAGATCAGCCCTAGAGCTTGCTTGTAACCAGTGGCATTGCATCCATGCATCATGTTTAATTTTCATGAAAATTTGAAATGGGGATGACCAAGCCCTAGCACCAAAAACAATTCAAACAGGTTCAACTAAGAAATATTTTTCAATGAACCAAATGGACTCCAAAAATGTTCACCATTTTTGGAAAAATCTTGAAGCTTGATAACGGAGATGTTGCACATTTTCCATGACATTTGGACTTCTGAATTAATTCATATGGTATTTGCATTTGGGCATTTAAATACTATAAAATATTTTAAATGCTCAAATAATCATAAACTGAAATGTTTGTTGTTGGAAATATTCCAAACAGTGACATTGACCAGTTTCATGATTTTGGAAATGCCCTGGCATTTTTATTAAAGCCAAACATAATTACAGAAAATAGAAAATGGAAATAAAAGAGAGAGACAGAGAGAATATCTTACCTGGCACAGGCCGGCCCAGCCTTCCCCCCCCTGCTGGCCCAGCTCCTCCAGCTGGTGGCCCAGCCCACCATCGCAACCCCCCCCCTCACCCCGTCGTCTACCTCTGCCTACTGGCAGAGGCGTGTCACTCCCTTGCAGCAGCTCGTGCGCCACCTCCTGCTTCGTGCTGGCGGCCTCCCCGACCTCCTCGCGGCGCCACGGAGACAGCCACGCCCCCCCCCCAGGCCTCTCACTCTCTCCCCGAGCTTCTCCCCCTCCTCTGTCTTGTTCTCTCGCACCACCGAACGCACCGCCGTCGACGCCGATCGCCGTACCCGCGGCCACCGCCACCCCCTCTCCTCCTCGACATGCCCTCGAGCTCCGCCTAGTCTCTCTCCCCCTCCTCACCGAGCCTCCCGACACCGGAGCGCCCCGAGGCGCCGCCCCGCCACTTTTCCCCTTCTCGGACCCGCCGGACTCCATCGACGAATTCGCCGCCTTCCGGCCGCCCCCGAGCACGCTGAGAGCACCGACGACCTCACCGTGAGCTCCTCTACCCAACCCCTCTCTCCCCTCTGTCGATTTTCTCCTCTAGCGCCGGTGGCCACCCGGCGGCTTCGCCGCCGTTAAGCCGTCGCCCGCCGTGGCTAGAGCCCACCTCCGCCAGCGTCTGAGGCGTCACCGTGCTCGGCACGTTTGCGAGAGCACCCAGCACCCTCCACACCTCCTGCCGTGCCTCCTAGCGGCGTGCCGAGCTCGCCGAGCTCCGGCCGCCGCCAAACACGACGCCGTCGCCAACTCCGGCGACCCTGCGCCCCCCTGCTGCCTCTGTTGGATGCGCAGGAGGAAGGGCTCCCCCCTGGTGCCCTCCGCCGCGTTTTTAGCCACCGGAGGAGCAACCCCGCAGCGCTCCACCGCGTTCGCCGTCGCCGGCGTCAAGCCGCCGGTGGATTAGCCCCGGTTGACCAGGGGTTTGACTTCCCCCAGGGTCACTGACGTGTGGGCCCGGCCACTAACTAAACAGGGTTAACACTAACCGATATTAGTTAGTTAAACTAACTCTTGACGGTGGGTCCTAGCGTCGATTTGACCTGGACAGCGACCCGATTGACTTGCTGACATCACGCCTATGTCATCTTGGCGCAATAATGATTTCTGGAATTATTTTAATTCAGGAAATTCCGGAAAATGCCCTAAACTTCAATAAATCATAGAAATTCAACCGTAACTTTCGGATTGAAATAATTTATATATGAGAAATGATCAGAAAAATATGAAGAATCTGTTTACGGCACTTTCATGCATGTTTAAACAAGTTAACCTCACTGAATAGGATGAATCATGATTAGGGTAAATTATGAACTAGCATTTGGAGTTGGAAATTAACCTTGTTTGAGTTCCCCTTCAATTAACTTGACTAGATATTGCATTAGGTGAATTCAGTACCTTAATATGACATGTCATTCATGTGAATGTGCATTGCATTGATTGTGTTCTCTCTTGTTTGCCAGTAATTGTCCCTCTCGGTGAGCGGCGTTCCGACGATTATTCAATGACACCGATGAAGAGCTATATTATCTTGAAGTGCGGTGCAAGCAAAACCCCTTGTTCATTCCGATACAATCCCACTCTCTCGCTCCTGCTCTATTTTCTTGCATTAGGACAACAACGACTCTGTGTTACTTGCTGCGGTAGCTGAACCCCTTCATCCTCTGCATGACTGTCATTCCACACGGTAAATAGATGAAACCCACTAGCATGAGTAGGAGTTGTTTGAGCCATGTTGTGCCTACTCATTTATGCTTGTTGTCATGCCCGCTACTGCTTAGAGTTGAGTCGGGTCTGATTCATCGGGAATGAATTGGAATTGTTATGAACATGTCCTACTGTGTGTGTGAGCTAAGTATGTGAACACGATTTGGTAAAGGTAGCGGTGAGAGGCCATGTAGGAGTACATGGTGGGTTGTCTCATTGCAGCCGTCCTTAGGAACTGAGTTCTGTGTTTGTGATCCATGAAACAGTTACTACCACGCATTGGGCCCGAAACCAATGGACCCTCTCGGCTTCTTAACCACCCTTGTTCTTAGTCCGGGAGTTGCAAGTAGTTTCTGGTGTTTGTAGCATGCTGGGGGCCGCACGCAACGCTGACCTTAGGGGTGGGTTGTGTTGCGGTAGGCACTGCGGGCCCGGTGTACCGAGTGCCCGTTTGGTATCTGGGAACCCTGCACACATCGTTCGGGGCTATATGGGAAACCTTGGCGGACTCCTGCGGATGGAACCGAATAGGCGATAAACCTGGACTAGGGACTTGAGTGTTTAGGTAGGCGTGGCCGACACCCACGTTGGGCTTCCGCTTGAAGGTTGCCGAGTACATGTCGTGTAAACGGCGGTAAGTGGTGAGCGTGTGTGAAGAAGTACACCCCTGCAGGGTTTAATATGATCTATTGAATAGCCGTGTCCACGGAAAAGGACTTCTGGGTTGCCTATATCGGTTCATAGACAAGTGAAAGTGGATACTCTAAATGCGCAAGATAAGCGTGAGTGCTATGGATGGCGTCCTCGTGGGAAGGCGGGATCGGATCCATAGTGGTGTATTGATATGGTGAATATGTGGACTCGTGCGCCACCTCAAAGAGTTACTTGCGATCGTAGTTCGGGATAGCCACCGAGTCAAAGCTGGCTTGCTGCAGTCAAACTCCACCACCCCTTTTGATAATGATGCATATGTAGTTAGATCTGATGTAAGTCTTGCCGAGTACAATTGTACTCACGTTTGCTTATTTTATGTTTTGCGAGAGACGTCGGTCTCGCTAGTAGTTCCATGTGGACTTGACGTTTAGCTTGTTACCTCAGCTACGATCTTGTGCCCTCGGCAGGATCTCGTAGATAGTCGGGCTTCTCAGCCTTTTTCATTTATAGTTATGCGTACTCAGACATGATTAGCTTCCGCTTGTGCTTTGTCTTGTATGCTCTGAGTGTTGGGTCATGAGACCCATGTTTGTAATCTCTCGCTCCTCGGAGCCTAATGAATAAATATTTGAGTCGTAGAGTTATGTTGTGATGCCATGTTGTATCTACACATATTGAGCATATTGTGTGTATGTTTGAAATGCTTGGTATGTGTGGGATCCGACAAACTAGTTGTTTATCCTTGGCAGCCTCTCATATGGGGAAATGTAGTCTCGTGCCCCGAGCGATAGTAGTCCGCTTCAGCCCGGTTCACCGGAGTCCTGCTAGCCCAACACTACTGCTTGGACACTTGACTGGCGGCATGTGTTTCACTGCCGTTCCTATATGTCGCCTTCGGGAAATGTCACGCGGTGATATTCGAGTCCTTCCTAGCCTGCTACAGCCCGGGATACCGGAGTCCTCATAGCCAGTGCTACAGCCCGAATATATCGTTGATGACCGACATGCTTGATGTGATTCATGTATGCCTGTCCCCATGGGTTAGTGCCGCTTTGGGTTCACGACTAGCCATGTCGGCCCGGGTTCTTTGTCATATGGATGCTAGCGACACTATCATATACGTGAGCCAAAAGACGCAAACGGTCCCGGGCCATGGTAAGGCGACACCCATGGGAATACCGTGCGTGAGGCCGCAACGTGATATGATCTGTTACATGCTAGATCGGTGTGACTTAGGATCGGGGTCCTGACAAAACACTAAGCATTATATCTGGCCTAGATGCACATAAGTACAATAAAGAACCAATCATGGAGCGGTATACCTTGTGATCGAAGTCAATACCATTTTCATCAGTGCATAGATGGCCATTTGTGGGCATAGGAATTTTGACGCCTTTGCAATCTTGCATGCCGAATTTCTTCACGACATCTTTGAGGTATTTCTCCTGAGATATGAATATTCCATTGTGTTGTTGACGAATTTGAAGACCTAAGAAGAATTTGAACTCTCCCATCATAGACATTTGATATTCTTCACTCATCATATAGGCAAATTCATCACTATAACGTTGGTCAGTACAGCCAAAGATAATATCATCAACATATATTTGGCACACAAACAGTTCACCATCATAAGATTTAGTAAAAAGAGTAGGATCGAGTGAACCGGGTGAAGCCATTCTTCACGAAGAATTCCTTCAATGTATCATACCATGCCCGAGGGGCTTGCTTGAGGCCATAGAGGGCCTTATTGAGTCTGAAGACTTTGTCGAGGATTCTTTGGATCTTCAAAACACGGGGTTGAGCAACATATACTTCTTCCTCAAGCTTACCATTGAGGAATGCACTTTTCACATCCATTTGATATAAAGTGATATTGTGATGGTTAGCATAGGCGAGTAATATGCGAATAGACTCAAGTCTAGCGAGAGGTGCAAAAGTTTCATCGAAATCAATTCCTTCAACCTGCGTGTAGCCTTGAGCTACTAGTCGTGCCTTATTCCTCACCACTAGACCATTTTCATCTTGCTTGTTGCGATAGATCCACTTTGTGCCAATGATATTATGCTTGCGAGGATGCGGACGTTTGACCCGGTTCGAGGCGTTGTTGAGCTCGAACTGATGTAATTCTTCTTGCATGGCCTGAATCCACTCCGGCTCGAAATGCTTCATCTACCTTAGTGGGCTCTGTGATAGAGACAAAAGCATAGTGCCCACAAAAGTTAGATAAATGTGAAGCTTTTGAGCGAGTGAGAGGACTGGCGCTTCAATGTCATCGATGATCTTGTCAACTTGCACTTCTTTTGCAACGCGAGGATGAGCTGGTTGTCGTCGAGGAATTTGATCATTTTCCTCGGCACCATTTTCTTGACATTATCTTGAGTGCATCAGCTCGGCGTTCTTGGCGTCTGGGAATGAATTCTTCATAGTTTCTTGATGAGGGATGACATCCTCGGTTGCCTTGAGCTGATAGAATCCTCGGTGCTGGTTCGTCTAACACGGAAGGTAGGTGCTCTCTTTGCGAGCCATTAGTTTCATCGAACCGCACATCTACATGTCAACAATCTTGTGAAGTGCGATGTTGAAGACTACGTAGGTGTGCGAGTCCTTTCCGTAACCAAGCATAAAACCTTCATGTGCTTTCGGTGCAAATTTAGAGTTGTGGTGAGGATCTCTAATCCAGCATTTAGCACCGAAGACTTTGAAATAACTTACATTAGGTTTCTTGTCTGTGAGGAGTTCATAGGCAGTCTTTTTGAAGAATTTGTGAAGATATACTCTGTTGATGATGTGGCACGCAGTGTCAATTGCTTCAATCCAAAAACGACTGGGCATTTTGTATTCATCAAGCATAATGCGAGCCATCTCAACCAGAGTTCTGTTCTTGCGCTCCACTACGCCATTTTGCTAAGGAGTATAGGGAGCAGATAACTCATGAGTAATACCAAGTTCATCAAGATAGTCATCAAGACCGGAATTCTTGAACTCAGTTCCATTGTCACTCCTGATGTGCTTGATCTTCACAACAAAGTTGGTTGAAGCCCTCGAGGAAAATCGTTTGAAGATTCCCTGCACTTGATTTTTGTAAGTAACAATGTGTACCCATGTGTAACGAGAGTAATCATCAACAATAACAAAGCCATATAGTGATGCTTCATTAACGACAATTGAGTAATGATTGGGACCAAAGAGGTCCATGTGAAGCAATTCGAAGGGACGAGTAGTGGTCATGATAGTCTTCATTTGGATGCTTGGCCTTGGTCATTTTTCCAGCTTCACAGGCTTCGCATAAGTGATCCTTGAGGAATTTGACATTTTCAATGACAATGACATGCTTCTTCTTCGCAAGCGTGTGCAAATTCCTCATGCCTGCGTGACCAAGTCGTCGATGCCATAGTGAGCCTTCTGAAGCTTTTGCAAGTAGGCACACGGCTGGTTGTGGACCTGTAGAGAAGTCAACAATATACAAGTCTGCTCTCCTAAAGCCTTCGAAGACTTTGGAATTGTCAGCTTCCATAATCACAACACAACGATACTTGCCAAAGATAACAACCATATCAAGATCACAAAGCATTGAGGCCGACATGAGGTTATATCCTAAAGACTCAACAAGCATGACTTTGTCCATGTGCATGTCCTTAGAGATAGCAACCTTACCAAGTCCCAATACGACTTTTGCCTTTTTCAGCAAAGATGATATGCTTCAGATGTGACGGTGATAAGTTAGCATCCATCAATAGATTCTTGTCACCAGTCATGTGATTTGTACATCCACTATCGAGAACCCACTCGGTGGCTTTGGGTTGATCATCCTTGGCACCTTTTGCCATGAAGCAATAGGTGGGAGCGTAGTCATCATTTTCCTCATCAGGCTTGTCGGCGGAGTTAGTTTCTTCAGTGTTGAAGATGGACTTGCTAACATAAGCAGTAGCAAGAGCCAGACTAGCCACACCAGATTCAGATTCTTCAGACTCCTGCTCTTCCTCATTTTCCTCAGATTCAGCTTCAGAGTCCATTTCCTTGCCAATAAATGCCCGAGCCTTTTTGGAGCTGCTCCTCTTGTGAGAAGAAGGTTTTGAGGATTTTGATGATGAAGATTTTGATGATTTCTTCTTTTTCTTCGCATCATCAGAACTGTAATCCTTGTGTTTCTTCTTCCTTAATTCCTTTTCCCACTAAGGACAATCTTGAATATAGTGACCAGGTTTCTTGCATTTGTGACAAAGTCTTCTCTTATAGTCACTAGATGAGGAATCACTGCTTCTTGAGGATTTTCCAAAGCGACCACGTCTTGAGAATTTCTGGAATTTCTTCATGAGCAGTGCTAGCTCCTGGCCAAATTCTTCAGGATCTCCAAGGCTACTACTAGAGTCTTCACTTTCAGATTCGGACACAGCCATGGCCTTCAGGGCACGTGTTTTTCCATAGCCAGAACCATAGAGATCTCTCTTTTCAGCAAGCTGGAACTCGTGAGTATTTAGCCTTTCGAGGATATCAGCAGGATCAAGAGACTTGTAATCAGCTCGTTCTTGTATCATCAGTGCCAGAGTATCAAATGAGGAATCAAGCGATCTTAGCAATTTCTTCACCACCTCATGGTCGGTGATGTCGGTGGCACCCAGTTCTTGAAGCTCTTTTGAGATGTCAGTGAGGCGATCGAAGGTTTGTTGAACATTTTCTTTGTCGAGTCTTTTGAAGCGTTTGAAGAGATTCTGAAGAACATCAACTCGAGAGTCACGCTGAGTAGAAACACCTTCATTTACTTTGGACAGCCTGTCCCGAGATGAGTTTGGCGATTCCAAAGCACTCACTCTTCCATATTGACCTTTGCTCGAGATGGCCACATATGATATTCTTCGCTTGAGAATCGAGTTGCTTGAATCTCTTCACATCAGCATCATTCGAGAGAAGGTGTGGTGAGGAAACACCTTTTGTCACAACATACCAGAGATCGTTGTCAATTGCTTCAAGATGCATTCGCATTTTGTTCTTCCATAGGGGTAGTCCGTCCCATCGAAGGTAGGACACCCTGCTGAGACCTTGATCATACCTGCGGTCGACATAACTAAAACTCTAGGTGGTTAAACCAAAATCACACAGAACAAGGGAGTACCTTGCTCTGATACCAATTGAAAGTCGTTATATCGACTAGAGGGGGTGAATAGGCGATTTTATGAATTCTTCACTGAGGAATTTGCCGGTGAGGAAATTCCTTAGCGAAGAAATACTTGCAGCGGAATAAGTACTCAGAAGTAAGCGTAACAGATTACAAGCACAGTCATCATGATGAAATGAAGACAATCACAGAGTACAGAAAGCATAATCACACGATAACACAAGATGAAGACAAACAGACTGAAGAAATTGAGTTGAGGAAATTGAGAAAGTCTTCAGTCAAAGTCTTCAAACACAGATATGAACAAACACTCAACACAGTAATGAGGAAATGAAAGGGTTGAGGAAATAGAACCGATTAGGTTGGTGAAGACAATGATTTGGTAGACCAGTTCCAAGCTGCTGTCTCGGTTATGCGTCTGGTTGGAGCGGTGAGTATTTAAACTTCGAGGACACACGATCCTGGACACCCGATCATTGAAAGCACGCAGCTCAGGACACCCTGTCCTCACCGTATTCTCCTTGAACTAAGGTCACACAGACCTCGTCCAATCACTCGTGGTAAGTCTTGAGCGACTTCCAAACCTTCACATACTTGGTCACTCGGCGATCCACAATTCCTCTTGGATGCTCTAGACCTTGACGCCTAACCGTCTGGAAGAAGCATGATCTTCAAAGGTAACAAGCGTCGGATCCACGCAGGATCAATTTCTTGATGATGCTCAACACTTTGGGTTTGTAGGGGTTTGGTTTTGGGTTTTCCTCACTTGATGATTTTCGCTCAAAGTCCTCGGAGGATGGGTTGCTCTCAAATGACAAGTGTCAAGTTCTCTCGAGCAGCCAACCAACTAGTGGTTGTAGGGGCGGCTATTTATAGCCTAGGGAGCAGCGACATGATAAGACATAAAAGCCCTTCAATGATATGACCGTTAGGTGGATAAGATATTTTGGGGACAGGTGGCGGCAAGACAAAGAACGGTCGGAAATTTGAACATCAAATTCCTCGGGGCTATCATGTTCCTCCTTTGTGTAGGCAATTACATGGCGAATTCCTAACTCCTCGATCGAGAACAAATTCCTCATGACCGGAAGAGCTTCGTCTCACATCCTTTGAAGAAATTGACTGAAGCTGTATGAGATTTCCAAAAGCTTCACTCGAAGGGTTTGGTAGGTGTAGGATTTTGAGTTGAGCATCAAATGGAAATTTTTCCTTAGTATTTCCTCGACCCCTTTAACGGTATGGTGTTTCCTATGACTCAAGAAAGAGAAAATGAAACTACGAAAACAAAAGTCTTCACGCTTCATGTTCCTCAAATGAATACCAAGTCTTCAAGGTCACACCAATTTCTTCACTTTCAAAGTCTTGAGAAAGTCTTGAGAATATCAAAGTCTTGAGTTGAAGAACTTCATTTTAGGGTCGACTTTCTCTGTAAATATCAAAATCCTCATAGACTTATAGACCTGTGTACACTCACAAACGCATTAGTTACTTAACCTATAAGTCTTCAATACACCAAAATCGCTAAGGGGCACTAGATGCACTTACACGAAGCGCATGTCTTGCTGGTTACTGATAGCTCCTCAGAGGAGGATTCAGAGACAGATGACTAGTCATATTCCCCCCCTGAGGTGCATGCCCTAACTTGGCAGGGTTATGTTACTCATATCGTGCGTATGGTATCTTGCATTGCTATGTCATTTGCTTAGTTTATACATGCTTTGTGTGAATGCCACCTGTTTAGTGTCTAATTACCATATATGTGAGTTATGCAATGCCATCTTGTTGCAAGACATTATATATGTGAATTATGCAATGGTATCTTGTTGCAAGGCATTATGTATGTGAATTATGCAATGCCATGTTGTTTAGGCAAGCGTCATATATGTGAATTATATCATGCCGTCCTTTTTTTGTATTTCTAATTGCTTTTGTCGACAATGTTAGTATATTCAATCGCTCTTCCTGTGCATCAGCCATTTGAATTGGTGATGGAGAAATGGAGTGAAAACAAGGTCTTGAGCAGACAATACTACCTGCTGAAGCAGATATCTTGCTTGATTATGAGATAGCTCTTGAGAGGAGGATTCAGAGGCAGATGACCAGTCCTATTATCCCCGAGGTGTATGCTCAAACTTGGCAGGGTTATATTACTCATATAATGCATATGTTGTATTGCAATGCTTATTTTTACATCATATACACAATATTGAATGCCACCTCCTTAGTTGACACATCATATATGCAATTGCCCTCTGCTCACTTCCTTAGTATATAAATCATATATTTGAATTATGTCATGCCATGATGTTTACATAGACAGCATGTATCTGAATTATGGCATGCCAACCCATTTTCTAAAGACGTAATATAGTTATATCATCTCATCCTGTTTACATAGTCATCGTATTTTAAATTATGTCATTCTATCTGTGAATTATATCATGCCATCATGTTTCCATCGACGGCATGTTTGTGATTTATGGCATGCCAACCACTTTAATAGACACATCGTATAGTTATATCATGTCATCCTATTTACATAGTCATCATATTTTGAAGTATGTCATTCTATCCTGTTTAGTTAGCCATCATACATGTGAAATTGTGTCATGCTATCCTATTTAATTAGCCATCATATATGTGAAATTATGTCCTGCTATTCTGTATGCTTAGACAACATAAATGTGAATTATTTCATACCATGTTTTCTTCCCTACTATCCATTGCACCTGTATATCTTACAATGTCTGTACATTCAATTACTTTTCTTGTTTATCAGCCATTTCAATTGGAGGGAGTGATGGCAGTATCTGTGGGAGTAAAAACACGGTCTTGAGAAAGATCGTGCTACTGTCGATGCAGATAGAACCACGGTTGTACTTGCCCAAGAATCAGCCCCACCACACATAACCCACACTCATGCAGATTGTACCCCTACCCGGTTGGACGAGAGAACCAGCTACACCCCTTCTAACCCCAACCCCGGCAGATAGACACCCAGTTCTCGTTGACACAGCACCGTCTCCACCACAGAGCACCCAAACACGAGCAGTTAGTAAGGCAACTACAGTGCCCAAATCACGAGGACCACCACTCCGAACCCGAAGTCAACGCTTAAAGCAGAAGGAGGATTGCTGTCAGGTCAGGTTATTTACTGATACCAACCAATTTCAGATTTGAAGGATGCAATTGAAACTCCAATGGTGCAACAGGTATGTTTTAAACATGTTTCTTCAACGTGTTTGGCTGTTTGCTGTTGTAACTTGCTCTATGTTGATTTCAGTTTCAATTGAATAAACAGTTATGTTCTCATGCCATGCACATTACAAGTGTTGTTATTGTTGTGTAGTTTCCCACACTTATATTGTGTCTATGCTACTTTGTCTTAAATAGATATGATTCGAACTGTATCTATCTTGATTTGGCAACATAAACTAGAATGATATAGACCATACGTGACCATACTACATAGATATATGTTTGTTTCATCTTGTTATCCTGTCCACCTTACTCTTGAACTGGTTTACCAAAATGAGTTTCATATACTACATTGTAAACCTGAGATGTGTTTGTTTGTTTCTCTTTTAGAACGCGGATAAAATATTAGAGAAGAGTACCCTGTTATGCAATGGTAAAGGAAGTACTGCAGATAAGGTTCAAAATAGTGAGACATCCCTGTTGGTCTCCAAGAAAGCTGATAAAAACTATATTGAGGACACTGAGACAACCCCAAAGTCCTGTCTTGATGTAGTGTTCGAGATTATCGCCTACCACCTCGCACCAGCTCTTGAACTCGTTGCTGAATCAGTTCGGCTTCTTGAGTCTCAACTTCAAGTTGAAAGACATCGATCGAGATGTTATGCGACGAGAAGCCAAAGGGTGAGGAAGTCCTTGCATAATTCAGATGCATACTTTATGGTGCAACGGTGGTATTTGGAGGACTTAAGCGCCAAACAAGAGAAAGTTAATAAGCTTGCTAAGCATCTTGCCAGCATCATGGGTACCCAGGATATTGTTTCTTGAGCTCTTCTGAAGTGGTTTCAGTTCTAGACTTGTTTTGCTGCGGCGTTTATATGCTGGTGTGTTCCCTATATTTGCACTGGTGGCCAACTTTGATGCCCAGTGGATGTAATATGTGTAATAGCCGTGATATCCTAGTGTAAGTTGCTTGCTTATTTATTTCCTTGTTGTCTTGTTTATTTGTTTGCTTGTAGTCAGTGCAGTTCTTTTTCTACGGTTTGCTAGGGACTGCAATAACCTATTTTTTAAAACTAGGCCACAATAACCATGGCTAATGTTTACTGTACTGACACTGGACCTACAAGTCGTAGAAACAGTGGGCCTTCTACGGGCCGTATAAACAGTGGGCCTTCCATGGGCCGTAGAAACAATGGGCCTTCTATGGGCCGCAGAAACAATGGGCCTTCTACGGGCCGTATCATCAATGGGCCTTATACGAGCAGTATGATCGATTGGCCAAACATGGGCCAATAACAGGCCGCATTATGGCCGTAAATGGGCTAGAGTTGGAATCGTCCGTTCATGGGCCGACCATAACGGGCCATCGTTAATAGGTCGTATTTCATGACGCTACGAAAACGGCCCAACGTGTTAACGGACCACAAACGGGCCAACTGTAACCACGGGCTGAATTGGCCCATAAGAAGAAAATAGCGATGCAGTAGTAAGTAAGCGAATCTTTGAAATGAGCCCAAGAATAAATGGGCTCTGAGAAGGCCGAAAGATAACATGGGTTGGAAATGGCCCAACGGAATAACGGGCCCTTAATGGGTATAAAGTGATACACTGTTCATTACGCGCCAGTTTCACCACTGGCCGTTAATAGGCCAAGAGTTACATAGGGCCTCATATGGGACGAAAGACGTCATGGGCCATACATGGGCCAGAAGTGAAAATAGGCTGGAATCATATTGGGTGGCCCAGATCACGCTACTGGGCCTAATTCGGATAGGGCGTAACGGGCCTTGGGTTAGCGGGCTGTAAATGGGCTATATGCGAACAGGTCGTTATGTGACGCCCCAAGACCGGAGCTTCAGTTGCCTTCCAGGGTTTCCGAGTTTTGCCATGTGATTTGTTTTGTTTGTGCATTCATCATGTCATCTCTTGCATTGCATCATCTCATCATGCCATCATATCATTAATTTTTAAAAACTCTTCTAAATAAATTGTATGGATTTTTCGATCCATTTAAATCGAGGGATTCACATGGTGACTTCTCCTTATAACATACCCTCCCGATATTAGGGAGCTATATAAAATATTCCTCGTTTTGGAATCACCATAACCCACTTGCATAATAAATCCCATGCTTTTTCTGCTCCGAGTTGACCTCAAAACCTTGCCAATTTTATTCTATCATTTTCCGGAGTTCCACCAAAAATCCTTGGGACATTTTTGTTAAATTCTTCATATTTTTGTGAGCCCGGGAAAATTGTCCTCGTTCCCAAATTCTTTCCCTAACCTTCCCTTCTTTTCTTATATCTATTTTCTTTTCTGCTAAATATTAGAGAGAGAGCCAGCCCAGCTCGGCCTTCTCCAGGCAGTCGGCCCAGCCCACCTAGCGCCTCCCAGCAGGCCAGCCTCCCTAAGCCGGCCCAAGGCCCACCTAAACCCTAGCCTCCCAGCGCTCTCTCTCGATCCCTCACTCTCCTCCTCTCGTTCCCTCCTCCCGACCGCATCGCCAGGGAGCGCCGCCCGCGCTCGATCCCCTCGCTCCTCCCTCGCTCAGCCGATCCCGATCTCCCCTCGGCCTCCTCCCGATCCCATCTCCCTCGCTCTCTCCCTCGCCGCCTCTCTTCTCCTCCCCCGCGTCCCCATGGCCCGTCGCCCTCCGGTCGCTCGACCACCGCGCCCGCGCCCGGTCTTCTCCAAGACGCCGCCGTCCCAACTCCGGCACCCCCTGCCTCGCGTCGCCCTCCTTCAAGCGAGCCCCGCGGCCCTCCGTCGCCTGCGGCCCGCGCCCGGCCAACTCCGGCGGCCCTCAGGCCATGGCGCCACCGTGCTCCTTCCTCCACCGGCGCCATCCGTCCCTGCGCCCGGTCTCCTCGCTGGCTTGCCGCCTCCCGCCTCTTCCTGGCCAGATCCGCCGCCATCTCTCCCTCCTGCCGCCTCGTCCCGCCTTGCGGCTCCATCTCCTCGCCGGCCGGCCGCAGCTCGTCGCCCGCGCCCTGTGGCCTCATCCCCGCCTCGGTTTCGGTCCTCCCCGAGCCTCCTTCGCTTGAGCTCCACCTCCTGGTACCCCGATGGCTTGCTGCCATCTCTGCTTGCTCGTTGCCGTTGCCCGCTTGCCTTGGGACCGGTGTAGCCTCCCCATGTACCTGCGATCGCCGCTGCTCACGAAGATCAAAACCCGAGGCGGTGTGATTTTTGTCAAGTCCGACTACGGCGTGCACTGTTGCATTCGTTGTGGATTTCGTCAAGTACCCCTTCGGATATGCCAAGGTCGACTACACGGTGATGCGCCAAGTACCCCCTCGGATCGTCAAGTTCGACTACATGATGCGTCTAGTACCATCTCCGAAGACCCGTGTACCACTACCATCTCCGAAGACCCGTGTACCACGAGCGGCAAGTTCAACTACAAAACGCGTACGACTACTTCCCACGACGACCCGCGAACGTCTACCTCCACTACGCCCGAGTTCCACTACGAGATGTACGACTACCATCGCGAGACCGCAAGTACCACGACAACCCCGAAAGGGATTCGGACCCGTCAAGTACCTCTTCGAAAACGAACGTGAACGCCTACTTCCCCTACGCCGTGTACGACTACTTCCCTCTACGAAACGCTTTCCGTCCCGTTTGAACGATCCGAAGGTATAACCCGAGACGACCGCGATGAGATGCCCTTGCATGTATGAGATGCACGATATGTTTGCACCGTGTTCGAATCATCCTTGCGATGCCCCTCTTTTGCCATGCCACCGTTCCGTGGGAACCCGGTAATCGGGATCACCCCACCATCTTGCATGACTCGCTTCCGCTCACGCTCTCTTTTGCACCGACATCTCAATGAGCTGTCGGAACCGATATGTTGCCGTGGCACCATTTTCGGATTCGTTGCCGTGGCACCCCTTTCTTCCACCACGGTGACATAATGCTTCATATCATGTTCATGTCAACGTTTTCATAAAAATTGCATAAACTTGCACATGTCATCCGCATCATGATAACAACATTTAAATGTTTAAAATTGTTGTTTGCATTAATTTGCTTAAATGCCATGCTAAAATGATTTATTTCATAACTAAATAACCGTAGCTCGGTTTTAAATAAATTATATATGTAAATGGGGTAGAAAAATGCATAGATTAACATGGTAGCTTTACTTTGCATGTTTAACAACTCTAAAATATGCTTTAGGTCAGATCAGCACCAAATTCGAAATATGCATATGAGGATTTTCCGGAATTGTTGTTGTTGTTTCCGGCCTCATTTAAATTTGCCTAGATAGGTAGTTTCATTATGCTTCGCCTCTTGCCATGTTTAATAACATTTAATATTGTTGGGTAGCCTAATCGGAGAGAACTAAATATTTGAATGTGGTGTTCCGTCAATATGCAACCCGTCGCATATTGAGCTCCACTTAACTTGTAGTGTTGTTTGTTGCACTTTGTCATGCCATGCCTCATTAAACCGGACATGCATCATACTTGATTGTGCATCATGCCATGTTTATGATTGTGTGTTTACTATGTTGTTTGTTTCTTTCCGGGTTGTTTCTCTCGTTAGCTTCGGTTCCGTTCCGGAGTTGTGAGGATTCATTCGACTTCGTCCGTTTGTCTTCTTCATGGATTCGTTCTTCTTCCTTGCGGGATTTCAGGCAAGATGACCATACCCTCGAAATCACTTCTATCTTTGCTTGCTAGATGCTCGCTCTTTTGCTATGCCTATGCTACGATGCCTACCACTTGCTATATCATGCCTCCCATATTGCCATGTCAAGCCCCTAACCATCCTTTCCTAGCAAACCGTTGTTTGGCTATGTTACCGCTTTGCTCAGCCCCTCTTATAAGCGTTGTCGATTGCAGGTGAAGATGAAGTTTGTTCCTTCTTGGAACATGGAGATGTTGTTCCTTGTCGGAACATGTTTACTTGTTGGGATATCACAATATATCTTATTTAATTAATGCATCTATATACTTGGTAAAGGGTGGAAGGCTCGGCCTTATGCCTGGTGTTTTGTTCCACTCTTGCCGCCCTAGTTTCCCGGACTTTGCGTCCCTAACGCGGTCGGGTGATTTATGGGACCCCCTTGACAGTTCGCTTTGAATAAGACTTTTCCAGCAAGGCCCAACATTGGTTTTACCATTTGCCTCACCTATGCCCTTTTTCCCTTGGGTTTCCGGAGCCGAGGGTCATCTTTATTTTAGCCCCGGGCGGTGCTCCTTCGAGTGTTGGTCCGAACCGAGCAACCTGCGGGGCCACCTCGGGCAACTCGAGGTTGGTTTTACTCGTAGCTTGACTTATCCGGTGAGCCACGAGACCGAGGTACGTGCGACTCCTATCAGGATTTGTCGGCACATCCGGCGGCTTTTTGGTCTTGTTTTATTGCTGTGAAATGTCTTGTAGCCGGATTCCGAGACTGATCGGGTCTTCCGGGGAGAAGGAATATCCTTCGTTGATCGCGAGAGCTTATCATGGGCTAAGTTGGGACACCCTGCAGGGTTTGAACTTTCGAAAGCCGTGCCCGCGGTTATGTGGCAGATGGGAATTTGTTAATGTCGGTTGTAGAAAACCCGAAGTGGATCTCAATTAAAACACATCAACTGCGTGTGTAACCGTGATGGTCTCTTCTCGGCGGAGTCCGGGAAGTGAACACGGTTTCTGGGTTATGTTTGACGTAAGTAGTTTCAGGATCACTTCTTGATCATAGTTGTTCGACCGTGCTTTGCCTCCTCTTCTCGCTCTCTTTTGCGTATGTTAGCCACCATATATGCTAGTCGCTTGCTGCAGCTCCACCTCACTACCCTGTCCTACCTTTAAGCTTAAATAGTCTTGATCTCGCGGGTGTGAGATTGCTGAGTCCCGTGACTCACAGATACTTCAAAACCAGTTTGCAGGTGCCGATGAAACCGTACAGGTGATGCACCTGAGCTCAAGGAGGAGCTCGATGAAGATCTTGTTCTTTGTGTTGTTTCGTTTCAGTCGATCAGTAGTGGAGCCCAGTTGGGACGATCGGGGATCTGTGTAGCTTTTGGGGTAGTCTTCTTTTATTTTGGTTCCGTAGTCGGACCTTGATTGTATCTGTATGATGTAATGTTTTATTCATGTATTGTGTGAAGTGGCGATTGTAAGCCAACTATGTATCTCTTTCCCTTATGTATTACATGGGTTGTGTGAAGATTACCTCACTTGCGACATTGCTTTCAATGCGGTTATGCCTCTAAGTCGTGCTTCGACACGTGGGAGATATAGCCGCATCGAGGGCGTTCCAAGTTGGTAATCGAGCCATCCCCGACTTAGGAGCCCCCTACTTGATTGTTTCTTTGGCGTTGTTGAGTCTAGAACGGAAAATGTTTTGAGTCTTAGGATTATATATATCGGAGAGTAGGATTCTTTTTACTCCTCAGTCCCTTCGTCGCTCTGGTGAGGTATCCTGACGTAGAGTTTTGACTTTTCTCTCCTCAAATTTCACTAAAATTTTTTTTAGGATCACGCGGGTATCTTGGAATCGTTCCGATGGTTTTGTGACGAGAACATTGTTCTTGGTGCCTCCTGACATTTAGGGGTTGTGGCAGTGTCCCGGGGAGTTGGGTTCCGAGGTGTTGTCGTCACAATTTTATCGTTCTTGATTACGGAATACACGAGTTTTGCCGACATCGAAATCTCTTTTGTGCCGTTGTTGGTGAGATAACCCTGATAGCCCGATCGAGGCGAGTAGTATTCCCATGACTTGTATAACGGATGTTTTTGAAGGTCGAGGTACCACGATTTCCGAGGATTTCTTGGTTATGTGTTGACGGATGGATACAAATTTGGATCTAGGTATTGTTAGTTTGGGTGATATATTTTGTGTCCCTGTATCCCCAACACCAGATTGCATAACCAGAAAGTTTCGGGAGTTTATAGGTGGAATTCAAGTATCTCGTAGGATATCTTTCCAACACACACATGATACGATATGGGATCTATCATATGTTTGTTTCCGGCTTATTCTGCAAGCCACTCCTTTGTTTTGTTTTAAGTTGGGGTATTCGAGTTGCTTCAATGCCAAGTGTTGATTCCATACCTTTCCTAAATGGTGTTCTCATATTGCTATGTGAATACTAATCCTTCTTGATCACTGAGCTTGTCATGTCAATTCTTTTCTCAACCGGCGTGCTTCTCTTCAAGTGGATCCGATCATTTCAACATTCGCAAGATCAATTCTAAGCTTTTTCTCAACGGTGTTCGTTTCATCCGACCCAAGTTGTTTTGTTTTCCCGCCCTCCCACCCTTTTTCTTCAAGGACTCAGATTTCTTAATCAAGTACCCATTTTTTATTGAGTGAAGTTTCTTCATTCTTTTCCTATAATGTTTTATCCGGTGATTTCTCATGAAGACGCTAAGGAAGCTTTTACCTTATCATTGTTCCATTTTAATTTTCTTCTCCGGTGGATTTAAGTCAAGTTTTCAGTGTTGATCGTATTCTTTTCATCGTTTCAAATGTTTTCTCATACCGGTGCACCTCTTAATCTTTTAGTTCTTGTTATTCTATTGTTCTGGAGTGTTGAAATTATCTCAGAAGATTCGTGTTTCCATTCTTAATCCGTTCAAGCTATTTCAAGATTGTTATCTCATTCAAGCCATTTAATTCTACCGGTGCAATATCTATTTTAAACAGTTGATCAACGGTGGTTCTTTTGAGTGGGCCCTAACCCACAGGTCTTTTCCCAGGATCTTACCTAACTCTTCTAATTTTTTAAGAGCTATTCCCAAATTCATTGCAAAATTTGACGTAAGAATGAGTTATCATCAGTCAAATGTCTTTCTCCAAGATATTTCAAATTATTTTCATTGTTGGTTCAACCTTTCTAATTTTCATTCCGGAGTGCTTCAACAATTCATGGTGATGTTTCTCGTCGTCATTCTCGAATTTTGAAGACCGAAGACGAGTTTCTCTTTAATCTTGCTCCATTCTCTTCAAGATTCATGGTTATAGTTTGTTGCCATTCCTCTCATAATTGTTTTAGATTGTGAGAATTCTTTTCACCCACCCGGAGCATTTCAGGAGTCTTTTCAGTTTGATTCTTCGGAGCCCATCATCTCAGAATTATTCATTCCAGCTTTCAGCTCTTGTTCTCCTAATCTTACCGGTGCATCATTCAAGTATTCTCCAATCAGCTCGTCATCTATTCGTTCACTTGTATCTAAATTCACTCACATATCTTCATTCGTTTTCCAATTCTTCCCGGTGAATTGTGCCTTTGCTACGTTCATTTTCAATTCTTACGGTGGTTCGTTCAAGATTTCACTTCCTTCTTTATCATATCAATTCATTTGTTGTTTTTTCCAAATCCCACCGGTGGTTCCGTCAATACCTTCTCAAGTTTGCGCTACATCTCTATCTGTAATCATTTTTCAATGAGAATAAGTAGTATGACAAATCCGTTGCTTGTCATCAATTTAATTGGTGAAGGATCAACATAATGTAATTCTTATTCTTGTTCCATCGAGTAAATTCAATTCCTTATTTTGGAGGTTCATCAAAATTCTTGATTTCATTTGTTCATCTTTCTTTCCGGAGTTCCAAGTTTTCTCGGTTATATCATTTCAAAGCTTCATCTTATCACTGCAAGGCTTCACCTTGTGTTTTCAACTTCTCTTTCTTTCTATCATCCTTGTATTACCGGAGTTCTTCATGGAGGCTCTACATGATGGTTCGTCAAGGATTCTTTTCATTCTTCAATTGTTCTTCAAGATTTTTCTCTCGGAGTTAAGATCCGTCAAGCCATACTTCAAAATAAACATGGTCTTCCAACACATGTTTTGTTTTGAGGAGTTCAAGTATTCTTCATCTTGCATTCCGAAGTGCAATTTGTTCTACCTTATCATTTGAGGTGGTGTTATGTCATTCTCGACAATTTGAGTTCGTGTTTCATGATTCACATGTTGTCAGGAATGAGGTATTTTAAATCCATCAATCTCTTCATTGGAGTTATCTTGGGCTATATTTCACCTAAAGCTTCCCCTAAGGGAATTTGCTATTATGGTGCTTATCAATGATCCAAGTTTTCTCCTATTCTCTGGGGGAAAGAAGATTTCATCTTCTTGTTGATCTTAATTCAATCAATTGTTTCCGTTGGTGGCAGAAGCTCACCTCATAATTTTCAGATGTTTTCATAAGCCCACTACAAGCTTATCCTTATCGTTGTTGTTTTTCAAACAACTCCGTTCAATCCAACGTCGTAATTGCTCTTTCAAATTCATTTATGGTGGGAGATGTTGGTTTCATTCTTCGTTCTATTCATTCCAACTTTCTATCTATCATGCATTGTTTCCGGAGGCATTGTGGTGTTGCTCTCTTCGACCCATCATCTTCTTTTGTCAAGACCATGTCCTTTTCCTTGCTTATCGTTTTTAACCGGAGTGTTGTGTCTTCTCTTTAAATTCTTTTCATTTTATCAAGTTTTCCTTCTTCTTTTAGCCGGAGTGCTGCCCAAATTTTATCAATCTTATTCCTTGTCTATCTAGTTTTAACCGGAGTGGTTTCAATATCTATTTTATCACTTAACCTCTTGCTTCGCGTCGTATCCGATGTTCATCTTTTCTAACAGAGTGTTTCAACTTTGTTCATCTTCGTTGTTTTCTTTCTTTCAAGTTTTCAACCTCTTGAGGTTCATTGGTTTCATTCGTTTGTCAAAGAAGCAACTTAGTTTTACCTCTTCCTCTTCCGTTTTCTCCGGTGCCATCCTAGATCTCGGGACGAGATCCTCTCGTAGTGGTGGAGTGTTGTGACGCCCCAAGACCGGAGCTTCAGTTGCCTTCCAGGGTTTCCGACTTTTGCCATGTGATTTGTTTTGTTTGTGCATTCATCATGTCATCTCTTGCATTGCATCATCTCATCATGCCATCATATCATTAATTTTTAAAAACTCTTCTAAATAAATTGTATGGATTTTTCGATCCATTTAAATTGAGGGATTCACATGGTGACTTCTCTTTATAACATACCCTCCCGATATTAGGGAGCTATATAAAATATTCCTCATTTTGGAATCACCATAACCCACTTGCATAATAAATCCCATGCTTTTTCTACTCCAAGTTGACCTCAAAACCTTGCCAATTTTATTCTATCATTTTCCGGAGTTCCACCAAAAATCCTTGGGACATTTTTGTTAAATTCTTCATATTTTTGTGAGCCCGGGAAAATTGTCCTCGTTCCCAAATTCTTTCCCTAACCTTCCCTTCTTTTCTTATCTCTATTTTCTTTTCTGCTAAATATTAGAGAGAGAGCCAGCCCAGCTCGGCCTTCTCCAGGCAGTCGGCCCAGCCCACCTAGCGCCTCCCAGCAGGCCAGCCTCCCTAAGCCGGCCCAAGGCCCACCTAAACCCTAGCCTCCCAGCGCTCTCTCGATCCCTCACTCTCCTCCTCTCGTTCCCTCCTCCCGACCGCATCGCTTGAGGCGCCCGCCCAGCCGATCCCCTCGCTCCTCCCTCGCTCAGCCGATCCCGATCTCCCCTCGGCCTCCTCCCGATCCCATCTCCCTTGCTCTCTCCCTCGCCGCCTCTCTTCTCCTCCCCCGCGTCCCCATGCCCCGTCGCCCTCCGGTCGCTCGACCACCGCGCCCGCGCCCGGTCTTCTCCAAGCCGCCGCCGTCCCAACTCCGGCGCCCCCTGCCTCGCGTCGCCCTCCTTCCAGCGAGCCCCGCGGCCCTCCGTCGCCTGCGGCCCGCGCCCAGCCAACTCCGGCGGCCCTCAGGCCATGGCGCCACCGTGCTCCTTCCTCCACCGGCGCCATCCGTCCCTGCGCCCGGTCTCCTCGCCGGCTTGCCGCCTCCCGCCTCTTCCTGGCCGGATCCGCCATCTCTCCCTCCTGCCGCCTCGTCCCACCTTGCGGCTCCATCTCCTCGCCGGCCGGCCGCAGCTCGTCGCCCGCGCCCTGTGGCCTCATCCCCGCCTCGGTTTCGGTCCTCCCCGAGCCTCCTTCGCTTGAGCTCCACCTCCTGGTACCCCGATGGCACTGCTGCCATCTCTGCTGCTTCGTTGCCGTTGCCCGCCTGCTTGCCTTGGGACCCGGTGTAGCCTCCCCATGTACCTGCAGTCGCCGCTGCTCCTGAAGATCAAAACCCGAGACGGTGTGATTTTTGTCAAGTCCGACTACGACGTGCACGACTGCATTCGTTGTGGATTTCGTCAAGTACCCCTTCGGATATGCCAAGGTCGACTACACGGTGATGCGCCAAGTACCCCCTCGGATCGTCAAGTTCGACTACATGATGCGTCTAGTACCATCTCCGAAGACCCGTGTACCACTACCATCTCCGAAGACCCGTGTACCACGAGCGGCAAGTTCAACTACGAAACGCGTACGACTACTTCCCACGACGACCCGCGAACGTCTACCTCCACTACGCCCGAGTTCCACTACGAGATGTACGACTACCATCGCGAGACCGCAAGTACCACGACAACCCCGAAAGGGATTCGGACCCGTCAAGTACCTCTTCGAAAACGAACGTGAACGCCTACTTCCCCTACGCCGTGTCACGACTACTTCCCTCTGAACGCTTTCCGTCCCGTTTGAACGATCCGAAGGTATAACCCGAGACGACCGCGATGAGATGCCCTTGCATGTATGAGATGCACGATATGTTTGCACCGTGTTCGAATCATCCTTGCGATGCCCCTCTTTTGCCATGCCACCGTTCCGTGGGAACCCGGTAATCGGGATCACCCACCATCTTGCATGACTCGCTTCCGCTCACGCTCTCTTTTGCACCGACATCTCAATGAGCTGCCGGAACCGATATGTTGCCGTGGCACCATTTTCGGATTCGCTGCCGTGGCACCTTTCTTCCACCACGGTGACATAATGCTTCATATCATGTTCATGTCAACGTTTTCATAAAAATTGCATAAACTTGCACATGTCATCCGCATCATGATAACAACATTTAAATGTTTAAAATTGTTGTTTGCATTAATTTGCTTAAATGCCATGCTAAAATGATTTATTTCATAACTAAATAACCGTAGCTCGGTTTTAAATAAATTATATATGTAAATGGGGTAGAAAATGCATAGATTAACATGGTAGCTTTACTTTGCATGTTTAACAACTCTAAAATATGCTTTAGGTCAGATCAGCACCAAATTCGAAATATGCATATGAGGATTTTCCGGAATTGTTGTTGTTGTTTCCGGCCTCATTTAAATTTGCCTAGATAGGTAGTTTCATTATGCTTCGCCTCTTGCCATGTTTAATAACATTTAATATTGTTGGGTAGCCTAATCGGGAGAGAACTAAATATTTGAATGTGGTGTTCCGTCAATATGCAACCCGTCGCATATTGAGCTCCACTTAACTTGTAGTGTTGTTTGTTGCACTTTGTCATGCCATGCCTCATTAAACCGGACATGCATCATACTTGATTGTGCATCATGCCATGTTTATGATTGTGTGTTTACTATGTTGTTTGTTTCTTTCCGGGTTGTTTCTCTCGTTAGCTTGGTTCCGTTCCGGAGTTGTGAGGATTCATTCGACTTCGTCCGTTTGTCTTCTTCATGGATTCGTTCTTCTTCCTTGCGGGATTTCAGGCAAGATGACCATACCCTCGAAATCACTTCTATCTTTGCTTGCTAGATGCTCGCTCTTTTGCTATGCCTATGCTACGATGCCTACCACTTGCTATATCATGCCTCCCATATTGCCATGTCAAGCCCCTAACCATCCTTTCCTAGCAAACCGTTGTTTGGCTATGTTACCGCTTTGCTCAGCCCCTCTTATAAGCGTTGTCGATTGCAGGTGAAGATGAAGTTTGTTCCTTCTTGGAACATGGAGATGTTGTTCCTTAGCCGGAACATGTTTACTTGTTGGGATATCACAATATATCTTATTTAATTAATGCATCTATATACTTGGTAAAGGGTGGAAGGCTCGGCCTTATGCAGTGTTTTGTTCCACTCTTGCCGCCCTAGTTTCCCGGACTTTGCGTCCCCTAACGCAGTCGGGTGATTTATGGGACCCCTTGACAGTTCGCTTTGAATAAGACTTTTCCAAAGAAGGCCCAACATTGGTTTTACCATTTGCCTCACCTATGCCCTTTTTCCCTTGGGTTTCGGAGCCCGAGGGTCATCTTTATTTTAGCCCCGGGCCAGTGCTCCTTCGAGTGTTGGTCCGAACCGAGCAGCCTGCGGGGCCACCTCGGGGCAACTCGAGGGTTGGTTTTACTCGTAGCTTGACTTATCCGGTGAGCCCTGAGACCGAGGTACGTGCGACTCCTATCAGGATTTGTCGGCACATCCGGGCGGCTTTGCTGGTCTTGTTTTATTGCTGTGAAATGTCTTGTAGCCGGGATTCCGAGACTGATCGGGTCTTCCGGGGAGAAGGAATATCCTTCGTTGATCGCGAGAGCTTATCATGGGCTAAGTTGGGACACCCCTGCAGGGTTTGAACTTTCGAAAGCCGTGCCCGCGGTTATGTGGCAGATGGGAATTTGTTAATGTCCGGTTGTAGAAAACCCGAAGTGGATCTCAATTAAAACACATCAACCGCGTGTGTAACCGTGATGGTCTCTTCTCGGCGGAGTCCGGGAAGTGAACACGGTTTCTGGGTTATGTTTGACGTAAGTAGTTTCAGGATCACTTCTTGATCATAGTTGTTCGACCGTGCTTTGCCTCCTCTTCTCGCTCTCTTTTGCGTATGTTTGCCACCATATATGCTAGTCGCTTGCTGCAGCTCCAGCTCACTACCCTGTCCTACCTTTAAGCTTAAATAGTCTTGATCTCGCGGGTGTGAGATTGCTGAGTCCCCGTGACTCACAGATACTTCCAAAACCAGTTTGCGGTGCCGATGAAACCGTCTGGTGATGCACCTGAGCTCAAGGAGGAGCTCGATGAAGATCTTGTTCTTTGTGTTGTTTCGTTTGATCGATCAGTAGTGGAGCCAGTTGGGACGATCGGGGATCTGTGTAGCTTTTGGGGTAGTCTTCTTTTATTTTGGTTCCGTGGTCGGACCTTGATTGTATCTGTATGATGTAATGTTTTATTCATGTATTGTGTGAAGTGGCGATTGTAAGCCAACTATGTATCTCTTTCCCTTATGTATTACATGGGTTGTGTGAAGATTACCTCACTTGCGACATTGCTTTCAATGCGGTTATGCCTCTAAGTCGTGCTTCGACACGTGGGAGATATAGCCGCATCGAGGGCGTTATACGTTAACAGGCTTTACATGGGCCGGCCAGCCACCTTTTAACCAAGTCAAATGTGCCGGCCTTTTCACAGGAATGGGCCTCTGTTGGGCCGTGCCACGTGTCGACGTATCATAGGCACCTTCTGTCCAATGAGTGGACGACATCTGTCCCAAAGGTGAGCTGACACGTGTTTCCTCCAGCCAATGATGATTTTACACGTGGAAAATCCCCATTGGTCGGGGCTGTTTATGGGTTATCGGATCCATAACCCGACCCGATAGCTTAACGGGGTTCCGTTACAGTGGATGCCACGTGTCGGTCACCCTTGACGAAAGCACTTCTGTGATGCGCGATTTATCGTCATGGAAGTGGACATTTCTGTGATGATAATTTCGGTAATGTCATGGAACACTTCTACGACAGCACAGGTATGACTATCTTGATTCTGTCATAAATTTGTCATGGATGTACATGCATGACAAAAAACACGACCTACTGTGACAAACACGTATCATCACGGAAGTGTATTTTTTTGTGTAGTGTGTACGTGGAGAGGCTGACAGCTGGGTCCACGGCGGCCGCAAGGAAGTGCCTCCTTATTACGTGCAAAATAATTATTCCTCCACCTGACAGCAGGGACCCACCGGACGGGCCACCTTATTTCGTGAAATAAACGTTTCCCCCTGACTGCTGGGACCCACCGGACGGGTCACCGTATTTCGTGAAAAAAACGTTCCCCCCGCTGTCAGCTCGGACCCACCGGAAGTGCCTCTTTATTACGCACAAAAAAATGGATACTCCCCCTGCTATATGGGACCCACCTTGGTCGGAGGCTGACTTGTGGGCCTACTAAGTTGACCGGACGAAGGGCTTTGTCAACTTAGTCAATATGAACGATTCTAGCTCCAGTGACAGTACGATGTCCATCCAACGGCCGTAGTGCTTCTTCAACCTCTGGTCTTCTTGCTCCAGCCGCCCAAAGCAGCGCCGGTCGTGCCGCCCGCTCCTGCCTCCCGTGGTCGGCTGTGCTGCCGCGGAGGCCTCACCGCCACCTACTATTCCCACTGCTAGCCAGGCCCTGCAGCAACGGCAGCCTCACACCGCAGCCAAACGAGTGAATAGTCATACTCCTCTCCGCGTGGGCATCCACTTCTGCGTCTTCACCGGCTCCGTGTCGTCCCCTTCCTAGGCCTCGCCGTCGTCCACTGCCCTGGTGCTCTCGGCGCGGCATGGTCAACGTGATCAAGGAACGACTTCCATCGGACGTGGACTGTACGTGGAGAGGCTGACAGCTGGGTCCATGGCCGCAGCAAACAAGTGCCTCCTTATTACACGGAAAATAATGATTCCTCCACCTGACAGCAGGGACCCATCAGACGGGCCACCGTATTTCGTGAAAAAAATTTCCTCCTGACTGCTGGGACCCACCATCTACACCTTCGCACGCAAGGAAGTGCGCCCGGGCAAAAAAAACGATTTGCCCCCTTGACTGCTGGGACCCACCAGCTACATCTTTGCACGCAAGGAAGTGCGTCCGGGCAAAAAAACAAAACGATTCGCCCCCCTTACTGCTGGGACCCACCAACTACATCTTCGCAGGCAAGGAAGTGCCTGACAGTCGGGACCCACCTAGTCGAAGCATACGTAGCGTTGTCATTCTGGTTGCGAACATGTACGTACATACTGGTCGATGTAGAGGCGCACATGTGTCGTAGTAGAGGCGCGCATGTAGCATGTACACGTACGTACATTGGCGAGGGTGCAAGAAAGAAAATACGACCACGTACGTACATACGGGCAGGGTCTCGAATGACTACTCGCGCATACGTACATGGCTGGGTCAGAACGGAGAAACAGCGTCGTCGTCGTGTTCATGGGGAGCCAAACGGCTGGGTCGGAACGGAATGCGTGGTCGTGTTCATCGAGAGGGCTTGGACAGAACAGGCGATGGAAACGAGGACTAGCGTACCGCACAACGGAGGAAACAGACCTCCTACGTTCGGAACAGGGTCCTGTTGATCGGGAGGGGTGTGGCATACTACAAAACGGCGGAAACGGACCTCCTACGGTCGAAATGGGGGTCCTTTTGATCGGGAGGGGTGTGGCGTACCGCAAAACGGACGAAACGGACCTCCAACAGTCGAAATAGGGGTCCTGTTGATCGGGAGGGGTGTGGCATACCGCAAAACGGACGAAACAGACTTTTATTGGAGCGCTACGGTCGAAACGGGGGTCCTGTTCATCGGGAGGGGTGGCATCGCAAAAGCAGGACTCCACGAGATACTGTTCATCTCAACCGTCGACCTCCTCCAGCCTCCACGGGCTCCTGTTCATCCAGCCTCCACCGCGCGCTACTCCACCGGCTACTGTTCAACCAGCCCTCCACCGTCTACTGTTCATCCAGCCCTCCACCATCTACTGCTCATCCAGCCCTCCACACCACGGGGTCCTGTTCAACCACCCCTCCACGACCACCCCTCCACCGTCTACTCTTCATCCAGCTCTCCACACCACGGGGTCCTGTTCTTCCAGAGGCAACGCCACCGCTCACTGTTCATCCAAACCCCCCCCCCCCCCCCCGCAACGCTCACTGTTCATCCAATCGATCGGCTTGATTAGCAATGATGGCGAAGGAATTGCTCCATCGAGTTCAGTTAACAGCCATCGATCGATCGCTCGGGTTCAGTAACGCGTAGCTTGCAGTGCAATCGCTCGGGTTCAGTTAGAGCCCAACGCCTCGCTCGGGTTTAGTTAGAGCCAACGCCTGGCACACATGCGCGTACGTGTACGAGAGAAACTCGCATTGCTCGGCCCCCGACCTCCCACCGTAACCGGCAACCCCCCGAAATTTTTCTACCCCTCGCTTCTACCACGGTTTTTTCCGTCATGGACGGCCCAAAGAATGTCATGCATCTGCTTCTCCTGCCCGCCCAGGACGAAAATCCCATTTTCTGTCATGATTTTTTGTCATAGAAGTAGGAGCCCACCACATCTATGATGATACTGGGTTCTGTTACAATTATCGCCATAGAAGTGTCATATGTATCACAGAAAATAAATTCGTTCGGCCCAAAATGTCACGGATGTGTCTTTTTTTGTAGTGCAAAGGGTTAGAAACATCAATACATATGACAATCTCCACATAAATATGTGCAAATAGATATGAAAATGAATTTCATACACATCTCATCCGATTTGAGACTTGCTGGAGATTCCCCTATATGTTGGGTCAAAGAAAGAAAGCATGCCAAGGAAATTACATGAAGTTAATATGCATGCTTAATACTTTCAAGAACCGATACAAAAAAAGGAAATACCAAGTGAAAAGGATACCAAATGGAGAAATCATCACTTGGAAGATATCAAAGATACATCAAGGAATGAGATATCCATTGGAACACCCAAAATTATATCAAACTCCCAAAAGAGAGGATGGTTCCAAAGAAACCAAGCTCTCTACAAAGTTCCATGATGGCACAAGTACCAAAAAGAAACGGCTTGTCGTCCACCAACACACACTTAAAATGGATCACAAGATTAGTGTTTTATAAAAAATAGGACCCCCCACGAGTTGTGCATTATAGAGAATTTGCAATTGAATACAAAATGCACAACGTAGGACCACCGCTTTCACTATATCAAGAAAACACTAGACAAGATCAAGAAAACAACAAGATCCTCGAGTGACATAGAAGGCAATGGGAGTTGACACAAACTTGGCAAGTGATAAGGCAAAAAAAAGCAAATGCCAATGTGAAGATGCTCAATAATTTCTGCCACACATAAGTGAGTACCAATTGTCAAAAGACAAGAAGTATTTGGAAGTAATTCCCGGTGGTAGATAGCAAGGATATCCGACATCATCTTCACACCAAACACAAGCAAATTGCAACTTGTAGAGCTAACATGCCACCTAGGAACAAGATAATTTACAATAGTCTAGGTGACAATATCTCAAATGTATACATTTTCTAGGCTTGTAGTATGCACATAGCATATTACTCCCCCATAATGTGATACCAATAAAAACTTAACAAGAGGCAATAGGAGGATCCAACAAGAGAAGATTAATGGACTACTTAGAATTTGAATTACTCATGAGAATACATACCACATAGTGACTAGATACTCTTGTAATATCAATACTAGATGGTATTCCTCATGTACACACATTTATAAGATTGTGAGGTGCACAAAGCACATCACTCCCCCATAATAGGATATTCCATTAATCTCTCACAAGATCCAACTAAGAAACAAACAAGATGCACAAAGGCTTAACACACGACCCACACGTACATGATGTGCAAACCAACATACACATACTTGATTACTCAAGTTAAGCAAATTGGAAACACATCATATACAAACACATGCAAGGTACAAAACCACAACATGCTTAGGGCAAGTAACTATCAATGTAAACAATTTAAGTACGAGTTACCGCAAGGAGGAACATTGGATATAACATAGAAACTTGATAACCCAATTGACCTGGCTTGAGACAATAAGAATGATGAAATCCCCTTAATTCTTCATAATGTAGCCAAGTCTCCAATGCCCTCCAACAACACCTATTGATCAAGTTTGAGCTTGTTGGTCCCCAACCAAGTTGGGTCCTAAGAGGTTAGTCACAGTAGTCTTGGCAACCCAAGTGGTTCTTTTCTTGACACCACTTTGAGTACCAACAAACTTGGCAAACACATTGCCAACCTTATCCTTCCAAAGAGAATAGATATTATCAATAATAATTGGGTTGGATAAGTTACCACTAGTGCATGAAGAAGCGACGTGACCTTTCTCATGACATAATTAGCAACATCTACTCTTCACTTTCTTCTCACTTGATTTCTCAACTTGAGAAGCATTAGCTTGAGTATTCTTGGGAAGAGGCATTTCTTCAACATGTGGTTGAGCATGAGATTGAACTTGTGGCCGCTTCCCTTGTTGCTTGTCACTAATGGCCTTCTTCTTCAATGGGAAGGATCTCACATGATGCCCTTCAATTTTGCACTTGAAGCAAACAATCTTGGCCGAATTCTTGACTTGTTCTTGGCCCTTCTTCTTGTTCAACTTGGACTTCTTCTTCTTGTTGGAGTTGAATCCAAGTCCACCTCTGTCATTGGGGGATTTTTTCACACTCAAGATATTCTTGAGTGTGGATTTCCCTTCATGACTCTTTTCCAAGTCTTTCTTCAAAGAAGTGACTTGGGCCTTGAGCTCTTTGATTTCCTCAACATGGTTAGTCTCAACACAAGTACTAGAGGAAGTATAAGCTTCATCATTAGAGCAACAAGGCAAGGAAAGCAATTCATCACAAGATGTACCAATGTTATGCATAGACGAATTACGAGGACTAGCACAAGGCAATATAGCATTTTGACTAAAAGTAGTACTAATATCCACATGAGGCTCACTATATGTTACCTTAGCAATCATCGCCTCATGAGCTATTTTTAGCACATTATGGGATACAAGAATATCATCATGAGAGCTAGAAAGCTTTTCATGACTTTCTTCCAATTTACCATACTTGCTAGATAGCAACTCAAGTTGAGCCCTTAGCTCAACATTCTCCTTTAAAATGGATGCTTCACAAGAAATAGATTTGGTAGCACAAGCATCATCATTAACAACAAGAGGAGAAGGCAACTTGGAAAGATCTTTTAAATAAGAAGCTTAAAGTTGAGCATGAGACTCGGTGAGTTTGATGAGCTCACCCTTGATGACCCTTGAGCCATTTTCGAGGTTCTCAAAATCCTCAAGGAGTCTAGCATGAGCAACTTCAAGCTTAGCATTTTTAGTTTCAAAAATATTGGCCACCTCAAGAGCTCTATCATTAGATTCCTTCACTCTAGATAATTCTAGAGAAAAAGTCTCCTCAAGAGATTCCTTGGTGGTTTGTTCAAGTTCAAGATCTTGAGAGAGGTCCGCAATCTCATAGTGTAATCACGCTCATGTCCTTCCATTTTATCAATGGTGACCTCATGCTCCTCAAGACGAGATTCCAACTCATCCATTTATTTCTTGCTCTCAATAGCAATCGACATGATTTCCATGAAGTTGGAACGAGCAATTTTATTCTGAAGAAGAGCTTTAAAAAACATTTCCCCCTTAATTTTTAAGGAGGTAACATCATCATTCTCTCATAATCGACATCATCATCACTCTTGCCATCATCAATATCATCACAAGATATATTAGGATTCAAAGTGGGAGATACCTTTGAAGCCTTGGCCATAAGGCAAAAAGCAATAGATGATGATGTAGGATCCCTTGAAGCACCATTCAAGACCACATCTTGTTCCATCGAGTGTTGGGTTTCCTCTACATTGTTAGCACAACAACTCGAGGAAATACATGCATTTTTATCATGGCAACAAGATATAGCAAGCATATCATCATGAGATTTAGTCAAGAAATATCTACATGATATGCAAGAACTATCAACACAAGCATGTGAAACATTTGGAGAGCTCGAAGTGCTAAAGTCCAAAGATGAAGCATTGCAATAAGAAAGTGATGAAGGATTATCAACAATAAGCCCACTATCATCATTGCAATGAAGACCACTACTCACCATGTTCTTACCTTGTGGCAAACCACATGTAGGTGAAGTAGAAGAAGTTGAGAATACAACACGGCCGGAGGTGGAGGGAGAACGATCATCCTTACAAATCTTGGACACACCATATTTATCTTGAAGCTTTGTCCACAACTCATGAGCATCCGGAACAGCATGAGTTGAAATATAACTACATTGCCCAAAGCATCGAAAAGAACATTAGAAGCTTAAGCATTGAGATAAGAGTTTTTCTCATCCTCTAAAGATAATCTTTGGGGATCCTTTTGAGGAGAAAAACCCATATCTACAATTCGCTCTAAATTTGGGTCCATGACCCTAAAGTGATAAAGCATGCGAATTACCCAAACATCAAAATTTGTGCCATCGAAACTAAGAGTCTCAGAGAATCCTAATCCCCTAGTCGACATCTTTACTCTCTAGGCGGTAAAGCCTAATAAAGAGAGGCGAGGCTCTGATACCAATTGAAAGATCGTGGATGTCGCCTATAGGGGGGGTGAGTAGGCGTTTTAAAATAATTACGGTAGAGGCTTGAACAAATGCGGAATAAACCTAATGATTAATTTGTCAAGCACAAAACCTACAACAACTAGGCTAACCTATGTGCACCAACAACTTATTTAAGAAAGATAGTAACTATGTGATAGCAAGATATATGACAAAGAACAATATGGCTATCACAAAGTAAAGTGCATAAGTAAAGGGCTCGGGTAAGAGATAACCGAGGCACGCGAAGACGATAGTGTATCGCGAAGTTCACACCCTTGCGGATGCTAATCTCTGTTTGGAACGGTGTGGAGGCACAATGCTCCCCAAGAAGCCACTAGGGCCACCATAATTTCCTCACGCCCTCGCACAATGCAAGATGCCGTGATTCCACTAAGGGACCCTTGAGGCGGTCACCTAACCCGTACAAATGGCAACCCTTGGGGGCGGTCACCGAACCCGTACACTTTGGCAACCCTTGGGGGCGGTCGCCGGTACTCGTCAAATTTCTCGAGGCGATCTCCACAACCTAATTGGAGACCCCGACGCTTGCCCGGAGCTTGACACCACAATGATTGAGCTCCGAACAACACCGACCGTCTAGGGCGCCAAGGCACCCAAGAGGAACAAGCTCTAGGGTGTACAAACACCCAAGAGTAACAAGCTCAAGGGTACCAAGCACCCAAGAGTAATAAGCTTCTCAACTTGTAACTTCCACGTATCATGTGGAGAACTCAAACCGATGCACCAAATGCAATGGCAAGGGCACACGGAGTGCCCAAGTGCTTCTCTCCCAAATCCCACCAAAGCTACTAATGCTAGGGAGGAAAATGAGAGGAAGAACGAAAGAAGAACACGAAGAACTCCAAGATCTAGATCCAAGGGGTTCCCCTCACTTAGAGGAGGAAGTGATTGGTGGAAACATGGATCTAGATCTCCTCTCTCTTTTCCCTGAAGAACTAGCAAGAATCATTGGAGGGATTGAGAGTTAGCAAGCTCGAAGAAGGTCAACAACGGGGGAAGAACACGAGCTTAAGAGATAAGGTTCAATGGGGAAGAAGACCCCCTTTTAAGGTGGGGGAAAATCCAACCATTATGCTCACAGCCCGCACAGAGCGATACTATCGCTCCAAGGAGCGGTACTACCGCTAGGGCGGTAGAACCCCTTTGAAAAAGAACATCGAGGAGGCAAAAGGTCAGTAGAACCGCCGGAGCGGTACTACCGCTCGTCCTCACGGTACTACCGCTCGACCTCACGGTCCTACCGCATATGGTAGCGGTACTACTGCTTGCGAGCGGTACTAAAAAAATACTTCCGTGCCTACCTCCGCTGAGCAAAACACGAGATTTTGGTCCGGAGTGGTACTACTGCTCAGGAGCCATGGTAGTACAGCTCTGGAGCGGTACTACCGCTCAGGAGCCGCGGTAGTACCGCTATAGAGCGGTACTAAAAATTTACATCCGCTCTAGTCGCGGTAGTACCGCCGCAGCCTTTACCAAAACAGCCACAACTTTTGCAAACGGACTTCGAATTCAACGAAACCAAGTTTGTTGGAAAGCTAATGACATGGGCTAACACAGTCTTGATAGAAATATCAATAAGAAGCAAATGAGAAAAGGCCCATAATAAAATGGTGAGAACCCTTCCTCGGATAAGACCGGTAAAACCTCCAATACCGAATACATCATAGAAGATGCATGCGAACTCCCTTTTCGGTGAACTCTAGCTTGTCATCAAGATGACCATAAGCGCTAAGACTCACAAAGAGAACAAAAAAAGAACCAAGAAACATGATGCAAGGATGCAATGGTTTGAGATCTCTACTAATGATACGATCAAGCTACCAACTTGAGAGCCCCCCTTGATAATCTGACAAGCGATCCTATAACCCGGTCTCCCAACTACCACCACGAGACCGGTAAAATAGAAAACCTATCAAGGGCAAACCTTTGCCTTGCACATGGTCCACTTCAGCTAGATGATGACGATCTTGACTCCCTCAAGTTGGACCACCTTTCTTGATTGCGTTTGCTCGATGAAGACTAGATTATTGCTCCCCCATAGTCCACTATGGGTGAGCCACTCTTCCAAGACATCTTGAAGTCCATTGACACCACAATGGATGGCAAGATTCAAGCACTTGATATCTTCATGATGCTCCACTTGAACTTGCACACGGCAATCTTGATGACGATCACCACTTGATGTCATCCTTTCCATGGGTTATATGATATCTTCCTCTTTACGCAAGCCCATGGACACGTACCTAACCCCACATAGAACTCTCACATAGACCATGGGTTAGTACACAAAGTGCAATGGACAATGGTTACCATACCATGGTATCACTTGATCCCTCTCGGTACATCTTCTACACTTTGTGAGTTGATCAACTTGATCCACTGTTGACTTAGTCTTGATCAACCTTGAATCTTTCCAACTCTCTTCATTTGGATGACGTCTTGAAGGTAAACATGAATGATCACACAATCTTATTCTTCAAGACATGCTTGCAATAAGCTCAACACTCACATGACCAATCTTTGGATAATTCCTTAATAGCACCTTGGTCGACTCATAAACTCCTTGAAACCAACACATGGACTTCAAGAGAAGCCTATGGACGAATCCTTCAAATATAACTCAAGACAACCATTAGTCCATAGAGATTGTCATCAATTACCAAAACCAAACATGGGGGCACCGCATGTTCTTTCAACTAGTACTCAAGTTGGAATTCCAATTGCACGGGACAACTTGTTAGGCAAATAATTCGATACAGGGTGTAGGAAGCGGTTTGGGAATTTGCATGCCTTTCCGACCAATGAGATACTCCGTACAAAGTACGACATAGAAATTACCACAGAGAAGGAAACTAAAAGTAAACAATCAAACGAGCATTTTTGCATTTGTTTTGCATTGAAACGTTTCACAAGCTTGACTAGTGTTGTTTTTCTACTTTTACAAAAACCGCATCGTAATGTTAAAACATGCATTTGCACGTACATAAGTAATAGTAGTACTCCCTCCGTCTAGGTGTATAAAGGCACAACCAAAGATGACGTATTCACACAGGCGGAGAGAATAACTGATCTGCAAGCATATATAGAGAGGCGTGTAGTGCGATAGTATATAGTAAAGTTTGTGCTATATGCACGTGCTTACAAAATGCGTCTGGATACACAAGGTTTCCAAACTTTCCCTCTTACATACTTAATTAAGGATGCTAATAATTCCCGAACGTTCGGGATTTATCATTTGCGTCCCAAAACTAATGAGATCACCTTACGAAACTAAATTATACTCCTACTACAAGCCGCGGCGATCGCAGGAGCGCTTGCGGCGCGCTACGAGGGCCCTAGTGCACGGCTGTTTCCCAGCGCGCCGACACAACGCCTCTTCCTCAGCCTCGCAACTCGCGAGGTGCTGATTGGCGGCTTGCCAGCGGGCGAGCGCGATCTCACCAGTGTGGTCATCTGGCGCCAACAGGTACTCCTCGCTGGAAGCGTGTACCTGATCCATGTACCGCCAAGCGTAGATGAGGTGCTTGGGCCCGACTGCACTCAGGGCTTTGGCATGGGTGTCCTCCGCCACCCTCATGGCCCTTGCACGAGCCTTCTGCCAAAGAGCCAATTGCCTGACTCTCTCGGACGCGACATAGACCTGCCAGCAGCTTGCCCCGCGGCGTGCTTCCCTTCCTCGGCCTTCTTCTCCGCCTCTATTTTGGCGTGCTCTGCCGGTGGCAAAGCCTCCCACATGGTGACATCCATTTCTTTCCAAAGCTCCTCAAGGCTGGGGGGGCTCGGCGGGCGGTGCGGCGTTCTCCTCGTAGCGGGGAGCCGACGCGTCCTCTGACGCGCGTGTTGGCGAGATTGGGAACGCCGACGCGTCCACCTCGATGCGTCGCGGTGAGGAGTGGAACGCCAAAGCATCCACCTCGACTAGTGGCGGCGAGGAACGGAACGGCGACGCGTGACCATCCACGCGATGCAGCGAGGAGCGCCTAGGGCATGGGAGGGGAGATGCCATGGTCGTCGATGTGAGAGGGAGGGGGAGGAGATAGCGATGAACATGAGCGTTCTTCCGAATGTCATGGGAGGCGCAGTATTTATAGCGAGCAATGGCACACCTACCTAAGATGTGGACTGAGCTGCACTGACTTTGATGCAGGTCGGTTGCATCAGCGACATGTGGGCGGACCTGTCGGGCCCATATGTCAGTGACCCAATGCACCTGCAGTTAAGTAACTGAAGCAGTGTCCCATAAGATATGTTGCGTGATTAACGTAACAGCTACATGGGCATATTTGTTGGAGTAAATTACAGGGGAGGGAAGGGGTGTAAATATTGCTGGTCACAACGGATTAGGCGAGCACGGGGGGAGGAGAGTCATGCATGCAGCTTTTTCCCACACAGGGTGGAGTGATGGGACCGCCGGAGGGATAAGGAGAGTCTGGCAGGCATATTGTTTCCACACAGGGAGAGGAAAAGATTTGGAGACGAACGGGCTTCCTGAAGGTATGGGGAACGGTGCATAATAAGTCATCTTGCATGCCGGGCTAGGTATAGTCACAAGTCATTAAAAACATACACGCCCCACACATGTTCATATTTCAAGGTGCACTAAATTATTGCATGCGATGATTAAGGCTGGCCATAATGGTGGTATCTTAGCTGGTATCATGCACATGGGAATAGCAAACATGCTGATGTGGCAAAGAATTAAAGAAGAGAGGGGGTTAGAGTAACTAGTGTTCATGCATGCATTGGTAAACACATTTTATTGTGAAGAATGACAACATTAGTTGAGTACTTTTGTAGACTACAAAAACTATTCCACCGCCTTTATCTTGCTAAGAGTAGGTGAAATTTTTGAATCGAGCCCTTTAAACTAGAAGGGAGGTAGTAGTACTCTAATAGCTAACCTTGTTGTGATGAAAAGATAGGACATGGCACGCACCTGGACGGAGGAACTAGTCTGCATTGTGCATTTAAGTTTTGTCTGAAGTCAATGTACCTCTACTTTGACCAAACTTATAGAAAAATGTATCAACATTCACAATGTCAAATCAATATTTCTATACTCATTATAATCAGTATTGTAGATATTGATATTTTTGGTATAAATTTGGTCAAACACTTTGCAAACGGTTGACGGAAGTAAAAAGGACCAGAGGAAGTACCATGCATGCGGAGTAGGCAAAAAAATTGCTCATTTATAGCCGGTCGAAGTCTCAAAGGGCGCGACCGCGCGAGGGAGGCGAAGGTCGTGGGAGGCGCGATGGTTGAAGGAATTAAGTGAAGTTACATCCATGCGCCGGCATGGCGTGCGAACATGCAGAAGCTATAACGTCAGGCCTACGATATGGGTCTAGTAGACATGACATCTAGTGGGTCCCGCTTAGTTCTCGAGAACTCTTTGGGGGCTTGCAGTCATTTATCTACCGGGCAAGCCAGCAACCCCACGCCGTTCGCACGCCCTACTCGTCCCCGTCTTCTAATACTATCGTACCTTACAACAGTTCGCTCCCAGTCGTCCCGTCCTTTCACATTACACCAGTTCAGCTTCTCCTAACCCTCCTCCAAAATCCATGGCCTCCCAAATCTCCATGGTTGCCACTGAGTACCAGGTTAGAGCCATCACCGGCGATGAGTTCATCGTCATCTACACATGTGGATCCGTGATGGTGAAAGCATGCCTTGCTCGCTTCCTACGCATGTTCAACAGTTCAACGGATGAGTGGGTCGCTGGGCTAGATGTTGAGTACACCACAGTCCTAGAAAGAGAGAAGATTCTAAAGGAGGCAGAGAAGAAGAAGCCCGCCATGATCCAGGTTTGCGTACAAAACGTGTATTTGGTCTACCACATATGTCATGCCGACATTGAGTGCCAGGATTTTAAGAACTTCCTCAAGGACGAAAGAGTGAAATTCGTTACTGTAGACTTTAGGAACGACAGGGATGTCCTGGGTCGGATAGGCCTCGTTGTAGGCTAGCCCTTCGATCTCCAGAAGGCAAGCCTGGTGTCCTCCTCTCAGCCTTCAATGCTGACCACAGCAGCAGCCATTATTGATCCTTCAGACGCTAAACTAAAGAAACCTCACCACGAGTTTCATCATGCATGGGAGTCGAAGACATTAGATGAAGATCACATCCTCAGACGCAGCAATGGATGCCTACCTTTGTTTAAATATCTACAAGGGTTGGATGAAGAAGCAGAACCCAGTGTCCGGTTCAAGCAAAGAAGCGTCAGCAAAGAGGAAGAGGAAGAGGGACGAGGACGAAGTCGAGGACGTGGACTCAGACTCCGAGTAGGTGGCAGTGCCATCGCTCATGCTGGTTCTACTGCAGTGTCAAGCGGACTAGTTGCTTAGTTTATTTTCAGGGGCGTGTTGTGCTGAGCCCCCAGCATAACTATGTTTATGTTCTTTCTTGTTATTTGAACTCTTTAGTACATACAGTAGTACTAGTACTATGTCTTACTACTATTCTTCTTGCAGTTGGTACTACTGCTCGTATCTTCGTGTTCCTACTGTACATAATACATTCATACTAGTAGTATAATTTGGGTCAGTCGATTTGTGAAAGAAGTTCAACGGAGCGAGGGAAGAAGACAGCGGAGAAGCTACCCTAGTATCTATACTAGGGTGGCAGGGTGCCCATGATCTATCTTATGAGTGTTGGGTGTGGAATGCAGTTCGCCGGAAAAATGGATCGTGCCCGGGGTTAAACGGATGGCGGGGGTGGGGGAGCATGGCGGTGGCAGGTGGTTCAGGGGAGGGCGGGGCGGCGGCGACAGGCGGTTAGGCGTGTGGCGGGCTGAGAAGATGAACCGTGCATCAATTTCGAAGGTTGAAGAAGCCCTTCTAGCCATCCATGTTGCATCCAACAGCTCACAAGAGTCGACTAACCCAAATTGCTCCGTCAGATTCCACGTGGCATTCAAGGTCTTGAAGGTAGATTCCGCGTCCGCACACAGTTTGCGGGCTCGGCGCGGGTGCGACCAGCTTCCTCCGCGACAGCCACCATGCGTGCCTCCTCCGTGCGGGCGAAGACGACAATGACATGCTAGTTCCTCCTCGATGGCATGCTGGGGCATGTGCTCGTCGTCTTCTTCGTATGTTGCGTGCATAGACGCAGCTCCACCTGCTGCTCGTGTGCTTGGCAGCGCGGCGGCATCGCGAAGAGGTACTATAGACGACGTGAGCGGGCGAGCCTTCGGCTTCATGGCACAGGGATGGCGGCGACACGGCGGTGATAGGCGAGAAATTGTTCGCCGGAGCAGGCGGGCGCCGGCATGCGCAACGGCGGCGGTGGCATATTGATGAGTGCACATATGGGAGCTTAGTTTAGTTTTATATAAGGTTGGTCAAACTTAAAAGAAAACCGTACTAGTACACGTAAACATTAGACCGAGGTGTGACGCCCCCGATTCAATCGTACACTAATCATGCACGCAAACGTGTACGATCAAGATCAGGGACTCACGGGAAGATATCACAACACAACTCTAAACACATAAATAAGTCATACAAGCATCATAATACAAGCCAGGGGCCTCGAGGGCTCGAATACAAGTGTTCGATCATAGACGAGTCAGCGGAAGCAACAATATCTGAGTACAGACATGAGTTAAACATGTTTGCCTTAAGAAGGCTAGCACAAACTGGGATACAGATCGAAAGAGGCGTAGGCCTCCTGCCTGGGATCCTACTAGCTACTCCTGGTCGTCGTCAGCAGCCTGCACATAGTAGTAGGCACCTCCAGTGTAGTAGTCGTCGTCGACGGTGGCGTCTGGCTCATGGGCTCCAACGTCTGGTTGCGGCATCCGAGAAGAAGAGGAAAACGGGGGGAAAGAGGAGCAAAGCAACCGTGAGTACTCATCCAAAGTACTCGCAAGCAAGGAGCTACACTACATATGCATGAGTATATGTGTAAGGAGGCCATATTAGTGGACTGAACTGCAGAAAGCCAGAATAAGAGGGGGATAGCTAGTCCTATCGAAGACTACGCTTCTGGCAGCCTCCGTCTTGCAGCACGTAGAAGAGAGTAGATTGAAGTCCTCCAAGTAGCATCGCATAGCATAATTCTACCCGGCGATCCTCCCCTCGTCGCCCTTTGGAAAAGCGATCACCGGGTTATGCGTGGAACTTATGCAGGTGTGTTTTATTAAGTATCCGGTTCTAGTTGTCATAATGTCTAGGTACAACTCCGGGTTGTCCTTTTACCGAGGGACACGGCTATTCGAATAGATTAACTTCCCTGCAGGGGTGCACCACATAACCCAACACGCTCGATCCCATTTGGCCGGACACACTTTCCTGGGCCATGCACGGCCTCGGAAGATCAACACGTCGCAGCCCCACCTAGGCCTAACAGAGAGGTCAGCACGCCGGTCTAACTCCTATGGCGCAGGGGTCTGGGCCCATCGCCCATTGCACACCTGCACGTTGCGTGGGCGGCTGAAAGCAGAACTAGCCCCCTAATACAAGAGCAGGCTTATGTTCCAATCCAGCGCGCGCCGCTCAGTCGCTGACGTCTAGAAGGCTTCGGCTGATACCACGACGTCGAGTGCCCATATCCTTCCCACGTAGTTGGTTAGTGCGTATAGACCAAATGGCCAGACTCAGATCAAATACCAAGATCTCGTTAAGCGTGTTATTATGAAGCAACCACGGACGCCGACCAGGGCCAGGCCCACCTCTCGCCTAGGTGGTCTCAACCTGCCCTGTCGCTCCGCCACAAAGATCCACACAGACGGCCGTCGGTACAAAGGTCCTTTCAGCCCCCAATCCGTGAATCACTCGCGGGTACTCTTCGAGCGGACCCGACTTTAGTCACCATCTGAAGTATGTATATATGTATAGTTATATACCCGTGATCACCTCCCGAGTGATCACGGCCCAATAGTATAGCAAGGCAGACTAACAAGAATGTAGGGCCAATGATGATAAACTAGCATCCTATACTAGGCATTTAGGATTGCAGGTAAGGTACCAACAAATGTAGCAACAATGTCAGGCTATGCATCAGAATAGGATTAACGGAAAGCAGTAACATGCTACACTACTCTAATGCAAGCAGTATAGAGGAGAATAGGCGATATCTGGTGATTAAGGGGGGGCTTGCCTGGTTGCTCACGGCAAGAAGGAGGGTCGTCAACTCCGTAGTCGAACTGGGCAGCAGCAGCGTCGGTCTCGTAGTCTACCCGAGAGAAGAGGGGGAAGAAACAATGAATACAATGCAAACAGATGCATAACGATGCATGACATAACAAGTATTGGTGCCAGGTGTGCCCTAACGCAGTAGGAGGTCATATCGGTGAAGGGGGAAACATCCGGGAAAGTATCCCCGGTGTTCCGCGTTTTTGGACAGATGAAACAGAGGGGGAAAGTTGCGTGTTTGCTATGGTATGGATGAGTGGCAGATGAACGGACTGTGTATTCGGATTCGTCTCGTCATTGTGAGCAACTTTCATGTACAAAGTATTTTCATCCGAGTTACGAATTAATTTATATGATTTTCCAAATATTTAAACAATTTCTGCATTTTATTTAATTCGAAAATAAATGGATAAAAGCTAAGTGCACCCAGCATAGTGCACACAAAAATACACTAAGGGGCTGACAGTGGGTCCAGGGGGTCCCAGATGAGCGATCGATGTTTGATCGGTCAACCGGAGTGGGGCCCCTGTCATTCCCTGATTTACTAATTAACAGTTTTAGTTAGCTAATTAGCAAGTTATTTAGTGTTAAGTTAATTAAGCAAACTTAATTAGTTCTAAACTTAATTAATTAATGGTTATATATACATATATTATAATCTTTTATTTTTATTTCTAATTTTCGTTTTAACAGGGGTGTGGGTCCCGTTCATCAGTGGCTCAGGCCGGTTGCGGGCGTGGGCTATGGCAGGCAGAACCCAGGCGCGCCTTGTCAGGACGGCGGAGCTGCGCCCGACAATGGCGATGGCGGGAGAAGGCTCTGTGAGCGGAGACAATGGGAGTGGTGGCGGGCCAGGCGTCGGACCAGGCGGCGGGCAGCGTCGGCTGAGGACGCATCGGCTGGGGAAGCAGCAGGCGAAGCGGCAACGGCGTTGGCGTGGTGGGCGTGAGGTCGCGGCGCGGCGCGACCAAGGCATGAGAGGGGCGAAGAGGCTCACATTGAGCCTGTCGTTGTCTGTCAGCGTGCTCGGGAGGGCTGAGGTAGGCAGACGGCGGCGACGAGGTCGGGTCGTCCGGTGAGGCAGCATCAGCGGCGCACAAGACCAAGGGCGTTGAGGCGAGGAGGCGGACGGGGATGGCGCGCCATCGAGGAGAGAGATGAGGAGGCGAGGAGGCAGGCCGGCGGGGAGGAGGCGCCGGCGAGGTCGTGCTCTGGGTGGCGACGAACGAAGTTTGGGCAGCGGGTGGTGTCGAGGCGGCGGGGTTGGGCAATGGGGTCGGGGCGCAGTTGCCCCCAATCCAGATCCACTCGGGGCGGGGCCGGCGACCGTGCAGGTCACGCGAGGGGTGAGCCCCCCTGTGGGCGTCGCGTGGGTGCGGTGGGGAAGGTGGCGCTGGGAGGGAGACGAGGGGAGAGGGGATCGATCCCGATCCAGGGGAATCGGGGAAGGGAGTGGGGCGAGTGGGGTGTTAGGGTTACGGGGTGGGGAGTTAGTAGGGAGGGCGAGGTGGGCGGCCCGTTAAGGCGGCCTGAGCCAGCAGACCCACGAGGCCCAATGAAGTCTGTTGTTCTTTTTTTATATATTATTTTCTGTTTTATTTTAGTTACATTTTATTTTAGTTTTAGTAAAAATTATCACTAACACCTAACTTGGTACTTTTAAATAAACTACATACAAAAGTTTTACCCCTGAATAAAATAGTTTAGTATTTTATAAAATTCAGAAGGCACTTATTAATTGTTTTAGCTACTATTTATTCATTTTAGATTATTTAACATTTTATAGAAGTGTGGTCTCTCCACCATAATTACCTATGCATTATTAGGCTCCACCCGAACATTTAGTTTTAATATTTGAAATCCTTTATTGTTTGCCTTTATTTTAATTTTGAAATTTGAACCAGTTTCGAACTAACGCGAGATTAGTAACAGTAATCAAGGTGACGTGGCATCATTAGCAGAGGTTCACTGTAGCTTGATTACCCGGGCATCACAATTCTCCTCCACTACAATAAATCTCGTCCCGAGATTTAAGAGGGGGTTAAGGGGGGGAAGTGGTTTGGTTACGAAATTCTAACGAGTCTTCTTGGTCTTAGTTACTCTACTCAAGGAGGTCGATCCATTACGTTGATGTCATCATTTCTCTGCTTCAGGTCATCATGATGAAGTCGGCATCCTTTCTTCGGGATCTCCATCGTCCTACGAACGCGGCCAAGGGGAAAAACTCCGGAAGAAAGCATCCCCACAAAGCAGGGTATCTGACGGTGAACTCAATGGGAAATACACAAGGTACCCCACGAGTTGTATTTCTGTGAATTCGTTGAGCGCAATATACGATGGTACCAAAGTTTCAAACGGGTAGGCAATCATTCGATGACTAGACAGAAGCTGGAATGGGGGTTTGAACAACGAGAATAACATGGTGTTTGATTCCATGATGAATAATGGTATAGCATTTAGCTCGTGAATCACACACGAAGCCAGGTGCAAAGGATACATTAGAATCCGGGTTGCAAAGAAGAGTCAGGTTTCGATCCAGTGGACCTGTGGGTTATGGGCCCACCATGTGGGTTAAAAGTAGGAAGGGTGGTGACATCTTGCACGATCATGTAAGCAAGGCATGTCAGAGGATAGTCTGCCGGTTATGTCGGCAACAACATCGGTACCAAGGGCGAGGGGCGAAGACAACCGTTTTCCTGCTCGTTGAACGAGGCGGACCAATAGGCAAAGTTCTCGTCCATCGGTAGTTACCGAAATGTCATCAACAATAGTAACAGGGTCTTGCCGACAGAATTGTACATCGAGGTGTTTATATCAGCAGGGGAATATTGTTGCTTAGATCATATATATCACAAGAAAGGTTATACCAAACAATGGAAAGGAAAATATGATTATCAGATCAAACAGAACAATGGAAAGGAAAATGTGTCTAAACACATGTTTCAGGGGTATATCCTTCCCAAGGACAAGCAAAGCATGATATCTGTGACAAGATATAATGTAGAAAACCCTTTAGGTAAGGGGAGAGAAATTTCATGACATTACCCATACAACGGTGTTTGGATAATTGAGCAAGAAACATTTAGCATTGGGCTTCAAGTGCTCTTGTTGAAATTCGGAGTACCACAGACATGCTTTGAGATAGCATTGACATGGTCATTGGGTAAAGATCAAACTTTGGAAACACAAAGGATCCATCAGGAACAACTTATAGAATAAGTCTTGCAATTTCCTCTTGGAAGAATGGATAACCTTGCTGAAAAGGAATCTATAACAATAGGGCCTCCGGCCAGGTGTGCTATGCACGACATCACCTTACCGGGTCACATACAGACCAATGTTACGACTTTTGGAAAATGTCCCAACCATCATATTTGACCGAGATTCAGATCTGATTGGTGTCAGGATACCTCAGACTTAGGATGCCTGAGAAGAAAAGGTGCAACACAAATTGACGGGACGACATTGTAAGATTCTCGGGAATGAACTATGGAAGCGAGTTCCGAAACCAGAGTTCCAAGGAAAGGATGAGGGGGTGGCTGATGGACTCAGCGACAATTCCTCGAGATTTCCAAAAAGATGGATTTCCACAATCATGTGAACAAGGAGATAACATTTGGCAGATCAAATGATATAATGTTGTATGCTCTAGGAAAACATACACCATCAATCATTAGTTGAAAGGTGTGCCCGAAATATGACCTTAGGCAGCAAGATCAATGTTAGAGTGACAATTCAATAACCAACGGTCTAAGAATGAACTGTCAATCGTTAACTTCAAAGCAATAGGGTTGCTAGAAGTACAGAACTCAAACAACATCGTTAGCATATCTATATCCTGGTTAAAAACAACACGGGGACCAAGAAAGAATGGTGATGGTGAGAAATATCATCATACCGAGAATTTCTAAGAGGTGGAGCAATCCCTACAACATTCTCGACAGAAAAGACAGTAATACTTTAAGGCAGAACACAACCTAAGTTGGATAGCACGGATCTCAAGGTACAACACAAAACATTGACAAGTTTGTGTTGAAGGGAAAGCAAGAATGTTGTCGATGATAACACAAATCATTGAGGGGCAAGGATGGTATTTCTCATCATGAATACAATTGATATCCTGGAGGAACTCAGAATGTTGATGATGATCATGACAAATTTTGTCGAGAGGTTTCAGGGAGATGTAATCGGTCATCAACGACATCAAGCAAAAGGAAGGATGGAGCGAAAATTTATTGAAACCACGGATACGACACAAACTCGGAATCAAGCATGTTGCTTGAGGTGAAACGGTAAGACAAGGAAGATTGACGTAAGCTTAGCTCATCATCGAAAGTTGTGCTCTTGGAATAAGGACCAGGTAGCACAGTTTAAGCTTTAACATGACGATGATGATGTAGCCAATCGGTTGGGAATGACATCAGCGAGTAGAACTCGCAAGTAATAAGGACTACAAAGAGTAGTTGAACCGTAGAACGGACTCGATTCGATTATCCGGGTTTCGGTGAAAAACAACTCAAAACCCGGAGAAAATTGGAATCATCGAGAAATAATAGTTGATGAAGAACTCACCAGAAGTTATGTAGTTCGTTGATATTCTCGAGATACCAGAGCGTAATACTCGATGGTAGAGCAGAGTAGAAGGTGGACACGTGAAATGATCTGCAGAAGACAAGTACTTCATCTTGTCTGAGAAATGGAAGCAAAGGAGCACAATCATGGTCGAAACCATGGTTGCAAAGGACCAAACATGGATACTAGATGAACCTATATCAAGGAAATAGTTATTATTACAAGAAGTTTCCATGATAGGATCTACATCGTGTCCATGGGCATGAACACCAGTTCAAGGTCGACTCACACTTCTTCAATGCACAACTCTTCATTCACTTCTCGCTTTCGAGGAAGTTGTAGTGTTGAAATTTTATCTGACGAAAAGTCAGTAGAGTATTACTCGCATAACTTACGAGCTTACACATATTAGGGAAGGCATAGGTCCAACCCATCAAGGCATCTTAGGAACATATAACACAGACTTCAGGAGTAATTTATACCAGCTCGAAAGCAGAGCATGGTTGGCCAAATCAGAGTATAGGATTTACCAATGGTATTATGTATCAGGGAAATAACTCACAAGGTGATTAAATATGAAGGACACTGTCGGATAACAATCCAACAAAGGACTTGATGGTCCACAAAGGACCTGATGTGAGTATCGGTACTCAACCAGAAGAGGAAAGAATGCAAATGCAACGGTTATGGAATCATCTGAATAATTCGAAGCTTAAATGCAAAGGAATTATGATTCCAAATCGAAGGATCAGAAGCAGACGCTCTGATTAAGGATGGATAAGCTGAATAGACTTAGGGGTACAACCGACGGCAATTGATTGGTCGAGAACCAGCTCATGTTTCAAAAATGACGTCAGAGCCGGAAGGATGAATTCTAATTGCAACTGACGATTGCGAACATCCGCATCATATTGAATCAACGGTCTCAAAATGATAGTGCACAGGATGTCAATAAATAATGTTAGGCATTTGGATTTAACCATAATGCAGGCAGACAAGAATTTCTAGAGCCATAGGCTGCAGAGGATTCTCGAAAAATCGGATAATATTTCGAAGAATTTTGTGAAACACCTGAACAACTGGGGATGAACGGATACTCTATAAGGGCGAGAAATTATCCATAGCGGTATTCAGGTGGCAAAGAACTGCAAGGCAGTAGGCACAAAATATTCTCGGAACAATAGAAAGGATTTCAAGGTATCTTGTAATAACAAGATCAGCTAGGAATAGAAGTAAGAACGGCAAGTGTATGTACTTATCCATAGGGATGTTTCGGTGGTAGGGAATTGCAAACGCGACAGGCACAAGGTCTCGAGAGAATATCGGAGAGTATCTTCAAATTCTTCTGGTGTAGCAAACGATCATCGGGAGTGAGGGGCTCTCCGGGAGAAAGTATTTTAGAGAACCTAAAGTTAGTTTTGTTTTTAGCAAAATCATTTAACCCGAATAAAGAGAGATAAGAGTCCCGGAGTATAGGTCGAGGAATAAAAGATCCTAATACCACCCAATGGCGACGTGGGCCCGTAAGGCACACAGCCATGTTAGTAAAAGTTTTTGCAATGTCTAGACTCGACTTCGGCAAAGGAGTTTGGAAGGGGGATTCCTACAGGCAGTCAGCTCTGATACCAACTTGTGACACCCCCGCTTCAATCGTACACTAATCATGCACGCAAACGTGTACGATCAAGATCAGGGACTCACGGGAAGATATCACAACACAACTCTAAACACATAAATAAGTCATACAAGCATCATAATACAAGCCAGGGGCCTCGAGGGCTCGAATACAAGTGTTCAATCATAGACGAGTCAGCGGAAGCAACAATATCTGAGTACAGACATAAGTTAAACAAGTTTTCCTTAAGAAGGCTAGCACAAACTGGGATACAGATTGAAAGAGGCGTAGGCCTCCTGCCTGGGATCCTCCTAGCTACTCCTGGTCGTCGTCAGCAGCCTGCACGTAGTAGTAGGCACCTCCAGTGTAGTAGTCGTCATCGACGGTGGCGTCTGGCTCATGGGCCCCAACGTATGGTTGCGGCATCCGAGAAGAAGAGGAAAACGGGGGAAAAGAGGGAGCAAAGAAACCGTGAGTACTCATCCAAAGTACTCGCAAGCAAGGAGCTACACTACATATGCATGAGTATATGTGTAAGGAGGCCATATCAGTGGACTGAACTGCAGAAAGCCCGAATAAGAGGGGGATAGCTAGTCCTATCGAAGACTACGCTTCTGGCAGCCTCCGTCTTGCAGCATGTAGAAGAGAGTAGATTGAAGTCCTCCAAGTAGCATCGCATAGCATAATCCTACCCGGCGATCCTCCCTCGCCGCCTGTGGAAAGGCGATCACCGGGTTGTCTGTGGAACTTATGCAGGTGTGTTTTATTAAGTATCCGGTTCTAGTTGTCATAAGGTCAAGGTACAACTCCGGTCGTCCTTTACCGAGGGACACGGCTATTCAATAGATTAACTTCCTGCAGGGTGCACCACATAACCCAACACGCTCGATCCCATTTGGCCGGACACACTTTCCTGGGTCATGCCCGGCCTCGGAAGATCAACACGTCGCAGCTCCACCTAGGCCTAACAGAGAGGTCAGCACGCCGGTCTAACTCCTATGGCGCAGGGGTCTGGGCCCATCGCCCATTGCACACCTGCACGTTGCGTGGGCGGCCGAAAGCAGAACTAGCCCCCTTAATACAAGAGCAGGCTTACGTTCCAATCCGGCGCGCGCCGCTCAGTCGCTGACGTCTAGAAGGCTTCGGCTGATACCACGACGTCGAGTGCCCATATCTTTCCCACGTAGTTGGTTAGTGCGTATAGACCAAATGGCCAGACTCAGATCAAATACCAAGATCTCGTTAAGCGTGTTATTATGAAGCAATCGCGGACACCGACCAGAGCTAGGCCCACCTCTCGCCTAGGTGGTCTCAACCTGCCCTGTCGCTCCGCCACAAAGATCCACACAGAGGGCCGTCGGAACAAAGGTCCTTTCAGCCCCCAATCCATGAATCACTCGCGGGTACTCTTCGAGCGGACCCGACTTTAGTCACCATCTGAAGTATGTATATATGTATAGTATATACCCGTGATCACCTCCCGAGTGATCACGGCCCAATAGTATAGCAAGGCATCGACAAGAATGTAGGGCCAATGATGATAAACTAGCATCCTATACTAGGTCATATCGGTGAAGGGGGAAACATCCGGGAAAGTATCCCCGGTGTTTCGCGTTTTCGGACAGATGAAACAGAGGGGGAAAGTTGCGTGTTTGCTATGGTAGGGATGAGTGGCAGATGAACGGACTGCGTATTCGGATTCGTCTCGTCGTTGTGAGCAACTTTCATGTACAAAGTATTTTCATCCGATTTACAAATTAATTTATATGATTTTCCAAATATTTAAACAATTTCTGCATTTTATTTAATTCGAAAATAAATGGATAAAAGCTAAGTGCACCCAGCATAGTACTCACAAAAATACACTAAGGGGCTGACAGTGGGTCCAGGGGGTCCCAGATGACCAGTCAACGTTTGACTGGTCAACAGGGGGTGGGGCCCCCTGTCATTCCCTGATTTACTAATTAACAGTTTTAGTTAGCTAATTAGCAAGTTATTTAGTGTTAAGTTAATTAAGCAAACTTAATTAATTCTAAACTTAATTAATTAATGGTTATATATATACATATATTATAATCTTTTTTTATTTCTAATTTTTGTTTTAACATGGGTGTGGGCCCCGTTCATCAGTGGCTCAGGCCGGTTGCGGGCGTGGGCTAACGGCGAGAAGGCGGCCATGATAGACGGCCGGGCTGCGCCCGGCAGCGGAAGTGGCGGGAGAGGGGCTCTGTCAGGCGCGGAGACAGCGGGGAGCGGTGGCGGACGGGCGTCGGACCAGGGCGGCGGGGCCGCGTCATGTGATGAGGATGGGGCGCAGAAGCCTTGAAGCGGTAAAACGAAGCAGCGTTAAGCGCGGGCATAGGTGGGCGTGGAGTCGCGTAGCGCGACCAAGGCATGAGAGGGGAAAGGAAGAGGACCACATTGAGCCTGTCGTTATGCAATCGCGTGCTCGGGGAGGGCTTGAGGTAGACGGACGGCGGCGACGAGGTCGGGGTCGTCCGGCAAGGCAGCACTGGCGACGGCGTCGGCACCGCGGCGTTGAGGCGAGGAGGCGGACGGGGATGAGGAGGCGAGGAGGCAGGCCGGCGGGGAGGAGGCGCCGGCGAGGTCGTGCTCCGGGTGGCGACGAACAACGTTGGGCAGCGGGTGGTGTCGAGGCGGCGGTGTTGGGCGACGGGGTCGGGGCGCAGTTTCCCCCGATCCAGATCAACTCGGGGCGGGGCCGGCGGCCGTGCAGGTTCTGCGAGGTGAGCCTCTGGGCGTCGCGTGGAGTGCGGTGGGGAAGGCTGGGAGGAAGACGAGGGAGAGGGATCGATCGATCCAGGGGAATCGGGGAAGGGAGTGGGGCGAGTGGGGGGTTAGGGTTACGGGGTGGGGAGTTAGTAGGGGAGGGGGACCGGGGTGGGCCGGCCCGTTCGGGCGGTGACAGCCAACCGGGCCCACGAGGCCCAGGGGGAGTCTGTTGTTCTTTTTTTATATTCTTTTCTGTTTTATTTTAGTTACATTTTATTTTAGTTTTAGTAAAAATTATCACTAACACCTAACTTGGTACTTTTAAATAAACTACTGCCACAAAAAGTTTTACCCCTGAATAAAATAGTTTAGTATTTTATAAAATTCAGAAGGCACTTATTAATTGTTTTAGCTATTGTTTATTCAGTTTAGATTATTTAACATTTTATAGAAGTGTGGTCTCTCCACCATAATTACCTATGCATTATTAGGCTCCACCCGAACATTTGGTTTTAATATTTGAAAACCTTTGTTGTTTGCCTTTATTTTAATTTTGAAATTTGAACTGGTTTCGAACTAATGTGAGATTAGTAACAGTAATCAAGGTGATGTGGCATCATTAGCAGAGGTTCACTGTAGCTTGATTACCCGGGCGTCACACGAGGCAACGCTTATATTAGTTATACCACAGCCACGATACGGAATCTTGTGCAAGCGCGTGAACCGCGGTCGCGCGGTCGATCGAACGGTGCGTGACCATGTCACGCTCGAAGGACATCCACCGAACCTTTTTTGTGTGTGTGAAAACAATCCCCGAATATTACTCAACTTTTTTTTCTTGGAAAAGTTCTTGACGCTACAATATTTCCATATATTTGAATTTAGCTCCAGTTCGTGTTTATTTGGATTTGGACGTTTTAGGTGTGCCCTAGTTTTTCTGATACTGGTTTTGTGTGTGTGACTGAGAGTGAACGTGTGTATGTGTCTATATGTGTGTTGTGGCAGAAGGGCAATGTGGATACGGTGTGCGTGTGATAGAGACATAGAGAGGTGTGAAATTGCAAATGATCATGCATGAGTGAGACATAGACAGATGCCGATACGTTGTGTATGCATGAGAGAACGGTCTTCTATTTTACTTGTATGTGTGTGTGTGAGAGAGAGAGAGGAGCATCCGTAACACAACAACCATCTCTCTCGATTTGTCCGTCCCTCGCACGATCGCATGTAACACATGCATCAACATGCACATTTTGACACCCTCACCCGGCCCCTGCCCACCTCAAGGCCTGCACGTCGCTCTCTATCTCGCACGCACAATCTCTTCGTGAATACCCTGTTTAGCATGTAGCTTTCCGTCAGATACACATACATTTCTCTCCTGAGGTTTGTTTTCTCTCAATATCACACACACACACACACACACACACACACACACACACACACACACACACACACACACACACACACACACACACAACACACACACCCCCTCCCCCGAGACCACAATTCATCCCCATCCAAGGTTATATGGCGACCACTCTTGCTTGTGCTTCTCTGCACCCCAGCATGCACAACACCTCAATCTTCAAAGAGGGCATCGAGGAGATCGAAGACGGCGACCACACTGCGCTAGAGAATGCGGGGCCATTTGGAAGCAGGATGATGTGACGATGGCTGACTGACTCCTCCCCCCACCCTCTCTCTCCCGCACAAAATTACCAATCCCTCTCTCCCCTGCACAAAATTATCAATCCCTCAACCCACGAGATCCTTCCCCTCTCATCCATGTTTTTCCAGCTCTCTCATCAAACCTGTTGTCTCATCTCCTTCCACATGTATAGAATCCGGATGAACACGCATCTCACGTATATTACATGTCTCCATCTTTCTCATAGACCTAACTTCTTCCTCTCTCTCTGTCGGTGGGAAACGACACCTATGGGATCACTGAAATCCCTTCTACGGTTGCAGGGTGCGGGGATCGTGAGAAGAGCGGGACTAACAGACAATACAAGGGGGCTTTACCTAGGTTCGGGCCGCAATGATGCGTAAAACCCTACAATCCTGCTTTGGTGGATGTATTAATGTTCTTGAGCTCTCGAACTAACTCTGGGTGCTGTGGGGTTCGAAAGAGCCGAATCCTTTCTTTGTGTGCCATGGGCCTCCTTTTATAGGCGAAAGGGGCTGCCACAGTGGCACACAAGAGGTGGAAAGTGATACAGTAGCACAAGCTTATCGCCCGTATTACAGGACAAGGTGCATTAAATGCAAGGCTTAGGTGTCCCTCCACTTAATCGGGGACGGGGGCAGGGCCCGTCCCATTCGTCGCCGCTCCCCCTTGCTTCAACACGCGCCCTGGCAAGCGATGCATGCGGTGCCATGTAGGCAGGCAGGCAGCTGAGGTGGCGTGGTGGTGGAGCCTCCATGAAGGACTGCATGCTGCCACACAGGTGCCTGCCCAGTTGGTTGGGTCGGCAGCTGTATGCGAACGGCGGTGAAGACTTAGCTGTCGCAGGCCTGGCAGCAGCCCTGCCGGTGCGCTTAGCGAGGGCCTTGTCGGGTGGCCCGGCAAGGGTCCTGCCGGGTGGCCCGGCAAGGGTCCTGCTGGGTGGCCCGGCAAGGATCTTGCCGTGGCGCACTGGCGTCCCCGGCAAGGATCTTGCGGGGGGTCTTGTGGGTTCCTTCGGTGAGGATGGTTGCCTTCCTATCCTTACTTGATCTCGAGCATTCTATGTCTTCACAAAGATCTACATGCCACCACAGAGGTGCCTCCCGAGCCTTGTCCCGACGCATTTGCCAAGCGTCGGTGGGCTCAAGGGTGGTTCACTCAGTTGGCGTGGGCGAGCTGCCCCGGCAAGGGTCTTGCCGGGGCCGCTGAGGCTGCCCCGGCAAGGGTCCTTGCCGGGAAAACCTGCTTCGCCCATCTGATCTTTGTGGCCTTGGTCCTTGTTGTTTTTTCGTTCGTTTTGTGGCTTCGGCTCCTCTCCGTCTTCCCTTTCATGCCGTGTCTGTGCGTGGCCGTGGCGGGAGGCTCTGACTGCCCATGCACAAGTAAAGGGGTCAAAATCAGAGCCCCTACTTTTGTACACCGACAGGAGCCCCCGGGCCTGGGCCATACATAAGCGTAGCACGTTTTTGGGCCAGGCCCAGAACGGTGCGCGGGCAGTTGGGGCGGATTTTACCGCGGCCACTGTTCGTCCGCTGCGCTTCCCCACGACCCGCGTTGAACGCGCGACATGGGGTTCGTGCGCGTGCATGATGTGGGAGGCATGCGTGGGACAGTGCCCGCACGCATGCGTCGCATCGCAGTTAATGGGAAAGGAGGCGGCCGTGCCTTCCCCATAAAAATGAATAACCGCGGGCGCGCTGCTCACTTTACCCCTCCCCTACGCCCCCTCCAATCTCAGAACCGCCGCCCCCTTCTCCTCGAGCCCCTCTGTTCTTCTCCATCGCCGTCGCGCTTCCGCCATCCTCTGCCTTTTCGCTTCCCGCAACCGCCATGGCGCCTAATTCCACCAAGAGCAAGGGAGCGGCAAAGGATGCCGGCGTGTCGGAGTAGCCGGAGAGCAAGCTGGTGGTGTGGCAGGCGCAGTTCGCCTACTTCCTCCCCTTGACGGTCGGCGTGCCCGAGCTTTGGGAGATGTTCAAGTGTTTGTGGGGCGTGAAGATGGGGGGAGAGAAAACGGGGCACCCGGCCACGACCGTCGTCCCTGCCAGCGTCGGGACCTCCCCACACCGGTACCCTTTCTTCGTCGATTATTTCTCTTGCGGGCTCTGTCCCCCCTTCTTCGATTTCTTCAAGGACATTATGCACACCTATGGCTTCCGCCTCTTGTATTTCACTCCAAATGCCGTGGCGTGCATGGCCCTCTTCGCCCATCTTTGCGAGGGCTTCGTTGGGGTGTACCCCAGCACGGCGCTCTTCCGCCATTACTTTTCCCCTCGGATCCAAAAATGGGGCGCCATTGCTAGCTGCGTCGCCTGGATCCCGAGGGCCAAAGGGGCGTACCCGGATGGCGCCACGAAGGAGAGGTGGGAAGAATGGCGGGGCCGGTGGTGCTGGATTGAGGACCCGCCAGCGTTCTGCGAGGTTCGCCAGAAGCCGCCGGTCCGTGGCGGCGATTGGGGCGACATCGACGCCGACAACGCGAAGCTCACGATCGCCACCACCAGGATTCTCCGGCTCACCCAGGCCAGGCTCACCCTCGACATGATTGGGGCGGTCTTCATCCGCCGCCGGATTGCCCCTCTGCACGACAAGGGAAGGCTGGCCTGGCTCTACGTGAATTCCGCCGACAACATGAGGCTCCGTCCAGGCCTCGACAACAACCTGACGGTGCTGCGGCACGCCCATCTTTGCCAGCGAATCTTCCAGCTCGAGGTCGACGACCCGGGCGAGGTCGAGCGGTCCGGCAAGCTTGCCAGAGCCGCCGCGAAGGCCGGCAAGGTCGAAAAGGAGCCTGTTTTCAAGCTGCCAGCAGGGGTGGTCCCGCTGAGCAACAACTCTCGTTGGAACAAGATCATCGCCATGATGCCGCTCTTCAACACGCACGGCCTCGACCCGAACTGGGTCGAGCCGAACGAGCTCGTGGTGAAAGAGTTCTTCGACACTCTGCACGAGATATACATCACCGACGAGCCGTGGCTCATTCAAGACACCTCCCCGGCAGAGCTGGATTATATTGCCGCCAGGGTGGAGGAGGCGAGGCTTGCCGAGGAGGAGGCAAAGCTTGTCAAGGCGGCTGGCAGCACCGGCGGAGTGGTGGTCAAGGCCGCGGCAGAGGCGGAGGAGAGGGAGCTCGCCCGGTGGGCTGCAGCCACTGGGGAGGCCAGCGGTGCCGACACCAGGGCTCCCCTCGTTCAGGACGTCGCCGACGGGTCATCGGAGGAGGAGGGCAAGGAGGAGAGGGCCGCGACCGCCGATCCCCCGATCACCGGAAAAAGGCGGGTCCTGCGGTGGGCCACCTCCGGCGAGTCGGTCCGCTCCGACCGGGCCATGCAGCTGCGTCCAACCCAGGAAGCGACCATGCGCCAGACAAGGACGGTGACGATGAAGAAAGCGCGAAAGCCATGGCGTCGAAGAAGAGGACACCTGCCTCTTCATTGTCCAAGCGTCCCGACGCTTATTGCCTCCCCTCGCCCGGCAAACATTGGCGTGGGGATTGGGGGTGACTTGTTTGATTTCGGGCCTCTCAGCCCGGAGAGAGAGCCCGGGCCTCTCAGCCCGGTGCGGAAGAGGAAGACAATAGTGGAGGAGGAGGAAGGGAACAAAGAGTAAGCCTCTACTTTTCCTCCCTCATTCCTTACACTCCTCCCCGATGGCTTTGCTTACTTGTCTCCATCTTGCAGGGATGTGGAGACGCTGGCCCAGAGGATCAAGAGGGCCAGGACTTCGGCAAGCGGACAGCCCCCGGCAGACACCTCCAGTACCCCACTAGTGGTGTCGAGCAGCCCGGACAGCAGCCCCCAGCTCAGCCCCGAGCGTAAGTCCACCATCCTCCCTCTATCAACGTGCGACATGGTCGATGCTTCGGTGTTAACCATGCTGTGGATGCAGGAGAGGAGCAGCACCAAAGGGAGCCACAGGGGGCCTCTCCGATCGTGCCGCCTCCGTCGAGCACACCGCCCCAAGGGGCGTCCGCGGCAAGGACACCAAGCACCGAGGCCATGCACACGGGGGAGGGGGAGGAAAATGCAGGCGCTGGCGGCTTTGCTTCGACGCCGGACCTTGGCGGAGAAGGGGCTTCTGCCTCTCGGCCCGGCACGGGTAGGCTACTCGCCCTTCTTTTCTGTTTGCATTCTTCTTTTCCTCTTTCCCTCATTGGCTTTCGATCTTGGCCTCGCCCCGTCTCTTTCTTGTCGCCCAGGCCCCTCTTCGGAGCACGTCGACACCACCATCAAGGATGTCACTGCGGAGGCCGCGGCGGAGGCGGAGAGGATTGCCACCGAGGAGAGCGCCAAGGGTGCCGCGGAGGACGCCACCAAGGGGTCTGCCGAAGGGCCCGACAAGGGGCCTGCCGGGGATGCCGGCAAGGCCACTGCCGAGGAGGGGGCGTTCGATGACCTGCCCTCCTCCTCTACTGCCTTTGGCTCTAGCAGGTACCTGAGGGTCAGCGATGACCTCTTCGTCCACCTTCTTGGAGCGTCAAGCACCAGGGCTCCCTTCGAGGGAGAGGCATTTGACGAGGAGGCGCTTGCCACCGCCGGGCTCGAGGTTGTTGACGAGCCGGGCGTTGGTGGGGCTGGCTCCCAGGAGGAGCAGCTGCTCCAAGCCATGGGCGCCAGCTTCCTTAAGCTCCAGGCGCTCCATCGCGCTCGCCTAGACAAGGCCAAGTCCAGGACGGCAGTGGTGGAGAAGATGGAGGAGGACTTTGGGGGCCGTGTCGCTGAGGCGCAGGACTAGTTCTGCCAGGCCCAGGACGAGCTGAAGGCCGCCTAGGGTGAGATAGCCAACCGTGAGGTGGAGCTCGCCCTGAAGCTAGCCGACGTCGAGAAGGCCCAGGAGACGGCGAAGAAATTGGCCGATGAAGCCGAAGACGTCCGGTCCCAGCACGAGGCTGCCCTAAAGACCCAGGAGGAGGACCTTGCCGAGCGCGAGGAGAAGCTTGCCGCCATGCTCAAGGCAAGGACGAAGAGGTGGACAAGCTCGTCTGCAGCGGACCCAAGAGGCTGGAGCGGAGGCATCGAGGCGCTCAACGCCTGCTCAGGCCCATGCCGGCAAGGTGAAGGAGCTGGAGGAGCAAGCCCTGAAGCTGGCCCAGGAGAAGCACACGCTCAATGGTGCTTTGACGGTGGTGAGGGCGAGATTATCAGCAAGTCTGGAGAGCTCTCCGAGGCCAACGCCTCCATCAAGGATCTCAAGCTGAAGCTGGGAGAGCTCGAGGAGATGCTGTTGGAAGCCTTGAGCCGGGAGGGGCTCCTGACACAGGAGCTGGAGACGGAGAAGCAGCTGCTGAGGAATGAGACCTCCTACCTCAAGGATTACAAGGCGGGTGAGAAGCGCTGGCTCGGGCGCCTTGCTGCCATCGCAAACTCGGCCGCCGATCAGCTGGCCACCATGGGGATGTCGGAGATGGCGTACGCCCCTGAAGCGAGCCTGAGCCCCAACGCCAACTTGACCATATACTTCGAGAAGGTCATCGGCGCGCTGAAACGGCTTCACTCCAACCGGGCGGCGTCCCTGGCCGAGGAATCCCGGATATTCTGCCGGGGGAGCATGACCAGGGTGCTCACCAAGATCGTGCACTGGCACCCCGACCTCGACTTCGAGTCAGTCTTTGAAGAGCTTGCCGGAGGGTGTCGACACCTTGGGCGCTCAATGAGCGTATCCAGCCCATCCTCACCCGCATCGACAAAATCAACAGTGGTGGAGGGCCAAATACAGGACTAGGCATCCCGTTCTCCGTCGCCGCTGCAGGTTCATGACCAAGACAAAGCTACCTTTAGTTAGAACCGCGGCGGAAATTTGTGTAATATAACTCCGTGATGCCCCTGAAACTATGCATGTTATTTTCCTGCTCGATTTTTCTTTGTATGTTCACCCCACGTCAACTGGGAAATCTTGTCGGCACGTAAACCCAGGGCGGCATTTTGAGGACGGATCCTCATTGGCCTGCTGGGTGTGCTTGTTGCCGGGCAAAGCACCTTGCCGCCCTTGGCGCGGCGCTCGTCCTGTCGAGCTTGACTCGAGTCAGAACTGAGAGCATTGCCAATGGCGAAAGGCTACCCTGTCGCTCTTGACGCGGCCGCTTGAACTGTTGAGCGGACTCGAAACAGAACAAGGGTGTTGCCGATCGCAGGAGGGCCCCTCTGCGTACAGGCTTCCCATACATAGGCCAAACCGTCAAGGATAATAACTTTGTATCTTAGGAAACAGACTCCAAGTTCAGCATGACTTAGCTCTCTCGTCGCCGCCTCGGCGTCCTTCGTGCCAACGTGCAGTGACGCCTTCTTGGTCGCCTTCTCCGCATGAGCTGTGGCGATGGAGAACAGCTAGGCCGTCTGCTAGACCAGATTCTCACAATAGCGCCCCCTACCTGGCGCGCCAAAGATGTCGGCGGGAAACGACACCTATGGGATCACTGGAATCCCTTCTACGGTTGCAGGGCGCGGGGATCGTGAGAAGAGCGGGACTAACAGACAACACAATGGGGATTTACCCAGGTTCGGGCCGCAACGATGCGTAAAACCCTACGATCCTGCTTTGGTGGATGTATTAGTGTTCTTGACCTCTCGAGCTAGCTCTGGGTGCTGTGGGGTTCGAAAGAGCCGAATCCTTTCTCTGTGTGCCATGGGCCTCCTTTTATAGGCGAAAGGGGCTGCCACAGTGGCACACAGGAGGTGGAAAGTGATACAGTAGCACGAGCTTATCGCCCGTATTACAGGACAAGGTGCATTCAATGCAAGGCTTAGGTGTCCCTCCACTTTATAGGGGACGGGGGCGGGGCCCGTCCCGTTCGTCGCTGCTCCCCCTCACTTCGACATGCGCCCTGGCCAGTGATGCATGCGGTACCATGTAGGCAGGCAGGCAGCTGAGATGGCGCGGTGGTGGAGCCTCCACGAAGGATTGCATGCTGCCACGTTGGTGCCTGCCCAGCTGGTTGGGTCGGTAGCTGTATGCGAACGGCGGTGAAGACTTAGCTGGCGCGGGCTTGGCAGCGGCCCTGCCGGTGCGCTTAGCGAGGGCCTTGTCGGGTGGCCCGGCAAGAGTCCTGCCGGGTGGCCCGGCAAGGGTCTTGCCATGGCGCACTGGCGTTCCCGGCAAGGATCTTGTCGGGGGTCTTGTGGGTTCCTTCGGTGAGGATGGTTGCCTTCCTATCCTTACTTGATCTCGAGGATTCTATGTCTTCACAAAGATCTGCATGCCACCATAGAGGTGCCTCCCGAGCCTTGTCCCGACGCGTTTGCCAAGCGTCAGTGGGCTCAAGGGTGGTTCACTCGGTTGGCGTGGGCGAGCTGCCCCGCCAAGAGTCTTGCCGGGGCCGCTGAGGCTGCCCCGGCAAGGGTCCTTGCCGGGAAAACCTGCTTCGCCCATCTGATCTTTGTGGCCTTGGTCCTTGTTGTTGCTTTGTTTGTTTTGTGGCTTCGGCTCCTCTCCGGCTTCCCTTTCTTGCCGTGTCTATGCGTGGCCGTGGCGGGAGGCTCTGACTGCCCGTGCACAAGTAAAGGGGTCAAAAGCAGAGCCCCTACTTTTGTACACCGATAGGAGCCCCCGGGCCTGGGCCATACATAAGAGTAGCACGTTGTTGGGCCAGGCCCAGAACGGTGCGCGGGCAGTTTGGGCAGATTTTACCGTGGCCACTTTTCCGTCCGCGGCGCTTCCCCACGACTCAGCGTTGAGCAGCGCTGACGTGGGGGGTCGTCTTGTGATGCATGACATGGGAGGCATGCGAGACAGCGCCTTGCGACGCATGCGTCGCGTGATCGCGATTAATGAAAAAGGAGGCGGCCCGCGCCTTCCCCATAAAAAGGAATAACTGCGGGCGCGCTGCTTACTTTACCCCTCCCCTGCGCCCCCTCTAGTCTCAGAACCGCCGCCCCCTTCTCCTTGAGCCCATCTGTTCTTGTCCATCGCCGTCGCGCTTCCGCCATCCTCTACCTTTTCGCTTCCCGCAACCGCCATGGCGCCTAAGTCCACCAAGACCAAGGGAGCGGCGAAGGATGCCGGCGTGTCGGAGCAGCCGGAGAGTGAGCTGGTGGTGCGGCGGGCGCAGTTCGCCTACTTCCTCCCCTCGAAGGTCGGCGAGCCCGAGCTTTGGGAGATGTTCAAGTGTTTGTGGGGCATGAAGACAGGGGAAGAGAAAACAGGGCACCCAGCCACGACCGTCGTCCCTGCCAGCGTCAGGCCCTCCCCACACCGGTACCCTTTCTTCGTTGATTATTTCTCTTGCAGGCTCTGTCCCCCCTTCTCCGATTTGTTCAAGGACAAGATGCACACCTATGGCTTCCGTCTCTTGGATTTCACTCCGAATGTCGTGGCGTGCATGGCCCTCTTTGCCCATCTTTGCGAGGGCTTCGTCGGGGTGTACCCCAGCACGGCGCTCTTCCACCATTACTTTTCCCCTCGGATCCAAAAAGGAGGCGCCATTGCTGGTTGCGTCGCCTGGATCCCGAGGGCCAAAGGGGCGTACCCGGACGGCACCACGAAGGAGAGGTGCGAAGAATGGCGGGGCCGGTGGTGCTGGATTGAGGAGAAGGACCTGCCAGCATTCTGCGAGGTTCGCCAGAAGCCGCCGGTCTGTGGCGGCGATTGGGGCGACGTTGACACCAACGACGCGAAGCTCACGATCGCAACCACCAGGATTCTCCGGCTCACCCAGGCCGGGCTCACCCTCGTGATGATTGGGGCGGACTTCATCCGCCGCCGGATTGCCCCTCTGCACGATAAGGGGAGGCCGACCTAGCTCTACGTGAACGCCGCCGACATGATGAGGCTCCGTCCCGGCCTTGACAACAACCTGACGGTGCTGCGGCATGCCCATCTTTGCCAGCGAATCTTCCAGCTCGAGGTCGACGACCCGGGCGAGGTCGAGCAGTTCGGCAAGCTCGCCAGGGCCGCCGCAAAGGCCGGCAAGGTCGACAAGGAGCCTGTTTTCAAGCTAGCAGTGGGGGTGGTCCCGCTGAGCAACAACTCTCGTTGGAACGAGATCATCGCCATGATACCGCTCTTCAACGTGCACGGCCTCGACCCCAACTGGGTCGAGCCGAACGAGCTCGTGGTGCAGGAGTTCTTCGACACTCTGCACGAGATATACATCACCGACGAGCCGCGGCTCATTCAAGACACCTCCCCGACAGAGCTGGATTATATTGCCGCCAGGGTGGAGGAGGCGAGGCTTGCCGAGGAGGAGGCAAAGCTCGTCAAGGCGGCTGGCAGCGCCGATGGAGTGGTGGACAAGGCCACGGCCGAGGCAGAAGAGAGGGAGCTCGCTCGGTGGGCTGCAGCCGCTGGGGAGGCCAGCGGCGCCGACACCCGGGCTCCCCTGGTTGAGGACGTCGTCGACGGGTCGTCGGAGGAGGAGGGCAAGGAGGAGAGGGCCGCGATCGCCGATCCCCCGATCACCGGAAAAAGGCGGGTCCTGCGGTGGGCCACCTCCGGCGAGTCGGTCCGCGCCGACCAGGCCATGCAGCTGCGTCCAACCCAGGAAGCGTCCATGCACCAGACGAGGGCGGTGACGATGAAGAAAGCGGCGAAATCCGTGGCGTCGAAGAAGAGGACACCTGCCTCTTTGTCGTCCAAGCGCGTCCAGACGCCATCGCCTCCCCCCTCGCCAGCAAACATTGGCGTGGGAATTGCGGGTGACTTGTTTGATTTCGGGCCTCTCAGCCCGGAGAGATAGAGCCCGGGCCTCTTAGCCTGGTGCGAAAGAGGAAGGCAACAGAGGAGGAGGAGGAAGGGAACGAAGAGTAAGCCTCTGCTTTTCCATCCTCATTCCTTACACTCCTCCCCGATGGCCTTTCTTACTTTTCTTCATCTTGCAGGGATGTGGAGATGCTGGCCCCGAGGATCAAGAGGGCCAGGACTTCGGCGAGCGGCCAGCACCCGGCAGGCACCTCCAGTACACCACTGGTGGTGTCGAGCAGCCCGGACAGCAGCCCCCAGCCCAGCCCCGAGCGTAAGTCCACCATCCTCCCTCTATCAACGTGCGACATGGTCCATGCGTCGGTGTTAACTGTACCGTGGATGCAGGAGAGGAGCACCACCAAAGGGAGCCACAGGGGGCATCTCTGATCGTGCCGCCTCCGTCGACCAGACCGCCCCAAGGGGCGTCCCCGGCAAGGACACCAAGCACCGAGGCCATGCACACGGGGGAGGGGGAGGAAAATGCAGGCGCCGCCGGCTTTGCCTCGACGCAAGACCTTGGCGGAGAATGGGCTTCCGCCTCTCGGCCCGGCACGGGTAGGCTACTCGCCCTTCTTTTCTGTTTGCATTCTTCTTTTCCTCTTTCCCTCATTGGCTTTCGATCTTGGCCTCGCCCCGTCTCTTTCTTGGTGCCCAGGCCCCTCTTCGGAGGACGTCGACACCACCATCAAGGACTTCGCTACGGAGGCCGCGGTGGAGGCGGAGAGGATTGCCGCCGAGGAGAGCGCCAAGGGTGCCGCGGAGGACGCCGCCAAGGGGTCTGCCGAAGGGCCCGGCAAGGGGCCTGCTGGGGATGCCGGCAAGGCCACTGCCGAGGAGGGGGCGTTCAACGACGTGTCCTCCTCCTCTGCTGCCTCTGGCTCTGGCAGGTACCTGAGGGTCAGCGATGACCTCTTCGTCCACCTTCTTGGCGCGTCGAGCACTAGGGCTCCCTTCGAGGGAGAGGTGTTTGACGAGGAGGCGCTTGCCACCGCCGGGCTCAAGGTTGTTGATGAGCCGGGTGTTGGTGGCGCTGGCTCCCGGGAGGAGCAGGTGCTCCAGGCCATGGGCGCAAGCTTCCGTAAGCTCCAGGCGCTCCACCGCGCTCGCCTGGACAAGGCCAAGTCCAGGATGGCGGTGGTGGAGAAGATGGAGGAGGACTTTGGGGGCCGCGACGCCGAGGCGTAGGACTGGTTCCGCCAGGCCCAGGACGAGCTAAAGGCCGCCCAGGGTGAGCTGGCCAACCGCGGTGGCAATTTGTGTAATATAACTCCGTGATGCCCTGAAACTATGCATGTTATTTTCCTGTTCGATTTTTCTTTGTATGTTCACCCCGTCAATCGGCAAAGCTTGTCAAGACGTAAACCCAGGGCGGTGTTTTGAGGACGGATCCTCATTGGCCTGCCGGGTGTGCTTGTTGTCGGGCAAAGCAACTTGACGCCCTTGGCGCGGCCGCTCATCCTATCGAGCTTGACTTGAGTCAGAACTGAGAGCGCGTTGCCAATGGCGAAAGGCTACCCTGCCGCTCTCGACGCAACCGCTTGAACTATTGACTGGACTCGAAACAGAACAAGGGTGTTGCCGATCACAGGAGGGCCCCTCTGCATACAGGCTTCCCATACATAGGCCAAACCGTCGAGGGTAATAACTTTGTATCTTAGGAAACAGACTCAAAGTTCAGCATGACTTAGCTCTCTCATCGCCGCCCTGGCGTCCTTCGTGGCAACGTGCAGTGTCGCCTTATTTGTCGCCTTCTCCGCATGAGCTGTGGCGATGGAGAACAGCTAGGCCGACTGCTAGACCAGATTCTCACAATAGTGCCCCCTACCTGGCGCGCCAAAGATGTCGGTGGGAAACGACACCTATGAGATCACTGGAATCCCTTCTATGGTTGCAGGGCGCGGGGATCGTGAGAAGAGCGGGACTAACAGACAACACAAGGGGGATTTACCCAGGTTCGGGCCGCAACGATGCGTAAAACCCTACGATCCTGCTTTGGTGGATGTATTAGTGTTCTTGAGCTCTCGAACTAGCTCTGGGTGATGTGGGGTTCGAAAGAGCCGAATCCTTTCTCTGTGTGCCATGGGCCTGCTTTTATTGGTGAAAGGGGCTGCCACAGTGGCACACAGGAGGTGGAAAGTGATCTGATGTACGAGCTTATCACCCGACATCTGACAAGGTGCATTCAATGCAAGGCTTATGTGTCCCTCCACTTTATCGGGGACAGGGCGGGCCCGTCCTGCTCGTCAGCCGCCTCCCCTTGCTTCGACACGCGCCCTGGCCAGCGATGCATGCGGTGCCATGTAGGCAGGCAGGCAGCTGAGGTGGCGCGGTGGTGGAGCCTCCACGAAGGATTGCATGCTGCCACGCAGGTGCCTGCCCAGCTGGTTGGGTCGGCAGCTGTATGCGAACGGCGGTGAAGACTTAGCTGGCGCGGGCTTGGCAGCGGCCCTGCCGGTGTGCTTAGCGAGGTCCTTGTCGGGTGGCCCGGCAAGGGTCTTGCCATGGCGCACTGGCGTCCCCGGCAAGGATCTTGTCGGGGGTCTTGTGGGTTCCTTCGTTGAGGATGGTTGCCTTCCTATCCTTACTTGATCTCGACCATTCTATGTCTTCACAAAGATCTGCATGCCACCACAGAGGTGCCTCCCGAGCCTTGCCCCCACACGTTTGCCAAGCATCGGTGGGCTCAAGGGTGGTTCACTCGGTTGGCGTGGGCGAGCTGCCCCGGCAAGGGTCCGTATTACAGGACAAGGTGCATTAAATGCAAGGCCTAGGTGTCCCTCCACTTTATCAGGGGCGGGGCCCATCCCATCCGTCGTCGCTCCCCCTCGCTTCGACACGCGCCCTGGCCAGTGATGCATGCGGTGCCATGTAGGCAGGTAGGCAGCTGAGGTGGCGCGGTGGTGGAGCCTCCACGAATTGTCTCCTACTCTCTCGTCCACATACATACAATCTTTTCGGCCCTATCTGCTCCATCTTTGCAAGCTCTCTCTGCATGTTTCATTCACACATTGGGATATGTTCAAAATGTTGCTTTTATAATGGATGATGTAGAGTTATGGTTGGTTTTGTTGCATTCTATAAAGTAATAACTATGAAATGCATTTAGATTCTCATTTGACTGGGATTATGCGAGTTTGAGCATGTTGTGAAGTACTATAGACCTCAGATACATCTTGGAATTCACAATGATTGGAACTATTGAATTGTATAGACCATTACATTCGAAGTCAGTAGCCTAATATATTTATTTCACAATTTCAACAAATGATTAATTCACTACAAACTAAGAAAACAAATATGTACTCCCTCCATTTTTATTTAAGTCCGCGTATTAGCATTGGTCCAAGTCAAGTTTTGTAAACTCTCAGAAAGTTTATAACAAAAAATATTGACATATACAATAACAAATAAATACCATTAGATTCATTATTGAATGTACTTTAACATCATTCATATTTGTTATGGTAAATGTGTATATTCTCTATAAATTTAGTCAAATTTTAGGAAGTTTGACTTCGGTCAAACCTAATATGTAGAGTTAATAAAAACGGAGGAATACTAGTAGTTACTAGTACTACTTGCTAGTTGCTTAGCTGAATCACCCAACACGCCACACGGGGAGTTCAGTGTCACAAAATTTTGAGGTCGGGCGGAAAATCTCCGCGACCCTGATTCGAGCAGTGGGAAGTTACCATCATAGCCTTCGAAACAGGCCTACGGATGACGCTTGGTAGGGAGCTGTTTTCATAAATTCAAGTTCACCCTACCCAGCCAACCCCACCCCGGCACCCAGAGTAGTACACCTTAATACTCCCCATTTTCTATCCCCACCGCAAAATAGACTTCTCCACGGCACCGCAGCCTTCGTGCTCCTCCCCTTCTACATCGGTGCACTCGTCCACCGCAGCGCATCTGCCTCATCGACGACCTCGTACGCCGCACTGGAGCCGGTCCACCGTTGTCGTCGTACACGGAGCCTCTTCCCCGACACTGTCTTCCACGGTCTCGGTCCGCTTCCCTAAGCCGACGCCTAAGTCTAGAAGCACCACCATCGTGGACAATGAACTCGACTTCGCTGTCGACCATGATGCATGAGGTCAGCGCCACCATCGTTCTCCTCCTCGATTGGTAATGTGTGTATTGAATCACTTAGCGGTACATGTGCGTTCCAATTTTGTTCATACCTACCCTTCAAATTTCCTGGTTGTTATTGTTCCCGTAAAAGTAATTGGTTATAGCCTCCATTGTCCAACTGAATATCAGCTTGTAATTGTGCGTCGCTCCTGTATCACGCTGTGCTTGGGTAGGTTTTTCATCTTCAACCAGTAGTGTGGCAAATGATGGAAAGTTTTTTAGAACTAGCAAGATGCCCATGCGTTGCACGCATCAAGATGCATTTGTATGAGTAGTTTATCTTGTGGGAGAAAAGAATGAACGAGGGAAGGCCGTATTTGCAAATCTGGAGAGGGGTGTGGGTATCTTTTTGCAAAATTTCTATTGTTTCCTTCCTATCTGTCAGATATAAATCGGGCGGCCTATATTGCAGGATGGTAGGCACACCATCATCACCAACTCTGTTTTTTATAAGAGTAGAGAAAAAAAGTAGAGAGTGGAGAAGTAGAGATAAATATTAAATATAAAATAAATATAACAGTAGAGAAGAGAGTAGAGATAACAGGGACGTCGGGGAAAGGATCGCGCGCGCGTGGGGAAAAGCGGCCGGGCATGCCCTAGTTTTGGCGCGCAGCGTCCGGCGCGCTTTATAAAATCCAGCGCCCTCCCACCGCTCTATGCCTTGCCACCGCTCTCTCCCTACTCTATGCCTCACCACCACTGCGCCACCATGTCGGGGCGTCATCGAGAAACTTGGGGATACTGCGGGGTCCGTGCGCGCCCCTCCGGCGGCTTCTCCGCCGAGATCCGGTTCCGCAGGATGCGCCTTGGCCTCGGCAATTTTGACACCACCAATGAGGCCGCCGCGCGTACGATGCGGCGACGTGGCACCTTCGATGGCCTCATAGAACATTGAGCTTCCCCAACGTGCCGACGCGAGAGCGGGCGCAGGAGCTGGTGCCTCTGCCGCGGCTTATCACCGACGAGGATCGTCGCGACAACCGGAGGCGGGAGCACCGTCTCGGCATCACCGAGATGGACGAGGAAGCCATGGCGCTGTGGTTCCAATGCTTCCCGCAGGACATCATCAACGAGCGTGAGTTCTTCATGCAAAGGAGGGTGGAGAGGGATAAGAGGAGGGCGGAGCAAGCCGCCTATCATGAGGACAAGCGTAGGTGAAAAGCGGACGCTCAATTCAACATGAGGCTAGGAGCAGCGTCGCCCTGGAATCCGACGACGATCGGTATCTTCATGCCTACAGTCAGACGTCAGAGGAGGACATCACCGAGGAGGAGTCGGACGACGAGGAGTAGTTGAATTATCTATTTTTTTTATCTATCTATACTAAGAACTATCCTCTACTCTCTAGTCTCTACTCTCTATCTCTACTTCTCAATCTTAGCACTATAAAAGCTTTTTTAAAGAGTCGCCCATTGCGATTCTGTTGGAGATGCTCTAACATGGTAGAAGAGTGCTTTAATGTTGCCCACAAGATGCACGAGTATTACTAGTAGTATATTTTTCTTGCCATGTTGAGATTTTAGAACCACGAGTGCGAACATACAGAGGAGCAATCAATACCAAACACGGGATATTGGGGACATCTTCAAGGAGTGTGGCAAGTTAAAGAGGAGTTGCAATCAACCTGTAAAATGAGCTTTGGTAAGTAACACCCTTTCAATTACTTTCGCTTAGCCTCGTGTTCTTCGATGTGTATATGTTGTAGTTTACATTTCTCTTAGGCGTGTTCTTTGATGTGTAATAAGAAGAGTCTTAATCCCCTAATGCTTTCGCTTTTAGCTTGATGTAGGAAGTGGGTGTTCTCACCTTGTAGTCTGTTTTTATATATTTTTTTCCTTTTGAATTCACTTCTCCGAGTCCTGTTTATCTGGCTTCTACTAAATGGATCTGGGTTGCTCTGAGTATTAATCTAAAAAAGATGTAACTTCATGTCAGGATGCAGTTCCTGTGAGGAGGGAAGTATGGTCAACCTCGAGATCATGTTTCCAAAATGAGGTTGGATTACACACAAGGTGCGAGTTCCCTAATGATGCTCGATTAGACACAAGGTGCAAATTCCCAGATGATGCTGGATTACACACAAGCCAGGTGGAGTCGTCAGCTGTTCATGTCCTCGTGGCTCTAGTAAAGGCTGAAAGAAAGCATGCAGCAGCCCTTGAAAATGTAGCTGAGTTCCTGAACAAGCGAAAAGAGCAATCAGATGCTCTCTTCATCCAAGCCAAAGAAGAGATGGAAGTAGCCAGAAATAGGCTAGCAGAGGCAGAGCAGGCTAGGCGTCTCCTGCTATCTAAAACTGTTGTCAATACAAAATTTCCTTCATAATAGCTAGGTTCAAATGTTTATCCAGTCAGCATGCATGTGTTGATGTCCATGCATCTACTGATGTGGCACAAAATATATATTTTTCGGGTCATGTAATAATAGCAATTACTTTCCAAACAATAATGATAAGCATTGGACATGGTATAGTTCACGTGCAAGCCCGACATTCCAAGTTCAACTTCCACATCAAATTCATGTTCACAGATATTTGCACATTCGTAGATAATGTCCACAACCATGATTCACTTCAAAACAAAACAAATGTGAGGAGAGTTATAAATAAAGAAAAACCTCTAGTTCCTGCTACCAGTGCGAGCACAACAAGTCAAGACCATGCATAATTAATTATATTTTGGTCATTTTTTGTGTTATAAATTGTCGGCCGCTCATGGAAGGACGTGTTGCCGCACACGCCAAGAGATTCAATGAAGACAGTGTGGCTGTCTGAAGTTGGTTGCATGCGGCGAGGAGGCGTGTTCAGCTGGGCCTACAGCGTGTGGGGCCCTCTTAGCCGGCGCGCCGATTCAATGCATGTGCTATGAGAGGTCGCGTCCGTGTTAGAGTAATCACTCCCTTCAGTCCTTTTTTGTTTGGATATAACAAAAATCTCGTTTTCCATTCACATTTTACAAGTAAAATTCATGGACAAACTTTGACCTAAAATACGATGGAGACTAGTAAACCAGAACGGAGGTAGTAGTTTTTTTATCAAAGAAGGGTTTCCCCCTTCGGATTTTCATTACTGAAAACCAACATCTAAACCATAGTATTTTCCCTAGAACTACCAGGTTGAACATCTCACAACATAAACCCATACAACCATACGCCAAGGAGGTACGTAGTAGTAGTTATGAATTCCATTTTCGCTCCATACCAATCGTTCTAAAAACTACTTAGTACTTATAACGCGCCATTGAAAATCGGAACTCTTAACCCACTAAAAAATGATATTTTAAACGTGGCTACTCGATCTGTGGCAACTGGCGAGCCACCGCCTCCAAGTCGTTCACCTGTGGTCCCGACCATCAACTCCTACAGATCAAATTATCACGCGAGCTGACTATTCCTACAAAGGTGGGCTCCACCACGCACTGCACAGTACCAGCATGCAGCAATCGTGGCACCTAGGGTTTTAGGGTTTATTTGTTAACATTGCCTTTACGTAACTCTCATGTGTGCGAGACAATGAGGGACCATCATCATATGCGGCGCCTCTTCTCTTCAGATATGTACTCCACCGTTTGTCTGGTGTCCACAAAAATTATAATAACTACTACTCCCTCCGTTCCTAAATATTTGTCTTTCTGGAGATTTTAACAAGTGACTACATACGGAGCAAAATGAGTGAATCTACACTCTAAAATATGTCTATATACATCCGTATGTAGTAACCATTTGAAATCTCTAAAAGGAGAAATATTTAGGAACGAAGGGAGTAGAAATGTTCCAATGCGTTGCCACACGATCAAAGTAGATTAATACATATTCACCGATTTGATAGAAAAAAGAGTCTAGTTTTGAAATATGTATATCACTAAAAATATGTTATGTTTCACTCAAAATATATTCCTTTGGCAGTTTTGATGAGATAAGGGAGGAATGTTGTTGGTTTCAAGATTCGAGAAGTGGTATATTTCTAATTTCTACTCTTACTAGCAAGATGCACGTGCGTTGCACGGAGCATCAAGATCTTGTGGGACAAAAGGATGAACGAGGGAAGGCCTTATCTGCAAATGTGGAGAGGAGTGCGGGTAAATTGCCATAGTTTCCTTCGTCGGATTTAAATCAGACGGCCTATATTGCAGGATGGCAGGCCCACCATCATCACCAACTCTTTTTTTTATCCCTACTCTTATAAAAAAGCATAGTCGGTGATGATCGTGTGCCTGCCATCCTGCAATACAGGCCGTCCGATCTATATCTGACGGATAGGAAGGAAACTATGGCAGTTTTGCAAAAAGATACCCACACCCCTCTCCACATTTGCAAATAAGGCCTTCCCTCGTTCATCCTTTTCTCCCACAAGATAAACTACTCATACAAATGCATCTTGATGTTCCGTGCAACGCATGGTCATCTTGCTAGTTGTTGCAAAAATCCCATGGGTGTGTGAGAGAGAGGGAGAGAGGAGGAGGACGGAGTGCATGTGTGACAAAGACACGAAGAGTGTGTGTGCGAGAGGTATCAGCTTAAAATGAGGCGATAGTGTGTGTGTGCGCGATCGAGAGGGCGTGTCACAAGAAGGGAAGAAAAATCTACGTAGATACAAGGAGCGGGAGAGATACATGTATGCGATAGTGGAAGCCCGAGTGTGCAGGTGTATAAACCTGTCTAGAGGCTAGTCGATAAATGTTTGTGAGAGAAATACGAGTCGGGGTGCGAAAGCGAGAGTTTTGAGTGTGAGAGAGAGAGATGGTAGTCAGGAAAGGGAGTGGAAGCAGGAGTTGTGTGTGCGTGAGAGAGAGGGGGGGAGTTTGTCTGATCGGTAAACAAATGAATAATGTTTGTCTGGGATGGAGACGAAAAGGAGACCGCAACAAATGTTGTGTCTACATGAGAGAGAGAGTAATTTTAGTGGTATGAGTCATATCTAGAGACATATAGGGTGTGTGAGAGAATCCCATAGAGAGAAAGACAAAGTAAAAGACGAGTGGAGACTGTGTGTGTGGCGGTGAAAAAGAAAGCTTAGGTACCTAGTGATACCAGAGAACGGTAGAGACGTGAGAGATAATGAAAACAGTGTAATGTATAATGATAGGGAGAGTGTGACACTTCTCAAGGGAGACGTCGAGAGACCATGTTTGCGAGGATAGGAGAAACATGAAGTGAGCGTGCGGGTGAGCTGGAGAAAAGAGAGTGATAGCTACATGAAGGAGCATGCATGCGAGAGAGATGGGCGTGAAAGGGGTGAACATAAAAGGGATTCAAATATTTGAATTCGAGATGATGATACATGTAATCCATACTTGAACCAAAATTGATCTATCAAACATGCATACTCATATGAATTCACGCGCATCTATGTTATTCAATATGTAGATATTACTGATCCATACATTTTAGTAGAACATAATTTGGTTTAAAATTTTTGAATTCAACCTTATGATTTTGAGATCATTGTATTTGTAAATCATATTATACATATAAAGGAGCAGAATTCTTTGTTGTGCTTTTGAAAGTATATATAAAAAATGATGTATATAGAATTTTATACCAATCGAAAATGGATCCTGCCCGAAAAAATTAGAATACAAACAGGATTCGAATTGAGTTGGCACCGTAAAGGTGCACTCTGCAAAATTTGAATGAAGCGGGGAAAGTCGCAGTAACCGCCTGAAACCAAAATCTGCGAGATGGAAATTACTACTGCCTATCCCTGCCACGCTAGACCTATGTGCTCGATTTCTATAGGTTTCGATAGGGGTAGGTTTGTAATTTCACTCAAACGTGACATAACCGCCTCTCACCCAGATTCATACACGATGGGCGCCAAAACACAGTGTCTCCTCGGCCGAAATCGACTCCCTCCCCGATTCATACACGGTCGGCGCCAAAAACAAACTCTCGTCGGCAAGTATTCGGTGTATGCGAGATTATTGTCCTATCCCCAACCGACTAATATTGCTGTGATGTAGGGAATTTGAAACGGTGGCTAAGTTTGTAAATTTCCTCGCATTTGAGACAAGCGTGCCTTGAAGACATGGTTCCCCCCTTCCTCTCTTGCTCCATTTCCCCATTCGTACTCTGTGGGCGCCAAAACACCGTCTCCACCCCAGCCTCCTCCGTCCGCCACCCCATCCACCGCCGTCCTCCTCCACCACGCCGGAGCTGATACCCCGACGTCGTCGTCCATTACAAGAGATCGACCTCTCTCATCTACGGCTTCGGACCGGGATCCTTGCATCCCGTCCTCTCGCTTCATCCCCGTGGTCGTCCACCTTGTCGGCGCTGCTCCTACGACCGTCTCGTCCACCGTGCCCTGCCGCCACCGTCTACCCTCCTAGATCTGCTTCCACGCTGCCGACAACTATCGCCATCGCAAAGACCGTCAAATTCTCAAAGAGATGCATACACGGCGCCGCACCAAAGGTGGTACTCTTTCGTATATGCTCAACTTATTTATCGTAGCAAGAAAATAGATCGCCACTGCTTTACTCTGGTTTCTTCTCCATCTTTACTTGCTAGTTGAAAGCAAACATTGGTTGCGAAGTTGCCTTTGTCCAGTTTGCACCTTCAGATCCGCCATGGCACGCTCAACACTATGCTCCCAATGCTTATGGTTTTCCTATTTTATATTCCACACTAGTTAAATCACAGTAGACTAAATTTCAAAATTGGGTCAGTTGAATTTTTAGAGCTCGCCGGAGTTCGCCGGTGCGAAGGAAGGGGCTTGGGTGGGGATGGTGGTTGTGGGGGGCGGTGGTGGGGCCTCGCCGAACGAAGAAAACTCGACACGGGTGGTGGCGGGGGTGGGGGTGGGGGTGGTGGAGGACCTCAGGCGGTGGGGGCGGTGGTCCGTCGGGCGGCCTGCAAGGGTGTTCTGTATGGAAAGAATCGAGAGACGATGAAGAAGAACGGTTAGGAGACATAGGATCCTCATCCAACCGCCTGAAATGGTCGAGAGACAATAGGAGTTGCATTATTAATGCGCCTCGTTCATCATGTGTGGGCACCGCGCAACAAACATTTTATTATCCAAAATATGCTTGCTCTTCTTTAGCATGTTCCTCTTCCATTCATTTTAATAAGTACTCTCTTCGTTCCTAAATACAAGTCTTCATATAGATTCCACCATGGACTGCTTATGGAGCAAAATGAGTGAATCTACACTCTAAAATGTATTTGGATACATCTGTATGTGATCCATAGTGGAAATCTCTACAAAGACTTATATTTTGGAACCGGGGGAGTAAGATAGTAGTACAGTATGTTCCTTATAGTGAAGATGAGCAGGGACATTTGAAGTGTAGAGGTCTATACGGTTTGTTGTGATGGACACTTTGAACTCTTCGGTCCTCTTTGATTCGTAGGATTTTGTAAACATAGGAATAGGATTTGTAGTGGCCTGCCCACTTGAATCCTATAAGAATAGCAAGGAAATGCGGGGAGCTATGTCGCCTTCGAGAGTTACACTGATATTAACAGTACCGCACCTTTAGTTGAAGAGAGCTGGTATCCGAAGCCTTTCTAGCCGTACCGGCAATACTAGCACATATATTCCAGCAAGTTCCACTTTGCTGATTTTACTCCTGATGCTTACGGTTTTCCCGTTATATCTACACTATGATCTGTGTAGCTACTTTGTGTCGCACTAGCAGCAGTCCACTCTTGAAGCTAAACACTGCAATGGATTACAAAATTGGCACCAAGCCATTGAGGGCCATTCTGGATGCAATGAAACTCATACGCTCCCCACCTGTTGATTCTTGTTCAGAATATGATCCTAATGACTATTCTAACCTCGAGGAGTCAAAGGTAGATGGCATGTCCTGTTCACCCATAAAGGTGCATGTTCTAATTTGGCAAGGTTTTATTGATTGCGCGTATCTTGCATATGTTGTCTTGCATTTCTTCTACTTTGTTGCACCGCCATCTGCTAAGTTACTCACCATATATGTCGAGATGCCATGCCCATCCATTATAAATACATATTCCATCTGTCATCATACCATGTTTTTCCACTCAAATGTCGTTCTTGTGCATCAGACATCAAAAAGGAAGAGGGTTATTGCCAAACCTGAAGGAGCACCAGCAAAGTCCTTGAAAAACGTGGTGGTGCCGGAGAAATCAGACAGCACCCCACTTATATTGGATGTACAACCAGTGACACAAAACGTAGGACCGACTGCAGACAAGACCCATACTTCACCGGCCACACCACTAGCCCCACCACACAGGACCTGCACTCCAAAGAAAAAGGTATATCGATTTCATTGCCATAGCACCAGCCGTACCACGTAAAAATCCCACTCAAAGAAAAAGTACAGCAAGTCCACCGGCCAAAGACCTATCCCAACTGCAGAGACGGCCAATTCCTGCAGATTGGAACCCCATTCCAGTTATTCCCAGTTTAAAAGACTATGCTTTCAATGTTGTTAGGGACTACATGCATATATTCCCATCATGGGAAGATTATAGTGAAGACATATAGTGAAGACAAACACCATTTTCACATCTTCCTGTCCAACTTACGTGTAAGTGCTATTATTCATGGTTATTATTTTCCTATTTTCTGCTGATTGAACACATCAGTGATTTACATTACATTGTTGTAAGTAGGCGAGGGTCAATCTGGATAGTCATGACGAGCAAAGCTTTCTTGTGCCTTTCAAGGAAGCATTGCAGCAGTATCGCTGTTACCTGGGGAAATCACACTTTGATGGCAAGTCTATAAACAAATTTCCGATGAAGTCTCATGTGCTAAATTTAGAAGACATTGAATGGAAAAACCTTGTTATGCAATCGGTCTCGTTCGAGGATGAGGTATTGTCTATGAAATCACATGACATTTTGAACTTCTACCTTTCCGCATGTGCCTTAAGGATCTTTTTTGCAAGAAATCTGCTCGAAGAAGAATTCCGGTTTGAAAAGAACGACAGGATATCGCAAATATGCTGCCCGCTGCTTTGCTGTTGTTAGTACATGTTGTCCGTGTCCTTGCATTTGCATACATACCTGGTTCATTATGTGACAACAGTATGCATGATAGCTTGCTTATCAATTTTTCTCTCCAAATTATCTGATCTGTGTGAATGGTTACATTAGTGTAGAATATATCCAATGCCAATGAAATTTTTTAGCTCTGCATTGTTCTTGTAAGTACTTGTTGTCCTTTATCAGTATACTAATATGGACAGGTAGTTGTTCATGTACCATCACTCTGTAGCTTATATTCCTTTGCCCTCCATTTTCTACACATCAGATCTATATTTACTCTTACCATAAGGTTGGATAGCAGCGATGGTACTGAAGAAGTTTAGCTCTGCATTGCTCTTTGTTGTACCTTTTGTGTGTATCGTTGTACTTACATTTATAGCTACTTGGTTATGTAGCATCACTCTTCATCTTATCTTAAATATTCTTCATTTTTTCTTATATTATCACATCTATATTTACTCTTAGCAAAATGTAGAATAAAGGTAATGCTTATGAAGAAGATTCTATGGTAAACTTCTTGAATTGCCCCCCCCCCCCATCAGCATGCACAAGGGCTTTATAGAGCCTGTCTTCACCAATAATGTAAGTTTGTCCTTCTCAAGCCTGCAAACTTTGTTGTGTATATTTGGTTAGGCATGACTGCAATAGCTGTTTATTTTTGGTGTTTGCATCAAATTGCATGTTTAAAGTTTATTAAGTAGTTCATAAACAAAAGTTTGTCCTTCTCAATTTAAGTTTTTAGTTGTACAACCAAGTTCCTTCTTCATACCATATAAATTAAACTATATGGAGCAAGTGATCTTCTTTTGCCTTTGCATGTATGCTTACATTCTTGATCCGTAATCTAGTGGTGTGGTGAACCTACCCACTACAGCACAACGTCATATCATGCAATGTCTTAACTATGAACAATGTCATATCATTCTACTATTATTTAAACCATCTCTTTATTTGCCAATATGAAATGGGATAAATTGACAGCACACTAACCATTGATACTTATGAGTTCTTGATCTGTAATCCAGTGGTGTCGTGAAGCTGCCAACTCCTTCACAATGTCATTTCCTGCCATGTCTTGACTTGAAAAATACCATATTGTGTTAATGCAATTTTAAATTGTGTCACTTTATTCGTCAGTAAGAAATGTGATGAATTGTCAGCACTGATACTTTTATGATGAGGACATCAATACCATTGTTACACCTACAGCCCCTGCTGCTATACATACTGGACCAATTACTAGAGCTCAAGCACGCCAATTAAATTACCAGGTACTTTTTTTTCTTGGTAATGATTCTAATGTTCATGAGAATATGATGCTGCCTAAATTGGATACATTTGTTTTGCTTACAAATAAAGGGCCTAGCTTTGAGAAGGATGAACATTGGAGCAAGAACAAGCATGGAGATGATGGCATGCGCAAGGGGAACAAGAACGGAGTTACAAGTGATGATTTCAGGACGTGGAAGCCACCATAATGAGTGCATGAAGCCTTGGACGAAATATACAAGATGCTACTTCATACACTACATAAAAAAGACACATCCGTGACATTTTGGGCCGAACGAATTTTTTTCTGTCATAAATATGACACTTCTATGATGATAATTGTGACAAAACCCGGTATCATAATAGATGTGGTGGGCTCCTACTTCTATGACAAAAAATCATGACAAAAAATGGGCTTTTCGTCCTGGGCGAGACGCAGTTGCATGACATTCTTTGGGTCGTCCATGACGGAAAAAAACCATGGTAGAAGCGAGGGCGAGGAAAATTTCGGGGAGTTCCCGGTCACGGTGGGAGGTCGGGGGCCGAGCGATGCATCGCTTTCTCAGACACGACGTGCGTGTGCGTAGGCGTTGGCTCTAACTAAACCCGAAGCGAGGCGTTGGGCTCTAATCGAACCAGCGATTGCAGACCGCAGCTACGCATTACGTAACCCGGCGATCAATCGATGGCTGTTAATCGAACCCGATCGAGCGATTCTTCGCCATCGCTGCTAATCAAGCCGGTCGATGCCGCCTGGATGAAATAAAGTGAGCGCTATGGGGGTGGATGAACAGTGAGTGGTGGTGTTGCCTCTGGATGAAGAGGACCCCGTGGTGTGGAGGGTTGGATGAACAGTAGATGGTGGAGGGGTGGTTGAACAGGACCCCGTGGTGTGGAGGGCTGGATGAACAGTAGACGGTGGAGGGGTGCCCGTGGAGGGGTGGTTGAACAGTAGCCGGTGAGTAGCGCGCAGTGGAGGCAGGATGAACAGGAGCCTGTGGAGGCTGGAGGAGGTCGACGGTAGCCCGTGGAGGCTGGAGGAGGTCGATGGTGGAGATGAACAGTATCCCGTGGAGTTCCGCTTTGCGGCACGCCACATCCCCGATGAACAGGACCCCCGTTTGACCATAGCGCTCCAACACAAGTCCGCTTTCGTCTGCTTTTGGCGGCACGCCACACCCTCCCAATCAACAGGACCCTGCTTTCGACCAGAAGCGCTCCAACACAAGTCTGCTTTGGCCCGTTCTGCGTACGCCACACCACTCCCGATCAACAGACCCTGTTTCGACCGTAGGAGGCCCGTTTCCTCCGTTTTGCGGTACGCCAGACCCCTCCCGATCAACAGGACCCCGTTCCGAACGTAGGAGGTCCGTTTCCTCCGTTGTGCGGTACACCAAGCCTCGTTTCCATCACCTGTTCCGTCCAGCCCTCCCGATGAACACGGCCACGCATTCCGTTCCGACCCAGCCGGTTGGCTCCCACGTCTTCCGTTGCCTCCTGATGAACACGACACATTCTGTTGCCTCCTGATGAACATGACGCATTCCGTTGCCTCCCCATGAACATGACGCATTCCGTTGCCTCCCCATGAACACCACGCATTCCGTTGCCTCCCCATGAACACAACGCATTACGTTGCCTCCCCATGAACACGACGCATTCCGTTGCCTCCCCATGAACATGACGACGACGTTGTTTCTCCGTTCCGACCCAGCCATGTACACGAGCCCTGGCCGTACGTATGCGCGATTAGTCATTCAAGACCATGCCCGTATGTACGTATGTGGCCGTATTTTCTTTCTTGCACCACGCCATCAGACGTACATGTACATGCTACGTGGCGCCTCTACTACGACACGTGCAGCGCCTCTACAATGACGGATGTACGCATACACATTCGTGACCAGAATGACAACGCTACGTACGCTTCGACCAGGTGGGTCCCGACTATCAGGCACTTCCTTGCCTGCGAAGATGTAGCTGGTGGGTCCCAGCAGTCAGGGGGGCGAATCCTTTTGGTTTTTTTGCCCGGATGCACTTCCTTGCGTGCGAAGGTGTAGCTGCTGGGTCCCAGCAGTCAGGGGGAGAATCTTTTTTTTGCCCGAACGCACTTCCTTGCGTGCGAAGGTGTAGCTGGTGGGTCCCAGCAGTCGGGGAGCGAATCGTTTTTTTCGGACGCACTTCCTTGAGTGCGAGGATGTAGCTGGTGGGTCCCAGCAGTCAGGGGGATCGTTTTTTTCGGACGCACTTCCTTGCGTGCAAAGATGTAGCTCGTGGGTCCCAGCAGTCAGGGGGCGAATCATTTTTTTTCGTGAAATACGGTGGCCCGTCTGGTGGGTCCCCGCTGTCAGGTGGAGGAATAATTATTTTGCGCGTAATAAGGAGGCACTTCCTTGCGGGCTGTCGTGGACCTAAATTGTCGCCTCTCCACGTCTGATCCCACGTCCGATGGAAGTCATTCCTTGACCATGTTGACCACGCCGCGCCGAGAGCACCACGGCGGTGGACGACGGCGAGGCCTAGGAAGGGGACGACACGGAGCCAAGGAAGACGCGACAGTGGATGCACATGCGGAGAGGAGTACGAGGGTTCACTGGTTCGGCTGTGCTGCCGTCACCGCAGAATAACAGGGGGCGTGGGTGGGTGGAGGGATGGCCTGGCTAGCGGTGGGAGTAGTAGGGGCGGTGAGGCCTCCGCGGCAGCACAGCCGGCCATGGGAGGCAGGAGCAGGCGGCACGACCGGTGCTGCTTTGGGCGGCTGGAGCAAGAAGACCAGAGGTTGAAGAAGCACGACGGCCGTTGGATGGACATCGTACGGTCACTGTAGCTAGAATCATTTATATTGACTAAGTTGACAAAGCCCTTGGTACGTCAACTTAGTAGGCCCATGTCAGCTTCCAAACGGTGCGCCCGGATGTTAGGGGAGGAATCATTTTTGGGCGGGTGAACCTAGAATATGCGAGATTGAAGAAGAAGCACGGCATCCGTTGGATGGACATCCAACGGCCACTGCTGCTAGAACCGTGTGTTGACTATAACTTGACAAAGCCTTGCATACGCGTCAACTTTGTTTTTTTAGGGGACGCGTCAACTTAGTAAGGCAAGAAGTGTGTGCCAGAGAACTTATAGCCCACTTGAGATTTGTAAGAATGTGTAGCCCATTTTTGAATTCTAATGGAATTTACTATAGCCCATTTACAGTTTGTTAAAAGTACAGCCCATTTCAACCAACCGTTCAAAATAGAATTCAATAAAATTTCCCACATTTTGATGGGATCCGAAATATTTTTATCCCGAAATTTCTAGTCAGATTAAATACAATTTCAATATAAATTTATTTTACGTAAAAATCCAACGAAAAAATTACGCTCGCAACAATTAATGAAATTAAAATTTTCAAAATCCAAAAATAATATTTTATAAAGTAATCACGTGTTTGGTGCATTTTTTTATAGTTACTGCCCAGTTTTTATAATTACATCCCATTTATTATTTCTTAAAGCCCATTTTCTTGTGAAGCCTAATGCATCCCTCCTAGGAAAGATTTGCAGCCAACAAGTGAGAATAACAACTTGACCTTGCCTGGGTATTCTAAAAAAAGTATAGCTGGGCTAGCCATTTTCAGCTTGAAAAAATTAATATCTGGGCTGGACATCTGCTCGGGCTAGACGGGCCACAGCCCGCCCAGTTAATACCTGCAGCGATGTTTTCGTTGTTGTTCAGAGAAGAAAATTTAATATCTGGGCTAAACATCAAAAAACTCTGCAGTGCTCACACCTTAAAAACACAAATACTGCTCGAGCTGCTTGGTCCCAGCTTTCGGCCGCTTCCTGTGCAATTCTTTCGTTTATTGACTACTCCCTCCTTTCTGTTTTATAGTGCTCAATTCAAAAATCTCACCAATCAAGGTAGATGGCGAGTGGTGGAATACTTTTTGTAGTTTTGCAAAAGCCCCTAATTACTACTCTTGTTATCCTCAAAAAATTATGTCTATCAATGCATTAATTGCAATGCATGCATGCATAAAGTACATGCATTGGTCAATTTTCTCTTAATACTTGCATGCAATGATTTAATGCACCTTGGAATCTGAACATGTGATGGAAAACAACCAAATTGAACCTTATAAAATGGAAAAACTAAAATTTTGAGATAAGCCCTATAAACCGGAAAGGAGGGACTACATAGGTTCACAATGGTGTGGGACCGTGATGTCAGGAAACCAGGAGGAAGCAAAATAAATTATAGGTATATATATATATAAATATAATAAGGAGGCACTTGTGTACGTGAGGCTATGGACCTGGTGGGTCCCCATTGTCATCCTCTCCAAGTAAAGTCATCTGCTCGCCAAGACGCTTTCCGGATCAAACAGGCCGCCGCCCGCCCCGCTTCCCGGTGCAGGCGATTGCTCCGCCTTCAAACGACACAAGTGCCCTTCGTCCGTCCATCTACCACCCACATTAATGATATGCGGTTGCCGAGGCGGCTACTCCGGCGTTACACGTCCGTCCCTCCGCCCGCCCACCATTGCTATGTAAACTGCTGCGCCGGCCATAGCCGCAGTCATCCGCATCCGTTCCCTTTCTCCTATCCACACCACTACTTCCCACCATGGATTCCTCGCGCTCCAGCGCTCTTCGGGACGGGCGGACGATGTACCACAAGGAGATGGCAGCCATTGCTGCCGACCGGCTGGCCGGCAGGCAGCCGGAGGACGACGACGTCCCAATGGAGAACATGGTAATCGACGATCCGGCGCCAACCCCCTCCTCCGCGCCATCCTCGCTGGTGCATTGCACCATGACCATCAGTGAGGCACGTGCCCAATATATGGACAGGGTGAGGCAGATGCGTGAGGAGCAGTTCCGGGAGGCGTAGGCCGACGCCGCCTACAACCACCATCTCCTCCAGGAGCAACTGCAAGCGGAGGAGCAGATCGCCGCGGAGCGGGCGGAGCAGGAGGCGCTGCTCGACATTACCGCCGCTTCGCAAGGGCCGCCACGAAGGCCGGGCGGTACCGCATGCGGGTGGCGGAGGCTGCGGACGCCTACAAAGAGTGTCAGGACCCCGATTCCAAGTCACGTCGACCTAGCCGGTAACACCTCATATCACTTTACGGCCTCACGCACGGTATTCCCACGGGTGTCGCCTTACCCTGGCCCGAGACCGTTTGCGTCTTTTGGCTCACGTATATGACAGTGTCGCTAGCATCCACATGACAAAGAACCCGGGCCGACATGGCTAGTCGTGAAACCAAAGCGGCGCTAACCTATGGGGACAGGCATACATGAATCACATCGAGCATGTCGGTCATCAACGTATGTATTCGGGCTGTAGCACTTTGGGCTAACAGGACTCCGGTATCCCGGGTTGTGGCGAGGCTAGGCAGGACTCGAATACCACCGCGTGACATTTCCCAGAAGGGACAGACATATAGGAACGAAGTGAAACACATGCCGCCAGTCAAGTGTCCAAGCGGTAGTCTGGGCTAGCAGGACTCCGGTGAACCGGGTGTAGCGGACTACTATCGCCGGAAGCACGAGACTACATTTCCCCATATGAGAGGCTGCCAAGGATAAACAACTAGTTTGTCGGATCCCACTCATACCAAGCATTTCAATCATACACGCAATATGCGATATGAGTAAATACAACAAGGCATCACAACAAAACTCTACAACTCAAGTACTTTATTTAAGAGGCTCAGGAGCCATACATAACTTATTCATATGTAGGGGTCACATGACCCAACACTCAAGTCATACAACCATACAAGCACATGCGGAAGCAAACTAGTCTCGAGTACAGACTCTAGAAAGAAAGAAAGCTTGTTGGAGCCTTTCTATCTACAATGGCCCTTCACAAGTCCGAGATCACCACACGGTGGCTAGCTCACTCGTCGAAGTCGAGATCTACATAGAATCCATCGGAGGGGGTAGTGTTGTCCTCTGAAAAACATTAATTAAGCAAACATGAGTACGGAGGTACTCAGCAAGTCTTACCACAAAATCCTATCATACATGCACATTCTCAAGAAGGTGGTGGAGTTATTTGCAGCAAGCCAGCTTTGACTCTTGGCTAAGCTATCCTACGTGACACCACTTTGTAAAGCATTTTTCGTACACGAGTCCACTAAACACCATCACAATACTCCACCGTGGATCCTCTCTCGTCATCCCACAAGAGGGCCATCCACGATACTCACACTTATCTTGAGGCTTTTAGTAGTATCCATTTACTTGTCTATGAACTGATATAGGTAACCCAGAAGTCCTTCTCCGTGGACACGGCTATTCGAATAGATCATATTAAACCCTGCAGGGTGTACTTCTTCACACACGCTCTCACCACTTACCGCCGTTTACACGACATGTACTCGGCAACCTTCAAGCGGAAGCCCAACGTGGGTGTCGGCCACAGCCTACCTAAACACTCAAGTCCCTAGTCCAGGTTTATCGCCTATTCGGGTTCCATCCGCAGGAGTCCGCCGAGGTTTCCCATACAGCCCGAACGATGTGTGCAGGGTTCCCGAGATACCAAACGGGCACTTTCGGTACACCGGGCCACGTGCCTACCGCAACACAACCCACCCCTAAGGTCAGCGTTATATGCCCCCAAAGATGCTACAAACACCGTAAACTACTTGCAACTCCCGGACTAAGAACAAGGGTGGTTAAGAAGCGAGAGGGTCCATTGGTTTCAGGCCCAATGCGTGGTAGTAGCTAATTCATGGATCACAAACACAGATCTCAGTTCTTAGGATCGGCTTCAATGAAACAACCCACCATGTACTCCTACATGGCCTCTCATCGATACCTTTACCAAAACGTGTTCAACACTTTCACTCTCGATCCAACACAACCTTTCACTCCAGTTCATCATCCCGATGAGCCAGACCTGACACAACTCTAAGCATAGCAAGCATAGCATGGTAGGAATCACAAACATGGCTCAATCAACTCCTACACATACTAGTGGGTTTCATCTAGTTCTTGTGGCAATGACAGGTCATGCAAAGGAAGTGGGTTCAGCTACCGCAGCACACAACAGTTTGAATCGCGTTGTCTTAATGCAAGAACGAGAGCAGAAGCGAGAACATGGGTTTGTATCGGAATGATCAATGAGTTGCTTGCACGATGGAACGGGGTAGAGTAACGCCCTTCAGATGGATAGTCGAGGTTATCCTCAAAGAACCTATCACGAAAAGCATACCGAAAGTAAACACACATGACAATATGCAACAATATGATGCATGCTGTGACATGGCAATATGGATGTGTGTTGGCCTAATGCAAGCTAAAACAATAGGGGATGAACTCATTTGAATCAAAGATTCAAATGATAGCTCATTTGAAATAACCCTAAAGGTGCATTATCTTATTCTGGTTAAACAGCAAGGTTAACTTGATTTAACATGCATGAAACCTGTACCAATGGATAGAATGGATTTTTCTGATCATTTTCCATATATAAATCTTTGCATTTGGAGTTACAGATTAAAAGTTATAAGCAATTGAAATTTGAATTATATTCTGGAATTTACTGTATTAGAATAAATCCAGAAATTAGATTAATGCGTCAGCCATGCGTCAGCATGACGTCAGGGTCAACAGAGACGTCCAGGTCAAACCTGACAGTGGGTCCCGCGTGTCAGGGTAATTAGCTTAACTAATGTTTAATTAAATCTAAACCTATTAGTTAGCAGGGCTGGGCCCCATCTGTCAGTGACTCATCGGAGTCAACCAGGGCCCACGTGGTCAAAGTCCACGTCGGCTGCACCGGCGACTAGCCGCCAGCGAGCCCGACGCGGCGGAGGAAGTGCTTTTGGCGATTCCGGCGACCAAATGAACCGCGGAGGGTGGCTACGGGTAGCTGGGAGCAAGCCGCGGCTGTTGGTGGAGCAGTTGGGGTCGGGGTGGCCGGAGTTGGCGCCGGCGACGAGCTAAGCGGCCCCCGGGGTTCGGCCGAAGACGAACTTGGGGCTAGAGGGGTCGGTGAGGTGCGGGGAGTGCATGGTTAGACCCCATGGGGTGCGGTGAGTGTGATGGACACCATGGGGTGGCCGGAGAGTGACCGGGAGCACGTCGGCGACGAGCTCCACGGCGGCGGGTGCGGGTGAGCGTGGTTCGTTGCTACTGCACGAGAGCGAGAGAGAGAGGGAAGGGGAGGTAGATGGGCTCACGGGCGACGTAGAGGAGCTCTCGTCGAGGTCAGGGACGGACCGGAGCGACGACGGCGTTGAAGGGGATCTCCAGCGACGGTGGACTCGGTCGAGGGCGGTGTGGTGGATTCGGGGCACTAGAGCGAGCGGGGCTCGGCTGGTTCGGGGTAGTGGAGTGCGGCGGAGCTCCTGGACAAGGTGAGGACGAGCACGGACGGTGGGGAGCACGGTTACGACGATGGTGCGGCGGCGGCGGCGTCGGCCAAGGCGGGGGAGCACGAGGGATAGGAACCGGGGAGGAGAGGAGGTGTCCAGGGGGTTCGGGGGAGAGAGAGAGGGCGATCCTCAGCGGCAGCTGGCGAGAGGAGCGGCGTGGCGGCGACCAGGTGCGTGGCACCCATGCGGTGCCCGCCATCGAAGCACTGGCTTGCTGGCCGAGCCAAGCAGCTCGCTGGCGTGGCTGCTGGGCTGGGCCGGCAGGTGGGCCGGGTAGGGAGGCGCCAGGTAAGTCCTTCCTGTTTTTATCTTTTTCTAATTTTCTGCAACTTTGTGGAGTTTTCTAAAATAGCAAAACAGTTTTAAAATTCACCAAAATGCTCCTGGTCCATTGTTGGAATATTTCCAACATGAAACATTTTGGTTTGGCAATTTTTGGACATTTAAAATATTTTATATAATTTGAAATGCTCAAGTTCAAAAACTTATGAATTAATCCAAGGACTTTTGGATGACCTAGAAAATGATGCACCACTTTTGACATAGGCTCTGAACCAAAGCAAAGATGATGAGCATTTTGAAGGGCATTTCAGGTTCATTGAAATAATTTTTAGTAAACCCTAGTTGAATTAAGGGGGTGTTCTGGGGTTTCCTGCCTTCCCCATTTCAAATTCAAATGAAATTTAAACATGATGCACACCCTAATGCATGGTCTAACTGGGATGTGACAACTCACCCCCACTCAAAAGAATCTCGTCCCGAGATTTAGGATCTGTTGCGAAAAAGGTGGGATACTCAAGTCGTAGACGATCCTCCCTTTCCCAAGTTGCTTCTTGCTCGGAATGGTTTGACCATTGAACTTTTAGAAACTTGATATTCCGACGTCGAGTCGTACGCTCGGCTTGATCGAGAATACGAACGGGATATTCTCGATAGGTGAGATTGTCTTGGAGATCAAGCGTTTCGTGGTCCACTCCACGGATAGGATCCGAGAGGCAACGCCTGAGTTGGGAAACGTGGAAGACATCATGGACTATGGAAAGATGCGGGGGTAGTTCCAATTGGTAGGCAACTTCTCCTCGTTTGGCAAGAATGCGAAAGGGTCCAATGTAACGAGGAGCCAACTTGCCTTTGATACCGAATCGATGGGTTCCCTTCAAAGGAGTAACCCGAAGGTAAGCCTTCTCGCCAATTTCATAAGCCATAGGCTTATGCTTGCGATCATATTGGCTCTTTTGACGAGATTGGGCTGTTTTCAATTTCTCACGAATATCGCGAACCTGCTTTTCCGCTTCTCGAATCATGTCCGGGCCAAAGAGTTGTCTCTCCCGGTTTGACCAGTTAAGAGGTGTTCGACATTTCCGTCCATAAAGAACTTGAAAGGGGCTTTGCCCAAGCTGGCTTGATAACTATTGTTATAAGCGAACTTCGGCGAATGGAAGGCATTTTTCCCAATTCATGCGAAAGAGATGATGTAAGCTTCAAGCATATCCTCTAGGATTTGATTGACTCGTTCTACTTGACCACTTGATTGAGGATGGAAAGCGGTGCTAAAGGAGAAACGAGTTCCCATAGCGTTTTGGAAACTTTCCCAAAATCGAGAGGTGAAGAGACTTCCACGGTCCGAAAGTTAATCTCTAATGGAACACCATGAAGAGACACTATTCGAGAGATGTACAAATCAGCTAGCTGGCTAGCGGTTATACTCTCACGAACGGGTAGGAAGTGGGCTACTTTGGAAAGACGATCAACGAGAACAAAGATAGCGTTATTCCCTCTCTTGGTCCTGGGAAACCCGGTAATGAAATCCATACCGATTTTATCCCATTTCCATTCAGGAATTTCCAAAGGTTGAAGGGTACCAGCAGGCCGTTGATGCTCTGCTTTAACTTGACGACAGACGTCGCAATTAGCAATGTATTGAGCGATTTCCCTCTTCATCCTGGTCCACCAAAACCTCTGGCGTAGGTCTTGATACATTTTAGTACTACCGGGATGAATGGTGAGAGGAGAGTCATGAGCTTCCTTAAGGATCAATCGCCTCAGGTTGCGCACCTTGGGAACCACTAGACGGTCTCCAAAGAACACGACACCTTGTTCATCAATGGAGAAACAATCTGCGACTCCTTTCTTGATGTTTCTCCTGATACGGGAGATTCCCGGATCTACCTTCTGTGCTTTGATGATCTGATCCGTAAGGGTAGGTTTCGCCACCAGGGTGGAAAGGAGTCCTCGAGGAACAATGTGGAGATTAAGCTTACGAAATTTCTCGTGGAGAAATGGTTGACTTTGTTGTAACATCAGGTTGTTACAATAAGATTTTCGACTTAGGGCGTCGGCCATGACATTGGCTTTGCCTGGGGTGTAAGATATTCCTAAGTCGTAATTTGTAATCAACTCGACCCAACGTCTTTGCCTGAGATTCAAATCCGGTTGGGTGAAGATATATTTCAGACTTTGGTGATTAGTGTAGATTTCGCAACGATTACCAAGAAGGTCATGTCGCCAGGTTTTGAGTGCATGAACCATCGCTGCAAGCTCTAGAGCGTGTGGGATAGTTATCCTCATGTGGACGCAACTGCCGAGAAGCGTAGGCAATCACATGACAATCTTGCATGAGTATGCAACCTAGTCCTTGTCGTGAGGCGTCGCAATAGATTAAAAAGTCCTTAGAGAAATCTGGTGGAACAGGTACGGGAGCAGATGTCAGGCGTCTTTTCAGTTCTGAAAGCTGAACTCGACCGTGGGCGTCCATTCGAACTTTTTATCTTTCTTGAGGAGTTCGGTTAGAGGTTTAGCAACTTTAGAGAAATTCTCGACGAAGCGGCGGCAGTAGCTCGCTAAACCGAGGAAACTCCGAACTTGCTTAACCGATTCAGGTGGGGTCCAGTCAAGGACGGCTTGAACTCGCTCGGGATTGACAGCAATGCCCTTACCAGAGATTACATGGCCTAGGTAGGTCACTTCTGGTAACCAGAATTCACACTTAGAGAATTTGGCATAAAGGCGGTGCTCTCGAAGTTTCATCAATACTAGCCGTAAATGTTCGGCATGCTCTTCTTCATTCTTGGAGTAGATGAGTATATCGTCGAGGTATACCACGACGAATTTATCCAAATACTCCATGAAGATTGAGTTAATTAACCGAGAGAAGGTGGCTGGAGCATTGGTTAAACCGAAGGACATGACGGTGTACTCGTACTGGCCATAACGAGTAACAAAGGCCGTTTTAGGAATGTCCCCGTTCTTGATTTTGATTTGATGGTAGCCCAATCTCAAATCCATCTTGGAGAAGACTGAGGATCCAGCGAGCTGATCATACAGATCGTTGATCCTGGGGAGCGGATACTTGTTCTTGATGGTGACCAAATTGGCGTGTCGGTAATCTACAACCATCCGATCCGTACCATCCTTCTTCTTGACGAAGAGGACGGGGCAAGCCCATGGAGATGAACTAGGACGGATGAAACCTTTTTGCAAGGACTCATCGAGTTGTTTCTTAAGTTCAGCTAGTTCTAGGGGTGCCATCTTATAAGGTCTCCTAGAGATTGGAACGGTTCCGGGAACAAGATCTATCATGAACTCGACATCCCTGTCAGGTGGAACACCTGGCAGTTCCTCTGGAAAGACATCCGGAAAATCACGGACTACCGGAATATCTTCGAGGTCTGGAAGGGGGTTGGCATTTAAGGAGTAAAGCTGGCGCTTAGACACTCGGGTTAAAACATTCACTGTCTTGCCCGAAGGATGGGTGAGTTGAACAGTTCTAGAGCAATCAATCATAGCATAATGGGCTGACATCCAGTCCATACCCAAGATGATGTTTATGTCCGAGGACTTGAGAGCTATTAGAGATGCAAGAAAGACTAATCTGTCGACAAGAATTTCATTCCCATGACTTATTCTAGAGGTTTGCCATCTAGAACCAGGAGTTTGAATTTCCATGGAGGTATGCATGTCACAGAATGTGGTGTTGTGCAGTCGAGCATAGCTCTCGAAATAAATGAATGAGATGCTCCAGATCAAAAGAACGATTCTTGGGATGGCAATTAACAAGGAGCGTACCAAGAACGACGTTGGGATCCTCATAGGTTTCTTCAGCAGAAACATAGTTGACGTGGCCACGAGCAGTGGCAGCTGGTTTACCATAGAGTACCTTTCCTGCTGGCTTGCCACGGCCAACAGACTTTCCAACTTGACTGGGGTTGTTTTGGGGACACTCACGGATGTAGTGGCCCGTCTCTCCACACTTGAAGCAAGTTATCACATTTGGGCGTGGAGCAGCATTAGCAGTGGGGCCTCCATAAGTCTTGGGCGGAACATACTGCTGGTTGGGGCGAGGCGCCTCAAAGGATGGCCTCGGGGTGAACCTGGGTGGTAGAGCAGTATTTGGAATCCAAACCCGGCGCTTCTGGGATCCAGAGCCGGATGAAGATCCAGAGTCACGGATGTGCTTGCGTGAAGCCTCAAAATCAGATCGCCTGGCCGCTACCGATAGCCTTATTGACTAGCTTCGGAAAAGAGGTGCACTCATGCGACGAAGGTTGTCTCGGCGTAGCTCAGGGCTAAGTCCCTTGCGGAACCTTGCACCGCTTCATGGCGTCGGCAGAAACTTCTTCGGGAGCATAACGTGCTAACCTCCCAAATTCACGGCTGTAGGCATCCACTGTCAGCCTACCTTGGGTGAAACTGCAGAATTCCTCCCTTTTGCGGTCCATAAGACCTTCTGGGATATGATGCTCACGGAAGGCGGCACTGAATTCAGCCCAAGTTGTAACTTGTCCAACCGGACGCATAGCCTCATAATTCTCCCACCAGAGACTAGCAGGGCCTTCAAGATGATAAGCGGCAAAAGTAACCTTGTCAGCCTCAGCCACGTTGGCAGAACGCAGCTTGTGGTGGATGCTGCGAAGCCAATCATCCGCGTCGAGAGGCTCAACGGAATATTTGAACTTTGGGGGGTACAGCTTGACGAAGTCATTGAGTGAAACCACATCATTTCTTGGCTGGCGTGCGGTGTTTTGTTCAATCCGCTCCAGTAAGCGATTGGTCTCACGCTTATTGCGTTCTGCTTCCAGCATAACCTCGGCCAAAGATGGCGGTTATGCAGATTCACATTCTGGCTGCACTAGGTTCTCCCCGCTCCGAGCAGCAGGATTGTTATGTGGTGTTGACCATCCTAGGAGACAAAGCAAAGGTTTAAACCAGGATGGCAGAATTTAACAAGGAAATGCGGAAGGTAATGGATAACATGGAATGCAAAGATGTTCATCCGTATGACATGGTAATATAAAACTGCCATATATGTACCAACGGTCATACACACCATTCATAGTTTAGTACAAGCCTGGCGGAGTACAACTATAGGAAAAGGCATTACATCTCTTCGGAAGCATCCCAACTTCTATACATTATTTTTCTACACTTCCGGAACGATACACACTAAGTCATATTCCACAAGTCACGCAGGACGATGGAGATACAACTATTACCACACTAGGAATACTACTACTAACTCAGGCAGCTCCATAGTAGTCCTCATAGAAGTCACCACCCAAGCCTGGAAGTGGAACATGATCATCCGGACACAGACAATCCTGTGGGGCCTGTGGACCATAAGGACTCGGATGTGGCCGTGGTCCAACAAACGGTGGCAGACGAGGCCCACGAGGAGGAGTGATGCCCCCAACCTCGCGCCACTCCATAAAGTCTGGCAGACTCGCCCGCACAGGGTACAAGTCCCTCATGTCCATATATCCGGCTTGCACGGCAGGTGCAAACCTAGTCAGAGTAGCCCAGTGGTCAGAACGGGCATTGAAAAGCTCCATACGCAAGGCCCGATTCTCACGGTCCTTGTCCTCCAGCATCTCAGTAGTAGTGCGAAGGAGTGAGTCCTCATGGGATGCATCGCTGTACAAACCCTGAAGGTAGCCATGCGCCTGTGGAGGGATCTTTGGCATGTAGGGGAAATCAGTGTTGCCCAGCAAGGCAGTTCTGGCTCGAATAATAGTCATCATAGAATAGGCTGCATCTTGCACGGACATTCCAATAGTGATCCCGAGCCCATAAGAACAGTGAAGTGGTTCAGTAGCTCCGGGATAAGATGGATAAATCCGGACCGTGCACAGATATTGGCTTTGGTTGAAATCCCTAAACTGCTCCTCGACGCTATATTCAGGATACCATCGATAACCAGTCTCAATCATCACCCGAACCAGCATTGCCGTGTGACCACACACACCAATGCAACGGGTCAAACGAACCACTTGGTTCTGGGGACGGGTGGCCATCTGAAAGCACAGCCACAATGCAAAGACATTAGAATTTCTAGGGAAAGTCGGGCAGCACAACATCTGTAAATGCTCAAAATCAGATTCGAGACATTCAAAATCAGATTGCAAAACCACTCAACAACATCATATCAAGGTTCTGGTTCAACTGATAGCATGCTAAAAATTAGTATAACCGAACTGAGGAGGTAACCAACAATCCTGTAAGTTACTACGGATTAGTAACACGTGAACCTGATAGAGAGAAGAGAGCCTAGTCCTATACCCACGTCGAATGAGAAGAGGATGACTCAGATCAGGGGCATAAGATAAAGGAGTAAAAGAGCCTTACGTTCCTCCCAAAATCAATTCCCCTACATATAACTAAAGCATTTCTAGACTCAACATCGACCGGTTTGGCTTAGCGAACCTACAGCAGCCACCTTTCTCGATGCCAACGCTGTCAGACCCCGATTCCAAGTCACGTCGACCTAGCCGGTAACACCTCATATCACTTTGCGGCCTCACGCACGGTATTCCCACGGTGTCGCCTTACCTCGCCCGGGACCGTTTGCGTCTTTTGGCTCACGTATATGACGGTGTCGCTAGCATCCACATGACAAAGAACCCGGGCCGACATGGCTAGTCGTGAAACCAAAGCGGCGCTTAACCTATGGGGACAGGCATACATGAATCACATCGAGCATGTCGGTCATCAACGTATGTATTCGGGCTGTAGCATCGACTAACAGGACTCGATATCCCGGCTGTAGCAGGCTAGGCAGGACTCCGAATACCACCCGCGTGACATTTCCCGAAGGGACGGACATAGGAACGAAGTGAAACACATGCCGGCCAGTCAAGTGTCCAAGCAGTAGTCTTTGGGCTAGCAGGACTCCGGTGAACCGGGCAGAGCGGACTACTATCGCCGAAGCACGAGACTACATTTCCCCATATGAGAGGCTGCCAAGGATAAACAACTAGTTTGTCGGATCCCACTCATACCAAGCATTTCAATCATACACGCAATATGCCAGATATGAGTAAATACAACAAGGCATCACAACAAAACTCTACAACTCAAGTACTTTATTTAAGAGGCTCCGAGGAGCCATACATAACTTATTCATACAGGTAGGGGTCACATGACCCAACACTCAAGTCATACAACCATACAAGCACATGCGGAAGCAAACTAGTCTGAGTACAGACTCTAGAAAGAAAGAAAGCTTGTTGGAGCCTTTCTATCTACAATGGCCCTTCACAAGTCTGAGATCACCACCTGGGTGGCTAGCTCACTCGTCGAAGTCGAGATCTACATAGAATCCATCGGAGGGGGTAGTGTTGTCCTCTGAAAAACATTAATTAAGCAAACATGAGTACGGAGGTACTCAAAGAAGTCTTACCACGTAATCCTATCATACATGCACATTCTCAAGAAGGTGGTGGAGTTATTTGACAAGCCAGCTTTGACTCTTGGCTAAGCTATCCTACGTGACACCACTTTGTAAAGCATTTTTCGTACACGAGTCCACTAAACACCATCACAATACTCCACCGTGGATCCTCTCTCGTCATCCCACAAGAGGGCCATCCACGATACTCACACTTATCTTGAGGCTTTTAGTAGTATCCATTTACTTGTCTATGAACTGATATAGGTAACCCAGAAGTCCTTCTCCGTGGACACGGCTATTCGAATAGATCATATTAAACCCTAGGGGTGTACTTCTTCACACACGCTCACCACTTACCGCTTTACACTACATGTACTGCAACCTTCAAGCGGAAGCCCAACGTGGGTGTCGGCCACAGCCTACCTAAACACTCAAGTCCCTAGTCCAGGTTTATCGCCTATTCGGGTTCCATCCGCAGGAGTCCGGCCGAGGTTTCCCATACAGCCCCGAACGATGTGTGCAGGGTTCCCGAGATACCAAACGGGCACTCGGTACACCGGGCCACGTGCCTACCACAACACAACCCACCCCTAAGGTCAGCGTCGCGTGCGGCCCCCAGCATGCTACAAACACTAGAAACTACTTGCAACTCCCGGACTAAGAACAAGGGTGGTTAAGAAGCCGAGAGGGTCCATTGGTTTTGGGCCCAATGCGTGGTAGCAGCTAATTCATGGATCACAAACACAGATCTCAGTTCTTAGGATCGGCTTCAATGAAACAACCCACCATGTACTCCTACATGGCCTCTCATCGATACCTTTACCAAAACGTGTTCAACACTTTCACTCTCGATCCAACACAACCTTTCACTCCAGTTCATCATCCCGATGAGCCGCACTGACACAACTCTAAGCATAGCAAGCATAGCACGGTAGGAATCACAAACATGGCTCAATCAACTCCTACACATACTAGTCGGTTTCATCTAGTTACCGTGGCAATGACAGGTCATGCAAAGGAAGTGGGTTCAGCTACCGCATGACACACAACAGTTTGAATCGCGTTGTCTTAATGCAAGAAACGAGAGCAGAAGCGAGAACATGGGTTTGTATCGGAATGATCAATGAGTTGCTTGCACGATGGAACGGGGTAGAGTAACGCCTTCAGATGGATAGTCGAGGTTATCCTCGGGGGCAGAACCTATCACGAAAAGCATACCGAAAGTAAACACACATGACAATATGCAACAATATGATGCATGCTATGACATGGCAATATGGATGTGTGTTGGCCTAATGCAAGCTAAAACAATAGGGGATGAACTCATTTGAATCAAAGATTCAAATGATAGCTCATTTGAAATAACCCTAAAGGTGCATTATCTTATTATGGTTAAACAGCAAGGTTAGCTTGATTTAACATGCATGAAACCTGTACCAATGGATAGAATGGATTTTTCTGATCATTTTCCATATATAAATCTTTGCATTTGGAGTTACAGATTAAAAGTTATAAGCAATTGAAATTTGAATTATATTCTGAATTTCTTGTATTAGAATAAATCCAGAAATTAGATTAATCGTCGACCATATGCGTCACCATGACGTCGTGGTCAACAGAGACGTCCAGGTCAAACCCGACAAAGGTCCCGCGTGTCGTGGTAATTAGCTTAACTAATGTTTAATTAAATCTAAACCTATTAGTTAAAGGTGTCCGGGCCCCATCTCGCCGCTGACTCATCGGAGTCAACCAGGGCCCACGTGGTCAAAGTCCACGTCGGCTGCACCGGCGACTAGCCGCCGGCGAGCCCGACGCGGCGGAGGAAGTGCTTTTGGCGATTCCGGCGACCAAATGAACCGCGGAGGGTGGCTACGGGTAGCTGGGAGCAAGCCGCGGCTGTTGGTGGAGCCGGTTGGGGTCGGGGTGGCCGGAGTTGGCGCCGGCGACGAGCTAGGCGGCCGCCGGGGTTCGGCCGAAGACGAACTTGGGGCTAGAGGGGTCGGTGAGGTGCGGGGAGTGCATGGTTAGACCCCATGGGGTGCGGTGAGTGTGATGGACACCATGGGGTGGCCGGAGAGTGACCGGGAGCACGTCGGCGACGAGCTCCACGGCGGCGGGTGCGGGTGAGCGTGGTTCGGTTGCTACGCTGCACGAGAGCGAGAGAGAGAGGGAAGGGGAGGTAGATGGGCTCACGGGCGACGCCAGGAGCTCTGCCGAGGTCGGGACGGACCGGAGCGACGACGGCGTTGAAGGGGATCTCCGGCGACGGTGGACTCGGTCGAGGGCGGTGTGGTGGATTCGGGGCACTAGAGCGAGCGGGGCTCGGCTGGTTCGGGGTAGTGGAGTGCAGCGGAGCTCCTGGACAAGGTGAGGAGGAGCACGGACGGCGGGGAGCACGGTTACGACGATGGTGCGGCGGCGGCGGCGTCGGCCAAGGCGGGGGAGCACGAGGGAGAGGAACCGGGGAGGAGAGGAGGTGTCCAGGGGGTTCGGGGGAGAGAGAGAGGGCGATCCTCAGCGGCAGCTGGCGAGAGGAGCGGCGAGGCGGCGACCAGGTGCGTGGCACCCATGCGGTGCCCGCCGAAGCACTGGCTGCTCGCCTGGCCGAGCCAAGCAGCTACCGGGCGCTGGCCGATGTGGCTGGGCAGGTGGGCCGGGTAGGGAGGCGCCAGGTAAGTCCTTCCTGTTTTTATCTTTTTCTAATTTTCTGCAACTTTGTGGAGTTTTCTAAAATACCAAAACAGTTTTAAAATTCACCAAAATGCTCCTGGTCCATTGTTGGAATATTTCCAACATGAAACATTTTGGTTTGGCAATTTTGGACATTTAAAATATTTTATATAATTTGAAATGCTCAAGTTCAAAAACTTATGAATTAATCCAAGGACCTTTGGATGACCTAGAAAATGATGCACCACTTTTGACATAGGCTCTGAACCAAAGCAAAGATGATGAGCATTTTGAAGGGCATTTCAGGTTCATTGAAATAATTTTTAGTAAACCCTAGTTGAATTAAGGGGGGGTGTTCTGGGGTTTCCTGCCTTCCCCATTTCAAATTCAAATGAAATTTAAACATGATGCACACCCTAATGCATGGTCTAACTGGGATGTGACAAAGAGGCTAGCAGAGAGGGCGATGAAGCGGGCGAGGCGATGTTTGGCGAGACCGAGGACGAGGCAGAGGACAATGCCGGCTCCAACGAGTCCCTGCTCCGCTGGCGTCGACGAGGCCCTACACAGCCGAGGCCCCACGGCGCCAACAACGAGGCAAAGAACACCGCCGGCTCCGCCGAGGCCCCGCCGAGGCCCCGCCCCGCCAGCAACGAGGCAGAGGACATCGCCGGCTCAGCCGAGGCCCCACCCTGCCGGCAACGTGGGGGAGGATTTCCACCGCTCCGCTGAGGCACCGCCCGCCGGCAACGAGACAGAGGACATCGCCGGCTCCGCCGAGGCCCTGCCCGGCTGCCAATGAGGCCGCGCCACACAGAAAACGAGGAAGAGTAGAACACGGTAGGTCGCCGCCGCTCGGGTCCAAGTAAGGCCACCGCTACTACCCTCCGGCTGAAGCCAAGCTAGGCAGGTTGACCATTGATGGCCGGTTAGCTTCTTGGCGGCAATGTGGAGTAGGAGAGTTGCGCTGGAGAAGAACGCTGCTTCTAGTTAACTGCTTGTGCAGTTGGCTGACTGACACGTGGGCCCAACATGCCACATGTTAGTTACGCAACTGCACCTGCAGTTAAGTCACTGAAGCTTCTGTTCGGCTCAGCGGGACACAGGTGGGTAGCTTCGGTTAATTAATTATACCTCCAACGCACCCCTTTTTAGTTGAAGAATGTATGAAATGCAATGAAATCTGGCATGTTTATATGAAATCCAACTGTGTATGAATGAATTTATTTTGATTAGTTCGAATTCATGTATCACTGGCATTGGATGAACATGCAAAACAATACGTACTAGCATTATTCCCAGGGTGATCACCTCATTTGCAGCAGTTTCACATGTACTCCCTCCGGTCCTTTCTAGTCTGCATACAAGTTTTGTCTGCAGTAAAAGTATCTCTACTTTGACCAATCTTATACAAAAAAGTATGCACTTTCACAATATGCGATGTAAAAAGGAACAGAAGGAGTACAAAGAGTTTGAGCAGCTTTTTAGCGTTTCTGTACATTGCAATCAAACACACAGGCCTGGCAATTCATAGAGAACATTCAAAACAATCGATGATTATGCATCTCAGTGACTCACATGTCAGAGGCAATATTTACTTCACAACTAAAGAATAAAGAAAAAATTGATCGACGCTGGGCGACAAAGAAAGGGCGTCCCGTTCGAAAATATCAAACGCATGTCTTGCTAAAATCAATGAGTAAAATTTGGCAAGGTTGTCCCATTCCAAAATATCAAATGCCTATGATTATGGAATGGGCAGGGTTTGCCATCAGTTCGGACATTGACATGGCACCCCGTGCTAAATAAACCAGCTTTTCTTTTTGTGCAGTTCAACCAAAATCAACCAAATTCGCGCGTAGCTTGTCTGATTTCGCCCTTATATGTTGCAACGCCTTGAACTTATCGGCACCTCCTTTCTTGTGGTGGAAATGAATAATTTGATGCATTCATGAACATTTTGTGCAGTTCCCATTGAAATCAAGCTGAGCACCCCTGTTTGCACAAATACAAAAAAGTGATTAGTATAAAGCAAACTGTACTATGAATTGACAGTTTCAACAGGCTCATACATGGTCCATGTAGAACACACTTTTAGAAAAATGGAACTCACCAGAAAGAATCCTAGAACATTGTACTCGCGCATCACAGCAAAAAAATGGAGATTTGTCAGTCCTTCTGAGCTGAAGTTAGTTTGGTCTTGTGGGGAGTAATGTAACCATCCTTCAACTGCTCCTTCTGATGAGAAGATAGACAGGGCTTCTTCATTCTGGCATAATCTGAACTAGTCACTTCACGTACTCCATATTCTTCTTCAGAGGAAGATGATCCCTGTTTGCAAAGACAAGAGGACTAGTAAATGCTAGCATCCTGTTTGCTCAAAAAAGGAAAGGAAATATTTAAAACAAAGACAGATGAAGCACTTCTCAAGGACAATACCACTTTTTCATGACAAGATTCTAAACATTAGCACAACACCAATAGAGATGACAAAGCTCAATCATATGGATGAAATCAGTGGGCGAGTACCAACCTTTGTCAGGAGGCTTATTGTGTAGAGCATACAGATGAAGCACTTCTCCGGAACCATCTGTTGCTATCTACGGTGGTGGTCATGCTTACTATATACTCCTTGATTAGTTTAATGTTTCCAACATCTTCTTGTGCAGTTCCACTAAAATATATGGTATCTTCAAAGAAGATCCCAGTTTGCACAAGTAGAGATAATTACGTATTACACTAAGAGTGGCATCAATCAGTGGCAAAATAATTGCTCGTTCCAGCCATAGCAATAAATTAAGATGTAAAACTATATCATTACTTGTGTCATCACAGTTCCAGTGCTTCATTACAGCACCCGGAGTTGATTTTTGTTTTTCTTCCGCTTGTTCTTCCCCTTCATCACTTGGTTCAATAACAGACAAGCTTCGCCTTCAATGTAAGATTTGGCATGTCAATTAGGGAGCACAAGTATAGCACTAAACTTAATTTTCTGATGAAAGTGGCAAAATATAGGCCAGCATTTGTGAAATATCCTTATCTTACCTCAGTGGATATTACGGTGCACATACAGATTGGATGTCTTGTCTCCATTTGTGCAGTTCACTAAAATCAAGCAACATTATCGAACAAGTAGCACAACCTATGAAAGCACACTGCAGAATCATGTGAAAGAAGGCTAGTACTGACCTCTCATGCTGCGGAATTCAAACAACTCACAAGAAGAAGATCTAAACCAAATTTGCCTTAACAGATAGGAAGTAAGATCTCCTCTTGTGCAGTTCCACTAAGATCAAACAATCAAGCAACGTTGTCGGTGTGACATTTTGGTCGAACTGCACAAAACACTCTTAAAACAAAAGTGTTTTGCGCAGTGCAACAAAAGGTCACAATGGCAACGAGGTGAAGTAGATAACCCTCTTTACACAGAGGTGCAATGGAAACAATAAGTGGTCAATAACGGTGGATGACACAGAAGCCAACAAAAAGAAGCATCTACCTTATCTAAATGGGAAAGAAAGCAAGACAGTAGCATTTCTCAAACGGTGGCATTGATTAATATTAACATAGAGATTATATTAACAATAAAATTCATTAATCATGTAATTTGCTTTTAACTGTGGCATTGCATCAATTTTCCAGCGGCATTATTAAAGGTTGTTTGTTTATAGGGACATTTTAGTGTAGGGACTAAAAAACTCCATGTCAGTCCCATCTAAACCAAACAGGAGGGACTTTTAGGGACTAAAAGTGGGCATTTGGGACTAAAGAAAGAAGACCCCGAGGGAGTCTTTTTGGGACTTTTTCCAACAGTTGCCCCTGCCACGCATCGCACCTTGTCTCTATTAGTTCATTACTATGGGTAACATGGTATTTTAGCATGTCATTTAATAACCTCTAGTCCATGTTTAGTCCCTGGAACCAAGCAGGTAGGGACTAGGGAGTTTTTAACCAAATAGGGCCTTGGATTAACAACAGCTAATGAGTTGCACGGGACAGTGGACGCACCAGCAAAATGTGCATCTACCGATGTACTGTGGTCATGCACAGTCTGTTGGAACAAAGAACAAACAACCCAAGGAGCATATTTGTGTTGGTCCCAGTTTTGTTATCTTTAGACACCTTTTCCTATGTGAGTGCAGCAAATCTAGTCCTGCTCAAACTCTACAGCCTTGTCCCTTCCTTTCCTTTTTGAACTAGTACTTTCGCCCCTTCCTTTCCTCTTTGAACCATGTCCTAGATTTATGCGATACAACTTTCCCCAATACTTTCCCCCATTCCTTTCCTCTTTGAACCACGTCCTAGATTCATGCTATACAACTTTCCCCCTTCATTTTCTCTTTGAACTACGTCCTTGATTCATGCTATATACAACTTTTCGCACTCCTTTCCTCTTTGAACCACGTCCTAGATTCATGGTATACATGCAGCTAGAGCAATGCATGTGGAGTAACTAAATTATACCTTAAGGTTCTTGGGGCGTGGTTCGGTGGGCGACGGGACGGCGGCGAAGAAGAAGGGGTCGGAGGCCCTCCTGCGCCGCCGATGGGTGGAAAGTGAACAGCTGCACCGATAGTGGATTCCCTCCCTCGCCGACGGCGACATCGTTAAGCCTCCTTCCCTTCCCAGCGGACGGATCCTGCCGGCTCTTTGAGCAGCGGTGAGGGGAGAGAGAGAGAGGCCAACGAAGTCTTGTTTAGATCTAGAGAGGGTGAGAGAGTGTGAAGAGAGCAACTACAAGCGCCGAGGCTCCAGTAGAGAGGCGAGAGAGTGTGAAGAGAGCAACTACAAGCGCTGAGGCTCCAGCATGTATATATATACTAGAGAGAGTGTGAAGCGTGCAAACCCTAGAAAACATTTTGACCAGTCAAAGAATCCTCCTGGCACAAATTATGCTCAAGTGTAGTTATCAAACCCGAGACCTCAAGTTTGATGAGCGAACAGGCTAACCAGCTACACAACCCTCCCGTTATGTTCAACGAGAGGAAAATAACCTTTTATACATTCCTGCATTGTGTGACAAGCATGCCGTTTTTTTTGTGTGTGTGGGAGTCATTGGGATTTCAATCATAATCGTGTCATGTGGCTTTGGTGGTAAGACTATCCACAGTGGTGCAGAAATAATGCTGCCTTAGGCACCTTACCTCTCTGCACGTAGTATGTTGGGTCCCACCAGTCAGAGGGTGAAACAAACAAATTAATAAGAAAAATCAAAAGCGCCAGCGGTGTATCTTACCTCACACATCTCGCTACTGGTCGGGAACACTGTCCAATTGATCCCTCTGTTCGCTCACGTACTATTTTAAGTGAATCCTTATAATAACATGCACACAAATTTTGGGCACTTGTATTCGACTTAAGTCAGTGTGCCTCCGTATCTCGTATACTTACTACTCCCTCCATCTAGGTGTAATAAGTCACGTTAGAAGGTGCAACGGGACCAAGGTGTGTGTGTGTGTGTGTGTGTGTGTGTGTGTGTGTGTGTGTGTGTGTGTGTGTGTGTGTGTTTGTGTGTGTGTGTGTGTGTGTGTGTGTGTGTGTTTAACAGCATGTGTGTGTTAGAGAGAGCGACAGATCGACCTAGTCCTATAGAGAGATGGTGTGTGTTGTACGATTTTAGCCGCGAGAGTCGGTGCATCCTCTCGTTTTCGGGCGTGTCCGGTAGGGACATATGGACAGCTGCCACGCCCACTCCTGACCAGCCTGGCCCACCCAAAGCCCCTCCATCGCCAAGGCTTCCCGCCTGAAAGCAGTCGGCGCCGCCCAAAGAATCGGTGCCGCATTCATGCCGGGCAGAGCGGACGCGACCTCTCACCGGGCGCAAGAGTGATGGTTGCTTCCTCCGTCCAACTTCATCTTTGGGTCTATGTGATTTGATGGCTCATTGGTCTTTATTCTTGAGGTGGTAGGACTGCTGGATGTCCCACGCCGCGAAATGAGGTACTACTACTACTAGATTACAATTTTCTCCATTCTTACAGCGAGGCGTGCAAGAGCGATGAAAACACGCAGGCTCGGTGATTACATGGCCCACCTCACACTATCACCGTGCGACACCTAACTGTTTACATAGTACTCCCTCCGCTCCTAAATATTACTAGATGAGTCCTGCGTTCTTGCGGAACAACAGTATATCTCTCTGCGCAAAATTATCGATTTCATAGAACTAAAAAAAACTCTATAACCGCATGACAGATGTCATAGCCAAAGTAAATAAACTCCCATCATCATTTAGATCATCCCATGTAAGGAAAAAAGATCAGCCAACTCCTACTGCATAATGGGATTATATTTTTCTTTTCGACATGTTAATGGGACTTAAAAGCTCACTTACATGCATGCTATGGGTGCATGCTTGCATGCGAACATGTTGATGTGATTTAAAACCCACTCACATGCATGTGCCATAAAGATTTCTGCATGCTTGCATGTGGCTTAGTGCGGAGCCTCTCAACGTCTAGATCAGACGGCTATTATGGACTGATTTACTTCATCTAACGGCTACATCAATTTTGATGATGTGGCTCAAGGAGAGGATAGAGAATTCCAAGTATTGGGGGGCTAGCTATTACTAGTAGATAAGTCTTTGTAGAGATTCCACTAGGTGAACTACATACGGAACAAAATGAATGAATCTACACTTAAAATGCATCTATATACATCTGCATGTGGTTCATGGTGAAATCTCTACAAAGACTTATATTTAGGAACGGAGGAAGTACTAGTATAGTACGTAGTAATTTATCAGCGAGATAAATTTGTACAATGCTATGAAGCTTCCAACTTCTGTTTCATGTATCTTGCGTCCAAGGTTGCCCGTTGCAACATTTCGTCAAATACAAAGGAGACTAACATGCATGCTATTGCATCTCAATGATTGATAGATCATAGCAAATATGTACTCCATCTGTTCCAAAATAAGTGTCTCAATTTTGTGCAAACTTTAGTACAAAGTTGTACTACTACTAAAGTTGACACTTATTTTGGAACAGAGGCAGCTAAAGAAAAAAACGATCCATGCAGTCCCTAGCCCTTGAACCGTGAACCTTGACCAGGCTTCAATTTGCTGGCAACGTTCGAGCTTCCTAATAAATGAAGTTTGCAACCTTTTGACCATCGGATCATTTTGTGCAGTTTCACCAAAATCGAGATGAGCATCCCCGTGGCAAAGAAATTGAAGAAGCGTGATTAGAATAAGATTATCGGGACTAGTTGATGAGAAATAAACTCATCACAAATACAAAGACGTAGAAGCCAGTAGAAGTATAAAAGGGCAAAGAAGTAGAGAAATATCCACAGTGGAAGTCTTGTGGGCAGGAGCGATGGTGCAAGCCGGCTGTAAAGGGAGTTGTACCTAAGGGACGTAGCTCAACTTTGAGGAGGGCGGCGGGAGGCGGCAACTTCCCACGTCGCAACGGTGAGCAATGGACGAAGGCAACCTCACCGGCTTTGTGAGAGAGAATGGCGGGGACCCCTGATCGAGACGTGCCGACAGTGGGTTTTCACCGTCGGTGACGGCCACCGCATTACACTAAGCATCCAGCCCTTCCCCAAGCGGACGTGATCCGCCGGGATGTTAGAGATGTGGCCACAGTCATTTTGTGCGAGAGAGTGTGAAGAGAGCAACCCCAGCAAGCAACCGTGTAGGCTGGCCCGTCCTGACTATGTATATAGTGGAGCGGTTTCCATTTCTCTCCATATGAACCTATCATATTGCGTACGTGCCACTGAAGAAAAAAAAACTTTATTTATAAATGACGTGGCACCTACTACTCATTCTCCTATAACCTTGCGCTTGGCATCTCCAAAATATTAACCTTGCGATTGGCTCTTCGCCTCTTCGGGAAGTCGAGCAATAATGGTAGTGCAGTATATATCGTTCTGGCTATATGAGACCGAATGAATTTTTTCACGTCCACCACATGGGCGAGGGTCGAGGGGCGAGGGAGAGTGCTACATACGGAGCAAAATGAGTAAATCTACACTCTAAAATACGTCTATATACATTAGTGTTTGGAGTATGTACTAGTAGTTCATATTGAAATCTACTAAAGGACATATATATTCAAAACAATATGATATAATCTCTATAACCAAGGTAGTAGGGACGAGGAGTAAACGGAGGGAGTAGTAATTTTTTCTCCTCGTCCTGCGAGCCATCGCGCGCATGGGCGAGGGAGCGGGCGTAAGGCGGAGCAAGCTTCACCTCATCATGCGAGCCACCGCGCCCGTGGGCGGGGGAGACGGCGTACTAAGCAAGCTTCTCCCTCATTCTACGAGTTGACGGGACACATCAAAAGTACTCCAGTGTGTAGAGCCTTGCCTCTAAGGTAGGCCCCACATGGTTTGCCTCTTTTTTAACATAACACGTCAAATCGCAATTTGTTTGTTCACCCGTGGTAGACGATCCTCCCTCCACCAAGTGGACAACCAATACACGTGCCAAATTACCACGTGGGCTGCCTTTTAAATGACAGAAATGAGCTCCACCGTGTACCCGCAGGTGTGGTTGGGAAAGAAACGGAGTACGTCTGCGTGCATGCACCTCTTCTCTTCGTGCACGTCCCCCACCTACGTGGGTGTGTGTGAGAGATACAAACCGTGTTCGTGAGTGTTTTTTGTTTTGGGGTGGGGGTGCGGGTGGGGTGGGGGGTTGATTTTGTGAATTATTTGTGGGAATATGTGTCGATGACATCTCAAACAAAATTTTGCATGCAATGTGTGTGAAATGGAGGCCTATCCATATCATACATAGAGGGTCAGGCAATCCACGAGAAGAGAGGGAGGGGTCATAGCTATCGATAGAGTCGAAGAGAGGATCAAGTGGGTGGGTGCGAGATTGATGAAGAGAGCCATCGAAATTGTGCGTGTGTGCAAGTAAAAGATATAGGGCGACTGGCCTACCGGAACGTTAGAGGGCACATGTCAAGTTTGTGTGTGGCAGGGAGACATAACTAGAGCGCTCGATGTATCGGTGTGTGTGGGGGGAGGGGGGTGGGGGAGGGGGTAGGCAGAGGTCTAACTATAGAGGTAGAACGACTCGTATATGTGTTGAGAAGGAGAGACCCAGCTATGTCTTGAGGGAGATCGGTCGACATCCATACATAACTGAAGGACGGGAAATATGATGGGATAGAGAGAGAGAGAGAGAGGAGAGAGAGGGAGGGAGAGGGGTAGAGTGCTGGATGGGTGATGGAGTTGCTTCTCGGAGATGGTGGGAGAGGCCTACTAGACAAACTGAGGGTGGAACTGCAATGTTATCAATAAGAGTGGGGATGTGTTTCTGTGTGTGCCTGTGAGTGATAGATCTGTTGGGACGCATCCATGGATGATGAAGGGGAACCATGTGTTTGGTAAGCAAACCTAACTAGATCGGTAGATCAATTGTTGTTTGTCGGAGGAAGGGAGAGACACAACTAATGAGGTAGATCGATCGACGTGTGGGTAAAAATGAGTTATAAGGACCTAGCTAGCTATATGTATAGCGAGAGATCGGTCGGTGTACGTCCATTTGTTAGAGGCAAATAAGGCCCAGCGAGACGGATAGACAAAGAGAATGGATCTAGGAGGTGGTGCGAGTGGCCCAACTACTAGCTAGATAGGGGGAGGAGTGTGCGGTTGTGAGATCAATGAAAAGAGGGGCGAGAGTTTACACGTGTGTCTGGCCGTATGAGAAACACGAGGCAAGGACACATAAAGGAGGAGATTGAAGGTGTGTGTGTATGTTGTAGGCAGGCATAGCTGGAGAGGTTTATCGATCGGTGTGTGTCGGAAAGGAGTTGTGGAGACTCTGGGAGAACGACCTAAAGAAAAAAATGAATGTGCCCGATGGATAGAATGCCGAGGGAGGGGGAGGGCGAGGAGGGCGTGTGCATGCACGAGAGAAAGTTAGTGGTAGCTACAAAGGTTAGAGGATTGTGTGGGTGTAAGAGACTAACAAAGATCATAATTTGATATGAAAGCGGATTCATATATTTGAATAGGAGATCATAGTGTTTTAAACATTGCATGCATGAATATAGCGGTGATACACGTGTTGTGCACATGTTATACCATAATGTGAAAATGCATGGCATTTGCAACTCACAGCTAAATGCCGAACAATCTAAACCATACTATACATCAAACAATCTCACATTTTATTTGAATTTATTTGAATTTGTGGTAATGTGTGGTGTTTGCAACTCACATCTAAATACTTGTAGGCGTAGGGGGCGGGGCACCATACATAATGTGATAAACACATTATACATATGAGACATGGTTTAGATTATGAAGATCTAGCTAGAGCTAGAAATGTAATGTTATTTGAAATCAAAATAAAGTGGATTCACACATAGTTCATATGTAACTCGAGACTAATCATGTGGTGTGCTGTGAAGATAATACACAAACGATGGTTTAACTTGACAATAATGATGATTTTAGATCTTATTAAAATAGAGAAACGAATTCTAATGCTTTGACTTCACAACAATCATTACTGTAGATCTTATTCAAATAGAGAAATGAATTCAAATTTAGTTCATATTGAAGCGGTAGTATAATCGTTTGGAATGCAATAAAACGTTCATTTGAGTAGTAGGTTGCATGCATTATACACGTAGCGAAATATTTTAATTGAACATAACATGAAGTCAAAGTTTTGAATGAGATTAGTAGTGTGCATTGATTTGGTACAGTACACGTTAGGCTTGTCCGGAAATTTCAACCCGCGCCTTGTTAGCCCGAAATATTTAAGAGATATCTTTGTCTTGTTGTGCTCCGACAACTCCCTCCATCTCAACCCGCGCCTTGCTATTCCGAAATTACAACGCTGCGAAAACTCCCACCTCTGTGAAATCCCGACACGCGAAATGCCCGTGGTACCCTCGAACCGAAAGAACCTCCTCAAATCGGTGGGGGTACTTTCGTAACTTACCCCACATTTCGGACAAGCGCGTCTCTAAGCCATGGTTCCCCACTGCCATCCCATCCGCCCACCCATTCGTACACCGAAGCTGCGAAAACCCATGACGAAACCGCACACCCTGCTCCATCCGCCACCCAGCCTGAGCCTCTTCCCCGATGACGTCGTCCACAGCAACACCTCGACGTCCCTCATCCACCGTACCGGATGAGGATCCATCGTCAATCTCATCGTCCCGCCGGTTCAACCACCCATCCTCCACCTCCAAGGAGCTGCCCCGACGTTCCCCTCGTCTTTCGCGCCACCTCCATTCCTACACCGCCGTCTTCACCTGCACCACCGAAAGAGCATCATCATCACTGTTTCCTTGGATGAAGCTGCGGCCTAATCGGCGCCACCAGAGAGGTTGTACACTAATCGCCGCATTTGCTTCTTGATTCGATCTCACGGTGCTGCCGGCGCTCGGTCCCGAGCCGACACGGCACGGCTCCATCCACGGCGGCGTCGCCGGCCACTTCCTCCACGGCGTCGCTCCATCGGCGGCGACGTCCACATCAGTAGGAGTTGTTGCTGCTTTAGCTCTCGCTCGCGCTGCTGCTCTGCTCTTGCTCTCGGTCCCTTACCTGGTCTGCTCTTTCTATTGCTCTTGCTCGCGCTGCTCCTCTCGCTCTTGCTCTTGCTTGCGATGCTGCTCCAATTTAGCTACACTTCAGTCGACTAATCGACTTTTGGCTCGATCGATTTTTGGGGGCTCGCTGGGTGAAGGAAGAACCAGCCGCAGCGGGGAGGGGGGCTTGCCGGAGAGGTACCCCACTATCTATCTTAGGGTTCAGGACGGCGGCGGTGGTCGCCGACGGTGGCGGGGCGTTGGCGGGGCGGTGGTGTCGGGATCGCCGGAGAAAAAGCTCGGCACGGGGGGCCTAGAGGGATGGCCGGGGCGGCGGCGGACCGGCGGTGGGGAGTGTTTTCGGGGCGAGCGGGGCGGTGCACCGCCGGCCGCGGGCGATGGGGGCTGCTGTTTGGCCGGTGGTGACTAACGGCTCAGGGGGGTGGAGGTTGAAGATGAAACGCAGGCCCTTGATTTCGTATCCAACGGCTGCAAAATCGACTGACCAGAGATGAAAAAGTCACCCGACCGACGTGTAGCCTCACCTTGCTAGTGTGTTCAGTTTCGACAGCAAAATTCAGTTTTGACAAAGAAATTCAGTTTGACGGTTAAGTTTAGTTTGACGGTTAAGTTCCGTCTCGACAGTTAAGTTCAGAGATGAGCAGCTGATGTATTTTACATCTAGCACTTTGTGGTTATGTATTTTACGTCATGTATTGGAGATGCTATTAGAATTCCACTCAGGTTAACGTTGTTCATTGTCTCTCTTGTCCTGCTTCAGCCTCGGCGTCGTACAACTCACCGGAGCTGCTCCAATGACGAAACCCTCCATCACAGCGGAGCAGTACCTCGGGCTCCATCTCCAGACGCCTAAGATCTTCTTCCCCTCCTCCGCAGCAAAGTCAGCCGGAGCATCCTCACCGGCCAACCCAATCACGCTGAGATCGACATGGCTTCGCCAAAGAGGTTGTACACTTGTTGCATCTCTTTTTTACTCTACATTTTATATATATTGTCCACTGAGCACACGGATTTGTTCCTTTAGTGTCTCCTTGAAAGAAAAAACATAGGAATTTTTATTTTGACTTGTCCTCCTTTTCAAATTCCTATTCATGAAGCACAAGACTAAGAGATAGTAGCATAATAGCATTATAACCGTACATTTTCTTGTGGTTTGACTTAATCTCACCATGCTTCTTTGCATCCTGTGATCTTCCAATTGTTGTGAATCAAACACCCAGATTGGCAGAAATCATGTGTTTTTAAATTCTCTGTTTTGCACGTGCATTCCTATCCTATTCCTGTCTATTTCCTATCCCTGCATTGTTGGAATCCTCCAAATCAAACGAGCCCTCATGTAATTACTTCACTTACAGATAGTTGTCAAAGAAAACCTTGCGTGGTTTGTCCCGGCCTCTGCTGTCGCCCACCCCAAAATTTCACCGCTCCAATGATGAAGGGTTCACCACAGTAGGGATCCGGCCTCCAGACTGTCTTTCGCCGCCTCAGATCTTCTTCCCCGCCGCTGGCAGCCATGAAAACTACACTACCATCATCAACCGAGCAAATGACCTCGAAGACTACACGTGTCCGCAAGAGAGGTCGCACTCTTTCGTGTCTGCTTATGTTATGCATCGCTTAATATTACATGCTACTTTATCGTCCTGTTCACCGATTAGACTCTGAGTCAGCTCCAAACTAATGGTCAAACTTGAGTTTTTAAATGGTTGTGGGGTACATATCAGGGCCGCTATCAATAGTATCTATCTACTATCTAGTTAATCTCCAGTGTATACTATGAGTTTCATGTTGGGTGGGAAACAAACAAGCCCTTATTTGTATTTTTTAACTGAAGCCATTATCTGCCTGCTATTATTGGTTTTGGGTCTATCCACAGGTTGCTACCATCACTCTGGATTTCTGCATGCACTCCTTACATAATCTCACTATGTTTTATTCCTATGCATGATAGTTATTGTAAACAATGGAACTGAACATGTAGAGCAAAAGAGACAAGCCTTTGCGTGGCAATAAAATTTCATGCAGACGTCGCTCCATGGTAGGCGCAAAGGCAGCCCCCTCCATGCATTTCGGATTGTAATCGAGAGGAAGATATCTGCTACGATGGGGATTCGGAAGAGAAGACAACTCCTATTTACCCCTGAGGTCTTCACTCTAACTTGGCATCTTGATGTTGGTTATATCATGCATATGGTGTCTTGCATTGCTTACTTTATACATCAAATATGTCATCTGCTTAGTTTAGACATCCTTTGTGTGAATGCCATCTGTTTAGTTTATTCATCGTTTATGTGAATTATGCAATGCCATCTTGTTTAGCCAGGCATCATATATGTGAATTTTGCAATGCCATCCTGCTTAGCCAGTCATCTTATATGTAAATTATATCATGCCATCCTTTTTTCGTTACTTATTACATTTGTCAACAATTTTAGTACATTCAATCGCTTCAGGTGCATCAGCCATTTGACACGGTGATGGCAAATTCTGGAGTGAAAACAAGGTCTTTAGAGCAGACTATGCTATCTGACGAAGCGCATATCTCGCTGGTTACGGATAGCTCCTCGTGAGGAGGATTGATGACAGATGACCAGTCCTATCCCCCCCCCCCCCGAGGTGAATGCTCTTACTTGGCAGGGTCATGTTGCTCATATCGTGCGTATGGTGTCTCGCATTGCTATGTCATTTGATTAGTTTAGACATGCTTTGTGTGAATGCCACCTGTTCAGTGTCTAATTACCATATATGTGAATTATGCATTGCCATCTTGTTACAAGACATTATATATGTGATTTATACAATGCTATATTGTTGCAAAGGCATTATATATGTGAATTATGCAATGCCATGCTGTTTAGCCAATCATCATGTATGTGAATTATATCATGCTATCATTTTTTTGTATTACGTGTTCCATTTGTCGACAATGTTTGTATATTCAACTACTCTTCCTGTGCATCAGCCATTTGAAGCGGTGATGGAAGTATCTGGAGTGAAATAAAGGTATTCAGAGCAGACAATGCTACCTGCTGAAGCAGACATCTTGCTGGTTACAGAGAGCTCCTCAGAGGAGGATTTAGAGACTGATCACCAGTCCTATTTCCCCCCTGAGGTCTATGCTCAAACTTGGCAGGGTTATATTACCCATGTCATGCATGCTGTCTTGCATTGCTTAGTTTTTACATCATATATGGATTGCCATCTTCTTACTTGCTTACTATATAGATCATATATTTGAATTATATCATGCCATCAATTTTACATAGTACATACACATCATCTATGTGAATTATGACATGGCAACCCATTTAATAAAGACATCATATAGTTATATCATCTCATCATGTTTAGTGTTTACAGACATCATATTTTGAATTATGGCATTCTATCCGTGAATGTATGTGAATTATGGCATGACAACCTATTTAATAAACACATTATATAGTTATGTCATGTCATCATGTTTACATAGTCTCATATTTTGAACTATGTCTTTCCATCTTTTTTAGTTAGCCATCATAATGTGAAATTGTGTCATGCTATCCTGTTTAGTTAGCCATCATATTTGTGAAATTGTGTCATGCTATCCTGTTTGGTTAGACAACATAAATATAAATTATTTCATGCCCTCTTTTATTCCCCACTATCCATTGCACTTGTCTATCATACAATGTCTATACTTTCAGTTACTTTTCTTGTTTATCATCCATTTGAATTGGAGAGTGTGATGGCAGTATCTAAGGGAGTAACAACACGGTCTTCAGAAAAGATAGTGCTACCAGTTGATGTAGATAGAACCATGGTTGTTCTTGCCCAAGGACCAGATCCACCACACATAACCCAGACTCTCACAGATTGTATCCCTACCCAGTTGGACAGAGAACCAGCTACACCCCTTTAACCCCAACCCCGGCAGATAGTAACCCAGTTCGATTTGACACAGCACCGTCTCCACCGCAGAGCACCCAAACACGAGCAGTTAGTAAGGGAACTGCAGTGCCCAAAGCACGAGGACCACCACTCTGAATCCCAACTCAACGCTTAAAGGAGAAGAAGATTTGTTCTCAGGTCAGGTTACGTAGCTATGGTTCATACTCCTTTGCTCTTGCATTCTTGTATTTACTCATACCAACTATTTTCAAATTTGAAGGATGGAATTGAAACTCCAATGGTGCAACAGGTATGTTTTAAACCTGTTTCTTTAACTAGTTTGCTGTTGTAACCTGCTCGATGTTGATTTCAGTTTCAATTGAATAAAAAGTTATGTTCTCATGTCATGCACATTACAAGTGTTGTTATTGCTCTATAGTTACCCACACTTATATTCTGTCTATTCTGCTTTGTCTTGAACAAATATTATTTGAACTGTGTCTCTATCTTGATTTGGCAACAAAAACTAGAATGATATAGACCATAAAGTGACCATGGTACATAGATATATGTTTGTTTCATGTTGTTATCCTTTCCACTTTACTACTAAACTCATTTACCAAAATGAGTTTCATATACAACATGGTAAACATGTGATGTGTCTACTTGTTTCTCTTTTAGAATGCGGACAAAATATTGGAGAACAGTACCGCGTTATCCAATGGTAAAGGAAGTAATGCAGATAAGGTTCAAGATAGTGAGACATCCATGTTGATCTCCAAGAAAGCTGATAAAAACTATCTTGACGACAGTGAGGGAACCCAAAAGTACTGTCTTAATGTAGTGCTCGAGTTACTGGCCACTACTTCTGGCACAAGCTCTTCGAACTCGCTGCCTGAATCAGTTCATCTTCTTGAGTCTCAACTTCAAGTTGAAAGATATCGATCAGATGTGTCATGACAGGAAGTCGAAGGACTCGAGGAAGTCCCTCCGAATTCAGATGCATATTTTCCGGTTACAAGCTTGTTACCGGAGGATATAAGCGGCAAACAATAGAAAGTTAATAAGCTTGCTAAGAATCTTGCCAGAATTATGTGTACCCAGGATATAGTTTCTTAAGATATTTTGAAGTGGTTTCAGTTCTGGATTTGTTTTGTCTTTGCGTTTATTTGTCTTGGTCGCCAACTTTGACAACCTGTATATGATATACTGCTTTGTTCCCTATATTTGCACCGGTGGCGAACTTTGATGCCCAAAGTGGATGTAATATGTGTAATAGCCGTGATAGCCTAGCGTTAGTTGCTTGCTTATTTATTTCCTTGTTGTCTTGTTTATTTGTTTGCTTGTAGTCATTGCAGTTCTTTTTCCGCGGTTAGCTAGTGGCTGCAATAACCTATTTTTTAAAACTAGGTCACAATAACCATGGGCTAATATTTACTATAGTGACACTGGGCGTCCTACTAGCCATAGAAACAGTGGGCCTTCTACAGGCCATAGAAACAATGGGCCTTCTGCGGGCCGTGTCATCAATGGGCCTTATACAGGCCGTATGATCGATTGGCCAAACATGGGCCAAACAGACCGCATTATGGTCGTAAACGGGCTAGAGTTGGAATCGTCTGTTCATGGGCCGACCATAACAGGCCATCGTTAATAGGCCGTATTTGATGACGCTATGAAAACGGCCCAACGACAATGCACCACAAACGGGCCGATCAGAACCACGGGCTGAATTTGGCCCACAAGCGAAAATGACAAGAACGGGCCGTAAGTAAACGAATCGGAAATGAGCCCAAGAATAAATGGGCTCGAGAAGGCCGAAAGATAACATGGGCTGGAAACGCCCAACGGAATAACAGAGCCGTTAATGGGTATAAAGTGATACCTTTGTTCATTACGGGCAAGTTTCACCACGGGCCGTTAATGGGTGTAAACTGATACATTGTTCATTACGGGCCAGTTTCACCACGGGCCGTTAATAGGCCAAGAGTTACATAGGGCCTCATATGGGTCGAAAGACGTCATGGGCCATACATGCGCAAGAAGTGAAAATGGGCTGGAATCATATTGGATGGCCCAGATGACGCTACTGGGCCTAATTCGGATAGGGTGTAACGGGCCTTGTTTTAGCGGGTTGTAAATGGGCTATATGCGAACAAGCCGTTAACAGGCTTTCCATGGGCCGGCCCGCCACCTTTTTACCAAGTCAAACGGTCCGGCCTTTTCATAGGAATGGGACTCTGTTGGGCCGTGCCACGTGTCGACGTATCTTAGGCGCCTTCCGTCCAATGAGTGGATGACATCTGTCCCAACGATGAGCCGACACGTGTTTCCTCCAGCCAATGATGATTTTACACGTGGAAAATCCCATTGGTCGGGGCTGTTAGCGGGTTATCGGATCCAAAACCAGACCCGATAGCTTAACGGCATTCCGTTACGGTGGATGCCACGTGTCGGTCACCCTTGACGAAAGCACTTCTATGACGCGCGATTTATCGTCATGGAAGTGGACACTTCCGTGATGATAATTCTGTTAATGTCATGGAACACTTCTACGACGGCACAGGTATGACTATCTTGATTACGTCATAAAATCGTCATGGATGTACATGCATAAAAAGCGTGACCTCATCGTGACAAACACGTATCATCACGGAAGTGTATTTTTTTGTAGTGATAATTTTCGTCTAGAGGCTATTCTAGGTGATGCGTCACCTTATTATTGGGCCAGGCCCATGTAATTTCAAAATACTTGATTATAGGATATTTTTAGAGTCTGTATGTGTGGGGAAACAAGAGTTAGGGTTGGTTTCGGACCCCTCCCTCAAGGGCCACGAAATTGCCCCCTCTTCCTCCATATATACAGCCCTTAGGGCGTCGTTTAGACTTTGGGTTTTGTTTAGATTAAAGTTCGCCATAGCTGCAACTTCGTGCATTTCGCTTGTGTTCAGTGACGGACAAAGGCGTCACACAACCCCACCTTGATCAATAAAGCTTTCATCTTATATTTGCAATATCCAGATTGCAATCTCAGTTTCTTGCTTGTTCTTCGTTTGCTCGCGGAAATGCAGACCCTTGTGGTCGGAGTTGATCGTGCTCGGCGTGGTCAATAACCTCTTGGAGTTGGTTTAGTGATTGCTAAAGGCGCCGACGTCCTTGCACGTTCGTAGTCGGATCGTCAAAGTCTACTTCCACCAAAGCGATATCCATCATCTCATCGAAAGACGGGACACCTTTGCCTCTATCAAGTGGTATCAGACTTCCAGGTTGCTCGATGAGATTTTACAGTTTTTTGTAGTTTAGATCGAGTCTGTTCTTCATACATACAGTCCACAAAAAAGCCACACAAAAAAATAGGGTTAGTTCATCATATCCGAACCAATTTGAGCCTTTGCATAATCTTTTTAGGGTTTTGCTTTGTTGAATTTGTGGATGCATCGTCGTGTCTAGTTGTTGGTCTTAGCGTCTAGTCCTTTAGAGTTTTGAGTTACATCACGCTTTGTCACGCCGCATTGCACCATCTTCATCGATGTTGCCATATACCACCACCTCTGCCATATCCCACCAGCACTGCCTTATAGCACCACCGCTGCCATATCCCACCAACGCTGCCATATACCACCGATCCACATCCATATACCACCATCGCTATCATATACCACCACCGCTGCCATATCCTACCACCATATATCCACCACCAATCCAAGTTCTTTTCGTATTAGGTTTGTTTCCGAGATCCATCTAATTTCCGATTCGTGTTTCCTTGCCTGAGTAGGTTTCGGAAAAAAAAAGGTGTCTGGAGACCCCCGGGCAGTTTTAGGCCAAAATTTCGGCGACCGAAAATAGTTTTCCCTATCCTATTTTTAGGTCCCAGGGAGTATTTTGATACATTCGCCATCATAGTGATTTTTTGTCGCATTTTTTCGCCGTCGCTGCCCTGATTCCCGGAAAAAAAATTGTCAACAAAATTTCGTGCCCATCCTGTCAGTTTGACCTCGGAAGAGTTTTGAGACACTCGCCATTATGGTGATTTTTTGCAAAAAAAAACAGAGCGCAAAAAAACAGAGTGAAAAAAATAAATTCTAGAGTGTGCTTTTCCTTGTTTACGATGCGGCCATGATTTTGTTAGTGTTCTAGGCTCGCTTCTCTAGCACGGTCTAGCCTAGGACCAAGACAAGATCGTCATTGGCGTTTATTCAACTTTGCATCTCTGAATTGATTATTGCTGACCCTTTTTGCTACCATATTATAAGCTTTCCCAGCTCCACATACATATACGTCGTGCATTTGACTCTCCCTGGTAATCGCTTTATCCAAGCTTTGAGAGTTTTGACTACAACGTTGCCGAGAACCTCCTGCTGCTGGGTAAGAACTGGTAAGAATTTGAGATTTGCTCGACAGGTTTGTGATACACCACCACCACTTCTTAGTAGTCTGTAGGATCATATCCTTGTGTGTTTCTATTTGCTGCTAACCATGGCAGGATCACAAGCCGATGAGACTGATTGGGAGAACCTGACGAACAAACAGCTACATGATAAATTTCAGCAAATGATGAGTGGACAGGTGCAAGATGTGCTAAACAGATTTGAAGAGGCCATGGGGAAGATAGATGGCATTGAGAAGACATTCGAAACACAGCTTGATAACAAGTTTAATGAATTGCTCGCACGTTTTCCACAACCACCGCCGGTTGCACCTATCACACCATTGCAACGACAATAACAACGCCCCCTTGTGAATCAGTACAGACGAGCGAAGTGTGTTCCTCTTGAGGAGGCCAAACTTCTGGTGCTGCTGTACCTGTTGTTGATGCTTCTTTGGCTCCTGCTACTGCTGCTGCTGGTACCCAGGAGGATGATGAGTATGCGGGCGATTATGAGGATGAGGTTGATCAAAATCAGAACTACGTGCAGCCACTAGCACCACCACCAGTAGGTCGACCTCAGGTATATAATCGCAATGGTAGGCCTGCACCACCACCTCAGGTACGAGATAATGACCATATTCCTAAACTAAAATTGAATATTCCACCATTTGAGGGTAGATATGTTCCTGATATATATCTTACTTGGGAGTTAGAAACTGAACAACGTTTTACATGTTTGCAATATCCTGAGGAGAGATGGGTTGTCTTTGCTGTTTGTGCTTTCACTAGTTCTGCATGTGTATGGTGGTCTGAACATTGTAGCTTATATCATATTCCAGCTACTTGGGCTACTTTCAAAACTGCTATGCGTACTCATTGGGTTCCACCATACTATCAACGTGAATTGCTTCAAAAACTGCAGTGTTTAAGACAATGAAAATTTTTTGTAGAAGAATATTATCAAGAATTACAAACTAGCATGATTAGATGCGGTATTGTTGAGGAGAATGAAGCTATGCTTGCACGTTTTATGGGTGGATTAAATAGGGAGATTCATACCATTCTAGAGTATAAGGAGTATACTAGTATCACTCGTTTATTCCATCTTGCTTGTAAAGCTGAACGTGAAGTGCAGGATCGACAAGCAATGGCGCGCACTAACTTTTCTGCAGGTCGACCTTCCTCATGGACACCGCGTGCATATTCTACTTCCACTGCACCAGCACCTCCATCGGGTGCCACCTCCAGCCGTGATACAAGAAAGCAGGCACAACCACCACTATCTACCAAGAGCGCGCCTGTCGGACCTGCACAGAGCTCTTCTTCTTCCATGGCATCAACAGGGCACACAAGTGATATTATTTGTCGTCATTGTAAGGGAAGAGGTCATTATGCGCGAGAATGCGAATCTCAGCGTGTGATGATTGCTACTGAGGATGGTGGATATGAGTCCTCTAGTGACTATGATGAGGAGACTTTGGCCCTTATTACACGTGAAGAACATGGTGGATATGATTCTGATCATGAGACGCAATACATGGCTCCTGAAGACGCTAACAGGTATGAATGTTTAGTTGCTCAACGTGTTTTGAGTGTGCAGGTCACACAAGCTGAGCAAAATCAGAGGCATAATTTGTTCCATACAAAGGGAGTTGTGAAGGAACGTTCTGTGCGTGTTATCATAAACGGAGGAGCTGCAACAACTTGGCTAGCATGGAGATGGTGGAGAAGCTATCTCTCACCACAAGACCACATCCACATCCTTACTACATCCAATGGTTCAACAACAGCGACAAGGTTAAGGTAACATGTGCTGTTTGTGTGCATTTTAGTATCTCAACATATGCTGATTATGTTGATTGTGATGTGGTACCTATGCAAGCATGTTCCTTATTACTTGGTCGACCATGGCAATTTGATAAAAATTATGTCCACCATGGTAGAAACAATCAGTATACTCTTGTTCATAAGGATAAAATTATTACTTTGCTTCCTATGACTCCTGATTCCATTTTGAAAGATGATATTAATAGAGCTAATAAAGCAAAACGGGAGAAGAATAAGAGTGAAAATGAGATTGTGGCAAAAGAATTTGAGCAACAAATGAAGCCTAATAATAAACCATCTAGTGTTGCTTCTGAAATTAAATTGAAAAGTGCATGTTTACTTGCCACTAAATCTGATATTGATGAGCTAGATTTTAGCAAATCTGTTTGCTATGCTTTTGTGTGCAAAGAGGCATTATTTTCATTCGAGGATGTGCCTTCCTCTTTGCCCCTGCTGTCACTAACATTTTGCGGGGAGTTCACCGACGTCTTCCCACAAGACGCGTGCCACCGGGATTACCACCTATTCGAGGGATTGAGCATCAAATTGACTTAATTCCCGGTGCATCGCTACCCAACCGTGCACCATACCGTACCAATCCAGAGGAGACGAAGGAGATTATGCGTCAAGTACAAGAGCTTCTCGACAAAGGTTATATACGCGAATCCCTTAGTCCTTGTGTTGTTCCCATTATTCTAGTGCCAAAAAAGGATGGTACATAGCGTATGTGTGTTGATTGTAGAGGCATTAATAATATTACTATTCATTATCGTCATCCTATTCCTAGGCTAGATGATATGCTTGATGAATTGAGTGGCTCTACAATATTCTCCAAAGTTGATTTGCGTAGTGGATACCATCAAATTCGTATGAAATTGGGGATGAATGGAAAACAGCATTTAAAACTAAGTTTGGATTATATGAGTGGTTAGCCATGCCTTTTGGGTTAACTAATGCACCTAGTACTTTCATGAGATTAATGAACGAAGTTGTACGTGCTTTGATTGGACGATTTGTGGTAGTTTACTTTGATGACATATTGATTTATAGTAGATCTTTGGAGGAACATTTGGAACATTTATGTGTTGTTTTTATTGCTCTACGTGATGCACGTTTGTTTGGTAACCTTGGGAAGTGCACCTTTTGCATCGACCGAGTGTCTTTTCTTGGCTATGATGTTACTCCACAGGGAATTGAAGTTGATAAAGCCAAGATTGAAGCTATTGAGAGTTGGCCACAGCCCAAAACTGTCACACAAGTGAGGAGTTTTCTTGGCCTTGCTGGATTCTATAGGCGTTTTGTCAGAGATTTCAGCACCATTGCTGCACCTCTCAATGAGCTTACAAAAAAGGATGTGCCTTTTGTTTGGGGCACCGCACAGGAAGAAGCCTTCACGGTATTGAAAGATAAGTTGACACATGCTCCTTTACTCCAACTTCCTGATTTTAATAAGACTTTTGAGCTGAATATGATGCTAGTGGAATTGGATTAGGAGGTGTGTTATTACAAGATGGCAAACCTGTTGCATACTTTTCTAAAAAATTGAGTGGGCCTAGTCTGGATTATTCTACTTATGATAAAGAATTATATGCTCTTGTTTGGACTTTAGAGACATGGCAACATTATTTATGGCCCAAAGAATTTGTTATACATTCTGATCATGAATCTTCGAAACATATTAAAATTCAAGCTAAACTGAATCGTAGACACGCTAAATGGGTTGAATTCATTGAGACTTTCCCTTATGTTATAAAACACAAGAAGGGTAAAGAGAATGTTATTGCTGATGCATTGTCTCGTCGCTATACTATGCTTTCACAACTTGACTTCAAAATATTTGGTTCGGAGACTATCAAACAACAATATGTGCATGATGCTGATTTTAAAGATGTAATGCAGAATTGTAAAGAAGGAAGAACATGGAACAAGTTCATTATTAATGATGGCTTTGTGTTTCGTGCTAACAAGCTATGCATTCCAGCTAGCTCGATTCGTCGTTTGTTGTTGCAGGAAGCACGTGGAGGAGGATTAATGGGACACTTTGGCGTGAATAAGACGGAGGACGTACTTGCTACACATTTCTTTTGGCCAAACATGATACGGGATGTTGAGAGTTTTGTTGCTCGCTGCACTACATGTCAAAAAGCTAAGACACGACTCAATCCTCATGGTTTATATATGCCTTTGCCTGTACCTGGTGTTCCTTGGGAGGATATATCGATGGACTTTGGTTTAGGTTTACCTCGAACAAAGTAGGGGGGATAGTATATTTGTTGTCGAGGATAGATTTTCGAAAATGGCACATTTTATACCATGTCATAAAAGCGATGATGCTACTAATGTTGTTGATTTGTTCTTTCGTGAAATTATTCGCTTGCATGGTGTGCCAAATACAATTGTTTCAGATCATGATACTAAATTTCTTAGCCACTTTTGGAGATGTTTATGGGCAAAGTTGGGGACTAAACTGCTTTTTAGTACTACATGTCATCCTCAAACTGATGGACAAGCTGAAGTAGTCAATGGAACTTTGTCTACTATGCTTAGGGATATTTTGAAGAATAACAAGAAAATGTGGGAAGAATGCTTGCCTCATATTGAATTTGCTTATAATCGTTCATTGCATTCTACTACTAAGATGTGCCCTTTTGAAATTGTGTATGGTTTCCTACCTCGTGCACCTATTGATTTGTTGCCTCTTCCATCTTCGGAGAAGGTTAATTTTGATGCTAAACAATGTGTTGAATTGATCTTAAAAATGCATGAGGTAACTAAGAAAAACATTGAGCGTATGAATTCTAAATATAAACTTGCTAGAGATAAGGGTAGAAAACATGTTGTGTTTGCACCTGGAGATCTTGTCTGGTTACATTTGCCTCAGGATAGATTTCCTGATTTGCGCAAATCAAGGCTAATGCCACGTGCTGATGGTCCTTTTAAGGTGTTAGAGAAAATAAATGATAATGCATATAAAACTTGAGCTGCCTACAGATTTTAGGGTTAGTTCCACTTTTAACATTGCAGATTTGAAGCCTTATTTGGGTGAGGAAGATGAGCTTCCGTCGAGGACGACTTCATTTCAAGAAGGGGAGGATGATGAGGACATCAATACCATTGTGACACCCACAGCCCTGCTGCTATACATCTTGTACCAATTACTAGAGCTCACAAGACGCCATTTAAATTACCGGTACTTTTGTTTCTTGGTAATGATTCTAATGTTCATGAGAATATGATCTTGCTTAAATTGGATACATTTGTTTTGCTTACAAATGAAGGGCCTAGCTTTGAGAAGGATGAACATTGGAGAAAGAACAAGCATGGAGATGATGGCATGCATAAGGGGAACAAGAACAGAGATACAAGTGATGATTTCAGACGTGGAAGCCACCATAATGAGTGCATGAAGCCTTGGACGAAATATACAAGATGCTACTTCATAATTTTCGCCCAGAGGCTATTCTAGGTGCTGCGTCACCTTATTATTGGGCCAGGCACATGTAATTTTGACTTGATTATAGGCTATTTTTAGAGTCCGTATGTGTGGGCAAACAAGAGTTAGGGTTGGTTTCGAACCCCTCCCTCAAGGGCCACGAAATTCCCCCCTCTTCCTCCATATATACAGCCCTTAGGGCATCGTTTAGACTTTGGGTTTTGTTTAGATTAAAGTTCTCCATAGATGTAACTTAGCATACTTCGTTTGTGTTCAATGACCAGAGAAAGGAATAACAGAATCCCATCTTGATCAATAAAGCTTTCATCTTATATTCGCAATATCCATATTGCAATCTCCGTTTCTTGCTTGTTCTTCGTTTGCTCGCAGGAAACAGACCCTCGTGGTCAGGTTGATCGTGCTCCGGCATGGTCAATAACCTCTCGGAGTTGGTTTAGCGATTGCTAAGGCGCGACGTCCTCGCACGTTCGTAGTCAGATCGTCAAAGTCGACTTCCACCAAAGCGATATCCATCATCACATCGAAAGACGGGACACCTTTGCCTCTATCATTTTATGTGCAAAACCTGTCATCTGTCTGCTTGTTTATCTTTCAGAGTGAGGAGGATATAAGTGTTAAACAAGCGCAGTCTCATCAGCTTGCTCAGCTGCTTGCGCTGCAGCTCCCCAGCAGGGCTAACCTTTCTTGAACTCTATTGAAGTGTTGTCGGTTTTGTATATTATTTTGTCGGCGTGTTTATTTGCACTGGTGGCGATCTTTGATGCCCAGTGTATGTAATCTGTTGTCTACTTGTGCTTTATTATCATAGTGGCAAACTTTGATGCCTAGTGGATGTAATATGCCGTAATTTCTTTATTCTATAGTCTAGGTTTTTTCTTATTCACGATGCTGCAGTTATTTTACTATATATATATCCTGTCTTCGCAAAGAAACCGCCAAACCGGAAAATTACAAAGACATAATCAGTCCGTCATGCAATCACGATGTATGATCCGCATCATGGGCCCGTCATCTTGGTCCGTTAAAAGGCCTAAATGTAAATCGGGACACTAGTAGATTCGGCCTTTAATAGGCCGAGTAAACCGCCGGCCCTCTTTTCGCAAGAAAACTGAATGGGCTTTTAGGAGGCTGAAAAGTAGGTTGGGCCTGAAACGTGCCGAACAGCTCACGGGCCGGCGCAACCCGAAATGGACCCCGGCCCATGATTGTGCCAATCAAATCACGGGCTTTTAACAGGCCAAAATTGTCTCGGTCCTTGTTTGTCCCAATCAGATTATCGGCTGCAAGCAGGCCGGATGCAAACCGGGCCGTAGTTAGGCCCAACTATATGACGGGCTTTTAACATGCCGAAATAAATATAGGGCCGAAATGTTAAACGGGCCTTTAACAGGCCGAAACTAATATCAGGCCGAATTACTAAATGGGCTTTAGCAAGTGGGCCCAAAAGCATAGCGTCTAGTTGACGGGCCGAATCTGATATGGGCCATAATTTAGCCCAAAGCCTCTTAAAGGGCCGGAGCTGATCTGGGCCGTAATTTGGCCCAGAACGTGATAGGCTTTTAACGGGCCGGATCTCATATGGGCCATTATTAGGCCCGGAACGTGGCAGGCTATTAGTGGACCGGATCAAATATGGGCCGGCATTTGGCCCAAAACATGACAAATGATTAATGGGCTGGCCTACTAGGGTCCTCAAAATCTTGAGGGCCTTAAGCTGGGCTGGCCCATTATGGTCGGCGAAATCTCGTGGGCCTTTAGTTGGGCCGGCCCATTATGGTCGGTGAAATCTCATGGGCCTTTAGCTGGGCCGGCCCATTATGGTCCGCAAAAATCTTGTGGGCCTTTACCTGGGCCAGCCCATTATGGCCCGCAAAATCTTGTGGGCCTTTAGCTGGGCCGGCCCATTATGGCCCGCAAAATCTTGTGGGCCTTTAGCTGGGCCAGCCCATTATGGTCCACAAAATCTCGTGGGCCTTTAGCTGGGCCGGCCCATTATGGTCCGCAAAATCTTGTGGGCCTTTAGTTGGGCCGGCCCATTTAAAATTTATGGGCCACTTTTGGGCTAGTCCACGTGTCAATATATCATAGGCGCATCTCGCCCATTGGATGAGCGACACATGTGCCAACGCGGAGCTGACACGTGTTTCCTCCAGCCAATGATAATTTTACACGTGGAAAATCCCCATTGGTCCAGGCTATTAACGGGTTATCGGATCCAAAACCGGACCTGATAGCTTAATGGTGTTCCGTTACGGTGGATTCCACGTATCGGTCACCCTTGACGAAAGCACTTCTGTGATGCGCGATTTATCGTCATGGAAGTGGACACTTCCGTGATGATAATTTTGGTAATGTCATGGAACACTTCTATGACAAAGACAGTATGACTATCTTGATTCTGTCATAAAATGCGTCATGGATGTACATGCATGATGTAAAATGTGACCCATTGTGACAAACATGTATCATCATGGAAGTGTATGTAGTGACCGCCTCCGCTTTGATGACTTGAGCATTCATTGTCATATTGCTTTGCATGATCGTAAGATAGATAGCATGATATTTCTATGGCTTGTCCCTTTTTGATATCGTTGTTATGCTAGATCATTGCACATCTGGTACACCGCCAGAGGCATTCATATAGAGTCATATTTTGTTCTAGGTATCGAGTTGTAATTTTTATTTATTTTGAGTTATAAGTAAATAGAAGTGTGATGATCATCATTATTCCTTAGCCCCTCCCCCTTGGCTCCTTTATATACGGGGGCAGGGGGCACCCTAGAACACACAAGTTGATCTACGGATCGTTCCTTAGCCGTGTGCGGTGCCCCCTTCCACCATATTCCACTTCGGTCATATCGTCGTAGAGCTTAGGCGAAGCCCTGTGCCGAAGAAGTCATATCGTCATGAGCTTAGGCGAAGCCCTCGCGTCGGTGGAGCATCAACATCGTTACCACGCCATGGCGTCGACGTGGAACTCATCCCCGACACTTTCTGGATCGAGTCCGGGGATCGCCATCGAGCTGAACGTGTGCGTAACTTCGGAGGTGCCGTGACGTTCGGTGCTTGGATCGGTCGGATCGTGAAGACGTACGACTACATCAACCGCGTTGTTATAACGCTTCCGCTTTCGGTCTACGAGGGTACGTGGACGGATACTCTCCCCTCTCGTTGCTATGCCATCACCATGGTCTTGCGTGTTCGTAGGAAAATTTTGAAATTACTACGTTCCCCAACAGTGGCATCCGAGCCTGGTTTTATGCGTTGATGTCATATGCACGAGTAGAACACAAGTGAGTTGTGGGCGATATAAGTCATACTGCTTACCAGCATGTCATACTTTGGTTCAGCGGTATTGTGAGATGAAGCGGCCCGACCGACATTACGCCAGACGCTTACGCGAGACTGGTTTCACCGCCCGAGCACTTTCGTTGCTTAAAGGTGACCGGCGGTGTCTGTCTCTCTCACTTTAGTTGAACCGAGTGTGGCTACGCCCGGTCCTTGCGAAGGTTAAAACAGCACCAACTTGACAAACTATCGTTGTGGTTTTGATGCTTAGGTAAGAACGGTTCTTGCTCAGCCCGTAGCAGCCACGTAAAACTTGCAACAACAAAGTAGAGGACGTCTAACTTGTTTTTGCAGGGCATGATGTGATGTGATGTGGTCAAGACGTGATGCTATATTTTATTGTATGAGATGATCATGTTTTGTAACCGAAGTTATCGGCAATCGGCAGGAGCCATATGGTTGTCGCTTTATTGTATGAAATGCAAACGCCATGTAATTGCTTTATCACTAAGCGAAGGGCGATAGTCGTAGAAGCAATAGTTGGCGAGACGACAACGATGCTACGATGGAGATCAAGGTGTCGCTACCGGTGACGATGGTGATCATGACGGTGCTTGGCGATGGAGATCACAAGCACAAGATGATGATGACCATATCATATCACTTATATTGATTGCATGTGATGTTTATCCTTTATGCATCTTATCTTGCTTTGATTGACGGTAGCATTATAAGATGATCTCTCACTAAAATTATCAAGAAGTGTTCTCCTGAGTATGCACCGTTGCCAAAGTTCGTAGTACCTGCACACCACGTGATGATCGGGTGTGATAAGTTCTACGTCCATCTACAACGGGTGCAAAACAGTTGCACGCGCAGAATACTCAAAGTTAAACTTGACGAGCCTTGCATATAACAGATATGGCAGCGGAACACGGAGACCGAAGGTCGAACGTGAATCATATAGTAGATATGATCAACATAGTGATGTTCACCATTAAAACTACGCCATCTCACGTGATGATCGGACATGGTTTAGTTGATTTGGATCACGTAATCACTTAGATAACTAGAGAGATGTCTGTCTAAGTGGGAGTTTTTAATATGATTAATTAAACTTAAATTTATCATGAGCTTAGTTCCAGAGAGTATTTTGCTTATCTATGTTTACCGTAGATAGATGGCTCGTATTGTTGTTCCGTTGAATTTTAATGCGTTCCTTGAGAAAGCAAAGTTGAAAGATGATGGTAGCAATTACACGGACTGGGTCCGTAACTTGAGGATTATCCTCATTGCTGCACAGAAAAATTACGTCCTGGAAGCACCGCTGGGTGACAGGCCTGCTGCAGGAGCTGAGCCAGAAGTTGTGAACGTCTGGCAAAGCAAAGTTGATGACTACTCAATAGTTCAGTGTGCCATGCTTTACGGCTTAGAACCGGGTCTTCAACGACGTTTTGAACGTCATGGAGCATATGAGATGTTCCAGGAGTTGAAGTTAATATTTCAAGCAAATGCCGGATTGAGAGATATGAAGTCTCCAATAAGTTCTATAGCTGCAAGATGGAGGAGAATAGTTACATCGGTGAGCACATACTCAAAATGTCCGGGTATAATAATCACTTAATTCAGCTAGGAGTTAATCTTAGGATGATAGTGTCATTGATGTAATTCTCCAATCATCGCCACCAAGCTACAAGAGCTTCGTGATGAACTATAATATGCAAGGGATGACCAAAACAATTTCGAGCTCTTCGCAATGCTAAAAGCCGCGGAGGTAGAAATCAAGAAAGAGCATCAAGTGTTGATGGTCAACAAGACCACTAGTTTCAAGAAAAGGGCAAAGGAAAGAAGAAGGGAAACTTCAAAAGAACAGCAAGAAAGTTGCTAATCAAGAGAAGAAACCCAAGTCTGGACCTAAACCTGAAATCGAGTGTTTTTACCGCAAAGCATCGACCTTTGGAAGCGGAACTGCCCCAAGTATTTGGCGGATAAAAGGATGGCAAGGTGAACAAAGGTATATGTGATATACATGTTATTGATGTGTACCTTACTAGAGCTCGTAGTAGCACCTGGGTATTTGATAATCGGTTCTGTTGCTAATATTTGCAACTCAAAGCAGGGACTACGGAATAGACGAGCACCGCAAAGGACGAGGTGACGATCTTGGCGTGGGAAATGGTTCCAAAGTCAATGTGATCGCGGGTCGGCACGCTACCTCTACATCTACCTTCGGGATTAGTTTTAGACCTAAATAATTGTTATTTGGTGCCGCGTTGAGCATGAACATTATATCTGGATCTTGTTTGATGCGAGACGGTTATTCATTTAAATCGAGAGAATAATGGTTGTTCTATTTATATGAGTAATATCTTTTATGGTCATGCACCCTTGAAGAATGGTCTATTCTTGTTGAATCTCGACAGTAGTGATACACATATTCATAATGTCGAAGCCAAAAGATGCAGAGTTGATAATGATAGTGCAACTTATTTGTGGCACTCCCGTTTAGGTCATATCGGTGTAAAACGCATGAAGAAACTCCATACAAATGGACTTTTGGAATCACTTGATTATGAATCACTTGGTACTTGCGAACCGTGCCTCATGGGCAAGATGACTAAAACACCGTTCTCCGGTTGTATGGAGAGAGCAACAGATTTGTTGGAAATCATACATACAGATGTATGTGGTCCGATGAATGTTGAAGCTCGTGGCGGATATCGTTATTTTCTCACCTTCACAGATGATTTGAGTAGATATGGGTATATCTACTTAATGAAACACAAATCTGAAACATTTGAAAAGTTCAAAGAATTTCAGAGTGAAGTGGAAAATCATCGTAACAAGAAAATAAAGTTTCTACGATCCGATCGTGGAGGAGAATATTTGAGTTACGAGTTTGGTTTACATTTGAAACAATGTGGAATAGTTTCAAGAACTCACGCCACCCTTTAACACCACAGAGAAATGGTGTGTCCGAACGTCGTAATCGTACTTTACTAGATATGGTGCGATCTATGATGTCTATTTCCGATTTACCGCTATCGCTTTGGGGTTATGCTTTAGAGACGGCCGCATTCACGTTAAATAGGACACCGTCAAAATCCGTTGAGACGACGCCTTATGAACTGTGGTTTGGCAAGAAACCAAAGTTGTCGTTTCTTAAAGTTTGGGGCTGCGATGCTTATGTAAAGAAACTTCAACCAGATAAGCTCGAACCCAAATCGGAAAAATGTGTCTTCATAGGATACCCAAAGGAGATCATTGGGTACACCTTCTATCACAGATCTGAAGGCAAGATTTTCGTTGCTAAATTCGGATCCTTTCTAGAGAAGGAGTTTCTCTCGAAAGAAGTGAGTGGGACGAAAGTAGAACTTGATGAGATAATCAGATTCTGCTCCCTTATTGGAAAGTAGTTCATCACAAGAAATGGTTCTGTGACAACTACACCAATTAGTGAGGAAACTAATGATGATGATCATGAAGCTTCAGATCAAGTTACTCTTGAATCAGAGGGTCAACCAGAGTAAAATACGCACTGCAGTGGTACGGTAATCTTATTCGGAAGTCATGTTACTTGACCATGGCGAACCTACAAACTATGAAGAAGCGATGGTGAGCACAGATTCGCAAAATGGTCGGAAGCCATGAAATCTGAGATGGGATCCATGTATGAGAACAAAGTATGGACTTTGGTTGACTTGCCCGATGATCGGCAAGCCATTGAAAATAAATGGATCTTTAAGAAGAAGACCGACGTGATGGTAATATAACTGTCTACAAAGCTCGACTTGTTGCGAAAGGTTTTCGACAAGTTCAAGGGGTTGACTACGATGAGATTTTCTCACCAGAAGCGATGCTTAAGTCTGTCTGAATCATGTTAGCAATTGCCGCATTTTATGATTATGAAATTTGGCAAATGGATGTAAAACTGCATTCTTGAATGGATTTCTAGAAGAAGAGTTGTATATGATGCAACCAGAAGGTTTTGTCGATCCAAAGGGTACTAACAAAGTGTGCAAGCTCCAAATGATCAATTTATGGTGCAGTGCAAGCCTCTCGGAGTTGGAATAAACGCTTTGATAGTGTGATCAAAGCATATGGGTTTATACAGACTTTTGGAGAAGCTTTGTATTTACAAGAAAGTGAGTGGGAGCTCTGTAGCATTTCTAATATTATATGTGGACGACATATTATTGATTGGAAATGATATAGAATTTCTGGATAGCATAAAAGGATACTTGAATAAAAGTTTTTCAATGAAAGACCTCGGTGAAGCTGCTTACATATTGGGCATCAAGATCTATAGAGATAGATCAAGACGCTTAATTGGACTTTCACAAAGCACATACCTTGATAAAGTTTTGAAAAGTTCAAAATGGATCGTGCAAAGAAAGGTTTTTACCTGTATTACAAGGTGTAAGATTGAGTCGACTCAATGCCCGACCACAGCAGAAGATAGAGAGAAAATGAAAGATGTTCCTATGCTTCAGCCATAGGCTCTATCATGTATGCAATGCTGTGTACCAGACCGACGTATGCTTAGCTGTAAGCTTGGCAGGAAGGTACCAAAGTAATCCAGAGTGGATCATCGGACAGCGGTCAAGAACATCTGAAATACACGAAAAGGACTAAGGATATGTTTCTCGTATATGGAGGTGACAAAGAGCTAGTCGTAAATGGTTACGTCGATGTAAGCTTTGACACCGATCCGGACGATTCTAAATCGCAAACCGGATCGTGTTTTTATTAAACGGTGGAGCTGTCGGTTGGTGCAGTTCTAAACAAAGCGCCGTGGCGGGATCTACATGTGAAGCGGAGTACATAGCTGCTTCGGAAGCAAAGAAATGAAGGAGTCTGGATGAAAGAGTTCATTTCCGATCTAGGTGTCATACCTAGTGCATCGGGACCGATGAAGATCTTCTGTGACAATATCGGTGCAATTGCCTTGGCAAAGGAATCCAGATTTCACAAGAGGACCAAGCATATCAAGAGACGCTTCAATTCCATTCGGGACCAAGTCCAAGTGGGAGACATAGAGATTTGCAAAATACATACGGATCTGAATGTTGCAGACCCGTTGACTAAGCCTCTTCCACGAGCAAAACATGATCAGCACCAAGACTCCATGGGTGTTAGAATCATTACTATGTAATCTAGATTATTGACTCTAGTGCAAGTGGGAGACTGAAGGAAATATGCCCTAGAGGCAATAATAAAGTTATTATTTATTTCCTTATACCATGATAAATGTTTATTATTCATGCTAGAATTGTATTAACCGGAAACATAATACATGTGTGAATACATAGACAAACAGATGGTCACTAGTATGCCTCTACAAGACTAGCTCATTAATCGAAGATGGTTATGTTTCCTAACCATAGACATGTGTTGTCATTTGATTAATGGGATCACATCATTAGGAGAATGATGTGATTGACATGACCCATTCCGTTAGCTTAGCACTTGATCGCTTAGTATGTTGCTAATGCTTTCTTCATGACCCATACATGTTCCTCGTAACTATGAGATTATGCAACTCCTGCCATCGGAGGAACACTTTGGTACTACCAAACGTCACAACGAATCGGGTGATTATAAAGGAGTACTACAGGTGTCTCCAAAGGTACTTGTTGGGTTGGCGTATTTGAGATTAGGTTTTGTCACTCCGATTGTCGGAGAGGTATCTCTAGGCCTTCTCGGTGATACACATCACTTAAGCCTTGCAAGCATTACAACTAATGAGTTAGTTGTGAGATGATGTATTACGAACGAGTAAAGAGACTTACGGTAATGAGATTGAACTAGGTATTGGATACCGACGATCGAATCTCGGGTAAGTAACATACCGATGACAAAGGGAACAACGTATGTCGTTATGCGGTTTGACCGATAAAGATCTTCGTAGAATATGTAGGAACCAATATGGGCATCCAGGTTCCGCTATTGGTTATTGACCGAGAATAGTTCTAGGTCATGTCTACATAGTTCTCGAACCCGTAGGGTCCGCACGCTTAACCATTCTATGACAGATCATTATGAGTTTATAAGTATTGATGCAATCAAGGTTGTTCGAGTCCCGGATGTGATCACGGACATGACGAGGAGTCTCGAAATGGTCGAGACATAAAGATTGATATATTGGAAGCCTACATTTGGACATCGGAAGTGTTCCGAGTGAAATCGGGAATTTACCGGAGTACCGGGAGGTTACCGGAACCCCCCGGGAACTACATGGGCCATAGTGGGCCTTGGTGGAAAGGAGAAAGGGCCAGCCCTAGGTGGCCACGCCCCCCCCCCCTTCCCCTAGTCCTATTAGGACTAGGAAAGGTGGGCCGGCCCCCCTCTCTCTCTTCCCCCTCCGGGAATCCTAATCCAACTAGGATTGGAGGGGGAATCCTACTCCCGGAGGGAGTAGGACTCCCTGGCGTGCCCCCTCTTGGCCGGCCAGCCCCTCCCCCTTGGCTTCTTTATATACGGGGGCAGGGGGCACCCTAGAACACACAAGTTGATCTACGGATCGTTCCTTAGCCGTGTGCGGTGCCCCCTTCCACCATATTCCACTTCGGTCATATCGTCGTAGAGCTTAGGCGAAGCCTGCGCGGAGAAGTCATATCGTCGTCGCGGAGCTTAAGGCGAAGCCCTGCGTCGATGGAGCATCAACATCGTCACCACGCCGTCGTTGACGGAACTCATCCCGACACTTTGCTGGATCGGAGTCCGGGATCGCCATCGAGCTGAACGTGTGCGTAACTCGGAGGTGCCGTGACGCTCGGTGCTTGGATCGGTCGGATCGTGAAGACGTACGACTACATCAACCGCGTTGATATAACGCTTCCGCTTTCGGTCTACGAGGGTACGTGGACGGATACTCTCCTCTCTCGTTGCTATGCCATCACCATGGTCTTGCGTGTTCGTAGGAAAATTTTGAAATTACTACGTTCCCCAACAGTGGCATCCGAGCCAGGTTTTATGCGTTGATGTCATGTGCACGAGTAGAACACAAGTGAGTTGTGGGCGATACAAGTCATACTTCTTACCAAAGCATGTCATACTTTGGTTCAGCGGTATTGTGAGATGAAGCGGCCCGGACCGACATTACGCCAGACGCTTACGCGAGATCGGTTTCACCGCCCGAGCACTCGTTGCTTAAAGGTGACCGGCGGGTGTCTGTCTCTCTCACTTTAGTTGAACCGAGTGTGGCTACCCCCGGTCCTTGCGAAGGTTAAAACAACACCAACTTGACAAACTATCGTTGTGGTTTTGATGCTTAGGTAAGAACGGTTCTTGCTCAGCCCGTAGCAGCCACGTAAAACTTGCAACAACAAAGTAGAGGACGTCTAACTTGTTTTTGCAGGGCATGATGTGATGTGATGTGGTCAAGACGTGATGCTATATTTTATTGTATGAGATGATCATGTTTTGTAACCGAGTTATCGGCAACTGGCAGGAGCCATATGGTTGTCGCTTTATTGTATGAAATGCAAACGCCATGTAATTGCTTTATCACTAAGCAGTGGCGATAGTCGTAGAAGCAATAGTTGGCGAGACGACAACGATGCTACGATGGAGATCAAGGTGTCGCGCCGGTGACGATGGTGATCATGACGGTGCTTCGGCGATGGAGATCACAAGCACAAGATGATGATGACCATATCATATCACTTATATTGATTGCATGTGATGTTTATCCTTTATGCATCTTATCTTGCTTTGATTGACGGTAGCATTATAAGATGATCTCTCACTAAAATTATCAAGAAGTGTTCTCTCGAGTATGCACCGTTGCCAAAGTTCGTAGTACCCAGACACCACGTGATGATCGGGTGTGATAAGTTCTACGTCCATCTACAACGGGTGCAAAACAGTTGCACGCGCAGAATACTCAGGTTAAACTTGACGAGCCTTGCATATAACAGATATGGCAGCGGAACACGGAGACCGAAAGGTCGAACGTGAATCATATAGTAGATATGATCAACATAGTGATGTTCACCATTAAAACTACGCCATCTCACGTGATGATCGGACATGGTTTAGTTGATTTGGATCACGTAATCACTTAGATAACTAGAGAGATGTACATCTAAGTGGGAGTTTTTAATATGATTAATTAAACTTAAATTTATCATGAGCTTAGTACTGATAGTATTTTGCTTGTCTATGTTTATCGTAGATAGATGGCTCGTCTTTGTTGTTCCGTTGAATTTTAATGCGTTCCTTGAGAAAGCAAAGTTGAAACATGATGGTAGCAATTACACAGATCGGGTCCGTAACTTGAGGATTATCCTCATTGCTGCACGTAAAAATTACGCCCCGGAAGCACCGCTGGGTGAACTGCTTTGCGGGGGAGCTGAGCGAGAAGTTGTGAACGTCCCGCAGAGCAAAGCTGATGACTACTCAATAGTTCAGTGTGCCATGCTTTACGGCTTAGAACTGGGTCTTCAACGACGTTTTGAACGTCATGGAGCATATGAGATGTTCCAGGAGTTGAAGTTAATATTTCAAGCAAATGCCCGGATTGAGAGATATGAAGTCTCCAATAAGTTCTATAGCTGCAAGATGGAGGAGAATAGTTACAAGTGAGCACATACTCAAAATGTCCGGGTATAATAATCACTTAATTCAGCTGGGAGTTAATCTTCCGGATGATAGTGTCATTGATGTAATTCTCCAATCATCGCCACCAAGCTACAAGAGCTTCGTGATGAACTATAATATGCAAGGGATGACCAAAACAATTCCTGAGCTCTTCGCAATGCTAAAAGCCAAGGAGGTAGAAATCAAGAAAGAGCATCAAGTGTTGATGGTCAACAAGACCACTAGTTTCAAGAAAAAGGGCAAAGGAAAGAAGAAGGGAAACTTCAAAAAGAACAGCAAGAAAGTTGCTGATCAAGAGAAGAAACCCAAGTCTGGACCTAAACCTGAAATCGAGTGTTTTTACCGCAAGCATCGGACATCGGAAGCGGAACTGCCCCAAGTATTTGGCGGATAAAAAGGATGGCAAGGTGAACAAAGGTATATGTGATATACATGTTATTGATGTGTACCTTACTAGAGCTCGTAGTAGCACTGGGTATTTGATACCGGTTCTGTTGCTAATATTTGCAACTCGAAGCAGTGGACTACGGAATAGACGAGCACCGGCAAAGGACGAGGTGACGGCGCGCGTGGGAAATGGTTCCAAAGTCAATGTGATCGCGGTCGGCACGCTACCTCTACATCTACCTTCGGGATTAGTTTTAGACCTAAATAATTGTTATTTGGTGCCAGCGTTGAGCATGAACATTATATCTGGATCTTGTTTGATGCGAGACGGTTATTCATTTAAATCAGAGAATAATGGTTGTTCTATTTATATGAGTAATATCTTTTATGGTCATGCACCCTTGAAGAATGGTCTATTCTTGTTGAATCTCGACAGTAGTGATACACATATTCATAATGTCGAAGCCAAAAGATGCAGAGTTGATAATGATAGTGCAACTTATTTGTGTAATCGCCGTTTAGGTCATATCGGTGTAAAACGCATGAAGAAACTCCATACAAATGGACTTTTGGAATCACTTGATTATGAATCACTTGGTACTTGTGAACCGTGCCTCATGGGCAAGATGACTAAAACACCGCTTCTCGGTTGTATGGAGAGAGCAACAGATTTGTTGGAAATCATACATCTGAGATGTATGTGGTCCGATGAATGTTGAAGCTCGTGGCGGATATCGTTATTTTCTCACCTTCACCGATGATTTGAGTAGATATGGGTATATCTACTTAATGAAACACAAATCTGAAACATTTGAAAAGTTGAAAGAATTTCAGAGTGAAGTGGAAAATCATCGTAACAAGAAAATAAAGTTTCTACGATCTGATCGTGGAGGAGAATATTTGAGTTACGAGTTTGGTTTACATTTGAAACAATGTGGAATAGTTTCGCAACTAACGCCACCCGAACACCACAGAGAAATGGTGTGTCCGAACGTCGTAATCGTACTTTACTAGATATGGTGCGATCTATGATGTCTATTTCTGATTTACCGCTATCGCTTTTGGGGTTATGCTTTAGAGACGGCCGCATTCACGTTAAATAGGACACCGTCAAAATCCGTTGAGACGACGCCTTATGAACTGTGGTTTGGCAAGAAACCAAAGTTGTCGTTTCTTAAAGTTTGGGGCTGCGATGCTTATGTAAAGAAACTTCAACCAGATAAGCTCGAACCCAAATCGAAAAATGTGTCTTCATAGGATACCCAAAGGAGGCTGTTGGGTACACCTTCTATCACAGATCTGAAGGCAAGATTTTCGTTGCTAAATTCGGATCCTTTCTAGAGAAGGAGTTTCTCTCGAAAGAAGTGAGTGGACGAAAGTAGAACTTGATGAGATAATCAGATTCTGCTCCCTTATTGGAAAGTAGTTCATCACAAGAAATGGTTCCTGTGACAACTACACCAATTAGTGAGGAAACTAATGATGATGATCATGAAGCTTCAGATCAAGTTACTACTGAACTTCGTAGGTCAACCAGAGTAAAATACGCACTGAGTGGTACGGTAATCTTATTCGGAAGTCATGTTACTTGACCATGGCGAACCTACAAACTATGAAGAAGCGATGGTGAGCCCAGATTCGCAAAATGGCTGGAAGCCATGAAATCTGAGATGGGATCCATGTATGAGAACAAAGTATGGACTTTGGTTGACTTGCCCGATGATCGGCAAGCCATTGAAAATAAATGGATCTTTAAGAAGAAGACTGACGCCGATGGTAATATAACTGTCTACAAAGCTCGACTTGTTGCGTAAAGGTTTTCGACAAGTTCAAGGGGTTGACTACGATGAGATTTTCTCACCAGAAGCGATGCTTAAGTCTGTCCGAATCATGTTAGCAATTGCCGCATTTTATGATTATGAAATTTGGCAAATGGATGTAAAAACTGCATTCTTGAATGGATTTCTAGAAGAAGAGTTGTATATGATGCAACCAGAAGGTTTTGTCGATCCAAAGGGTACTAACAAAGTGTGCAAGCTCCAAATGATCAATTTATGGTGCGGTGCAAGCCTCTCGGAGTTGGAATAAACGCTTTGATAGTGTGATCAAAGCATATGGGTTTATATGAGACTTTTGGAGAAGCCTCAGATTTACAAGAAAGTGAGTGGGAGCTCTGTAGCATTTCTAATATTATATGTGGACGACATATTATTGATTGGAAATGATATAGAATTCTGGATAGCATAAAAGGATACTTGAATAAAAGTTTTTCAATGAAAGACCTCGGTGAAGCTGCTTACATATTGGGCATCAAGATCTATAGAGATAGATCAAGACGCTTAATTGGACTTTCACAAAGCACATACCTTGATAAAGTTTTGAAAAAGTTCAAAATGGATCGTGCAAAGAAAGGTTTTTACCTGTATTACAAGGTGTAAGATTGAGTCGACTCAATGCCCGACCACAATGAGAAGATAGAGAGAAAATGAAAGATGTTCCTATGCTTCAGCCATAGGCTCTATCATGTATGCAATGCTGTGTACCAGACTGACGTATGCTTAGCTGTAAGCTTGGCAGGAAGGTACCAAAGTAATCCAGAGTGGATCATCGACAGCGGTCAAGAACATCCTGAAATACACGAAAAGGACTAAGGATATGTTTCTCGTATATGGAGGTGACAAAGAGCTAGTCGTAAATGGTTACGCCGATGTAAGCTTTGACACCGATCCGGACGATTCTAAATCGCAAACCGGATACGTGTTTTTATTAAACGGTGGAGCTGTCGGTTGGTGCAGTTCTAAACAAAGCGTCGTGGCGGGATCTACATGTGAAGCGGAGTACATAGCTGCTTGAAGCAGCAAATGAAGGAGTCTGGATGAAAGAGTTCATTTCCGATCTAGGTGTCATACCTAGTGCATCGGGACCGATGAAGATCTTCCGTGACAATCTTGGTGCAATTGCCTTGGCAAAGGAATCCAGATTTCACAAGAGGACCAAGCATATCAAGAGACGCTTCAATTCCATTCGGGACCAAGTCCAAGTGGGAGACATAGAGATTTGCAAAATACATACGGATCTGAATGTTGCAGACCCGTTGACTAAGCCTCTTCCACGAGCAAAACATGATCGGCACCAAGACTCCATGGGTGTTAGAATCATTACTATGTAATCTAGATTATTGACTCTAGTGCAAGTGGGAGACTGAAGGAAATATGCCCTAGAGGCAATAATAAAGTTATTATTTATTTCCTTATACCATGATAAATGTTTATTATTCATGCTAGAATTGTATTAACCGGAAACATAATACATGTGTGAATACATAGACAAACAGATGGTCACTAGTATGCCTCTACAAGACTAGCTCATTAATCGAAGATGGTTATGTTTCCTAACCATAGACATGTGTTGTCATTTGATTAATGGGATCACATCATTAGGAGAATGATGTGATTGACATGACCCATTCCGTTAGCTTAGCACTTGATCGCTTAGTATGTTGCTAATGCTTTCTTCATGACCCATACATGTTCCTGTAACTATGAGATTATGCAACTCCGTTTACGGAGGAACACTTTGGTACTACCAAACGTCACAACGAATCTGGGTGATTATAAAGGAGTACTACAGGTGTCTCCAAAGGTACTTGTTGGGTTGGCGATTTCGAGATTAGGTTTTGTCACTCCGATTGTCGGAGAGGTATCTCTAGGCCTTCTCGGTGATACACATCACTTAAGCCTTGCAAGCATTACAACTAATGAGTTAGTTGTGAGATGATGTATTACGGAACGAGTAAAGAGACTTACCGGTAACGAGATTGAACTAGGTATTGGATACCGACGATCGAATCTCGGGTAAGTAACATACCGATGACAAAGGGAACAACGCATATGTCGTTATGCGGTTTGACCGATAAAGATCTTCGTAGAATATGTAGGAACCAATATGGGCATCCAGGTTCCGCTATTGGTTATTGACCGAGAATAGTTCTAGGTCATGTCTACATAGTTCTCGAACCCGTAGGGTCCGCACGCTTAACGCTTCGATGACAGTTCATTATGAGTTTATAAGTATTGATGCACGAAGGTTGTTCGAGTCCCGGATGTGATCACGGACATGACGAGGAGTCTCGAAATGGTCGAGACATAAAGATTGATATATTGAAGCCTACATTTGGACATCGGAAGTGTTCCGAGTGAAATCGAGAATTCTGATCTTAGGGAGGTTACCGGAACCCCCCGGGAACTACATGGGCCATAGTGGGCCTTGGTGGAAAGGAGAAAGGGCCAGCCCTAGGTGGCCGCGCGCCCCCCCTTCCCCTAGTCCTATTAGGACTAGGAAAGGTGGGCCGGCCCCCCTCTCTCTCTTTCCCCCTCCTGGAATCCTAATCCAACTAGGATTGGAGGGGGAATCCTACTCCCGGAGGGAGTAGGACTCCCTGGCGCGCCCCCTCTTGGCCGGCCAGCCCCTCCCCCTTGGCTTCTTTATATCTGAGGCAGGGGCACCCTAGAACACACAAGTTGATCTACGGATCGTTCCTTAGCCGTGTGCGGTGCCCCTTCCACCATATTCCACTTCGGTCATATCGTCGTAGAGCTTAGGCGAAGCCCTGCGCCGGAGAAGTCATATCGTCGCGGAGCTTAGGCGAAGCCCTGCGTCGGTGGAGCATCAACATCGTCACCACGCCGTCGTGCTGACGGAACTCATCCCCGAAACTTTGCTGGATCGGAGTCCGGGGATCGTCATCGAGTTGAACGTGTGCAGAACTCGGAGGTGCCGTACGTTCGGTGCTTGGATCGGTCGGATCGTGAAGACGTACGACTACATCAACCGCGTTGTTATAACGCTTCCGCTTTCGGTCTACGAGGGTACGTGGACGGATACTCTCCCCTCTCGTTGCTATGCCATCACCATGGTCTTGCGTGTTCGTAGGAAAATTTTGAAATTACTACGTTCCCCAACAAGTTTCACCACGGGCCGTTAATAGGCCAAGAGTTACATAGGGCCTCATATGGGTCGAAAGACGTCATGGGCCATACATGCGCAAGAAGTGAAAATGGGCTGGAATCATATTGGATGGCCCAGATGACGCTACTGGGCCTAATTCGGATAGGGTGTAACGGGCCTTGTTTTAGCGGGTTGTAAATGGGCTATATGCGAACAAGCCGTTAACAGGCTTTCCATGGGCCGGCCCGCCACCTTTTTACCAAGTCAAACGGTCCGGCCTTTTCACAGGAATGGGCCTCTGTTGGGCCGTGCCACGTGTCGACGTATCTTAGGCGCCTTCCGTCCAATGAGTGGATGACATCTGTCCCAACGATGAGCCGACACGTGTTTCCTCCAGCCAATGATGATTTTACACGTGGAAAATCCCATTGGTCGGGGCTGTTAGCGGGTTATCGGATCCAAAACCAGACCCGATAGCTTAACGGCATTCCGTTACGGTGGATGCCACGTGTCGGTCACCCTTGACGAAAGCACTTCTATGACGCGCGATTTATCGTCATGGAAGTGGACACTTCCGTGATGATAATTCTGGTAATGTCATGGAACACTTCTACGACGCACGTGTATGACTATCTTGATTACATCATAAAATCGTCATGGATGTACATGCATGAAAAAAAAACGTGACCTACTGTGACAAACACGTATCATCACGGAAGTGTATTTTTTTTGTAGTGATAATTTTCGTCTAGAGGCTATTCTAGGTGCTGCGTCACCTTATTATTGGGCCAGGCCCATGTAATTTCAAAATACTTGATTATAGGATATTTTTAGAGTCTGTATGTGTGGGGAAACAAGAGTTAGGGTTGGTTTCGGACCCCTCCCTCAAGGGCCACGAAATTGCCCCCTCTTCCTCCATATATACAGCCCTTAGGGCGTCGTTTAGACTTTGGGTTTTGTTTAGATTAAAGTTCGCCATAGCTGCAACTTGGCGTGCATTTCGTTTGTGTTCATGACCGGACAAAGGCGTCACACAACCCCACCTTGATCAATAAAGCTTTCATCTTATATTCGCAATATCCAGATTGCAATCTCAGTTTCTTGCTTGTTCTTCGTTTGCTCGCAGGAAACAGACCCTTGTGGTCAGGTTGATCGTGCTCCGGCGTGGTCAATAACCTCTTGGAGTTGGTTTAGTGATTGCTAAGGCGCGACGTCCTTGCACGTTCGTAGTCGGATCGTCAAAGTCTACTTCCACCAAAGCGATATCCATCATCTCATCGAAAGACGGGACACCTTTGCCTCTATCAAGTGGTATCAGACTTCCAGGTTGCTCGATGAGATTTTTGATTTTTGTAGTTTAGATCGAGTCTGTTCTTCATACATACAGTCCACAAAAAGCCACACAAAAAATAGGGTTAGTTCATCATATCCGAACCAATTTGAGCCTTTGCATAATCTTTTTAGGGTTTTGCTTTGTTGAATTTGTGGATGCATCGTCGTGTCTAGTTGTTGGTCTTAGCGTCTAGTCCTTTAGAGTTTTGAGTTCTGTCACAGTTTGTCACGCCGCCGCTGCACCATCTTCATCGATGTTGCCATATACCACCACCTCTGCCATATCCCACCAAAGATCGCTTTATAGCACCACCGCTGCCATATCCCACCAACGCTGCCATATACCACCGATCCATATCCATATACCACCATCGCTATCATATACCACCACCGCTGCCATATCCTACCACCATATATCCACCACCAATCCAAGTTCTTTTCGTATTAGGTTTGTTTCCGAGATCCATCTAATTTCCGATTCGTGTTTCCTTGCCTGAGTAGGTTTCGGAAAAAAAAAAGGTGTCTGGAGACCCCCGGGCAGTTTTAGGCAAAAATTACGGCTACCGAAAATAGTTTTCCCTATCCTATTTTTAGGTCCCAGGGAGTATTTTGATACATTCGCCATCATAGTGATTTTTGTCGCATTTTTTCGCCGTCGCTGCCCTGATTCCCGAAAAAAAAATTGTCAACAAAATTTCGTGCCCATCCTGTCAGTTTGACCTCGGAAGAGTTTTGAGACACTCGCCATTATAGTGATTTTTTGCAAAAAAAACAGAGCGCAAAAAAACAGAGTGAAAAAAATAAATTCTAGAGTGTGCTTTTCCTTGTTTACGTGCAGCGCCATGATTTTGTTAGTGTTCTAGGCTCGCTTCTCTAGCACGGTCTAGCCTAGGACCAGCACAGTACCGTCGCTGAGCGTTTATTCAACTTTGCATCTCTGAATTGATTATTGCTGACCCTTTTTGCTATCATATTATAAGCTTTCCCAGCTCCACATACATATACGTCGTGCATTTGACTCTCCCTGGTAATCGCTTTATCCAAGCTTTGAGAGTTTTGACTACAACGTTGCCGATCACCTCCTGCTGCTGGGTAAGAACTGGTAAGAATTTGAGATTTGCTCGACGGGTTTGTGATACACCACCACCACTTCTTAGTAGTCTGAGGATCATATCCTTGTGTGTTTCTATTTGCTGCTAACCATGGCGGGATCACAAGCCGATGAGACTGATTGGGAGAACCTGACGAACAAACAGCTACATGATAAATTTCAGCAAATGATGAGTGGACAGGTGCAAGATGTGCTAAACAGATTTGAAGAGGCCATGGGGAAGATAGATGGCATTGAGAAAACATTCGAAACACAGCTTGATAACAAGTTTAATGAATTGCTCGCACGTTTTCCACAACCACCGCCGGTTGCACCTATCACACCATTGCAACAACAATAACAACGCCCCCTTGTGAATCAGTACAGACGAGCGAAGTGTGTTCCTCTTGAGGAGGCCAAACTTCTGGTGCTGCTGTACCTGTTGTTGATGCTTCTTTGGCTCCTCGCCATCGCTGCTGCTTTGGTACCCGTGGAGGATGATGAGTATGCGGCGATTATGAGGATGAGGTTGATCAAAATCAGAACTACGTGCAGCCACTAGCACCACCACCAGAGGTCGACCTCGGTATATAATCGCAATGGTAGGCCTGCACCACCACCTCAGGTACGAGATAATGACCATATTCCTAAACTAAAATTGAATATTCCACCATTTGAGGGTAGATATGTTCCTGATATATATCTTACTTGGGAGTTAGAAACTGAACAACGTTTTACATGTTTGCAATATCCCGAGGAGAGACGGGTTCTTCTTCTTTGTTTGTGCTTTCACTAGTTTTGCATGTGTATGGTGGTTGCGAACATTGTAGCTTATATCATATTCCAGCTACTTGGGCTACTTTCAAAACTGCTATGCGTACTCATTGGGTTCCACCATACTATCAACGTGAATTGCTTCAAAAACTGCAGTGTTTAAGACAATGAATTTTTTTTGTAGAAGAATATTATCAAGAATTACAAACTGGCATGATTAGATGCGGTATTGTTGAGGAGAATGAAGCTATGCTTGCACGTTTTATGGGTGGATTAAATAGGGAGATTCATACCATTCTAGAGTATAAGGAGTATACTAGTATCACTCGTTTATTCCATCTTGCTTGTAAAATTTGAACGTGAAGTGCGGATCGACAAGCAATGGCGCGCACTAACTTTTCTGCAGGTCGACCTTCCTCATGGACACCGCGTGCATATTCTACTTCCACTGAACCAGCACCTCCATCGGGTGCCACCTCCAGCCGTGATACAAGAAAGCAGGCACAACCACCACTATCTACCAAGAGCGCGCTGTCGGACCTGCACAGAGCTCTTCTTCTTCCATGGCATCAACAGGGCACACAAGTGATATTATTTGTCGTCATTGTAAGGGAAGAGGTCATTATGCGCGAGAATGCGAATCTCAGCGTGTGATGATTGCTACTGAGGATGGTGGATATGAGTCCTCTAGTGACTATGATGAGGAGACTTTGGCCCTTATTACACGTGAAGAACATGGTGGATATGATTCTGATCATGAGACGCAATACATGGCTCCTGAAGACGCTAACAGGTATGAATGTTTAGTTGCTCAACGTGTTTTGAGTGTGCAGGTCACACAAGCTGAGCAAAATCAGAGGCATAATTTGTTCCATACAAAGGGAGTTGTGAAGGAACGTTCTGTGCGTGTTATCATAAACGGAGGAGCTGCAACAACTTGGCTAGCATGGAGATGGTGGAGAAGCTATCTCTCACCACAAGACCACATCCACATCCTTACTACATCCAATGGTTCAACAACAGCGAAAAGGTTAAGGTAACACGTGATGTTTGTGTGCATTTTAGTATCTCAACATATGCTGATTATGTTGATTGTGATGTGGTACCTATGCAAGCATGTTCCTTATTACTTGGTCGACCATGGCAATTTGATAAAAATTATGTCCACCATGGTAGAAACAATCAGTATACTCTTGTTCATAAGGATAAAATTATTACTTTGCTTCCTATGACTCCTGATTCCATTTTGAAAGATGATATTAATAGAGCTAATAAAGCAAAACGGGAGAAGAATAAGAGTGAAAATGAGATTGTGGCAAAAGAATTTGAGCAACAAATGAAGCCTAATAATAAACCATCTAGTGTTGCTTCTGAAATTAAATTGAAAAGTGCATGTTTACTTGCCACTAAATCTGATATTGATGAGCTAGATTTTAGCAAATCTGTTTGCTATGCTTTTGTGTGCAAAGAGGCATTATTTTCATTCGAGGATGTGCCTTCCTCTTTGCCCCCTGCTGTCACTAACATTTTGCAGGAGTTCGCTGACGTCTTCCCACAAGACGTGCCACCGGGATTACCACCTATTCGAGGGATTGAGCATCAAATTGACTTAATTCACGGTGCATCGCTACACAACCGTGCACCATACCGTACCAATCCAGAGGAGACGAAGGAGATTATGAGTCAAGAACAAGAGCTTCTCGACAAAGGTTATATCTGTGAATCCCTTAGTCCTTGTGTTGTTCCCATTATTCTAGTGCCAAAAAAGGATGGTACATAGCGTATGTGTGTTGATTGTAGAGGCATTAATAATATTACTATTCATTATCGTCATCCTATTCCTAGGCTAGATGATATGCTTGATGAATTGAGTGGCTCTACAATATTCTCCAAAGTTGATTTGCGTAGTGGATACCATCAAATTCGTATGAAATTGGGGATGAATGGAAAACAGCACTTAAAACTAAGTTTGGATTATATGAGTGGTTAGCCATGCCTTTTGGGTTAACTAATGCACCTAGTACTTTCATGAGATTAATGAACGAAGTTTTACGTGCTTTGATTGGACGATTTGTGGTAGTTTACTTTGATGACATATTGATTTATAGTAGATCTTTGGAGGAACATTTGGAACATTTATGTGTTGTTTTTATTGCTCTACGTGATGCACGTTTGTTTGGTAACCTTGGGAAGTGTACCTTTTGCATCGACCGAGTGTCTTTTCTTGGCTATGATGTTACTCCACAGGGAATTGAAGTTGATAAAGCCAAGATTGAAGCTATTGAGAGTTGGCCACAGCCCAAAACTGTCACACAAGTGAGGAGTTTTCTTGGCCTTGCTGGATTCTATAGGCGTTTTGTGAGAGATTTCAGCACCATTGCTGCACCTCTCAATGAGCTTACAAAGAAGGATGTGCCTTTTGTTTGGGGCACCGCACAGGAAGAAGCCTTCACGGTATTGAAAGATAAGTTGACACATGCTCCTTTACTCCAACTTCCTGATTTTAATAAGACTTTTGAGCTGAATATGATGCTAGTGGAATTGGATTAGGAGGTGTGTTATTACAAGATGGCAAACCTCATTGCATACTTTTCTAAAAAATTGAGTGGGCCTAGTCTGGATTATTCTACTTATGATAAAGAATTATATGCTCTTGTTTGGACTTTAGAGACATGGCAACATTATTTATGGCCCAAAGAATTTGTTATACATTACGATCATGAATCTTGAAACATATTAAAATTCAAGCTAAACTGAATCGTGACACGCTTAAATGGGTTGAATTCATTGAGACTTTCCCTTATGTTATAAAACACAAGAAGGGTAAAGAGAATGTTATTGCTGATGCATTGTCTCGTCGCTATACTATGCTTTCACAACTTGACTTCAAAATATTTGGTTCGGAGACTATCAAACATCAATATGTGCATGATGCTGATTTTAAAGATGTAATGCAGAATTGTAAAGAAGGAAGAACATGGAACAAGTTCATTATTAATGATGGCTTTGTGTTTCGTGCTAACAAGCTATGCATTCCGGCTAGCTCGATTAAATCGTTTGTTGTTGCAGGAAGCACGTGGAGGAGGATTAATGGGACACTTTGGCGTGAATAAGACGGAGGACGTACTTGCTACACATTTCTTTTGGCCAAAGATGATACGGGATGTTGAGAGTTTTGTTGCTCGCTGCACTACATGTCAAAAAGCTAAGACACGACTCAATCCTCATGGTTTATATATGCCTTTGCATGTACCTGGTGTTCCTTGGGAGGATATATCGATGGACTTTGTTTTAGGTTTACCTCGAACAAAGTAGGGGGGATAGTATATTTGTTGTCGAGGATAGATTTTCGAAAATGGCACATTTTATACCATGTCATAAAAGCGATGATGCTACTAATGTTGTTGATTTGTTCTTTCGTGAAATTATTCGCTTGCATGGTGTGCCAAATACAATTGTTTGAGATCATGATACTAAATTTCTTAGCCACTTTTGGAGATGTTTATGGGCAAAGTTGGGGACTAAACTGCTTTTTAGTACTACATGTCATCCTCAAACTGATGGACAAGCTGAAGTAGTCAATGGAACTTTGTCTACTATGCTTAGGGCTATTTTGAAGAATAACAAGAAAATGTGGGAAGAATGCTTGCCTCATATTGAATTTGCTTATAATCGTTCATTGCATTCTACTACTAAGATGTGCCCTTTTGAAATTGTGTATGGTTTCCTACCTCGTGCACCTATAGATTTGTTTCCTCTTCCATCTTCGGAGAAGGTTAATTTTGATGCTAAACAATGTGTTGAATTGATCTTAAAAATGCATGAGGTAACTAAGAAAAACATTGAGCGTATGAATTCTAAATATAAACTTGCTAGAGATAAGGGTAGAAAACATGTTGTGTTTGCACCTGGAGATCTTAATGAAGTTACATTTGCCTCAGGATAGATTTCCTGATTTGCGCAAATCAAGGCTAATGCCACGTGCTGATGGTCCTTTTAAGGTGTTAGAGAAAATAAATGATAATGCATATAAAACTTGAGCTGCCTACAGATTTTAGGGTTAGTTCCACTTTTAACATTGCAGATTTGAAGCCTTATTTGGGTGAGGAAGATGAGCTTCCGTCGAGGACGACTTCATTTCAAGAAGGGGAGGATGATGAGGACATCAATACCATTGTGACACCCACAGCCCCTGCTGCTATACATACTGTACCAATTACTAGAGCTCGCGCACGCCATTTAAATTACAAGGTACTTTTGTTTCTTGGTAATGATTCTAATGTTCATGAGAATATGATGCTGCCTAAATTGGATACATTTGTTTTGCTTACAAATGAAGGGCCTAGCTTTGAGAAGGATGAACATTGGAGAAAGAACAAGCATGGAGATGATGGCATGCGCAAGGGGAACAAGAACAGAGTTACAAGTGATGATTTCAGGACGTGGAAGCCACCATAATGAGTGCATGAAGCCTTGGACGAAATATACAAGATGCTACTTCATAATTTTCGCCCAGAGGCTATTCTAGGTGCTGCGTCACCTTATTATTGGGCCAGGCACATGTAATTTTGACTTGATTATAGGCTATTTTTAGAGTCCGTATGTGTGGGCAAACAAGAGTTAGGGTTGGTTTCGAACCCCTCCCTCAAGGGCCACGAAATTCCCCCCTCTTCCTCCATATATACAGCCCTTAGGGCATCGTTTAGACTTTGGGTTTTGTTTAGATTAAAGTTCTCCATAGATGTAACTTAGCGTACTTCGTTTGTGTTCAATGACCAGAGAAAGGAATAACAGAATCCCACCTTGATCAATAAAGCTTTCATCTTATATTCGCAATATCCATATTGCAATCTCCGTTTCTTGCTTGTTCTTCGTTTGCTCGCAGGAAACAGACCCTCGTGGTCGGAGTTGATCGTGCTCGGCATGGTCAATAACCTCTCGGAGTTGGTTTAGCGATTGCTAAGGCGTGGCGTCCTCGCACGCGTTAAATGGTCGGATCGTCAAAGTCGACTTCCACCAAAGCGATATCCATCATCTCATCGAAGACGGGACACCTTTGCCTCTATCATTTTATGTGCAAAAACCTGTCATCATGCGCTTGTTTATCTTCGAGTGAGGAGGATATAAGTGTTAAACAAGCGTTGATCTCATCAGCTTGCTCACTGCTTGTGTTGCAGCTCGAGCAGGCTAACCTTTCTTGAACTCTATTGAAGAGTTGTCGGTTTTGTATATTATTTTGTCGCGTGTTTATTTGCACTGGTGGCGATCTTTGATGCCCAGTGTATGTAATCTGTTGTCTACTTGTGCTTTATTATCATAGTGGCAAACTTTGATGCCTAGTGGATGTAATATGCCGTAATTTCTTTATTCTATAGTCTAGGTTTTTTCTTATTCACGATGCTGCAGTTATTTTACTGTATATATATCCTGTCTTCGCAGTAAACCGGCCAAACTGGAAAATTACAGTACATAATCAGTTCATCATGCAATCACGATGTATGATCCGCATCATGGGCCCCATCATCTTGGTCCGTTAAAAGGCCTAAATGTAAACTGGGACACTAGTAGATTCGGGCCTTTAATAGGCCGAGTAAACCTTGACCCTCTTTTATAAGAAAAGCGAATGGGCTTTTAGGAGGCTGAAAAGTAGGTTGGGCACAAGCGTGCGAGAACAGCTCACGGGCGGCGCAACCCGAAATGGACCCCGGCCCATGATTGTGCCAATCAAATCACTGGCTTTTAACAGGCCAAAATTGTCTCGGTCCTTGTTTGTCCCAATCAGATTATCGGCTGCAAGCAGGCCGGATGCAAACCGGGCCGTAGTTAGGCTAACTATATGACGGGCTTTTAACATGCGAAATAAATATAGGGCGAAATGTTAAACGGGCCTTTAACAGGCGAAACTAATATCGGGCGAATTACTAAATGGGCTTTAGCAAGTGGGCCCAAAAGCATAGCGTCTAGTTGACGGGCGAATCGATATGGGCCATAATTTAGCCCAAAGCCTCTTAAAGGGCGGAGCTGATCTGGGCGTAATTTGGCCCAGAACGTGATAGGCTTTTAACGGGCCGGATCTCATATGGGCCATTATTAGGCCCGGAACGTGGCAGGCTATTAGTGGACCGGATCAAATATGGGCCGGCATTTGGCCCAAAACATGACAGCCAGTTAATGGGCTGGCCTACTAGGGTCCTCAAAATCTTGAGGGCCTTAAGCTGGGCTGGCCCATTATGGTCGGCGAAATCTCGTGGGCCTTTAGTTGGGCCGGCCCATTATGGTCGGTGAAATCTCATGGGCCTTTAGCTGGGCCGGCCCATTATGGTCATAAAAATCTTGTGGGCCTTTACAGGCCAGCCATTATGGCCCGCAAAATCTTGTGGGCCTTTACCTGGGCGGGCCAATATGGCCCTCTAAATCTTGTGGGCCTTTAGCTGGGCCCGCCCATTATTGTCCGCAAAATCTCGTGGGCCTTTAGCTGGGCCGGCCCATTATGGTCCGCAAAATCTTGTGGGCCTTTAGTTGGGCCGGCCCATTTAAAATTTATGGGCCACTTTTGGGCTAGTCCACGTGTCAATATATCATAGGCGCATCTCGCCCATTGGATGAGCGACACATGTGCCAACGCGGAGCTGACACGTGTTTCCTCCAGCCAATGATAATTTTACACGTGGAAAATCCCCATTGGTCCAGGCTATTAACGGGTTATCGGATCCAAAACCGGACCTGATAGCTTAATGGTGTTCCGTTACGGTGGATTCCACGTATCGGTCACCCTTGACGAAAGCACTTCTGTGATGCGCGATTTATCGTCATGGAAGTGGACACTTCCGTGATGATAATTTTGGTAATGTCATGGAACACTTCTACGACAGCACAGGTATGACTATCTTGATTCTGTCATAAAATCGTCATGGATGTACATGCATGACAGAAAATGTGACCTACTGTGACAAACATGTATCATCATGGAAGTGTATGTAGTGACCGCCTCCGTTTTGATGACTTGAGCATTCATTGTCATATTGCTTTGCATGATCGTAAGATAGATAGCATGATATTTCTATGGCTTGTCCCTTTTTTGATATCGTTGTTATGCTAGATCATTGCACATCCTGGTACACCGCCAGAGGCATTCATATAGAGTCATATTTTGTTCTAGGTATCGAGTTGTAATTTTTATTTATTTTGAGTTATAAGTAAATAGAAGTGTGATGATCATCATTATTCCTTAGCCCCTCCCCCTTGGCTCCTTTATATACGGGGGCAGGGGGCACCCTAGAACACACAAGTTGATCTACGGATCGTTCCTTAGCCGTGTGCGGTGCCCCCTTCCACCATATTCCACTTCGGTCATATCGTCTTAGAGCTTAGGCGAAGCCCTGTGCCGAAGAAGTCATATCGTCGCGGAGCTTAGGCGAAGCCCTGCGTCGGTGGAGCATCAACATCGTCACCACGCCGTCATCTTGACGGAACTCATCCCGACACTTTGCTTTGGATCGGAGTCCGGGATCGTCATCGAGCTGAGCGATGTGCGTAACTCGGAGGTGCCGTACGTTCGGTGCTTGGATCGGTCGGATCGTGAAGGCGTCGACTACATCAACAGCGTTGTTATAACGCTTCCGCTTTCGGTCTCACGAGTGCGTGGACGGATACTCTCCTCTCGTTGCTATGCCATCACCATGGTCTTGCGTGTTCGTGAGGAAAATTTTGAAATTACTACGTTTCCCCAACGGTGGCATCGAGCCTGGTTTTATGCGTTGATGTCATATGCACGAGTAGAACACAAGTGAGTTGTGGGCGATATAAGTCATACGCTTACCGGCATGTCATACTTTGGTTCAGCGGTATTGTGAGATGAAGCGGCCGGACCGACATTACGCGTGACGCTTACGCGAGACTGGTTTCACCGCTCGAGCACTCGTTGCTTAAAGGTGACGGCGGGTGTCTGTCTCTCTCACTTTAGTTGAACTGAGTGTGGCTACGCCCGGTCCTTGCGAAGGTTAAAACAGCACCAACTTGACAAACTATCGTTGTGGTTTTGATGCTTAGGTAAGAACGGTTCTTGCTCAGCCGTAGCAGCCACGTAAAACTTGCAACAACAAAGTAGAGGACGTCTAACTTGTTTTGCAGGGCATGATGTGATGTGATGTGGTCAAGACGTGATGCTATATTTTATTGTATGAGATGATCATGTTTTGTAACCGAAGTTATCGGCTGGCTGGCGAAACCATATGGTTGTCGCTTTATTGTATGAAATGCAAGCGCCATGTAATTGCTTTATCACTAAGCGATGGCGATAGTCGTAGAAGCAATAGTTGGCGAGACGACAACGATGCTACGATGGAGATCAAGGTGTCGCGCCGGTGGCGATGGTGATCATGGCGGTGCTTGGCGATGGAGATCACAAGCACAAGATGATGATGACCATATCATATCACTTATATTGATTGCATGTGATGTTTATCCTTTATGCATCTTATCTTGCTTTGATTGTGGTAGCATTATAAGATGATCTCTCACTAAAATTATCAAGAAGTGTTCTCCACGAGTATGCACCGTTGCCAAAGTTCGTAGTACCCGGACACCACGTGATGATCGGGTGTGATAAGTTCTACGTCCATCTACAACGGGTGCAAAACAGTTGCACGCGCAGAATACTCAGGTTAAACTTGACGAGCCTTGCATATAACAGATATGGCCTCGGAACACGGAGACCGAAAGGTCGAACGTGAATCATATAGTAGATATGATCAACATAGTGATGTTCACCATTAAAACTACGCCATCTCACGTGATGATCGGACATGGTTTAGTTGATTTGGATCACGTAATCACTTAGATAACTAGAGAGATGTACGTCTAAGTGGGAGTTTTTAATATGATTAATTAAACTTAAATTTATCATGAGCTTAGTACTGATAGTATTTTGCTTGTCTATGTTTCTTGTAGATAGATGGCTCGTGCTGTTGTTCCGTTGAATTTTAATCGTTCCTTGAGAAAGCAAAGTTGAAAGATGATGGTAGCAATTACACGGACTGGGTCCAGAATTTGAGGATTATCCTCATTGCTTTGCCTGAAAAATTACGTCTGGAAGCACATTTGGGTAGCGAACTGCTTTGCGGAGCTGAGCGAGAAGTTGTGAGCGTCGGCAAAGCAAAGCTGATGACTACTCAATAGTTCGATTATTGCCATGCTTTACGGCTTAGAACCGGGTCTTCAACGACGTTTTGAGCGTCATGGAGCATATGAGATGTTCCAGGAGTTGAAGTTAATATTTCAAGCAAATGCGGATTGAGAGATATGAAGTCTCCAATAAGTTCTATAGCTGCAAGATGGAGGAGAATAGTTACATCGGTGAGCACATACTCAAAATGTCCGGGTATAATAATCACTTAATCCAGCTGGGAGTTAATCTTCGGATGATAGTGTCATGTGATGTAATTCTCCAATCATCGCCACCAAGCTACAAGAGCTTCGTGATGAACTATAATATGCAAGGGATGACCAAAACAATTCTGAGCTCTTCGCAATGCTAAAAGCAGCGGAGGTAGAAATCAAGAAAGAGCATCAAGTGTTGATGGTCAACAAGACCACTAGTTTCAAGAAAAAGGGCAAAGGAAAGAAGAAGGGAAACTTCAAAAAGAACAGCAAGAAAGTTGCTGATCAAGAGAAGAAACCCAAGTCTGGACCTAAACCTGAAGCGAGTGTTTTACTGCAAGCGGTGGACCTTTGGAAGCGGAACTGCCCCAAGTATTTGGCGGATAAAAAGGATGGCAAGGTGAACAAAGGTATATGTGATATACATGTTATTGATGTGTACCTTACTAGAGCTCGTAGTAGCACTGGGTATTTAATCTTGGTTACATTGCTAATATTTGCAACTCGAAGCAGGGACTACGGAATAGACGAGCACCGGCAAAGGACGAGGTGACGATGCGGCGTGGGAAATGGTTCCAAAGTCAATGTGATCGCGGTCGGCACGCTACCTCTACATCTACCTTCGGGATTAGTTTTAGACCTAAATAATTGTTATTTGGTGCGGCGTTGAGCATGAACATTATATCTGGATCTTGTTTGATGCGAGACGGTTATTCATTTAAATCAGAGAATAATGGTTGTTCTATTTATATGAGTAATATCTTTTATGGTCATGCACCCTTGAAGAATGGTCTATTCTTGTTGAATCTCGAAAGTAGTGATACACATATTCATAATGTCGAAGCCAAAAGATGCAGAGTTGATAATGATAGTGCAACTTATTTGTGGCCTTTGCCGTTTAGGTCATATCGGTGTAAAAGCATGAAGAAACTCCATACAAATGGACTTTTGGAATCACTTGATTATGAATCACTTGGTACTTGCGAACCGTGCCTCATGGGCAAGATGACTAAAACACCGTTCTCCGGTTGTATGGAGAGAAACAACAGATTTGTTGGAAATCATACATACAGATGTATGTGGTCCGATGAATGTTGAAGCTCGTGGCGGATATCGTTATTTTCTCTCCTTCACAGATGATTTGAGTAGATATGGGTATATCTACTTAATGAAACACAAATCTGAAACATTTGAAAAGTTCAAAAGAATTTGAGTGAAGTGGAAAATCATCGTAACAAGAAAATAAAGTTTCTACGATCTGATCGTGGAGGAGAATATTTGAGTTACGAGTTTGGTTTACATTTGAAACAATGTGGAATAGTTTACGCAACTCCATACCGGAACACCACGGAGAAATGGTGTGTCCGAACGTCGTGTCGTACTTTACTAGATATGGTGCGATCTATGATGTCTATTTCCGATTTACCGCTATCGTTTTGGGGTTATGCTTTAGAGGCGGCGCATTCACGTTAAATAGGACACCGTCAAAATCCGTTGAGACGACGCCTTATGAACTGTGGTTTGGCAAGAAACCAAAGTTGTCGCTTTCTTAAAGTTTGGGGCTGTGATGCTTATGTAAAGAAACTTCAACGGATAAGCTCGAACCCAAATCGGAAAAATGTGTCTTCATAGGATACCCAAAGGAGACTGTTGGGTACACCTTCTATCACAGATCTGAAGGCAAGATTTTCGTTGCTAAATTCGGATCCTTTCTAGAAGGAGTTTCTCTCGAAAGAAGTGAGTGGGACGAAAGTAGAACTTGATGAGATAATGTATCTGCTCCCTTATTGGAAAGTAGTTCATCACAAGAAATGGTTCTGTGACAACTACACCAATTAGTGAGGAAACTAATGATGATGATCATGAAGCTTGGATCAAGTTACTCTTGAACTTCAGAGGTCAACCAGAGTAAAATACGCACTGTGAGTGGTACGGTAATCTTATTACGGAAGTCATGTTACTTGACCATGGCGAACCTACAAACTATGAAGAAGCGATGGTGAGCCCAGATTCCGCATAAAATGGCTGGAAGCCATGAAATCTGAGATGGGATCCATGTATGAGAACAAAGTATGGACTTTGGTTGACTTGCCCGATGATCGGCAAGCCATTGAAAATAAATGGATCTTTAAGAAGAAGAGCGCCCGATGGTAATATAACTGTCTACAAAGCTCGACTTGTTGCGAAAGGTTTTTGACAAGTTCAAGGGGTTGACTACGATGAGATTTTCTCACCCGTAGCGATGCTTAAGTCTGTCCAAATCATGTTAGCAATTGCCGCATTTTATGATTATGAAATTTGGCAAATGGATGTAGAAACTGCATTCTTGAATGGATTTCTAGAAGAAGAGTTGTATATGATGCAACCAGAAGGTTTTGTCGATCCAAAGGGTACTAACAAAGTGTGCAAGCTCCAGCGATCAATTTATGGTGCAGTGCAAGCCTCTCGGAGTTGGAATAAACGCTTTGATAGTGTGATCAAAGCATATGGGTTTATCTGAGACTTTTGGAGAAGCTTTGTATTTACAAGAAAGTGAGTGGGAGCTCTGTAGCATTTCTAATATTATATGTGGACGACATATTATTGATTGGAAATGATATAGAATTTCTGGATAGCATAAAAGGATACTTGAATAAAAGTTTTTCAATGAAAGACCTCGGTGAAGCTGCTTACATATTGGGCATCAAGATCTATAGAGATAGATCAAGACGCTTAATTGGACTTTCACAAAGCACATACCTTGATAAAGTTTTGAAAAAGTTCAAAATGGATCAGGCAAAGAAAGGTTTTTACCTGTATTACAAGGTGTAAGATTGAGTCAGACTCAATGCCCGACCACATCAGAAGATAGAGAGAAAATGAAAGATGTTCCCTATGTTTCAGCCATAGGCTCTATCATGTATGCAATGCTGTGTACCAGACTGACGTATGCTTAGGCTGTAAGCTTGGCGGGAAGGTACCAAAGTAATCGAGAGTGGATCCTTTGGGCCGTGATCAAGAACATCTGAAATACACGAAAAGGACTAAGGATATGTTTCTCGTATATGGAGGTGACAAAGAGCTAGTCGTAAATTGTTACGTCGATGCAAGCTTTGACAATCGATCCGGACGATTCTAAATCGCAAACCGGATCGTGTTTTTATTAAGCGGTGGAGCTGTCGGTTGGTGCAGTTCTAAACAAAGCGTCGTGGCGGGATCTACATGTGAAGCGGAGTACATAGCTGCTTGAAGCAGCAAATGAAGGAGTCTGGATGAAAGAGTTCATTTCCGATCTAGGTGTCATACCTAGTGCATCGGGACCGATGAAGATCTTACGTGACAATACTTGGTGCAATTGCCTTGGCAAAGGAATCCAGATTTCACAAGAGGACCAAGCATATCAAGAGATGCTTCAATTCCATTCGGGACCAAGTCCAAGTGGGAGACATAGAGATTTGCAAAATACATACGGATCTGAATGTTGCAGACCCGTTGACTAAGCCTCTTCCATGAGCAAAACATGATCAGCACCAAGACTCCATGGGTGTTAGAATCATTACTATGTAATCTAGATTATTGACTCTAGTGCAAGTGGGAGGCCAAGGAAATATGCCCTAGAGGTAATAATAAAGTTATTATTTATTTCCTTATACCATGATAAATGTTTATTATTCATGCTAGAATTGTATTAACCGGAAACATAATACATGTGTGAATACATAGACAAACAGATGGTCACTAGTATGCCTCTACAAGACTAGCTCATTAATCGAAGATGGTTATGTTTCCTAACCATAGACATGTGTTGTCATTTGATTAATGGGATCACATCATTAGGAGAATGATGTGATTGACATGACCCATTCCGTTAGCTTAGCACTTGATGCGTTTAGTATGTTGCTAATGCTTTCTTCATGACCCATACATGTTCCTGTAACTATGAGATTATGCAACTCCCGTTTACCGGAGGAACACTTTAGGTACTACCAAACGTCTGGCGAAGCTGGGTGATTATAAAGGAGTACTACAGTGTCTCCAAAGGTACTTGTTGGGTTGGCGTATTTCGAGATTAGGTTTTGTCACTCCGATTGCTCGGAGAGGTATCTCTAGGCCTTCTCGGTGATACACATCACTTAAGCCTTGCAAGCATTACAACTAATGAGTTAGTTGTGAGATGATGTATTACGGAACGAGTAAAGAGACTTACCGTAACGAGATTGAACTAGGTATTGGATACAAGCGATCGAATCTCGGGTAAGTAACATACCGATGACAAAGGGAACAACGTATGTCGTTATGCGGTTTGACCGATAAAGATCTTTGTAGAATATGTAGGAACCAATATGGGCATCCAGGTTCCGCTATTGGTTATTGACCGAGAATAGTTCTAGGTCATGTCTACATAGTTCTCGAACCCGTAGGGTCCGCACGCAACGTTTCGATGGCAGTTCATTATGAGTTTATAAGTATTGATGCACGAAGGTTGTTGAGTCCCGGATGTGATCACGGTGATGACGAGGAGTCTCTAAATGTTCGAGACATTAAGATTGATATATTGGAAGCCTACATTTGGACTTCGGATGTGTTCCGAGTGAAATCGGAATTTACGGAGTACCGGGAGGTTCTGGAACCCGGGAACTACATGGGCCATAGTGGGCCTTGGTGGAAAGGAGAAAGGGCCAGCCCTAGGTGGCGCCCCTTCTTCCCCTAGTCCTATTAGGACTAGGAAAGGTGGGCCGCCCTCTCTCTCTTTCCCCTCAGGAATCCTAATCCAACTAGGATTGGAGGGAATCCTACTCCCGGAGGAGTAGGACTCCTGGCAGCGCCCCCTCTTGGCCGGCCAGCCCCTCCCCTTGGATCCTTTATATCACGGGGCAGGGGCACCCTAGAACACACAAGTTGATCTACGGATCGTTCCTTAGCCGTGTCTGGTGCCCCTTCCACCATATTCCACTTCGGTCATATCGTCGAGAGCTTAGGTGAAGCCACTGTGCCCAAGAAGTCATATCGTCATGAGCTTAAGCGAAGCCCTGCGTCGGTGGAGCATCAACATCGTCATCACGCCCGTCATCTTGACGGAACTCATCCGACACTTTCTTTGGATCGGAGTCCGGGGATCGTCATCGAGCTGAACGTGTGCAGAACTCGGAGGTGCCGTACGTTCGGTTCTTGGATCGGTCGGATCGTGAAGACGTACGACTACATCAACCGCGTTGTTATAACGCTTCCGCTTTCGGTCTACGAGGGTACATGGACGGATACTCTCCCCTCTCGTTGCTATGCCATCACCATGGTCTTGCGTGTTCATAGGAAAATTTTGAAATTACTACGTTCCCCAACAAGTTTCACCACGGGCCGTTAATAGGCCAAGAGTTACATAGGGCCTCATATGGGTCGAAAGACGTCATGGGCCATACATGCGCAAGAAGTGAAAATGAGCTGGAATCATATTGGATGGCCCAGATGACGCTACTGGGCCTAATTCAGATAGGGTGTAACGGGCCTTGTTTTAGCGGGTTGTAAATGGGCTATATGCGAACAAGCCGTTAACAGGCTTTCCATGGGCCGGCCCGCCACCTTTTTACCAAGTCAAACGGTCCGGCCTTTTCATAGGAATGGGCCTCTGTTGGGCCGTGCCACGTGTCGACGTATCTTAGGCGCCTTCCGTCCAATGAGTGGATGACATCTGTCCCAACGATGAGCCGACACGTGTTTCCTCCAGCCAATGATGATTTTACACGTGGAAAATCCCATTGGTCGGGCTGATAGCGGGTTATCGGATCCAAACCAGACCCGATAGCTTAACGGCATTCCGTTACGGTGGATGCTGCGTGTCGGTCACCCTTGACGAAAGCACTTCTATGACGCGCGATTTATCGTCATGGAAGTGGACACTTCCGTGATGATAATTCTGGTAATGTCATGGAACACTTCTCTGACTGACACGGTATGACTATCTTGATTCTGTCATAAAATCGTCATGGATGTACATGCATGAAAAAAAAACGTGACCTACTGTGACAAACACGTATCATCACGGAAGTGTATTTTTTTTGTAGTGATAATTTTCGTCTAGAGGCTATTCTAGGTGCTGCGTCACCTTATTATTGGGCCAGGCCCATGTAATTTCAAAATACTTGATTATAGGATATTTTTAGAGTCTGTATGTGTGGGGAAACAAGAGTTAGGGTTGGTTTCGGACCCCTCCCTCAAGGGCCACGAAATTGCCCCCTCTTCCTCCATATATACAGCCCTTAGGGCGTCGTTTAGACTTCGGGTTTTGTTTAGATTAAAGTTCGCCATAGCTGCAACTTCGCGTACTCCGTTTGTGTTCAGTGACCAGACAAAGGCGTCACACAACCCCACCTTGATCAATAAAGCTTTCATCTTATATTCGCAATATCCAGATTGCAATCTCAGTTTCTTGCTTGTTCTTCGTTTGCTCGCGGGAAACAGACCCTTGTGGTCAGGTTGATCGTGCTCCGGCGTGGTCAATAACCTCTTGGAGTTGGTTTAGTGATTGCTAAGGCGCGACGTCCTTGCACGTTCGTAGTCGGATCGTCAAAGTCTACTTCCACCAAAGCGATATCCATCATCTCATTGAAAGGCAGGACACCTTTGCCTCTATCAAGTGGTATCGAGACTTCGAGGTTGCTCGATGAGATTTTACTGATTTTGTAGTTTAGATCGAGTCTGTTCTTCATACATACAGTCCACAAAAAAGCCACACAAAAAAATAGGGTTAGTTCATCATATCCGAACCAATTTGAGCCTTTGCATAATCTTTTTAGGGTTTTGCTTTGTTGAATTTGTGGATGCATCGTCGTGTCTAGTTGTTGGTCTTAGCGTCTAGTCCTTTAGAGTTTTGAGTTCTGTCACAGTTTGTCACGCCGCCGCTGCACCATCTTCATCGATGTTGCCATATACCACCACCTCTGCCATATCCCACCAGCACTGCCTTATAGCACCACCGCTGCCATATCCCACCAACGCTGCCATATACCACCGATCCATATCCATATACCACCATCGCTATCATATACCACCACCGCTGCCATATCCTACCACCATATATCCACCACCAATCCAAGTTCTTTTCGTATTAGGTTTGTTTCCGAGATCCATCTAAATTCCGATTCGTGTTTCCTTGCACGAGTAGGTTTGAAAAAAAAAAAGGTGTCACGGAGACCCCGGGCAGTTTTAGGCCAAAATTTAATGACCGAAAATAGTTTTCCCTATCCTATTTTTAGGTCCCGGGGAGTATTTTGATACATTCGCCATCATAGTGATTTTTGTCGCATTTTTTCGCCGTCGCTGCTACGATTCCCGAAAAAAAATTGTCAACAAAATTTCGTGCCCATCCTGTCGGTTTGACCTCGGAAGAGTTTTTGAGACACTCGCCATTATAGTGATTTTTGCAAAAAAAAGCAGGCAAAAAAAAGCAGTGAAAAAATAAATTCTAGAGTGTGCTTTTCCTTGTTTACGTGCAGCGCCGTGATTTTGTTAGTGTTCTAGGCTCGCTTCTCTAGCACGGTCTAGCCTAGGACCAGCACAGTACCGTCGCTGAGCGTTTATTCAACTTTGCATCTCTGAATTGATTATTGCTGACCCTTTTTGCTACCATATTATAAGCTTTCCCAGCTCCACATACATATACGTCGTGCATTTGACTCTCCCTGGTAATCGCTTTATCCAAGCTTTGAGAGTTTTGACTACAACATTGCCGATCACCTCCTGCTGCTGGGTAAGAACTGGTAAGAATTTGAGATTTGCTCGACGGGTTTGTGATACACCACCACCACTTCTTAGTAGTCTGTAGGATCATATCCTTGTGTGTTTCTATTTGCTGCTAACCATGGCAGGATCACAAGCCGATGAGACTGATTGGGAGAACCTGACGAACAAACAGCTACATGATAAATTTCAGCAAATGATGAGTGGACAGGTGCAAGATGTGCTAAACAGATTTGAAGAGGCCATGGGGAAGATAGATGGCATTGAGAAGACATTCGAAACACAGCTTGATAACAAGTTTAATGAATTGCTCTTGACGTTTTCCACAACCACCGCGGTTGCACCTATCACACCATTGCAACGACAATAACAACGCCTTGTGAATCGATGCAGAATGACGAAGTGTGTTCCTCTTGAGGAGGCCAAACTTACGGTGCTGCTTGTACATTGTTGATGCTTCTTTGGCTCACCACTCTGCTGCTCTTTGGTACCGGGGAGGATGATGAGTATGAGGCGATTATGAGGATGAGGTTGATCAAAATCAGAACTACGTGCAGCCACTAGCACCACCACCGGTGGAGTCGACCTCGGTATATAATCGCAATGGTAGGCCTGCACCACCACCTCAGTGCGAGATAATGACCATATTCCTAAACTAAAATTGAATATTCCACCATTTGAGGGTAGATATGTTCTGATATATATCTTACTTGGGAGTTAGAAAGCTGAACAACGTTTTACATGTTTGCAATATCCCGAGGAGAGGCAGTTCTTCTGCTTTGTTTGTGCTTTCACTAGTTTTGCATGTGTATGGTGGTGCGAACATTGTAGCTTATATCATATTCCAGCTACTTGGGCTACTTTCAAAACTGCTATGCGTACTCATTGGGTTCCACCATACTATCAACGTGAATTGCTTCAAAACTGCAGTGTTTAAGACAATGAAAATTTTTTGTAGAAGAATATTATCAAGAATTACAAACTAGCATGATTAGATGCGGTATTGTTGAGGAGAATGAAGCTATGCTTGCACGTTTTATGGGTGGATTAAATAGGGAGATTCATACCATTCTAGAGTATAAGGAGTATACTAGTATCACTCGTTTATTCCATCTTGCTTGTAAAATTTGAGCGTGAAGTCTTGCAGGATCGACAAGCAATGGCGGCGCTACTAACTTTTCTGCAGTCGACCTTCCTCATGGACACAGCGTGCATATTCTACTTCCTTTGCACCAGCACCTCCATCGGGTGCCACCTCCACCGTGATACAAGAAAGCGAGCACAACCACCACTATCTACCAAGAGCGCGCTGTCGGACCTGCAGAGCTCTTCTTCTTCCATGGCATCAACAGGGCACACAAGTGATATTATTTGTCGTCATTGTAAGGGAAGAGGTCATTATCTTGGCGAGAATCACGAATCTCGGCGTGTGATGATTGCTCACGAGGATGGTGGATATGAGTCCTCTAGTGACTATGATGAGGAGACTTTGGCCCTTATTACACGTGAAGAACATGGTGGATATGATTACGATCATGAGGCGCAATACATGGCTCTGAAGGCGCTAACAGGTATGAATGTTTAGTTGCTCAACGTGTTTTGAGTGTGCAGGTCACACAAGCTGAGCAAAATCGAGAGCATAATTTGTTCCATACAAAGGGAGTTGTGAAGGAGCGTTACATGCGTGTTATCATAAACGGAGGAGCTGCAACAACTTGGCTAGCATGGAGATGGTGGAGAAGCTATCTCTCACCACAAGACCACATCCACATCCTTACTACATCCAATGGTTCAACAACAGCGACAAGGTTAAGGTAACACGTATTGTTTGTGTGCATTTTAGTATCTCAACATATGCTGATTATGTTGATTGTGATGTGGTACCTATGCAAGCATGTTCCTTATTACTTGGTCGACCATGGCAATTTGATAAAAATTATGTCCACCATGGTAGAAACAATCAGTATACTCTTGTTCATAAGGATAAAATTATTACTTTGCTTCCTATGACTCTGATTCCATTTTGAAAGATGATATTAATAGAGCTAATAAAGCAAAAGCGGGAGAAGAATAAGAGTGAAAATGAGATTGTGGCAAAAGAATTTGAGCAACAAATGAAGCCTAATAATAAACCATCTAGTGTTGCTTCTGAAATTAAATTGAAAAGTGCATGTTTACTTGCCACTAAATCTGATATTGATGAGCTAGATTTTAGCAAATCTGTTTGCTATGCTTTTGTGTGCAAAGAGGCATTATTTTCATTCGAGGATGTGCCTTCCTCTTTTGCCCTGCTGTCACTAACATTTTGCGGGGAGTTATTTGACGTCTTCCCACAAGGCGTGCCACGGATTACCACCTATTCGAGGGATTGAGCATCAAATTGACTTAATTCGGTGCATCGCTACCAACCGTGCACCATACCGTACCAATCCAGAGGAGACGAAGGAGATTATGCGTCAAGTACAAGAGCTTCTCGACAAAGGTTATATCTGTGAATCCCTTAGTCCTTGTGTTGTTCCCATTATTCTAGTGCCAAAAAAGGATGGTACATAGCGTATGTGTGTTGATTGTAGAGGCATTAATAATATTACTATTCATTATCGTCATCCTATTCCTAGGCTAGATGATATGCTTGATGAATTGAGTGGCTCTACAATATTCTCCAAAGTTGATTTGCGTAGTGGATACCATCAAATTCGTATGAAATTGGGGGATGAATGGAAAACAGCATTTAAAACTAAGTTTGGATTATATGAGTGGTTAGCCATGCCTTTTGGGTTAACTAATGCACCTAGTACTTTCATGAGATTAATGAACGAAGTTTTACGTGCTTTGATTGGACGATTTGTGGTAGTTTACTTTGATGACATATTGATTTATAGTAGATCTTTGGAGGAACATTTGGAACATTTATGTGTTGTTTTTATTGCTCTACGTGATGCACGTTTGTTTGGTAACCTTGGGAAGTGCACCTTTTGCATCGACCGAGTGTCTTTTCTTGGCTATGATGTTACTCCACAGGGAATTGAAGTTGATAAAGCCAAGATTGAAGCTATTGAGAGTTGGCCACAGCCCAAAACTGTCACACAAGTGAGGAGTTTTCTTGGCCTTGCTTTGGATTCTATAGGCGTTCGAGAGATTTCAGCACCATTGCGCACCTCTCAATGAGCTTACAAAGAAGGATGTGCCTTTTGTTTGGGGAACCGCACAGGAAGAAGCCTTCACGGTATTGAAAGATAAGTTGACACATGCTCCTTTACTCCAACTTCCTGATTTTAATAAGACTTTTGAGCTGAATATGATGCTAGTGGAATTGGATTAGGAGGTGTGTTATTACAAGATGGCAAACCTGTTGCATACTTTTCTAAAAATTGAGTGGGCCTAGTCTAGATTATTCTACTTATGATAAAGAATTATATGCTCTTGTTTGGACTTTAGAGACATGGCAACATTATTTATGGCCCAAAGAATTTGTTATACATTATGATCATGAATCTTCGAAACATATTAAAATTCAATCTAAACTGAATCGTAGACACGCTAAATGGGTTGAATTCATTGAGACTTTCCTTATGTTATAAAACACAAGAAGGGTAAAGAGAATGTTATTCTTTGATGCATTGTCTCGCCGCTATACTATGCTTTCACAACTTGACTTCAAAATATTTGGTTCGGAGACTATCAAACATCAATATGTGCATGATGCTGATTTTAAAGATGTAATGCAGAATTGTAAAGAAGGAAGAACATGGAACAAGTTCATTATTAATGATGGCTTTGTGTTTCGTGCTAACAAGCTATGCATTCCAGCTAGCTCGATTCGTCGTTTGTTGTTGCAGGAAGCACGTGGAGGAGGATTAATGGGACACTTTGGCGTGAATAAGACGGAGGACGTACTTGCTACACATTTCTTTTGGCCAAACATGATACGGGATGTTGAGAGTTTTGTTGCTCGCTGCACTACATGTCAAAAAGCTAAGACACGACTCAATCCTCATGGTTTATATATGCCTTTACTGTGCACTGGTGTTCCTTGGGAGGATATATCGATGGACTTTGGTTTAGGTTTACCTCGAACAAAGTAGGGGGATAGTATATTTGTTGTCGAGGATAGATTTTGAAAATGGCACATTTTATACCATGTCATAAAAGCGATGATGCTACTAATGTTGTTGATTTGTTCTTTCGTGAAATTATTCGCTTGCATGGTGTGCCAAATACAATTGTTTCAGATCATGATACTAAATTTCTTAGCCACTTTTGGAGATGTTTATGGGCAAAGTTGGGGACTAAACTGCTTTTTAGTACTACATGTCATCCTCAAACTGATGGACAAGCTGAAGTAGTCAATGGAACTTTGTCTACTATGCTTAGGGATATTTTGAAGAATAACAAGAAAATGTGGGAAGAATGCTTGCCTCATATTGAATTTGCTTATAATCGTTCATTGCATTCTACTACTAAGATGTGCCCTTTTGAAATTGTGTATGGTTTCCTACCTCGTGCACCTATTGATTTGTTGCCTCTTCCATCTTCGGAGAAGGTTAATTTTGATGCTAAACAATGTGTTGAATTGATCTTAAAAATGCATGAGGTAACTAAGAAAAACATTGAGCGTATGAATTCTAAATATAAACTTGCTAGAGATAAGGGTAGAAAACATGTTGTGTTTGCACCTGGAGATCTTGTCTGGTTACATTTGCCTCAGGATAGATTTCCTGATTTGCGCAAATCAAGGCTAATGCCACGTCTTGATGGTCCTTTTAAGGTGTTAGAGAAAATAAATGATAATGCATATAAAACTTGAGCTGCCTACAGATTTTAGGGTTAGTTCCACTTTTAACATTGCAGATTTGAAGCCTTATTTGGGTGAGGAAGATGAGCTTCCGTCGAGGACGACTTCATTTCAAGAAGGGGAGGATGATGAGGACATCAATACCATTGTGACACCCACAGCCCCTGCTGCTATACATACTGTACCAATTACTAGAGCTCGCGCACGCCATTTAAATTACCAGGTACTTTTGTTTCTTGGTAATGATTCTAATGTTCATGAGAATATGATGCTGCCTAAATTGGATACATTTGTTTTGCTTACAAATGAAGGGCCTAGCTTTGAGAAGGATGAACATTGGAGAAAGAACAAGCATGGAGATGATGGCATGCAAGGGGAACAAGAACAGAGTTACAAGTGATGATTTCGGGACGTGGAAGCCACCATAATGAGTGCATGAAGCCTTGGACGAAATATACAAGATGCTACTTCATAATTTTCGCCAGAGGCTATTCTAGGTGCTGCGTCACCTTATTATTGGGCCAGGCACATGTAATTTTGACTTGATTATAGGCTATTTTTAGAGTCCGTATGTGTGGGCAAACAAGAGTTAGGGTTGGTTTCGAACCCCTCCCTCAAGGGCCACGAAATTCCCCCCTCTTCCTCCATATATACAGCCCTTAGGGCATCGTTTAGACTTTGGGTTTTGTTTAGATTAAAGTTCTCCATAGCTGTAACTTAGCGTACTTCGTTTGTGTTCAATGACCAGAGAAAGGCATCACAGAATCCCACCTTGATCAATAAAGCTTTCATCTTATATTCGCAATATCCATATTGCAATCTCCGTTTCTTGCTTGTTCTTCGTTTGCTCGCAGGAAACAGACCCTCGTGGTCAGGTTGATCGTGCTCCGGCATGGTCAATAACCTCTCGGAGTTGGTTTAGCGATTGCTAAGGCGTGACGTCCTCGCACGTTCGTAGTCGGATCGTCAAAGTCGACTTCCACCAAAGCGATATCCATCATCTCATCGAAAGACGGGACACCTTTGCCTCTATCATTTTATGTGCAAAACCTGTCATCTGTCTGCTTGTTTATCTTTCAGAGTGAGGAGGATATAAGTGTTAAACAAGCGCTGATCTCATCAGCTTGCTTTCGGTGCTTGTGTTGCAGCTCCCGAGCAGGGCTAACCTTTCTTGAACTCTATTGAAGAGTTGTCGGTTTTGTATATTATTTTGTCGCGTGTTTATTTGCACTGGTGGCGATCTTTGATGCCCAGTGTATGTAATCTGTTGTCTACTTGTGCTTTATTATCATAGTGGCAAACTTTGATGCCTAGTGGATGTAATATGCCGTAATTTCTTTATTCTATAGTCTAGGTTTTTTCTTATTCACGATGCTGCAGTTATTTTCTTTGTATATATATCCTGTCTTCGCAAAGAAACCGCCAAACTGGAAAATTACAGTACATAATCAGTCCGTCATGCAATCACGATGTATGATCCGCATCATGGGCCCCGTCATCTTGGTCCGTTAAAAGGCCTAAATGTAAACTGGGACACTAGTAGATTCGGGCCTTTAATAGGCCGAGTAAACCGCCGGCCCTCTTTTCGCAAGAAAACTGAATGGGCTTTTAGGAGGCTGAAAAGTAGGTTGGGCCTGAAACGTGCCGAACAGCTCACGGGCCGGCGCAACCCGAAATGGACCCCGGCCCATGATTGTGCCAATCAAATCACGGGCTTTTAACAGGCCAAAATTGTCTCGGTCCTTGTTTGTCCCAATCAGATTATCGGCTGCAAGCAGGCCGGATGCAAACCGGGCCGTAGTTAGGCCCAACTATATGACGGGCTTTTAACATGCCGAAATAAATATAGGGCCGAAATGTTAAACGGGCCTTTAACAGGCCGAAACTAATATCAGGCCGAATTACTAAATGGGCTTTAGCAAGTGGGCCCAAAAGCATAGCGTCTAGTTGACGGGCCGAATCTGATATGGGCCATAATTTAGCCCAAAGCCTCTTAAAGGGCCGGAGCTGATCTGGGCCGTAATTTGGCCCAGAACGTGATAGGCTTTTAACGGGCGGATCTCATATGGGCCATTATTAGGCTTAACGTGGCAGGCTATTAGTGGACCGGATCAAATATGGGCCGGCATTTGGCCCAAAACATGACAGCCAGTTAATGGGCTGGCCTACTAGGGTCCTCAAAATCTTGAGGGCCTTAAGTTGGGCTGGCCCATTATGGTCGGCGAAATCTCGTGGGCCTTCAGTTGGGCCGGCCCATTATGGTCGGTGAAATCTCATGGGCCTTTAGCTGGGCCGGCCCATTATGGTCCGCAAAAATCTTGTGGGCCTTTACCTGGGCCAGCCCATTATGGCCCGCAAAATCTTGTGGGCCTTTAGCTGGGCCGGCCCATTATGGCCGGCAAAATCTTGTGGGCCTTTAGCTGGGCCAGCCCATTATGGTCCACAAAATCTCGTGGGCCTTTAGCTGGGCCGGCCCATTATGGTCCGCAAAATCTTGTGGGCCTTTAGTTGGGCCGGCCCATTTAAAATTTATGGGCCACTTTTGGGCTAGTCCACGTGTCAATATATCATAGGCGCATCTCGCCCATTGGATGAGCGACACATGTGCCAACGAGTCGACACGTGTTTCCTCCGACCAATGATAATTTTACACGTGGAAAATCCCCATTGGTCCGAGCTATTAACGGGTTATCGGATCCAAAACCCGGACTGATAGCTTAATGGTGTTCCGTTACGGTGGATTCCACGTATCGGTCACCCTTAATAAAGCACTTACGTGATGCGCGATTTATCGTCATGGAAGTGGACACTTCGTGATGATAATTTTGGTAATGTCATGGAACACTTCTCTGAATGACACGGTATGACTATCTTGATTCTGTCATAAAATCGTCATGGATGTACATGCATGACAGAAAATGTGACCTACTGTGACAAACATGTATCATCATGGAAGTGTATGTAGTGACCGCCTCCGTTTTGATGACTTGAGCATTCATTGTCATATTGCTTTGCATGATCGTAAGATAGATAGCATGATATTTCTATGGCTTGTCCCTTTTTTGATATCGTTGTTATGCTAGATCATTGCACATCCTGGTACACACCTTGAGGCATTCATATAGAGTCATATTTTGTTCTAGGTATCGAGTTGTAATTTTTATTTATTTTGAGTTATAAGTAAATAGAAGTGTGATGATCATCATTATTCATTATTAGAGCATGTCCCAGTGAGGAAAGGATAATGGAGACTATGATTCCCCCACAAGTCGGGATGAGACTCCGGACAATGAGAGAAATAAAAGAAAATAAAAAAGAGAGAAGGGGCATTGTTACTATCTTTTACCACACTTGTGCTTCAAAGTAGCACCATGTTTTTCATATAGAGAGTCTCCTATTTAGTCACTTTCATATACTAGTGGGAATTTTTCATTATAGAACTTGGCTTGTATATTCCGATCTTTGGGCTTCCTCAAATGCCCGAGGTCTTCATGAGCAAGCAAGTTGGATGCACACCCACTTAGTTTTCATATTGAGCTTTCATACACTTATAGCTCTTAGTGCATCCGTTGCATGGAAATCCCTACTCCTCACGTTGATATCAATTGATGGGCATATCCATAGCCCGTTGGTTAGCCGCGTTGATGTGAGACTTTCTTACTTTTTTGTATTCTCTATATTTACCCCTATCATCATACTTTATTCCACCCATAGTGCTATATGGCTTGCGCTCATGTATTGCGTGGGAGTTGAAAAAGCTGAAGCGCGTTAAAAAGTATGAACTAACTGCTCGGTTTGTCATCGGGGTTGTGCATGATAAATACTTTGTGTAAATAAGACAGAGCAGGACAAGACTATATGATTTTATAGGGATAGCTTTCTTTAGCATTGATATTTTGAAAGACATGATTGTTTGTTGGGATGCCTGAGTATTGATGTCTTTATGTAAAATTATAGACTATTGCTTTGAATCACTTATGTCTTAATATTCATGCCATGACTAGACATATGATCAAGTTTATGTTAGGTAGCATTCCAAATCAAAAATTATCTTTTTTGTCATTTACCTGCTCGAGGCCGAGCAGGAATTAAGCTTGGCGGTGCTGATACATCTCCATTGTATCTATAATTTTTTGATTGTTTCTTGCCAATATTATACAACTTTTATACACTTTTGGCAACATTTTATATGATTTATTTGGACTAACATATTGATCCAGTGCCTAGTGCCAGTTCCTGTTTGTTGCATGTTTTTTGTTTTGCAGAAAATCCATATCAAACGAAGTCCAAGTGCAATAAAATTTTACGGAGAATTATTTTGGAATATCTGTGATTTTTGGGAGTTGGAATCATCAGAAGAGGGGGCCCACAGTGACCGCAACCCACCACAGCGCGCCTGGGGGCCAGGCGCACCCAAGTATCTTATGGCCACCTTGTACGTCGGTTGGAGCTCTACTTCTGGCGCAAGAAAGATAATTTATGGAAAAAACGTGTAAAAATTTCAGCGCAATCGGAGTTACGGATCTCCGGGAATTTAAGAAACCATGAAGAGCCAGATGTGGGGAACATGAAACAGAAGAGAACAGAGAGGGAGATCCAATCTCGGTGGGGCTCCCACCCCTCCGCCGCCATGGAGGCCATGGCCAAGAGGGGGAACTCTCCTCCCATCTAGGGGGAGGCCAAGGAAGAAGAAGAAGGAGGGGGCTCTCTCTCCCCCTCTCTCCTGATGGCGTCGGAGTGCCGCCGGGGCTAGGATCATGACAGTGATCTACATCAACAATCTTGCTACCGTCAACACCAACTCTCTCGCCCTCTATGTAGCGGTGTAACACCCCTTCTCCTCGCTGTAATCTCTACTTAAACATGGTGCTAAACTCCATATATTATTTCGCAATGATATTTGGCTATCCTATGATGTTTGAGTAGATCTGTTTTGTCCTATGGGTTAATCGTGATCTTGGTTGGTATGATTGTATATTTTATTTATGGCGCTGTCCTACGGTGCCCTCCGTCTCGCACAAACATGAGGTATCCCTGTTGTAGGGTGTTGCAATATGTTCATGATTCGCTTATGGTGGGTTGCGAGAGTGACAGAAGCTTAAACCCGAGTAGGTGGGTTTTTGCGTATGGGATAAAGAGGACTTGATACTTAATGCTATGGTTGGGTTTCACGACCTTAATGATCTTTGGTAGTTGTGGATGCTTGCTAGAGGTCCAATCATAAGTGCATATGATCCAAGTAGAGAAAGTATGTTAGCTCATGCCTCTCCCTCATATTGAATTACAAGAATGATTACCGGTACTTGTTATCGATTGCCTAGGAACAAATGAATTTCTTGTTGACAAAAGCTATCCACTTTTATTACCTTGCAATTTATTCATAGTTTAATTCTCACAAAGTACTCATAGTTTTATTCTTGCAAAATAGCTTCATACTTGTTTTAGGTAAAGCAAATGTCAAGTGTGCGTGTATTGACGGTCGATAGAACTTGAGGGAATATTTGTTATGCCTTTAGCTCCTCGTTGGGTTCGACACTCTTATTTATCGAGGAAGGCTACAAATGATCCCCTATACTTGTGGGTTGTCATGGGGCTCCGGCCTAGCCATGGGAGTGAAAGGGAGTGGAAGGGATTCTTTTAGGGAGAGAGAGATCGGTAGTGGAAGGGATCGCAGGGCGGTTCTGTGAGGGAGAGGAGATGTAGTGTTGTTCGCAGATGCCTGCGTCGGTTCCACTGACAGAATCAATCATGCACAATTAGAGCGGTTGCTGAGCAGCACATACCATGCCTAGGAGTTTCCATGACTGCCTAGGGACTAACCGTCGAACGACACTTACCGCGCCAACACGGTTGACGTGTCAATTGAGTTGTACAAAACTCAGGGCTATTGGTTCCCTCTAATAGGCTATTCTTTTAGTGTTTGCAGGTAGTGCACCACGTATATGTGCACCGCTATGACTGGTACAATGGGACCGCATGGTGCCATCTTGTTCTCATGCATGCGTGCTCGCCTGGAAAAGCCATTGGACTGTCCGACTTTTTATGGAGTGCCTAGGTAGATAGCGTGGCGGCCAGTGATAAGACATGTCATTGTGTGCATAGCACGCCACTCGGACATCACCTAGCTAGTGCCCTACAGAGACCGGTCCAACCATAAACACACCAATTGGTCATCGCACTGCAGACCATGCGATCTCAGAAATTCGAATTGATTTACCTTAATTATGACAAGTAACACGCCAAGTCATTTAGCGTTTTCATACATATTACAGTAGTGCAGACATGCACTCCAGCACAACATGATTGCAGTAGTACAGACATGCCAAGTTCGTATAGATTACAGTAATGCAGACATGCTATTTTTCTTGGAAGTACATAAACACGCCACTCCAGCATAGCACGATTGCACGCGCGCCTCCACTTAGTGTACATTCTGTTCACCATGCTTCAAACTTTTAATGCGCTCGGTACAATATGGTTCACATAACACCTCAAAATACATGCGTCGGGACGGACTACCTACTGCCACTCATCTCTATTACGTAGAGAGGGCACTAACCAGAGGGGTTTGTCATGCCGTTCTTCTTCGCAGCTCTTGAGGTACATGCCCAGCGTAGGAGGACCATCGACGTTGTACCAGCACAAGTCTGGGAGATGACCTATCTCTATGCTGGTGCGACTACGAGCTGTAAAATCACACCTTCGTTTCAGGAAAGGAAGGCTGTTTTGATCATGGTCTGAACGGGGCATCTCTAGCATCAGTGGATAGCTATGTCCAACGAATATAGATCTCGCACCCAAGTGCCAAAAGTTCTGCCAATGTGCACCTTCGAGATCCCCATCCAATCCTTCGACGCAAACCAGCCTGCAAAGAAGTGTAGAGTACGAACGGACGGTTTGATCTTTATGTTCAAACTCTTCCTCCTCTCCTGCTATGTAGCCGCCCATAATCACAAGAAACATATTGTTCGGGAGCTCGCCGTCATCAAGCACGAGGTTCCAAAACAACGTCTCGGGTATAGGGCTGATGTTCAAAACTGGAGGCTGGATGCGCCTCGGTGGTGCCTGTGTGCCTAAATTTGACGCCAGATTAGTACGAGCACTTATAGATCTTAAGTACCACATGCAAAAGCATTCAAATAGATGTGCATGGTCTAAGTTTAAGCCTATGCGCATATGATTGGTGGATGCGCTGGTTATGAAGTACTAACTGTATGTTGTAGGATCCCTCACAAAGTAGGTTCCACCACTAGTGACAGCACATATTCGGCCGGCGTGGTACACGGCATCTTCATAGTAATTCGGAGCTAGCATGAGACATGAGTTTCCAACTTGACTCGGTTGGATTGTCCCCGATGCTTACAGCTATCGCGATGTTAAAAATAGCAAGGATGATATAGTATCTGTACCCGTACAACCGAGAAGGGGGTTGTGTGATTGCAACATTCAGCAGCTTCGCAATTGTGTTATTGTACCTGAACAATTGATTGCCTTGTAGGTGGAGTGCCTGGAAAAATTGTGCCGATATGGGCAGCAGTTGTATGTTTACGGTGTTGTACACGTTGTGCAACTGCATTTCGCCTTGCCCATCCATTGATGCTAACCAGTCCCTGTTGGCGCTGAGGCGGTGCTTCATCAAATCCTTAAGAAATGAACCAATTTTACTACTTGTTCATATGTGTATGCCACAAACCAGCTAACTAATTAATGAAATCGGTAAGAAATATTTGCTCTCTGCCACTAGTACCCTCTTGCCTGTGTCGTGGAATCATAGCCATCAAAAATCGCCGCCATCGTCGAAGTCCATCAGACTTAGCATCACCATCGTGTACGCTGTCCCAGCCCTGCCATGGGGGACACGTCGTCCTTGAGGATGGCGGGCATGTCTAGGGCCTTGGCCACCACCGGAGATAGTCTTGGTAGGACTGCACAAGGCTGCCGTCAGAGCCAACAACTCTAATGCACTGCAGCATGCCGAGGCACGAAAGAGTGTCACATAGGGTGTCATCCTGCATAGCCATCAAGGCTGCCAGTGCTTGACCCAGCGGCGGAGCCGGATGGGCCGCCATGGCCTCGTTCTAGTAGCAAGTAAGCGGGGGGTAGGAGCTGCCACTGGATTGATGATAGGGTTGTGGGGGTGAGAAAAGGAACTCGGTGCTAGTTTCATGTCATGTAAACTGTCTGAGGTTCCGACCAGTAAAGTCCGACTAAGCATTCGGTGTGTTATGTGTGCTCGCGTTGCACATCTTGAAAAGCTCTGATGGCTATGTCCCACATACTGAATAACCATCCAAACAATGACGCTATGTAAACAGCAAGCCAGCAGAAGTTCTCCCAGACTCCCACCTCTTGAAATATAAGATGGAATGGCGCTGTTGGGCCGTGATAGCAACTCCTTTGATGGAGACGACTTCGAAGTTGTCGGCATCAATGTGAGTACACATTTGGCCTTATTTATTACCCGTTGTCGATCTATTTTCCTGTCATTATAGCGAAGAGCGTTTAATCAGATCCAGTCAAACTTGGTACTTGTCGGTAGATTCCCGAGACCATACCTGACGACACCTACTGCAGATTAGCAGGCGATGTGGACGTATGTTGCCGTCACAAACAAAGATGCAGCAGGTTCGGCGCATTCTAGGGCACCAACACTGGGAGGAGGTTCATCGCTTGCGCTAACAAAGTGAGGCAAATCATGTTGACTGTAAACTAATAAATTATGAAAGCTTTGTTTCACATGTTTTTCCCCGTCTTGGTAGTGCAGGAAGGAAACCATTGCGGATTCTTGAAATGGAAGGACAAGGAGTGGCCAGACAGCATGACGACAGCTCTGATTGCAGTATGGAAATTGTGTGAGA